>CM067476.1:13158153-13311265 GCA_034552555.1 Semaprochilodus insignis | reverse complement strand
CCTACCATTTCCATGTGGGGCAATGATGAACTAGATGGTCTCCTGCAGCAACAAACTGCACAGAAGGCATATACTGAGTTTAAGAGAAGTTTACAATCTAAAAATGTCCTTTAAAATTCAACACTTCACCAAAACGCATTTACCTCCTCCGGGGTTATAACTCCAGTTTCTTTAAATTTAGATTCCTGCAACAGAATGAGGCACAGTAAAACAATGACTCTGCAGAAAAGCATTCGAGGTAGCACCGAGGTCAGCAATTCAGCAATGGCAGGACTTTTTAACACGTTGATGAGGATCGATTGAAAGCAGATCCAGCGAGTGTTCATTATCGTGCACCGTTTCTACCCCCAATACGTTTAAAGACATATCCATCAATTTCACGAGTTATTGTAATCTACTGGTTGTAAAGACTGAAACTGCTCCACGTCTGTACTTAGAAACCGTTTAGCTTATCTAGAAGAGAAATAAGCCTATAAACTTTCTCAGCTGTCAACGCATGCCTTAGCAAAAATAAACACAGCCAGTAAAACCAGAACACCTCGCAATTTACACAAGCAATTAACAATACGATCGTACCGGTTTATGAAGCAGTTTATTGCTCTCAATTGCACAACGACAGCCTAAAAAAGAGACAGCAAAGAGACTGCCAATCGTCTCCTAAGTGCATTTTGCTAACTATACCAGCTAGCAAACATCACTGGATAGCACACGACGGCTTACCTTCAGAACTGGTGTTAAAAACTCAGCCACGCCTAGAGCGGTGCCTTTCACAGAATTAATCACGTTCTGCATGCTGGTGCTGGGCTACCTAAACAGCTGAAAACCTTCTGTAACAAAGACAACCTGATTGTTCAAATGATCAAGCAACAAGCAAGCCCTGTTTACTGACTTTCTCAGCATCGAGATCTCACACATCACAAACCACATGACCCATATCATCTGACTAAATACTTCCGACACTGAAGTCTCGCGAAATCCCTTCACGAGGATCTGACCTCACGGCGTGCGGCGCAAATTCGCTGATCTTCAAACATCACGTACCCGGAAGTTGTTTGCGTGTATGATTTGTAGAGCGCGGGATTTGCGAAGCGTCTGTATAGCCTACCGATCGTCCGTTCTCACTCCCACATATGAGATGAAAGCTACTTTCAAATAGATTTTCTGCATCCCGCGTTCTGGCTTAAGGCAGCACAATAACGCACCCCAAAGAGCCTTAACATTTTGTTTCGAGTAACGAAAATGAAACCTAAAACTGTAAAAAAAAATTAATTAGACACGCTGTAAACACAGGTCACGTGCGCATACTCCAAAGCTTGGTCCTATATACATTGCTTCGTTATACACTGTGGAGAATCAGGTGGCCTTCTTGAACTTCAGTTAAGATCGTGATGGCTGCTCCGTCGTAATCAACTCTACAATACATTACAATGCATACATGCACAATCTTTATAGTTTTTGAAAGTCAAGAGGACACTGTCTAGAGAGTTATGCCAAACAGAAGCGAAAAACAACTAAAAGAAGCACTGCAACTAACAGTTTGTTCTCTCTACAATATTCACATCAACCAACCATTGGGAATCCACCACTGAGATAATGCACTGATACAAAGGCTAGTAATTACAGATGTGACCTTTGGCTTAATAGCAGTGATGTCATCTGGCTTTGGCACTAGCCACCTTAGGGGGGTAAACAGACATTTCAAAGAGCCCACCTTCATGTATCTGCACTACTGCGCTTGTAGTTTTTTGGGGTTTTTTTTAGAAATTCCTCCAACCTTCAACATACATTTGAAGAGTTTCAGAATGGGCAGAAATTGTGTTGATTTGCAGTGATATTAAATTATTTGTCCAGTTTGATTAAAGAAGGTGGCATCAAAATCAGGAAAAAATGATGTATGTGTGAACAAACGTGCTTGTGACATTGACACATAAATCTGTAATCCTACCATTTTCAGTTAAGCAGTGTTTGTTTGTCTCAATGTCCAGTAATTGGCTCGGTAAGTACTACACTACCAAAGACTTGGTAATAGCTGAAAAAGACTGCTTTCCCCTGTTTACTCTTTTTCATTAGTTCAGATCCAAAAGCTGTGACGTACAAAAGTAGCGACAGTTGACAAATGTCGCTGACAAATTATTTAAGTGAGAAGTCTTACTCTAGCAATGCTGCTTTGTGTGATCCACTCTGTGTCACATGCGACAAGACGAGGAGGCAGGATGCAAATGCAAGTCTTTAATGAAGAACAAATTAAAACAAAACCAAAGACACTAGCAAAGAAATGACTGGGAACAGGGTTACAAACAACAGACATGGAGACAAAACACCAAGCAAAAACAAAAGGAACAACAGGGAGTATAAAAGAACAAAGACTAACAAGGAACACCTGGGAAGGGGTGGAGCTACAAACTAAGGATAGGTGAGGGGCCTGACAAGAGGGCGAAGACAGGAGGTGCAATAACCAAAACTAACACAAGCACATGGAACAGAACAACAAAAAGGCACATGGAAGTGACAAGAGAAAAATACAAACAGAAAACCAGAGAAAACAGAGACAAACAGGGGCAAGACAAGACAAGACAGGATGTGACACTCTGTGTCTCATCACTGCAAATGGTCAGTGAGTATGTATAGCAGGGGTGCCCAATATAGGTCCCAGAGATCAAAAATCATCACAGCATAATAACTCATTATATTGTGTGGCAATATTGTATTGGTACAAGTATTGTTATTATATCAATATCTATAATATATAATATATACATTACATACATTGCAATATAAATTAATGTTTTTGTTACTAGAATAATAAAATCTATTTAAATCCCATTTTGATGCAATGAATATCATACCACTGTTTTATGTTAGAGACAAATCACAAGACTCTGCAGGTTCCCTAGTTTTACAGGATTAGACCATTTACATTTATAAAGAAACCAAAAAAATAAATAAAAACAAACAAACAAAAAAAAAACCCAACCTACACCCAGGGGATTCAAAAACAGACAGACATCACTTCATACAAAAATTAAAACAGGCTATTGATTTGAATATTACTTTTATGAATATGGATTAAGTTATAAAGATAATAAAAAAAAGATTGCTTAGTATTTATCTGCCTTGTTACAAAAGAGAAACAAAGATCCTATCAGTTTTCTGTATAATTAAAATGGCATGTATATCCTCTCTAAAACTTTGCAAACACTTTTGAGAGGTAATATTTATGAAACGTTTTAAAAGATACTTCTTCCACCATATCCACAAGCAAGCATTTACCAATCCCTCTTGTTATGAAAGGCATTAAGCCTATTAACACTCAGTGATACTGAAAACACTGTCTCCTAAACCAAAGGAGTTTGGGCGGTCAGCGACAGCTAAACAATTGGTCAAGAGTGAACATGTGACCTAAATGACGTAGTCTGCGGGAACCTTTAATCGTCTTTGGTGGTCCAAAATCTTTCTCATACGAACAACAAACTATCGAAGTATATGAAAGTCAGCAAGTCGCAAACGATCACAACATCGGTGCGTAGCCAGTGACGCTGGCGCTGAACTCTCGTACGAAGTGCAGCTCATATGAACACATATTGTAAGACTTAATCAGAATCCATAACAAAGGATACATTTTACATTCCGATGCAGTCCCATGTTTTTCGTATAATACAACATCGCTTCAATTCAAGATCGTTACTTATTCCCAAAAGCTACTTGGACACAGCGGTGAAGGGAAAGAAAGACCACACACAGACTACACAGGCTGGGAAGGAAAGGGGAGAGAAGTTCGGCGCCATTGCAGTAGCGCTCGCTTTGCCCCCTCTCTCTCTCTCTCCCCCTGTCTCTTTCTCTGTCTCTCCGTATCAGCGTGAACGTGCGTTCTCATCCCAAACTCTCAGCAGCCTGTACTGTAAAGCTGACTTTGACTCAAGAGTGGGAGTCTGTACTTTGGAACACTAAGGTGAGTTACATTCAGAGCATGTGAAGTATATCCATACTTGAAGTTAACTAGCTAGTTTACGAAACATCAACATCAGTGAGGTAGGGTTCGGATGCAAAGCCGAATTTTACAAAGTTTCTAGATGAGCTTGTTGCCCTGTTGCGTATGGCCAAGCTCGACCGCGAACCTCGCCGATTTCACTATTTGCTGCTTTGACCAAAATTAATCTGGATTTTTCCACTAGGGAATGCGAGGATGGCATGACACATTCAGTTAAGGAAAGTTGCAGAAGTGAGGTTACCGTTTCGATCTTTTTTTGAACTTTGAACAAGTCTGTAAGCTAACGTCAAAGTACTATCTCTTACAGTCTACTTAATGACCCAGTGCATCCCGAAGACATGTTCCCCCTTAAGTACAGCATAACGAATGTTCCCTAGATCCCCCCACCTTTACTCTACTACTGTGTTACTGGGAAACGCTAAGCCTTGTTTTCCTCACTCTAGGTCTGTATGAGATGTTCAAGCCATGGATCTCCAGCCTCGGCCACCACTTGGATGACCCAGCGTTCTTATAATGAATACTAGCAGCAGCGAGGTTCTGCTGGGGAATGCCACAGATGTGGGAGACAGAAACACCAGAGTGGTCGAAACCATTTTTGTCCTGGCCATCACTCTATTAGTTTGCCTCAGCAACCTGCTCATAGTATTGACCCTTTACCGGAAGCCTTACCTTCTGACACCGAGCAACAAGTTTGTTTTCAGCCTCACACTGTCTAACCTCCTGCTGTCTGTGTTGGTGCTGCCATTTGTGGTTGCCAGCTCTCTGCAACAGGAATGGCTGTTTGGTGTAGTGTGGTGCAACTTCACAGCACTGCTGTATCTGCTCATCAGTGCTGCAAGCATGCTCACGTTGGGAGCTATTGCCATTGACAGGTGAGGCTGCAATCCTCTTGTACCTTGTCTGTCTTAGATTTGCACTGAAATATAATAATGTCATTTAGCTACATTACTGTGCAAAAGTCAGAGACCACCCTTTCATTTCTTTATTTCCCAGTCAAAACTGGCCACCGAGTGCAAGTTATTCTTTTAGATGCAAGGGAAACATATTTAGGAGAAAATGACATCAAAGCCTCCAGCGCCAAGTATAATATATTATTTAATGAATCCACTCTTTACTTAAACTGCTGCCAGTTTAGATCCTTCATTTGAATCTTAAAACCTCTCTTCCAACAGATGTTCCCAAAAGTGTCACTGACATTGTTAGTCTGCAAAGAGACACTAACATTCATATAGAATGACCACTTGCATAAGGAGTTTACAGCTCATTTATTCTGCTGCAAAAAGACAGCCCAGCTCTATGTGTGGCTGTCAAGTTTTTAAAAAGTTTTTTAATGAGAAAACAAAATAAACAAAAAAAAAAATAAAAAAAGAAAGAAAACTTCCACTAAAACACCACAACTAGACATCTGAAATGTGGAGTAAGGTTGTATGGAATGATGAGTCTAAATTTGTAATTGCGATTACTTGGACTGTGGACAGTTCTACCAAAATATTAGACTGAATAAATCTTTTGAAAAACCTAAAGCAACTTTTTGAAGTGCGGTAACCAAAAATCACATTTAACATCATTAGCCTGTTGTGAATAAATATGTTTGTGAGCCTCAGATGCTTGTAATGTGTCTGTGGTGAACTCAAGACTGTACACAAAAATCTGTACACAAGGCGTCCTGTAGTGGAAGTGGAAGTGGTAGTGAATAGTCCCATTGTACTGCTGGCAGTTTCTGTAGCATTGGTCTTGTCTTAACTTGTTCACCACTCAATTATATTTTTTCACCAGTTAGAGGCTTCGGTAGAGAATTCTTTTAAATAAAATGTTGCGAGGATTGCAGATGTCCTTGCTAATACACTAACTAATACACTAACTGGTGCATTTGTTTCCTGTGTGTTCATTTAGGTACTACGCAGTAGTGCACCCTATGATCTATCCTACTAAGATAACAGGCAACCGGGCAGTTCTGGCCATCATCTATGTGTGGCTCCACTCGCTGGTGGGCTGTCTGCCGCCTCTCTTTGGCTGGTCCACCTTTGAGTTCGACCATTCCAAGCATGTGTGCATGGCGGCTTGGCACCGGGAGGTCAGCTACACATTATTCTGGATCATGTGGTGCAGCCTGCTTCCACTCCTTGCCATGCTTGTGTGCTATGGCCATATATTCCACGTGGCACGTCACAAAGCTCGCAAGGTGCATTGTGTGACTATAGTTGTGGCAACGGAAGCCCCTCTCTCTTCGCAGAGAAAAGGCAGCAAGAGCTCAACTACATCCATCTGCTCTGTTGGGAGCCGGAGGAACGTGGTGTATGCCGGCAGCCAATGTAAAGCTCTTGTCACCATTTTGGTGGTGGTTGGGACGTTCCTTTTAACTTGGGGGCCATATATAATAGTGATCAGCACAGAAGCTGTGTTGGGGAAAGGGAGTGTGTCTCCAGGGGTGGAGACAACGGTGACCTGGCTGTCTTTCGTCAGTGCTGCCTGTCATCCTCTCATCTATGGGCTGTGGAATAAAACTGTGCGCAAGGAGCTACTGGGGATGTGCTTTGGTGACCGCTACTACCGGGAGTCATTTTTCACTCGTCACAGGAGGTCACACCTCTTCAGCATCTCAAACAGGATCACAGGTTGGGCAAAGTTTTGATCTTTGCATCGGGACAATATTCTTGTATGTGCAGATTCATACAGACATGTTTTTGTTACTTCAATGCTTCGTAAGGATATTTCTCTTTAAAATATAGTTGTGACTTTTTGTGTGTGGTGGCATGCCGGGCTTCCTAATGAATTCCTTATGAATCGCCCACAAACATGCTAAACCTTTCAGTGTCTGCCATGGTCCTGACTGGAATTCAAGGTTTCCATTCTTAAAATAATTGTGCTCAATGAGCTCCTGGTTAGTGCTGATGTTTTTTTTACAGTCATGCAAAGAAAGGATCCAAATGCTGATTTCAAAAAGTTGTTTTCATGCAGATGTTTTCACTTAGAAGTTGTAACTTATTGTTTTTTTTTTTGTTTTTTTTGTTTTTTTAATTTATTGTAATATTTTATTTAGTATTTGTATTATTTTAATCGTTACAATCTGTAACTATCTTTTTTATTCTGTAGATCTTGGCATGTCTCCACACTTGACAGCCATGTTAGCGGGTGGAGGTCAGCTGTTAGGAGCAGGAAGCAGCACAGGAGATACTGGCTTCAGCTTCTCACAGGACTCAGGTATTTTTCTTACCAAGCACATCATGGAGAAGCTGACATGAGTGTGATTTGCTAAACTGGTTATATGTTACCTATAGTCATTTTACGGCTACATGTGCAGGCACAGATGTCATGTTGCTGGAGAACACTGAGACTTCAGACATGCCACACTACAGTGCGTTGTTCTGCAAGCGCATGAACTCTGTGACCTTTGAAGGTCTGCAGGGTCATAACATCTCTAAAGGTACTGTTTTCTGACTCCAAATGCATGAACAATAGAGTGTGATTTTTAGTCAGTATTTAAAACAAAGCATAACTGTTGTTCTATCTCTGTCACAATAACTTAATTAAACCCATAATATTATTAATTGAAATTCAGCCTTTTAATGAATCAAATAATTAGTTGGAAGTTTGAATGATTGCAATGCTTATTATAAATTATTCTACTGGCATCAGTTAAAAATAGAGCATATATATTCAGTTATTGTGCTTTGGTGACTGATCTTAAAGGCACCTTTCTGTTTTCATATTTTTTTTTACCTTTTTTATCATCAGGCGATTTGCAGATTACTAATGGATTACTAATGTACAGTGAGGGGAACAAGTATTCTGCAGGAGTTGCATGGCTTTAAATTTTTTAAAGTCGACAGTTATATGTGATGAAAGTCAAGTTAACATTAACTAATTGCTGATGACGTCATGAATAAAACCACAGGGGAAGGTAATGCTTTGCAACAAGTAACTTTAGAAATTCAAAAATAATCTGTGACAGACTTTAGGTCAGTAGAACATTACATGCCTATTCCAAAGAACTTTACAGAATTATAAAGCGAGATGTCAATGTTTAAAATCTGCTCTTTGAATTACTGTAAAGAGAAATGTGAGAATGGACCTAAACTCCACAGCTAGTTGTGCTCTTTTAAACACATTGCTAGCAGGAGATATGGACCCCAAAATTGGCCATGTTAGTCATAATCACATAATAATCAGTGACATCAAGCTATAAAGTCAACAAATCAACTAGTTTGGCAACCTGTACTGTTCAGACCCTCTTTTTTAATTTAATAAACCACAACTTTGTACTTCATAAGTATAAGCAAATAAATAAACATTTGATAGCAATAAACATAAATAACACTACTGATAATGTTAGTACTAGCAATAACCTTTGTTTTGCGTTTTTGGTAATAACTTTGAGACATGTAAGATATAATTAGCTTTTTGCAGCATTCTGGTTAGTTTTGGCCCATTTCCATAAACAGTCTTAAATTTAAAATTTTAAAATTTAAATTCCTCAAATTTCCATTAACATTCATATCAGGATATTGGTTAAGCCATGTAAGCACTTTCACCTCCTTTTTTAGAAACTATTCTTGAGTTATTTTGGCTCTGGCTTGTTGTTGTCTTCTTAATTTTCTACCAATGAGATTAAATTCTTCTTTAATATCTTCTATAAAATCTCCATAATTCTATTCTATTTCCAGTGACAAAATGTGCCCCATTACTCTTGGCATAGAGGCAGCCCATGCTGCTCCCACCTCCATATTTTGCTGTAAGGGTGGTTACGGATCTATGTGCATTTTTTTTTAATGTCGATGCACAAACAGAGAACAGTTTATTGTGTTCTGTGTAACTCTTGTTTCTGCTGCTTTCAGGTTGACCTGCAATGGTAGCATGTTGTGAAATATTGCATGGCGCACCTGTACAGGATGATTAGTTGTGGTTTCACAAATGTTACACTTACATATTATCGAACCATTTGTACTGTGAAGGATGATTATGATCTTTCCTAGGGCTCTGCAGACTTTTCCATTCATGTTGTTTAATTATGGTGTCCCTGAGAATTTTAGAAAGCTCACTTTCACAGTGATTGCTACTTATGTGAAATCCTTCTAAACAGTGGCAGTGTCTTTTATAATAACAAAGTGCAATTTGCTTGATATCATTTCTTCAGAATTAAAATCTAAAATGGGTCTGTATAATATATATCATATATATTTTTATCATTATGTAAAGACTTTAAACATTAGGATTGTTCTTACACCTATCATTGGCTTTTACGTGTGTAAGGCAGTAATGGCTTCTGTCACAACAAGCTTATTTGCTAACTAAGCACAATTAAATAAATAAAAATATTTATTTGTTCTTTTGTGCCTTTACAAAAATAAATATGTGTTTTTAGCCATAATAAAATCAGCTGTTGATGTGTTGCTGACTGCTTCACAGACTAAAAAAGAAAAAAATATCTGCTTGCAGTTCTAATATAAGTAGCTGTTAATATTTAATGTTTTTATTGTACAAGATACTAAATAGTGCTTTTGAAGTTTTGTATTTTGATATTTGCTTAAAGGAGAGTTTAGTTAGATTTCTGTTTACACACTGAAAAATAAAGACTGTACTTGTGTAATGCCCGATCGTTGGCACATTCTATTAATGATAACTTATTGCTTCTCATATCGCACTTTATGTAAATATCATACATAATCTAGAACTTTATTTATTTTTATGTAACCTTTTATATGTATGTATTTTTAAAACAGCGTCTCAATACTTTTTCCCTATCACTGTAATTTGTTAAACATACGTTTGTTTATAATTATGAATACATAAGTTTTGGTTCATGTTTATAGGCACAAAATGGCGTGTGTGTGTGTGTGATATTTTGAAGTGAATATTTGCATTAAATAAGGAAAAACTAAATTGTCTGAATAATTGTTTTCCCTCACGGTAATTGATTGAGACAGCCCTAAATCCACTAAAACATATCATTCCTTGAAGCTGTTATAGGATACAATAGTATATAGTAGTTGCAATAGCATGTCATTTGAATGAAGTCTCTTCTCCACAGGTGAAAATCTCAGTCAATGCACACATGAAGTGAAGGCTGAGATTCACCAGTCCATTGAAAAATATGCGTCCCACTTGGCAAAGGCCATTGAGAGTGATGCCAAGCTGCAGCTCTTTGGAGGCGAGTCTTTGACGGAATGTGTCTTGCCTGCATGCCTACCGCAGAGAGGTCTGCATTACCCTGATGACCAAAGGGTTCGTCTGGAAAGCATTGATGAGGGAATTGTGAACGATGAGAGGGAGGAAGATGACGTAGAAGAAATATGTTTATAGCATTGCTAAATGCCAGCAGTGCCTGTCTTTTGCACTTTAGCATCATAATAGACTTTTCTGTTTGAGGACTTTGATGGAGTGGCAAAGCCACTCTTTCATATATTACATGCACAGCTGCACAGTTATATTTGCTTTAAGTCAGCATTATACCATATGGTTGGTTTAATAAATTTAAACCATGAAGAGAATATTTTTTTAATGGTACATATAATAATCTTAACTGTCCCCCCACATTTCACTGCTTGCAGTTTTTTATGTATCTTTGTGACATGGAACACAAGAACTGAATGTGTTTTAAATAATTTCAGTCTAACTACACCATTTAAGCACTGCTCATTCAGTACTGCCTTTTGTCGACTGTGGATTTCACATGTCATTAGTGGGCAAACTCTTCTGAAATGGCCTAAATATGTAAATAATGTGTAAACAGTGTGTTAGACTAGCACTTAATCAGTTTAGGTCAATTTTGTTTGTGATGTCGAGGGCTATTTGTTGTGATGATCAAGTTGTGACAACTTTTTTTTATGGCATCTTTAATCTGAAATTGCATCTGAAAGTATGGCTAGGCAAAATCTCTATTTACAAGTGCTAAATATGGGATGTCTGCTATACTTTAACTGTGTCTAAAATTGACTGGAGCACTTAAAAGAAATATGAATGATTGAAAAATAATGATTAAATCATTTTACTTCACTGAAGTAAACCGTATTATGTTTTTAGTGTTTTCCCCAGCATATAAGTGTTCAGACCATTCCATCTTATTGTTAAGTAAAGATTAATATATATATATATATATATATATATATATATATATATATATATATATATATATTGTATTTNGCAGTAGTTTTGGCACTGTGGGCAGGTGCCAAGTCATGCTGGAGAAGGAAACTCGCATCTCCATAAAACCCGTGAGCAGATGCAAGCATGAAGTGCTCTAAAATCTCCTGGTAGACAGCTGCGTTGACTTCAGACACCTTCGGTTCTGTGCCTCTCATTCTTCCCTAAGATTCTGGGACCTTGCTTTTGAAGTGAAATGCAAAATTTAGCCCAGGTAAGATGCTTCTGACATTGTCTTAGCAGTTGTAGCCCCTTTCCTACATACATCTGTGTATGGCAGCCTCAGTCGTGTGAAGCTCTCCCAAGTTCTTGAATCGATTATTCTTGAGAATCCTCTTAAGGCTGCAGCCATTTCTGTTGCTCATGCTTACACATTTTCCTACAACATTTTCCATTAGTTTGCTTTGATATAGCACTCTGCAAACAGCCAGCTTTTCTGCAAGTCAGTAGTCTTCCTCATCATTGTGGTTGCATGGGCTGAACTAGACCAAAAGATACACAGTATTTATACTGTTTGAATAGTAATTTACTCCAACTCAAAATGAAATGCTTTAATAATTTGAGAGAGCTGATTTTAGCCAAGCTATTAGCCATGCTGATCAACATTAAAACAAAAAGGCGTGAAATGTCACTTTACCTGAAAATAAAATATGATAGTATACCTTGTCGAATTCATTATGAACAAAAATTAAACTTTTTCACAATTTCTTTCCCTCTTGCACTAGCAGGCCTGAGGAAGAATTTCTTAACAAAAATTTCTACAGTCCACAAAAAATGAACAGTCTATCTGACATGACTTTCACAGAACAATTATTAGGTTGGTAAAAACACACATTTGATTTGACCATTTGAACATGGCTTGAATTTTTTTATTTTCACATACATTATACTTTGAATTTAGGGTATCTCACGTGACCTCTCTGGAAGTTCATAAAACCTCAACATTCTTCTTCTTACAGCCTGTAAATTGTAGAGTTAAACAGCTCTAAGGCCCTGTGGATTTTCTCAGCAATACACACATTAAATCTGAGTATCTGCAAATCATGAATGGTCAGTTTATGATCACACTTGAGCTGCAACACTACTCTGGCTGATACACTACAAAAGCGACACACGTTATGCCAGTGTCATCTCCTATTCACCTCCTATTGTGGAATGTTTTGAAACAGTGTAACTTCAACTTGTAACTTTTTTTGTACATATACATTGTTGCTGTCAGAGCAAAACAGCAACAATGTACATAATTTATTTTTCAATTTTGATTTTATGTTATTGACATAACTTTACAAGTATGGTTTTCTTTCTTCTGATACACTACACCTTAATTACTATAGACGTGTTATACAGATTTCAAACTTGAAATGGTCTCTTATTTCAATACTTGACTAGTGCAATTCGCTCCTGACTGGTCTTCCTCTCCGGGCCATCAGGCCCTTGCAACTGATGCAGCAGCTCGGCTTGTCTTCGATCTTCCCAGGTTCACTCATGTCACTCGACTGCTGTGCTACCTTCACCGGCTTCCTGTAGCTGCCCGCATCAGAGTTAAAACTTTCATTCTTGCCTACAAAGCTTAGAATGGACCAGCCTCTCCCTACCTTATGTCAGTGGTCAATAGTCAGTCTGTACCTTCAGCCCTTCGAGCTTCAAGTACAGTTCGGCTCCCTCAAATTGCATGGAAGAGAAGCATCCAGACTCATCTCTGTCCTGGCACATGGTGGAATGAACTTCAACTGGTTGTCCAAACAGCAGACTCTTTCACGGTCTTCAAATGCTGACTAAAGACTCATCTCTTTGTAAAGCACTTAAGTGAGCAGTAATCAATGGATATATTGAAATGCTTTGTTTACACTTATGCAGAGCTTAACTTTTTTTCTGTCTAGGTATGAGCGCTGGCTTGGGATTGCTAGGTAGTGCACTTATGCTGCATTTAATTCTGTATTTTTCTTTCTAGGTATTAGCACTGGCCCTTGTTCGGGCAGAGTCTGAGCTCAGGGCGAGGTGTAAGTCCAGGGGTTTATAACGCTTGTTAAAGACACCACACGTGATTTTGCAAATTACTAAGAAAATTATGCCTCTTTAATATATTCCCAAAAAAAATGTAAAATGTAATTCCCAAAAGAAAGTGGAAAGAATGACATCTGTTCATACTTAAGAAAAGGTTACCTGTTTTGACAAATTTTGACAAATATGTAGAGGTAAATGTGGGATACGTTGTTTTAAGAAACTGGATGGTTTTCAATTCAATTTAATTCATCCTTACCGATAAACACTACAAGCTAGTAATTTAGCAGGCATGATAAGTCTGAATTAGCTGTCAAATTTCCTTGCATTGTCTTTGCTCTAAAATTAGTTCAGACATGTTTACTATTTCAAGCAAACATACAGTTAGCAGTAAAACCCATTCAAAGCTTTCAAAACATTTATGACCAGTTCAAACATGCAGGCTGAAACACAGAGAGACAAAGTTTAGTGGAGACTGACATGTTATTTTCACTTACTACATACCGAGGCAGTGCTTTAAATCCAACAGAACACTTCAAATATAAAATTCAGAATGCATGCATCCTCACATACTTGTAGGAAATCACAGAAAGAGTGTAGAAGGCAGAGATACTAACTCACCACCTATTGCTGCAGCAAGATAAATTTAGACTAGAAATCTTTGCTGTTAGGCTAGTGGCCCAGTAATAAACAACCACATAAATATAAGCCTGGTAAAAGATGAAAAAATAACGTCAATCTTTGCTAATAATGCGTAACTGAGCATATTTAGCAAGGTAGTACGTCTTGCCAAATCTGAGAGCAAAAAAGCTGATTGAGTTTTGTTTATTTAGAGAGTTATGCTTTCCAGTATCAGCAGTGAATGCCTGCCTCTTTGGTCATTATTAAGCTTTTTTACTGCCATGAAAATATAACAGCTTCTATCAGAATACTCTCGCTATTGCTTTTAGCAAAGTGCCAGACAGAGTTTGTGGAGGAAACCTAAAATGAATCTTACCTTAGATTCATGACAGAGTTCTCCAGGCTACATAAGCATGACCTTTATCTAGAAATATACTGCAATAATAAATATCTTTAAAGAAAACACATTTAAACAGTATTACTTATTGGCAAAAATATTGTATTGCGTCAGTCCTCATTCTCTTGTCCTGAGCCTTCTGATGGATCTCCTTCAAATCGATCTGCAAAAAAGGGTACCATAGTCAGCTCAAAAATCCTAACCCTGATATGAGCATAAACTAATACAATCTGTGTCACTACTCAGAAGACCATGAACTTTTAACATAAGAAATATGATGAGTTACTGAAGATGCAAATGGCAGACTGACCTGTCCTGATGTAGCTAAGGGAGGCCAGTATTCTGAGCATGAATGATGCTGGGACTGTTACCGTATTTCTGTTCTCTTCCAGCATCAGCTCATTACGGAGGACCACCTGCAGGGGGCATGACCCATGACATTAATTCATTTTGTATAAAATACGTCTGGACGTCTTCATTTGATCAACCTTTAGTACTGTGAAAAATTAGAAACCGCCCTTCATGTATTTAATTTCCAGTCTGAACAGCCATAAGTACAGTACAAGTTAATCGTTTCCAAAACCTATTTTTGGTAGACACCAAAACTGTCAATGTCATCAAATAAACAGTACTTCAGGATATAAGAGAAAATCAAGATCCCCCAGATGTGAAAAAATACAAGTGTATAATAATATAAGTGTATCTGTTCATCTGTCCACTGTGAGAAGACAACTCAAGTAGTATGGACCAGAAAGGATTGGTATTACTTTAATAGAAGCAGAAAACGCAACCAACTACTAAGATTAAACTTTGAAGGTGTGGAAAAATATGCCCACAGTTTTCTTAGACAAACTGTAAGCAAGTCTCCCAAAAAAATGGCTGCACAACAACTGGGTCAAGAAACATAATTAACAGTTTTCCATGAATAGTAGATAGAGTTATTGGTTTCTGTGCACTTACTTCCTCAGTCAGCACCCTGTCAAATGATGGAAACTCCTCCATAGGTGACCAGATCTTTATATCATGATCAATTCCAGAAGACGCTAGCACTGAACAAAACACATGCACATTTTTAAGACATCATTTTGTATAACAATTTGCCTGTGCATTATACACTCATCAAGGAGCCATGAGAATATCCCTGAGAATATTTTTTATATGTCCCACAGGTCACAAAAACCATACATAGTTTTTGTTCAGTTGCTCTGCTGAGCACTGTTAGGAACATGCTGGAAATACTCACGTGGTTCATATGGGTGTGGTTGCAGGCAGTTCACTACATGATTATCAGCTTCTAATAGCATCACATGCTCTCCAGTGTGACGGTCCCATATGAAGATATGTCCACAGTCTGAACCGCTGAGCACAAAGTTGTTTCCCCAGAAACATGCCTCTTTAATCTATTCTAGCAGACAAATGAACAGCATTTCACCAGGTTTAATCAACACTGCTCGGTATCTAATGACTGCCTGTAACTTCAGTTTGTCACCATCTTAGCAGATGCAACACCTTTAAGAGAAATTTTCTTTGAAGTCCTTAAGCAAGTCAATTTGCTTGTAACATGCCAGCTCTTAACATAGCTGAGAGGTCATTTAATGCTGTAGAATGACAATTTTTGACTTGGATGTAGTAGACACTGACAAGTAAATGTCCATGAGGACTGGGTCAAAAACACCGACTATTTAGATTATGATTCAGATTAGCATTCTAAGCAAATATTCTTTCTAAAAATTTGATTAACTATTGCTTTTGATATCTATTTTCTGTTGTTGTCGATCATGACCATACCAGAGTCCTGGAGTTACGGTGGCCCTTGAAAGACATTTTGGCGACAGGCCTTTTAATACTAAGTGCCTCGGTCTCCTCCATTTCTCTCCGCTCCTTTCTTCTGCGGAAAATCTCCTGGATTCTAGCAGCTGCCGTACGTCTGAACATGAGGAACAGTCATAGAAGCATTCTATAAGCACAGTCACAACTTAACGTATCCACTAGTTCAACAGTAGCTTATACAGAAGCCGACTCCTTGGCACCAAAGTAAACTCCTGTAGCACATAAATTGTTTGAGCCACAACTCATGGTTAAGTTTCTAAGCAGCCACAAAGACCGCTCTATATTGGCAGCGGTAATAAAGGTAAGGACACTGTCTGTAAAGACATTTTGAATTTACATGTATGTTCAATAGTGATGGGGAAAATACACATACAGTGGTATGCAAGTTTGAGTTCCCCTGGTAAAATGTCTTGTTAAAAAAGGACACACCCTCTACCCTGGGAACAGTTTGTGTTCATTTTGCTAAATTTAAGATATTAACATATTGGGGATTGATAGATTGAGGTCTATGCAAAGGTTATATTCAGTGCTGGAACCCAATTGTTTTTGTTATTATTAATCTTTCTCCTAAAAGCATGTTGTGGAGAATATACCATATGTCATCCATTTATTATTATGCTTTTTTTCTAAGAAAGCATGTTGTGGAGAAAACACCATATGTAATCCAAATTTGAAGGGTAGATACAGTTTGTGTACATCTACCCAGGCAAGAAAATTGACACCGGTTGGCCTCATGGTGGTGCTTTACAACAACATTTCACATTTTTCCCTCATATCTCCTGAACCATGAGACATACTGTCAAAATTATTATTTTTTCTTCTGAATCATTTGATAATTCCACATAAACGACTTACTATAACGATCATAGTTTTTAAGATACCCCCACAATATAGGTGTTGAAATGTTTGCAGATCTGTAGGTCAAAAATCAATAAAACAATTGTAAATTTTTGTAAACAACATGCTCACCACATGCCAATTAAGCTCTTAGAGGTGTGGTTCACAAAAATGGCTATAGACTGGGAATACTTATAAGCTTCCAAAAAATGTGGGGGAAAAAAACAGAATGCAATGATATGCAAATTATGTTAACACTATATTTAATTGGATGTAGTTAAACACCACATTAAATTCATTTTACTTTTAATACATTTTTAAAAAGTTGTAAAAAGTACAAACGAGGGACAGGGGCAACAAAAGACTGTTAATGTTGTGTAATGCTAGAGAAGACACCTGGTTGAACACTCAATTAGGTTAGCAAAGACTTCAGATATTTTATCATTTATGGTACATAATATTAGAAGATATTAAAAATCTCTGTGTGGAAATCACTGAAATTGAGCAAATAAATAGAAATTGTGAACTAAAATGAATAGTCCACCAACCAGATCTATCCAGCCAACAGTGTCCTAATGGCAGTATCCTGTGACTACTGATTAAGGACTAGACAATGGCCAACACAAACTGTGCAGCAACAGATGAGCTATCATCTCTGACTCTTACAACCCAAACAATACCTGCTCTGGGTGGTTCTGTCAGAGTCCTGACCACTGAAGAACAGGAAAGGGGGCTAACAATGTATGCAGAGAGAAAGATCTACTATAGTCTGTAATTGTAGAACTACAAGGTGCACCAATATGGTACAACCCTAATTCCAAAAAGTTGAGACTCTGCCTCTCTAAAATTCTTTTTTCATACCCAGTCATGCTCCTCCAGCTGTTTCGTAATAGCACCACGTGCTGTTCCAGCCTTTTATTGCCCCTGTCCAAACTGCATTGCTGCCATTAAGTTCTAGTACCATTTTCTTTTCATGAAATGGTAAAATGTCTCACTTTTAACATCTGATATGTGTTCTACGCTCTATTGTGAATACAATATGGGTCTATGGGATTTGCAAATCTTTGCAAATACAAAGTAGGTGTACTTTGTAAAGTGACAGATCAGAGGTTATCAGTAATAACTGATTTAAACTGAAATAATAAACAAATACAGATGACTGATAACATAAGCAAGGAAAAACAAATTCAGAGAAAAAAATGCTTAGCCAAGCTTTTATCCTCTAGGTGCTAAAAAACAACAGTTCTCTCAGTCTCACATACAGACAACATAAACTGTCACTTTAGAGATGAGCAGCAAGTTTTTTTCATGATAGCAGTATTTACCTGAGAACCCGTTCACCTATAGCCAGTCCTCTAAAGCTAAACCTGTGTGGTGAAATAAACAAAAGGTAACAGTACAGCAACACAAACAGAAGTCAAGCATTTTCACCATCAATACACTGTGTGTTGTGAAATGTTTTAATCATACATGTTGGGATATATACCTTTCAGTTGGTCTCAGGGTGTGTGTGGAGAGGGTGTTTCCGGAGGGGGTGTCATCATCGCTGTCATCTGAATCTATCGCTTGCACTGTTCTCTGACTGTGTCTATTCAACTCTGCCTGAGACTGTCTTTCAGCCTGTACAGGGTGTTCACTGAGCCCTTCCATCTCTGTCCCAGTGTACACACACAAACACGGTTGCAACTTTGACTTTTATGTTCATAGTTAACTTGCTACAGTTTTAGATTCCATATAAAAGACAGCACCATTCTAGTACCCTCCTTTGGTATTAAGCTGATAAAGCAGAAAATACTCCAGCAGATATCCGTAGAATCCAGTTTAATTCTGTAATAAATCTAGCCTGAAATATCACAGAATTGTTTGTGGCACAACATAACATAGAGAAAAGTACAACAGGTCATGTGATAGTAGTAACCACATGTAACATTAACATAAGAACAACGGGCCTCATTCACCAACATCTTTTTTAAAAAAGTTGTTCCTGAGAAAGGTCCTAAGAAAAAGTCAATGCCAGATTCATGGCATGTTCCTAAAAAGCAGACCTGTTTGTAGGTTTATGCTCTGGAGAGTGCAGTTCTTAGATAAAGTTCTTACCTAAGAACAAATTCCAAATAAGAAAACACTGTGAGAACGTGAAAACTGTGAGTTTTTAGAAGAAAATTGAGTTTTAAGAAGAATTTTCTTCCTAAGAATGATTGGTAAATGAGGCCCAATGAGCAGCTGGTTAAGTATAATATAATTACAAATCATTCACTTTAAATATTGTGTTTCACACACATGCACTGTAATATTTCTGGGTTTTGTTTTGTATTTTTAGCAACATTTCAATCCCAGGAATGTTTCAGTTCCTCAAACTGTTGGCCAATGTAGGCTATATAAATGGAAGTTGTCTGTAATATGTTATGAATGTTAATAAATGTTGGAGAATGTTGATGTTGTCAGTTCAACTTCAGTGAATTTTTTTTTTTTTGTCAAAACCTGAACTACATTGGAAACTTTTTTTTTCCCTGAAAAAATAATGATGGAAAGGTACATTATATAGAGGTCTATTCCTGCCAGGTAGCGGAGAAAAAACATGCAGTATGTTAAATTGTTTACTTAAATAAATTTAATAAATTTCTCAAAATATTTAGTTAGTACCTCAAAATAATAATTTTAGTTTTTTTTGAAATATTGAGTTAGTATCTCAAAAGATATGTAAAAGACTATGAAATGTATTATTAGGTTGAAATAATGAGCTATTAAATTTTAAGAAGCAAATAAAATAAAGTAGTAATTGACATCATTACTTAGGACAATGTTTTGATACTGCACCAAAAATTCAAGAAACTTAAATAATCATTTTGTGATACCACATCAATTTTTTGAGAACTGATAACTTAAAACCTGAGATAAGAGACAATAATGTTTTACATTTATAAACCTTCTCTGTGTTAAAAGTCAAGAAGTTCTTAAAAATAAAAATACTAGTTAAATCTGAAGGACCCATGAAAATAAAAAAAAATATTTTATTATTATATTAGCATCAGTTAACTCAGAGGAGTTAAACTGGGTCCCCTTTAAACCACAATACTGCAGACATTAGCTTTCACCTAGTAAAACTCACTTGAGAATAATGACAATTACTGTGTTTGGGGAGAGGAAGGGGTTTTAGAATTCTCTGCGAGCAGTAGGCTCTGGAGGTTTCCAAAATAAAAACTCATCAAATCTATGTGATTTGTGCCTAAAAACAAGGAAATATTTGCATATACACTATATTACCAAAAGCACTCGAGTGACATCCCATTCTTAATCCATAGGGTTTAATATGATGTCATTCCACCCTTTGCAGCTATAACAGCTTCAACTTTTCCCGGAAGGCTTTCCACAAGGTTTAGGAATGTGTTTATGGGAATTTTTGACCATTCTTCCAGAAAAGCATTTGTGAGGTCAGACACTGATGTTGGACGAGAAGGCCTGGCTCACAATCTCCACTCTAATTCATCCCAAAGGTGTTCTATCTGGTTGAGGTCAGGACTCTGTGCATGCCAGTCAAGTTCTTCCACACCAAACTCGCTCATCCATGTCTTTATAGACCTTGCTTTGTGCACTGCGGCGCAGTCATGCTGGAACAGGAAGGGGCCATCCACAAACTGTTCCCACAAAGTTGGGAGCATGAAATTGTCCAAAACCTCTTGGTATGCTGAAGCATTAAGAGTTCCTTTCCATAACCCTGCCTCCACCAAACTTTACACTTGGCACAATGCAGTCAGACATGTACCATTCTCATGGCAATTGCCAAACCCAGACTCGTTCATTGGATTGGCAGATGGAGAAGCGTGATTTGTCACCTCAGAGAACACGTCTCCACTGCTCCAGCATGCTTTACACCACTGCATTCAACGCTTTTCATTATGCTTGGTGATGTAAGGCTTGGATGCAGCTGCTTGGCCATGGAAACCCATTCCATGAAGCTCTCTACACACTGTTCTTGAACTAATCTGAAGGCCACATGAAGTTTGGAGGTCTGTAGCGATTGACTCTGCAGAAAGTTGGTGACCTCTGAACACTCTGCGCCTCAGCATCTGCTGACCTAGCTATGTCATTTTACGTGGCCTACCACTTTGTGGCTGAGTTGCTGTCATTCCCAATCACTTCCACTTTGTTATAATCCCACTGACAGTTCACTGTGGAATATTTAGTAGCGAGTAAATTTCACGACTGGACTTGTTGCACAGGTGGCATCCTATCACGGTACCACGCTGGAATTCACTGAGCTCCTGAGAGCGACCCATTCGTTCACTAATGTCTTTAGAAGCAGTCTGCATGCCTAGGTGTTTGGTTTTATACACCTGTGGCCATGGAAGTGATTGGAACACCTGAATTCAATTATTTGGATGGGTGAGTGCATACTTTTGGCAATATAGTGTATGTTAGTAGTAGTAATAAAATACTGGATTCCAATCAGACAATACAAACAATTAAGGAATTGGTATTGGGAAAGATAAAGTGGTGATAATTTCTCATATTCCTTAGTTACTCTGTCAGGCAGTGTGCTGTTTTGTGACATCACCTGGCTGGCTTGTCTCTGCGCTCTGTGCAGCCATGCTGCTCTCCTCTTCACCGGACCTCCTGATACTATGGGATCTACTGCCTGGTTCATTCCTGCTTGGACCAAACACAGACAAACACACACATGAAACAATTAACAGACCCCCATATATACTCATCTAACACTTAGCTTCGCTTACCACTGGTGTGTGAAGTCTAGTTTGATGGTGCTGGTAGTGGTACCCTCTGCGCTGTAGTGAAGACTGATAACTGGCTCTGCTGAGGCGGCAAGAGCACCGGAGGATCCTCCTAACCCTGAGAGCCAAATCAACAAAACCAACAATCCACACTCATCATCAAAATAAACAGTTGCACCCAGAAGGAAGTGTCAGATTGTAATCCTATTGGGAAGGAGGATAAAGGTTACCAGGAACAATAAATGATGATAAATTTAGACTGATATGGGCAATGTTTATTAACCTACACATACTGAAGTTATCTCTCAGTATGGCATCGGGCCAACGCAACATGCCGGACGTCTCCACATAGAGTTGTAGAGGTTTCTTATGGTGTCCTGTGACAATCCATCCCCATGCAGCTTGAATATTCTCACACAGTTCCTGCAGATTTTGCGATAGGGGTGGAGGCCAACTGACACCAGGCCTTCTGGACGTGTGAAAACTTGAAACTTAAATCATTCGCATGTCTCATGATGTCAAAACTACCCACCCAAGTTTCAGTCCTGTGGGTTGATTCCTTCTGGGTGCAACATTTTTTTAGATGAGTGTATAATGACTATATTTAGTTAGAATGTAGTCTATGGTAACTGCTTAAGCATTTGTTAATACAAAAAAGCTGCTGTTTGCTACTGAAGACTCTTTTGAACATGCCTATTTATCCCTGTTTTCTAATGTATAGTGCTGTGCCATACTTGCACAACAGGCTTCACTAGCTATAATAGTTCTGAATGAAAACTAGATACATGTGTTGCATAAAGGGCCCATATTACGGAAAACCAAATTTCTTCCCTTTTCTGAAATAGAAGTAATCTAAACTGGAAAAAAGATAGATATAAAAAGGAGATACAAAAACATATATCAGTTTTTAAAGGCACAGTAACAAAAGCAGCCTGTTTTTAATCTAAAAGAAAAAGTTTGCATGGAAAATGGTCATATGAAAATTAATTACTCGTTTTAGTACATAAGCACACAAAAAAGTGTAAGTGGTTAATGAATAAAAAATTAATAAAATAAAAGAAAAATATTGGATATGTAGACATAATTAAGTAATCATTAAAACATGTTCAAGTAATTTTGTAATTATTTTTTCACTGGAAGAATATTCTCTATATTCCAAATAGCACAGAAACCTATGTCAATATATATATATATATATATATATATATATAAAACATACATTTCAATTTGTAGAATAGACAATATAATCTTGTCTTGCCATTCAACATGGCACTGCTTTCCAAATAATCATCTCCAAACCAAAACAACTTCCAGTAATCAATGCAAATTGTCCCATACATGAGGCATAAAGTAGTCCTAGCTCACCGTGATTCTGTGCACTATGAGATGTGGAGGTGAACGGTGATGAGGACGTTGCTGGAGATGAGTTAGAGGCTGGGGAAGCGATGTTCTCTGCAGGGGCCTGTGTAGGGCCCTCAGCACTGGACTCTGCAGAAGACATGTTGGTGCTGGCTGAATGAGAGACATTGCCTAAAAAAGAGAAAGGCTGTAACAATCCATGGACAATGTCCACTTACTGCACTGCGGCTGAGAAAAATTACTTCGGTTTTGTCAATTCAGATCTCAGTCTAGGCAGAAGCCACAGCAGACCAAAAACGTGTGACAATACATGACTGTATGGGATTGCTCACCCCTTGACCGTGAACGTGACTGGACTCTGTTATTCTGAGCCTCACTTGCTTCCTCAAACCATCGAGACAACATGCCAGACATTCTCTGCATCAGTGAAACGTTGGAACTGGACTCTCCTAAAAGAGGCAGAAGTAAATTTATCAATCACAGAACACAACAAATTTTAATTCATTTATTTCAGTAAAATGGCCAGTGTATGTATTCTGTATAATTCAGATGCTAGGATGTAGCCAAAGTCATTTAGACTGTTTCAATGTGAACTTGTTCATTGTAGAGAAACTTGTCAATTTGGATTTCTTTACAGTAGTGGTCATAAAAACCAGGGGTTGCATTGTCTACAGTACACCGGTATTTTATTTACTATCCAAAATCACTAGCAAACAAGCATGCTTCTGAGTTGTTATAGGTAATCTTGATAATAATAAAATAGCCATAACTTAGTACAGTCATAAAAAATTTGGTTATCATTGGGGTCTCTAATGCCTTATAATGCCCTGCATGCACCACTCCACCACAAATGCCATTTTTGTGTAATACCTTTATGTAAGGAAGCTTTATAAAGGCATTAAACTCTTGAGATGTCTGCTTCCTATCGTTATCACTGTCTGGCAAGTTTCTCTAGAATGAAGCATTTCATATAAAACAACTCAGAATAACTTTAATTAACTTTAAATACTCATCTGTGTGATACTTTAGGCTGCACTTACCAGTTCGTTCTCTCTCGCTTTCAGGGCGGGCCCTGGGGCCGGTGTCTGACCAATCACCTCTCAGTCTCAAGCGCTTCACAGGTGGTTGTTGCAGCTGTAAGTGACATCATCAATATTCTGTTAAACGTCACACAGCTACCAGAAATAGCCCTACTGCCACCCCTTCCTCTCAGCTTACTCTCTACTGGCCTCTTCAGTCACGTGTGCACTGAATGTCACTGTAAACCTACCAGGACAAGATCACTGCACAATTTCACAATCACAGCCTTTCTGGAACACTCCATGTGCTAGCCCTGTATTCAAGCTACAGCTAGGACTGGGCCAATAGATGATGCCATCATCCATCGTTGATGGCTGACAGAGACAACCCCATGACCCCCCGTTTGACGGAGAGAGCAATACTGGAGTGATTTTGGAGTGAGAGAGAACACTCTGACTTTCTGAAAAGACACTCTGCGCTATAAGCAGAAATCATGTTGCTCCACTTTCCATTCCCTCTCTGCACCACTCGCATGCTTTTCCACCTGTAATTCCAGTATCAGAGATCTGAATTGATGAATAAGTAGTTTAAGCAGCGTTAAGTATTTATAGTACATTTGTAAGAATGTTATCACCCTACATTTTTTTACATTAGAACGTAATATACTAACTCTATATCTAGATTGTTTATGAAAGTATTATGCACATTCTTATTTCATTGAAATGAAATAACAATATAAATTCTTAACAGAGATACAGTCCTTGTTCCAGGACATATGTGGTATACAGTGGTGTGAGACAAAGCTAAGTAAAGGGCTACTCCCTCTGAGAAAGTTACTGCCACCTCTTGTTTTATTTCTGTCTACAGTAGCTAGCTGCCTGTATTGGAGGCTGTTTTGGGAAAGGCATCCGAGCCTGTTCAGTCACAGTGACATACAGCCTGCTGGGAAAACAATTTCCAGTGTGCCACCACCGTATTTTGTTCCACAGCGAAATGTGAAGCAGTCACTGTTAGTTTGTTTGAATGCTAACCTAGAACCAATGGTACATTATGGCGCAATAGTGTTAGATTTCTCAGTTCAAGTCTGACTCAGCAAGGACCTTTTTAATGTCGGTAAATAAAGCACACACAACTGCCTGGTCTCTGTTGACCTCTGGTCATTCCGACAGACAGACAGACAGACAGACAGACTATGCAAAACTATGCTGCATTCTGTGCAGCTGAAACCTGAGCAATGCTATTTTCTGCAGTATTTTTCCTTAATTTGGCTGAGAAGTAAACAGGCTAGGCTCTTCTTTATCTGGATATGACTCTACCTAGCGTAATTCATCCTTGAACCTCACCTCCTCTCTCCTGTTTTCAGACAGTCCTTTTAACTTGGAGGCCTGGTCATCTTTGGGGTCGAACAGGTAGATGTAATCTGAGGAATAGCTGGCAAGCACTTCTTGCCCATCAGGACTGTAACACAATGATGTCACACGGCATGACCTGCCATTCAGGTGAGGAGGCACAAAGCGTAGGCAGATACCCTTAGTTCCTCCAGTGGAAAAGTCCCCTAATTCACATGAAGGAAAAAAAAAGAAAGCCGACTCTCTATAACATAGTTCTATAACATATCACTGTCCCAGATCTTTTTCTGGCAGCATGTGTAAGTATTCAGCTCTTATATAGTTAGATGCAAATGTTTGAACGTCCCTGGCCACATTACATGCTTTCTTGATTTCCTAAGTGATAATACTATGTTGAATTTAACATATTTTATAGGGGGCGGAGCTATAGCACAGGGCAAAGTTTGTGTTTTCTTTCCCTCAATGTTAAATTCAGCAAATAAATAGTATTTGTATATTAAACTGTGCAGAAGTGTGTTCTATGTAGAGAATGTGTTAAAATTATTTAATCAGTACCCAAACTTGTGCATATGACATATATGGTGTACATTATATATACTGAATGTTTGCAGTTCATTATACCATTCTCTTATTTTATTTATTTGTTTTAACCAATCATTTGAATTTTTTATCCTGTTTCAGAATTTCAAAAATCATTGAACTTTTTCAGTGACCTTTCAGTACCTTTTGCAGGTACATTTTGGCCAGTCAACCTTGTTCAACCATGATCAGTGAAACTAAATACTCTGATATGTATCATACAGTCTACATCTACATGGTGAAAAACACAAGTTGCACAAAACTGCACTATTTTCCATCTGTTAATTAAAAAAAAAAAAATCTCACTAATACAAATATATGTATTGTGTTAGGATATTTTTGCCACCTTAACTTCAGTAATAATATTTCTGCTGGACCATACTACATCCAGTACCCAGTAACATGCTCATCAAGCCAATCTTATCAACCTCAAAGACTTTTAGTCGCACCTGTAGTCACGGTCCCCAGCATCCTCCTATCATATATGCGTACTGAGCTGTCAGAGCAGCCCAAAGCGAGGTAATAGGGTTCAAAAGGGGGTATGGCCATGGAGCTAACCGCCCTGCGGCATTGTATAAGAACATCCTGACAAAAGGATAACAATAAATACTGTTAAACGGCACAATGAAAATACTGAACAAGCAAGCACATGTCAGGCATGCAAAGCAAACTATATTTGGTTCTTTGTTTAAATGCATCACATACATCTCTGCATCTGCTTTTGCTGCATTCATTTTTTAATCTAAGGTCAAACCAGCGAACGGTCCCATCCTCTCCACATGACAGAAAAGAGTGTGGGTCACTGGGCACTGTAAGAATCTGTAAGAAATCCAAAAATTAATGAAAGATCACTAACAGCATACCATGTACAGTACTGGACAGAAGTCAGAGACCATAATTTATTTATTTAAATTCTAGTCAAAATGCCCATTGAGTAGCAGTTACTAAATTTGGAAAGGTGATTAGATGTGCTATAGTCCATTTGCATAAGGAAGAGGAAAGACACGAATATAAAAAAAAAACAGGAGTGTACAAACTGGGAAAATGTGACCCCTAACAATTATGCAAGAACTAGTTGACTACCAAAACCCTTCAAAGAGATATTAACATTTATGCACGGCTACCTAAGCACACTTTGCTACCTTGCAAGTTTCTTTCTCGTGTCAGTCTAATATGGTTAAAGGGCAGATTTATGAGGAGATTAGATTAATAAACGATAAATCACTCACACTGAGATGTGTCCAAGGAAAATAAGTGAAAAACAGAAGATTCTAAAAGGAGAGCTTTGGAAACAGTGGAGTTAAAATTTAATTATTAAAAGATAGTGACAATGTGAATTCTAGAAACAATGCAAGATCTGATAAACCATCAAAACTGTCACCACCTAATCTTTAAGAGAGAGGAGAAAATCAAGCTCCACTAATGCTTCAGGTCTGAAACATTCCATAGGTGTTTCGGCCCATCTTTCCACTGTGAGAAAACAACTCAGCACTATGGGTCTGAAAGGATGTGTAGCTGTCATGAAGTTCTTGCAGAGAAAAGTAAACAGACCAAAAGAAAAAAATGCTAATCAAGCAAAGTAGCTGCTGGTGTTCTCAGAACAATGGACTGACCAACCCCAGAACCCAGACTTCAAAAACACTGAATCTTAGGAAAATTAAAATACAGCCAACTTTTAAGAATGAAC
This sequence comes from Semaprochilodus insignis, assembly GCA_034552555.1. Taxonomy (NCBI): domain Eukaryota; kingdom Metazoa; phylum Chordata; class Actinopteri; order Characiformes; family Prochilodontidae; genus Semaprochilodus; species Semaprochilodus insignis. The sequence continues at coordinate 13,283,727 of CM067476.1, read as the reverse complement.
TTTGGAGAGGTGGAAAATATCCATGCCAAACTCTTTGACAAACTGAAATCATGCCTCCTGAAAAGAATGGACACTGTAATAAAGGGTGCATACACTAAATACTCAAAACAGCGATATTATACTTCGGCTTCTATGTAATCTTTTCCTTCCCCTGATGGTGAAAACTTCATCACTTGTAAGTAATTGCTGTTTTGACTGAACATTAAATAAACTAAGAGTCTCTGACTTACGCATGTCCCTGTACATGGAAAAAAAATCCTGTTCAGTCACTAAAAACGCACTACTGACAACAGCTTAGCAAGCCCATGTGACACACCTGTCAAAGTGACAGTTATCTACAGAATTCAAACACACCACCTAATCCTCCAGGGGCTTTTAAGGAGTTGGTATGAGCTGCTGTACCTCATAAACAGTGCCATAGTGGCAGGTAAACTTGTGTTGTGCAATGTCAGGACTCCTGCTGATGTTGGTATAGTGGATGTTTCCATCTCCTGCTGATGAAATAACCCAGTGATCACAAGACTCTGGCATGAATTTGGCACTGTAGATGTTGGCTTGATGACGAGAGGAGACATTAAGTAGCACCTAACAAAGACAGAAAGCAACAAGTCTTGGCAGAATTAAACCATGACAGTAGAGTTTTAATAACATCTTACTTCTTTTTTCTTTGGTTTATACCTTCCTAGTGTAAGGGTTTGTTATGACGAGGTTGGCGTCATCTGATCCTGACAGGAGGTATTCACCAGTATCATTCCAGCATATTGTATTTACCTGGCAGAAAAGGGGAAAGAAGTTTGTATACCTCTTTGGGAAGCTATATACAATACTGACAGAGCTCATTACGGTACACTCACACAGCCATCATGAACACCTAGAGCAGCTTCAAGCTTTAGTCTTTGGACAAACTCTCGTGTGTCTGTAGGAATTATACACACAAATAAAACACACAATAAATAAATAACTCTGGCAATATATAACAGTACAAATAGCTGTGATTAACGACATCAAAATATCCTTTATTTTACATTACAGTGTGAATATCATCAGTAGGCAAAGAACACTGTCACTGCGTCTCCTACAAAAACAACATAATTAGGCCTGGTTAACTGAATTTAGTTTAGTGCTGAATGCAAAACATTTAATAAACTCTTTGTACATGTGCAGACGTACTTTTTATAAGGCACTGCTGGTTCCATCTTATCAGACCTCAGAAAAACTAAATATAGTGATGCATGTCGTGTATCGAGAGAGTGTCAGATGAAGTATCGTGGCATGTTTTTCCCACATCGGCTAGCCCTAGTGTGCCTACTGTTCGAGTTAGTTCTGAAAGTAGCCTTTCATAGGTACAGAAACAGGACACTTCACAGTGATCCCATCTTTTTTTTTTTTTAATTTACTGCCGTCCAAAGGAGGCTAAGAATCATGTTATGGTAAATTATAAAGTAACAGGTTTTTCTTACCTAAATAGTTCGCCCGCACAAAATTGCTCTTCGGGGTGAGTGAGCGTTCTCTTAAATCCCAAATCAGTTTGCTAGCGTGAGGCATGACTCACTGCTGTCCTGCCACGAGTGATTTGGTTTATCGCTGATCTGTTGTTACTTTACAAGTTGTGCAAGTCTCCGCAGTTCGTGTGAAACTCCAGTGGACAGTCGCCCAGTGAGCGTTGAGAAAGTTTGCGCTGATCGCCACACTTACGCCCTACACAGCGGCGGTTGAAGGAACGACGTCCATGCCGATCCTCATGCGCGGACCATCAGTGCTTGTACGTGAGGGTTAATTGTTCGGGTGGAAACACGAGAGCTGTGTGTAAGTATCCGTACCTACTAGTGCTGTGCTGATCCATTGCAGAAATTCCACAACGATTCTCATTCCAAGCGATGCGAGTCGAAGAAATCGAAACCATAAAAAGTGCAATAATAACTAATAATAAAGTGCTTAATACACTTAATACACTGTACGGAGTAGGTAGTCAAGATAGCCTGGAGGATAAACACAAAGACTCTCAAACAAACCATAAATTCTACATCTGTTTGTATACGTGTTGTAATTTAGGGGTTAAACCAGTGGCACCCGCTTCAAGTGGTGCAGTCCCGGTTTGCTGATTGTATTTGAGTCATGTACAGTAAATAGAGGTTAGGTAAACTTGTAGTAACTTCTTATTCTGCCTGTAGCACCTTCAGTGTTGTAGTAGTTACATGCAGACGCCTGTTCGAATGGTGGCGTTTAACTGCTACAGAAAAAAATCTAGTACAATACTTTTTATTTTGCTTTTCCTCTTGTTTCTGAATTATGAGTAATTCTTTTTTGAAAGTTTGATTTTTAATATGCATTTACGTTTTTACTTTTAAGATGAAGTAAAGTGATGGCAACAGGCCTTTTAGCATCTGCGTTTCTTTTATACGCTTTCAGAGCAAAAGCAAAAGAAAAGGACTTCAGGAAAATAACGATTGTACTAATGCCTATTGTTAAAATAAAGCCTTGCGAGTTTGCAGTTCCATTTTCTGTAGCTGCAAATAAGATTCACACATCGAGAAAAATTTTTGGACCAGTTTCAGTTCATTACTATTTCAGGGATCCCTTGCCTGCAAGTCAGAATTCTAACTTGGGCATTTCAAAACACAAATCTTGTTCTTGCTCAACCATTCTTTGGTTGATGAGCTTAGGTCAACATGGAATTTATGCTGGTCCATGCTGATTTATGCTGGTTAGCGCTGGTTTACCACAACCTTGTTCAAAACGTTTTTCAGCAGGGCCCTGCTTCACAGTTGGGGTAGGAAGGCAGGTGAAAAAGGAAGTGGTCGAGATGGAGCCAAGGAGCCCATATCTGTACACCTTTCATGAATGTTATGGCTGTTTATTAAACATTATGTTTAAATTATGTTTAAATTTTACCTTATGTTTAAATCCACTACCAGTGCACACCCACCAATCAACTGTGCAAAATACAATACTCCTACTGACTGACCGCACAAGGGTGAAGTCAGCTTTATTTGCTGATGTTCCTGTTCCACCTTAAATAGTTCAGCAGACTTAAAAAACTGCTGTAAAAACGGCACTAAACCCGGACAAGAAGCTGTTCAGTAGGAAGTTGCCTTTAGGCTTATCCTGCCTGCAGACAAAGACTTGCAAGCCATTTTTCTGTCAGTTTTTGGTACTCAATAAAAAATCCCCATGGTTTCTCAGTTAAATGGATTTTGAGCAACTGTAAACAACATGAAAGGTGTTTTGAGAGCTTGTGATAGAGCTCCCAACTTAGAAAATCACTTCTAGCCCTTTGTCTGCAGTTCACACTATATCAATGCAGTGACATGGCATAATTTGCAAACAACCTATTAGCTCCTGGGCAAGTCATAGTTTTTCTAGTCTGAAATGTGGATGTTTATGTGGTCAAGAAAAAATGTAAAAAAATGTTTAGTTATATGGTGTTTGTGTATAATTGTGACCAAAAAATGAAAGAGCACAATAACAAGAAGAAACGAGGCTGTCCGCAGCAGTCGTGTATAGGAAGTCAGGATCAGAAGTGATGACGAGAATTCTCACTTGTGATTGGTCGGGGTGAGATACTGTATAATTGGTAACTATATGTTTTTTTCCTTCCGCTGGAACACAGTGATGCAATCAAATGTCAGGAGCTGTTTAGATGCGGGCAAAAGTCATTACACTTGAAGTGAAATTCAAATAAGAAGCTGACATCAGATATCAGGCTTGAGAGATTAGTGTATCAAATTGACTGTACTGGTGTGAGTCTTGCGCTGGCTGACACAACAGGTGGTACTGTACAAAGTTCATTACCTTTTTGGCATTATCAGTGTAGCAGTTTTCATATATGATGTGAAGACTGACTGCACTGGACAAAGGCAAAAACCATAGCCGAGCAGCAAGAAATGCTAAGCTTTAAATCCTACTGAAAGAAAAGTATAGACTATCTTAAACTCCTTGTTTATGAATGAGTTGGCTCATCCTGGTCAAGTGCTGGTTCATCTGGTCACCCAGCTATGACCAACATAGCAACATCCAAAACACATAGTACCACGATTTTTATTTTTCTGCATAATTTGAACTCTCTTGAGCTGCTCTCCTTCAATATTTCAAGATGACTTGACCAATAGAAATGCTTCAAAATAACTTACATTCAAAGTAAAGAAAGTTTTTGCCTTCTGTTGTAAAGTTACCAGGCACAGCAGCGATCATCATCTATGCTGGTCCGTGCAGGTTTACTTCCTTTAAGTATCTATATGTTTTAGCAATGGTGACCTTTACTGTAAGCCACTTTTTTCACAAATTGTATAGTTTAGTTTTTTTTTTTCCACATTACCCAAAGCAAAGTACAGCTAGTTTAGTGATGTATGTGCTGTCGAAGGATACATTTTTCAGGCGGTCTAGACAGTGACAGAATATTATCTGTGAGGTAGGGTCTCTTTTTGGGCTCCCCTCCAAGCCCAAGAGCGAGTGCAACCTTTCCCAACTTTCAGCCACTGGCAAGCCATGCCACTTTCCTATGGAAATGTATAAGGCATGGTATTTTTGTACCCTTTGCACAGCACCTATGTTACTGGACCAGTGAAGAAAGCATTGAAGCTTTTTGAAGAAGTACAACTGCCCCCTCTTGTGGGTCCTGTTATGTCACACATTTTTTCACAGTTGTCTAAATACATTAAAGCATTTAAGTGGGCATGCCCACCAGACAACAACTTAAATACACGCACACTGCCTTTGATATCCCTCTCTGTCTTACACTGTGTGGGAGAGGGAGAATGCTCTATTTCTTTCACATGAAGTTGAAATTAGTCAACAGCACCTTCACCTTGTTGTGAGATGTAACTTAGTCTGAAAAGCAGAGGATGAGTCATATCATTGGATTCAGTTGTGTAAGACCATCACCATTATAGTCCAGCATACTGCACTGTGACTCATAGAAGACTGCAGACCCTTATTCACACATATGACCCCATCTCCTCTTCAGGCACAGACATAAGCCCACGGCACAGAAGATAGCAGCAACACAGCAGACATGTAAGAGCAACCTTCCCATGAACTTCAGCAACTTTCTATAAAACTGATATGGAAACTATATCATCTGTTAGCAGTAGGAGCTGCATTCTCGACACATTTTCAATATTGCAAAGGTAATCAAAGTCATTCACAGTGGTTTTGTGTTATTTGTGCCATTACAGAGAAAATTACCAATTAACAGTTTTCACAGCTGTGGTGAAAGGAACCAGACATCCAAAATAGAATGTCTCTAAATGCTACATTACAGAGAGTTCTTAAACAAAATTGTTACAAGCCTCATCTGAACTTGTTTTATTCAGATATATTCAGGAATGCTGCATTCATCAGCATTACACAAATACAAAAAGAAAATTTGTGTTCACTTAATTTGGGATAGTAAATAAAATGGCTGTATTTGTGTTGTAAGCATCGCCAGCAGAGTCAATACATTTCTTTACAATGCACCATTTCACCTCAAACCACCGGAATGACTTTGTCAACACTTCAAGATTCAATTAAACAGACCTTCAATCAGTGAAGTTTGCCTTTATAATATTACTAGTATTCAAAATGGTAGCAAAACAGTAACCAGAAAGTAGTAAATCTTAAACTGACTAGTTCCCCTCCCTCTATTATTTGGCCTTGTGTATTGTCTACATGCAACTTTGTGTTCCTTTGCATAGTCAAATCTGTCCACATACTTTCATACAACACTGATCAGGACAATACCAACTAATCCTCTAATTGTTAGCTAGTTCCTAGCAAACATCACTGACTAAAATGAGGGAGGTTAATTGGGCTCACACTGCACTTTTGAGGTAAAGCACTATTACATATCTATGTCATCAGAGTGAATTAAGCACTGAAGTCATATATATATATATATATATAGGAGTCAGTGTATATTAATCTTTGAGGGAGGCATTTTGCCCCACCATAGCAGCCACCCATTTCCATTATCAGGACTTTAGCTTTGTCTGCATCGTTTGTTCTCATATTTACCTTTTAAATTATTACCAGACGGATTACAATAGCAGCTTATTATGAATGTGCTCCCGGGGCACTGGGAAAAGGTCCATGCATACTTTGTCATCTTTGTATTTATTCAGGGAAGAACAAAGGAATACAATTATGCGGTAGAATGGGTACTGACTATGCATATAGATGCATATATATTAGTAATGTGGCTTTATCATCATTTCTTTTTATTTTAGTCATTAAGTACACTTAGATAACAGCAATTTACAGCAATCTGCAGTGACAACAGTGATCACTGGCTCAAATCATCCACACAATATTCGCTTAGTCATTTGTCGTTTTGCGCGGCTTATATCATATCAGTGTACAATCCCAGGGGCACAAGCCCAAAAAAAAAATTTCAAGTAGACAAATTGATATGTTCAGGCTCATTTGTGGTTCATTAATCTAGTCCAGTGAAACCAGAGGAGATATCATACTATATACACAAATTCCATTTGTTGTTTCAAAAAAAGGGTTCTATTCACAATTTATTTCAGAGTGCATAATTGTGATTTCAGATTGATAACGTTACCATTACAAAGCCATTACCAAGTCTTATCTGTTCCATTACAAAGACTTTCCATTTCTTTGGAGAGCCACAACAGAGCAGCTGTGTCTGGGCATGGTTAGGCTTTTTCATAAACAAGTACATTAAGCTCCTTCTTTCTTTGTGTGAATAAATTAAAACACCAACACCGCTCGTGCAGCAGCGTTATAATAGACCTCTTGGGTGCAGCACACATCAAAGAGTCAGAGGCAGAGTGGATGAATAAAGGAAGGTACTGAGAGGGAGAGAAAGAGAGATCCTTGTATATGAATACTGTTTTTTAAACATCCTTACCTACTTTGTCTCACGATTCAGAAGTGAATAGTGCCTACACTTTACAAGGGGCCACCTGTCAGATGAGGGGAACAAAGGGCAGCGGGCTGCAGATTTTACAGTAAGTATGAGAACTGTGGTGCACTGCACTGCGGTGTTTTGCAATGTTTTAAAATGTTAGAGATTTTGGTATATTAAGTATTATCAATATAGGTATTTTTGCTTTGGTTTGGTCTGGCTTATAAGCAGTTTTATCCACAATTTGTCTAGGTTTCAAAACAATGATTTGTGTTCACTTGGTCCCTTGCTTTCCAAAGGGGTCAACATTAGCCCTTTTCAAACCTGTACTTTTAAACAGTAATTAAATAGGAAGGGGTTAAGTGAGAACCCACGCTGGGGTCTGGAAGATTACCACAGGACCTGACAAATTTAACTACAAAATTACTGTGAGATCGCATGTGTAAACAGAAGCCAATACATTATCAGTAAAGGTGTAAAAAAAGTTGAATAATGTATCAGCTTCTGTTGTTTTAATATGTTTTATATCATTTTGTGTGATTCTTTTGACACACTGCTAATGAGAAGTACAAAATAAAAAAACCTCGTCAAAAGCAGCACAGCCCCACTGGCAAAGAGCAATGTTTGTTTTTGTTTTTACTGCTGAGTTCTAGTTTTCGCAAATGAAAAACTTTGAGAAGTGTATTTTGTACATGATTTAGAATTGAAGAGGTGCTGGCCATTCATGTGGAGGATGCCATGTCTTGCTTAACAGGACTTTCATAGCACAGGCATCCCTGTAAAATGCTGCCTTTTGATTTTTTAGTTTAGTTTTGTGAGCGAAGACTTCACTGGAATGTATAGTGTACTCTAATAATATTGTACTCAGCATTGCCAGCAAAGCAGAGCTTCTGTATTTTCATGCAGAAATTTCAAAAAAGGTGGAATTCCCCTCTAAATACAGTAGAGGACAGCTCCTAAGATGACACCCCGGGATTCCCCTAAAGGGAAACGGTGAGGTCAAAGCTGTATTTAGAACTGCTCCCTATTAGTGAAATAATGCACTATATACAGTAAAAGTAAGTGAACACTTTGGAATTACCTGACTTTCTGCATTGATTACTGATAAAATATGGTCTGATCGTTATCTAAGTCACAATTATAGACAAACACAATCTAACCAAACTAATAACACGAACAGCTGTACTTTTCATGCCTTTTATTTGAGCACACTGAGTAACATCCACAGTGCAGTAAAAGTGCTAAAAAGCACTAATTGGCAAAACGTGTTCCAATTAAAGAGAATAGATTGGAAGTGTGGGTTTCACAGATAAAGCATGGTTACATACAAACCTGCTGTTCTCAAGAATGGGTAGTGTGAACCATGCATCGATTCGAGCAACTTTTAGAAGACGTGTTATACAGATGCATGGAGCTGGAAAAGGCTACAAAGGGGGCACATCAATCTAGGTTAAAACAGAGAAAATTCAGGACCACTGCTACTCTTCCTAGGAGTGGGAATCCTCTTAGGATCACTCCAAGAGCACGACGGGCAATTCTAAGAGGTGCAAAAGAACCCAAAGGTAACAGCAAAAGCCTTAGAGGAGACTTTACAAAATACAAAACCCTTTGTTCATGTACACACTAGTAAAAAAAAAAAAGAAAAGACGGTCATGAGAGGACACCACGAAGGAAGCCACTGCTGCTGTCCAAAAAAAAAAAAAAACAATTACGGCCCATCTCAAGTTTGCCTAAGACCACCTGATTCTTGGACAATGTTCTATGGATGGGAACAAGGCCATTAAACACCAACACCAAACCTCATCACAAGCATGGTGGGGGGAGGATCACAGTTTGCAATCATTGAGGGACAATAAATTCAAAGGTGTGTCAAAACATTTTACAGGACAATTTAAGGGCAGCAGTCCGTGACCTCAAGCTGAAGAGACAGTTCAGAGTTCATCCTCAACATTGTGCAAATCTTATTTGCAATTATAGGAGAGGTTTGTTGAGGTGATTGCTGCTAAAGGGGGATCTAGTGGTTAAATTCAAGGGTCCATTTTAGTTGTTTATATTAGTCTGCATTGTAGATGTTCATTCAATGTGCTTAATAAAAGACAAGAGAAGTACAGCTACTTGTGTGTTGTAGTTAGACCGTGCTTGTCTATAACTGTAACCACATTTTATTAGTTTTCAATACAGAAATCCAGGTGGGTTCACTTACTTTTTCTTGCGACTGTAGTGTATCAGCTATTTTGTAGTGTTGTTGAATACTCAATAAATGATTCTGCTATTCCATGCTCATTCCCGAGTTCATTACATGGTAAACACTATGTACATGTGAATTAGTTATTAAAATTGTGAGTTCACACTCCGCAGGTCAACAAGGGCAAGTTAAAAACAGTATTGAAATGGAGGGAGGAAGAGGTCCAGAGAGGAATAGCTCTTCACCACCGCACCACCTGACTGCTGTAGTCCTCTGTAACACCCATCATCCTCTCTTTGTCCTCTTCTTTCCCACTGTCCTCTTCCTGCCCTCTCCACTGCATGAGCTGCGAGGTCCTCTGCTCCCTCATCCTCCTGCGCTGCTCTCTCCTCCTCTCTCTCTCCCTGCGCCTCTCCTGCTGGTGGCTGTGCTGCACTCGCCGCAGGAAGAGCTCGCGCGCATATTCGTACAGCTGCACGTCCAGTGTGTTGAGCTCCTCGATGCGGATTCGAGTGGTAGGATCCACGGCCACGCCGGCGGCGCGGGTGCTGTTGATCTGTGTGAATGGCGCAATGAAGCGCAGGCCAAACGTCCTCTCGAACAGAAACTGCGTCTTGCGCTGGAACTCTGTGAGGCCGAAGAAGGCCATGCGCCGCAGGTTGTGCTTGGCGCTGTCCAGCAGCAGCTCGGCCCGTCGGCCCTCACTCATAGAGGATAGGTTGTAGCAGCCCACTAGGCTCAGGTCGGCCAGCATGCGCGTCTGCCGGTTGTTGGCCAGGTTGGACGGACAAGCCATGAAGTTGGCCAGGGACACCCCCGTCCAGTCCTCGCTGCTGTAGCACGCAGGCAGCTCTGCGGGTGTGGGCAGGCGGCCGTCGCACATGTGGAGCGCCGTCTTCCATGTGGCGCCACGCTGCACGTGCTTCCATTCGCTGAGGTAACGGGACACAGGGTCCCGCAGCAGGGTGATATAGTAGAAGTTCCTGCGAATACATGAAATGGACCTGATTAAAGTAGAAGTTGCAGTCATTGATGGTTATTTCACAAAGTAATGGTGTCATTTTTTCATATTTATTATTCTCAATCATATCTAAGAAGTTCCTTCGGGACTTTTGACATCAAATTTGTGTTTATAACTATATGGAAATGGTTTTATCTGCTCATGTTGTTTTGCATAACAAGAAATACAAACCAACTTAAAGAAAAAGTCAGGACAGCATGTGAAACAGTGCAAATGTAAGCAGTGAATAGTGAATTCTGTTAAACCTGTATTGCTGTGAAACCAGACAAAAGGATGATAATTTATGTTTTACCTTAAGAACTTTATTGTTTCTCTTTGTAAAAATATGCTTATTCCAAATATGATGCTTGGAGCATGTTCTAAAAAAGTTGGGAAAGGAGCATGTTTGCATTTATTTATTTATTTATTTTTTGCAATCCTCAGTCATACAAGTCATCACATCCTATTTTGAACAGTGTTCCTTTGACAACAGTTTGACAAGCCCATGTGGTGCATCCTTCACAGAAGTGTGCCATTTTAAATACAGTGTCATCTGAGGCATTCAGTTGTAGTTTCAGCCTTCCCCTTTCCTCACAGGCCTCCTGAACATTATTCCTAAACTGTTTATTTGCTGACCCATTTTTGCAAACCCATTCTTGCTCAAGGTCTAGGCCTTTCTTGGATGTTTTCCTTTTATGACCAGCTGTTTAAGATGCTTTTGAAGGAGGTTTGCAGGATTCCAAGTCTTAAAGGAGGTTCTGTGCACTGGCTTCATTGGCCTATTCAGTATGGCCGACCCTTTCCTAAAGTTCCTGAAGATACAGACAAATACCAATCATAATTACCAGTCTCGTTTACAGCTGTCTGAACAGCATAGTCGAGAAGAATATAAGCAGATGTGATTTAAAAAGCATTTGTTTGTTGTAACTTGTCTTTGAGATGCATTATTCATATGTAACAGTAGATGCACGCTGCACAAGTCTGTCTTGTGAAAATTACAGCCTTCTAAGTCTCTTGTCCTCTATGCCTGCACATTAATGATGTCACCCATGTTGGAGGATGCCTCAGCCCTACAACGATAAAGTGATTTTATTCCATCCATTCCAAGTCCACACATGCATGTGTATATCCCTCTGTGAACTGGTTTTGATCTGTCCATCACACAAAACACTTGTTGTTGCCTGCTCTGGGCACTGTGGCAACAATGAGCCTACTAAGGCAAGACATAGTTGCTAATTAAAAAAAAAAGTTTAATCTGGCTACTATTTCTTAAAATGAATGACAACCCATTTTTTTGAAGTTAGCGTCAGTAAATAGAAACTATGATATTCTTGCCAACCCATACTACTTTGTAGTGCAGATCTGTAGTGCAGAACAATGCAAGTTGTTTTTTTACAATGCAAGTAGCTTTGCTACTGTAAGATAAACAAGGAAAGGAACTGATGGTTTCGCTCATGCTTTAAATGAACATATTTACTTTTTATTAGAGTAACTGTACATGATGCAAATAGCACTGAAAAATAAGTTAGTAACTGCATTTAGGTAATAAACTTTGCAGTTTGTTATAAATACAGAGATAAACAATGCCAGTATTACCTCAAAATGGTCCTCCAACCCAAACACAAAATAACATGATCATGCTGGATAATGGTCTGCCCATATGTTTTATGCGAAGACAATATTAATCCAATACACTTTTTGTCAAATTCAGTAATTATCTCCTCACGGTCCCCTAGCTGTCCATTTCCTACTTGAAAAAAAAACCTGGTGTTCATACAAAGCTCTGGCTCTGTACATTGGAAATAAATGGCTGAGAAACAGGAATGTATTTGTTTTGTTCAAGTTTTGTTCATATTTTTCCGACTTGCTTCTTCATTACAGAAAATGATACATATCTAAAGTTCAAGATGCGAAACAGTTTGTCCTAAATGATTCATCAAAAATATTCCAGCATTGGCTCCTGCCTCCAAAATCAACTAATTGGTCAAATCAGCATGAAGTTACTCTATAATAGTTACTTAGTGTCATAACATTGCAAGTTGTGTGGTGGTGTTTCAGGGGTGGCAGCTGGAGAGGCGATGAAGCTCACAGTTTAAGTAAATTTACATCAGCTTTGCTACTGTAAGAAAAACAGGGAACAAGGAAGTGATGGTTTCTCTCATGCTTTAAATGATCACATTTACTTTTTATTACAATAACTGTACATGACGCAAATAGCACTTTCTTGAAAAAATAAGTTGGTAACTGCATGCAGGTAATAAACTTTTTTTCCAATAAAGAAATGGAACTAGTTTGCAGTTTGTTATTCATTTTTAAATGAGATAAACAATGGCGGTATTACCTTAAAATTGCCATCCAACCCAAACACAAAATAACATGATCATGCTGGAGAGAAAATAAATGAAGAAGTCTCTTCTCTATAGTCTCGCTCATTTTCTCTTCGCACTACACGGGGAGAGCACATTATTTTTGTCTGACACATTGTGAGGTATGCTGCAGAGTGTAAATGGATTTCCAACTGGACACAACACCCTCCACAAATGCAGATAATCATAGAAATAATGTGAATTTGCAGCACAAGCCTGCATGTGTGAGAAGCATTCGAGAAAAAATATGAAACAAATAAACATTCACTAAAATATGCAAATAAAAATGGTTTTGTATTATATGAGTCTTACATGATTGTATTTCATGTAGTAGTTGGTTTTCCTTCTGCCTGATTGAACATTGAGGAACAACATTCACATGTGGAAACGCTGGTAAGCTCAATAACCGATCTACCACTGCAATCATGGATAAATAACAGTCTAGCATATCTTGCTCATAATGTAGTCAAATCAATACACCCCCTCCTTTGCCAACCTCCTGCCCTTTAGCAGTGACCTATTGAAAAAAGACCTACTAAAATGTTAAACTGCTCAATAAAGTCATGCCATGCAAGACATGATCTGAAGATGAAGATGTAGGCATACAGCAAGGAAATTACAGATCCTGCTTCATGTCTGCATCAACCACACTGATTTTACTTGACTCGTATGTGTACAGTGAACAGTATTTCTACTGTTCTATCAGCTTGGCATGGTGTTAAGTTATGGATCTGCAGAGGGACCTCTCGCATAAAATATTCACTCTTGAAGAACATCCAAAAGCTCTAAATGGCATGAATTTAGTCATCACTGCACTAATTTGCACTAAACACTAAATATTTCCTGGCACTGAAAGCATCTGTTTTGTCTAGCTAAGACATTTAGCTTTCCTTTGGTGCTGTTTGTGTTACCCTAATGTATTGTATACCTGGCATATATGGTAGAAAGTGAAAATTGTGGCAGCTGAGCCCAGTGTTCCCCTCAACAGAAAGACAAAACTGTTCTGATGCAATATATTCTAAAGATGTGCGCTTTTGAATCAAATACATACAACTACCATTATTGGTTTAATAATAATTACTAACATGCCTCATACAAAACATGAGTGTACAAGTACCAAAGGCAACAGTTGTTACAGTAAGAAGTCAAACTACATTGAACGAAAGTGACTAACAGAGAAGGAAGACCGTGAGAGAGAGAGAGAGAGAGAGAGAGAGAGGCAGGGGGTGCATTTCAAAGCTATTAACTCATACGCTGGGAAGTCAGTTTATGTTTACTGTGTGAGATGTCACATTACAAGACAGATTCTTACAATTAATCTCATAAATATGGAACAGGAAGTCCTCATTTTCAAATTAAGAAGCTCCTTCACTGACAGTGCATGCTAATTAATCTCTTGAAATTGCTTTCCAATTACACCATCTAATTAGTCAGCTCAAATTCTATTAGTGTGGCTCAGAGAACAGACAGTCCTCTCTCATTACACTTCCATGTCCTTGCTAAAGCAACGTTTCAAATCAGATCCTGCAAAATAGAGTCTTTCTAAATTTGGCACAACACATTCCTAATGAAGACATACAAATGCACATATAAACACACACATACACACAGATCTATCATATGATCTGTCTATCATATTCCTAACATAGTTAACTTGGTCTTCGTTCTCTAATAGGGCACTCTCACTCTTAATGTAGTCAGAGCTTCATCTTCACATTGACAGCCTCTAATGCGGAGCTCATTTTAGATGTCCTTGATGCTCCAGTTAATGAAGAAAGTCCATTTAAAAACAAACAATGAAAGACAACAAGAAAGCAAAGGAACAGAAAGACACATTATACATACATGTTGAGAGAAACTAATGAGCTTTCTCTACTTTACATAATATTTACATAATGATTATTTTTTACTTCAAATACTTAAAGTTAGCATGTAGGTTTGAGCATAAATACACACACGATTTCTATTCACAGACACATATAAGCCTGCCCTCTGTATTCTGGAGATCTGCTTTGATTTACTGTGTAACTCAATGTGCTCCTTTAAAAGAAGCATGTAGAGGGAGCATTAGGGGTCCATTAGGCGGAGCAGGGTGTGAGGGAGTGGACTAGTGCAGGATCTAATATGGTTAGTGAAACTGAGAGGTTTTTAGATGTCTGTAGCTTGTGGAAGAGATGCTCACTTAAATAACCTTAACTGAGAGAAGTAATCAGACCCATCAGAATCTCACAGCCACTTTTTGTTATTGTTGCTGGCTAAAATGCTTGATTTTGCAGTGCCTTTCTCACAATTTGCCACAATATTTGCACTTTTATCTTTACTAGAGGATGCAGCAATAAAACTGTAGCTTATTGGTCTGCAACATTTCTTTAACTCAATGAATGTAGCCTTCTAAATTAAAACCGAGGGGGGTTTGTATGTTCTTTGTATTAATTAACAGAGTGAAAAGTTGTGCACAGACAGTTAAAGTGGTGTGGTATAAAAGTGGGAGTCTTTTTTTTTTTATTTGGTGTCTGCAACAATGTTGCACCAGTTTCAAACCTGCTTTCATGTGAAACATTCAGCAAGGGGTTTTCATTAGCTGAAACATCTATTGCTAAATCAATGTTTTACCCATTAATGCATTAATACTGCAAACATTTTCAGCACTCACAAATATTAGGGTCAGTGGAATTTGTCTGAATAAAGTCATAGATTTTGCTTGCCCTGCTTCACAATACACAGAGCTCTTCTCAGATCATCAATATAGGTTTCTATCAATAGTTTCTAACATTCCAGGTTGGACACTGTGATATGTTCCTAACAGTGGTCACTGGTTTGTACTGGTAACAGTAACTGATTTTCATAGATCTATTTCTCGACGTTACTCTTCCTCTCAAGGTTTATTCTTCTTGCCACCCTTGGTCAGAGGTGGACAGTAACAAGGTAAAGGCAATTTGTTATTGTACTTAAATAGTTTTTTTCTTGTATCTGTACTTTACTGTAGTATTTCCATTTTGGGTGACTTTTTAATTTATCGCCACACAATTTCAAAGTCAAACATCTCATTTTTTCCTCTGCTACATTATGCGAAACCTGTTGTTCCTTTTGGCTCATGTGTGCATAACAATGTAACATCAAAACAAAAGAAGCACAAGGTGAGCACACCAGTCAGTGTACTGTGTGCACTTTGTTTTGAACTTGTTTTGGCCTTCTGAACAGAGCTTGATTCTACCTAATGGAATGAATTTTTTTGTCTTCAGTGTTTTGCGCTTATGACCGATTATTGTGCTCTTGAACCAAAAATGACACTAGAGTCTTTTCACCTAAAATTAGTTGATTAAGTAAGAGTATTGTCTTATTATCAACTAAGAATAAGACATTACAACCATAATAAATCATGCTTCTATTACTTTCTTTACTTAAGTAAGTTTGAAGGCAAATCTAAAGTCTAAAGGGAGGACTTCTACTTTTACTGGGGAAATATTTTACCTTGGGTATCTCTACCTTCACTCAAATACATGGTTTGTGTATTTTGCCCACCACTGCCCTTGGCTTGCTTACTGTGACTTGAACCTCAATTTTCTGTAAAGCTGCTGAAGAAAAGTGTTATATAAATTAACTTTGGCTTGACCTTTTTGATTTGATTTTGCGAGGGCTAATTCCTGGAGGAACTTTCCAGAGACTGTCAGGCCTTTTTGTTACTGTTTTAGAAAAACCTTACAGAATGTTATGTGGTGATTCTTCCAACGTCTTGAAACTTATTTACAAAAAATATTTTCTGAAAAACCATCAATTGATGTTTTTTAATGGAATTAAAATTAGTACCACAAAAGCATCATTCCAAAGGACCCTTTTTAACCATTTATTTTTAGGAGTGTAGCTGCTCAAAAAACAGAGCCCTTTCACAGACAATCAAACCCAGCCACTGAAGTTTCTTTCTGACTCTAAACCCACTTATGAAAAGACTTATTTTAAAGATGCCTTTTTATGACAGAAAGTTGAGATGCCATTATGCAAACCCCCTCAATATACTAACTGGAACCTTTCGTCAATATTTCATACTGCTGTGATATTCACTGTTTCTTACTGATGTCTTCAACTGGAGACAGCTGAGGACAGATAAAACAAGACTCTATGCTACCTAACACTGTGAACAGGATGTAACTGGAAAAGTATCTATATTCTATATTTGGCTTGTTTGATTAAGGCTATGTGTAATTTGAAATACAATAAACACCAATGTCTGTGACAGTAGGAGATGGGACAATCATGCTTCTGTTTTTCTATATTTATGGCTCTAATAACTAAAATCCATATGGTCCTCAGATCACATTACCTGATGTAAATGCCATATTTACTTACAGATGAAAGATATGTGTGTCTAGTGTGTGCCTACTTGCTGAAATTAAGCCTATCTGTTAGTCACATCCTTTAGTCAGACAGTGTATCTATGTGCACATTTATTTTTCACTGGAGGTTAAAAAATATGTACAGAGCAAGCATCAGTGCACTATTGGTCGAAGTCCACTAAAGACAATAAAAGACTGATTTGGGGATAGATAGTCTGGTCTTATGCAAAAATTTATGCAAAAACAGCACATTTTATCTGTACATATTCAAAATTGCACGTATATTAAGCTTTACATATTCACATGTCTATTTAAAACAAGTATTTATAGTGTAACTTTAGATACTATCCCATTCACTTCTCATTTATAATGCAACTCCAATTTTATTGACTTACATTTACATATCTACAGACATATCTATAAATTAAAGATAAATCTGAAAAAAATAGTGGAGAAACATAACGAGTGTAGATGCATCCAGGTAAGTGTACTGTATGGTACAATATTATTGTGAGATGTGGCATGTATAGAATGCTTAATATTCTCAGTTGACCTTGCTTTTCTATAAGGATGGCAGGAGATAAAGGTCTAGGGTTCATCTAGACACAGATGCCAGTAACTTCAGTGCAATGTCAATTATCGTGATGCTTGTGAATTAGTGCAATATGCAGGCAACAACAGAAAAGCAGCTGTTCCTCAGGTGACTGAGAATGTCAACGCAGGACATGTTGAAACTGTGTCAGCAAGAATGGTCTGTGCACTACTAACAAAGATGTCACAGTTGGGTTGCAGTGCATAAACCCCTCTTTACAAAGACAAATGCACACTTGAGAGTCTGGTGGTGCATGAACAACAGGCACTGCACTACAGAGAAGTGGAAAAAGATAAATCCTCATAGGAGTCATTCTACACTATATTATTGACCAGCAAGCGAAAGCATATGTAGCATACTCTAAGAGAACACTACAGGCCGGAATGCTTGACCCTTCTAATGAGGTGGGGGGTTTGAGTCCACGCGCCCCCCTTAAAAGGAAGGATCACTGCAAATCAATACAAATTTATTTGCACTGAACAACTATGAAGAAACATTTCTCTTCTGATGAGAGTGGTCCTCTTAAGGATAACAATGCCCTTTATCCATCAAGCATGCATGGTCACTGAATGGTTGGATGAGAATGAAAATAATGTAAGTCATAGGATATGGGCTTCGCAGTTACTAGACCTCAACCCAATCGAACATCTGGGGAGATTTTAGACCAACGTGTTAAACTGAGCTCTCCAACACTTCCATCAAAACACCAACTGAGGGGATATCTCCTGGAAGAATCCATGAAGTACAGTTCAACTATGTTGTAGTATCTACACCAAAGTGCATCAAATCAGTTCTAGCAAATCGTAGCATGTTACAAAAACATTTTTTTCTGGCTCAAATATTTATATGTTGCAAATGTACATATTTTTCACTACACATCTATTCTACTTGTTTTGAGAAACTGTACTTGACTATTGTATATATTATATACCAGTTGAAAATGAAGATTTTGACTAATAATCTAAAACCGGAAGCTCTCTACAGCAGGGAGCCATTTAGCTCAAACTTTATCTTGACCTAATCAGCACCTCACCTCTGTCAGATGCAGAAACAAGGCTGTATTGATTGTGGTGAGTGTTGGCTGAACATGATGCTTTGTCTTTGGCCCCCTCACGAGGGCATGCCTGAGGAAATGAGGTCTGTGCAATCAATACCACGAGACAATTTTCCTTCATTAGTATCAAGGACACAGATGTCATTAAATAGTCTGTTCTTGGAAAATGGTTAACTAACTAATGAGACCAATCAAGAGTTTGTTCTTTCCCAGAAGACAAAAAACTAAACAAAACAAAACAAAAAATACTGAGATATCCAGTAACACACAGCCACATACTCATTTATATACTCAGATGCACAATAACTGTTCTATCAAAACCTTCTACCTCTACTGTTTTCATTACAGTTTGCTAAACCATTTAAAAAGTCATATTCACAACAAACCTGAATTACCATAAGACCTTACAGATTATGCTGATGTTCTTCCTCATGTGCTTACTGTCCTCTGTGTGCTGCCAATACAGCACCAACCTGCCAAAGCAGGGACTCTACAAGACCACTGAAGTTACCCTGTGGTATCTCTCATAAAAATGTTAGCAGCATACCCAGTAAGTGCTGTAAGACATGGAGCTGTCGCGGATTGGGCAAATTGCTCAAGCACTTCCCACAGATGACTGATTGGACTGAGATTTAGGTAATTTGGAGTTCAACAACGTAAACATATCATATCCTGAAACCTTTCCTGAACAATGTGTGCAATGGGCCAGGAACACTATCCTGCCGAGAGAGGCCCCTGCCATAAAGGAATACTACAGTAATGATGGCAAGTGTGAAACTGACATACACATTAATGCCCAGACCCAGAGTTTTCCAGAAATTTCCTAGAGAATCACACTCCCTCCACTGACTTGTCCTCTTCCCACGGTGAATACTGGTGCCATCACTGCCCCACACCCACCTAAACTTATCTCACCAGTATGCAGATACATCTCCATCCGCAGCAGGGTGTGATACATTCTGTGTTGTGACACATTCTTCTAGTAACTGTCATTAAAACTGCTTGTTTCGTCTTAAAAGCACATCAAATCAACAATGCTTGGCTCGAAACTGGATACACTTAAGTGATGGCTGATTAAGCTAGTTATATGAATTTAATGTGACAACAGTGTGATACAAAGTGGTCAGTACAGTTACCTCACCATGGTCTGCCATGAAGAAAAATGTCAGAATTCTAAAACATCATTGTTCTCGTCCATAAAAACCTGCCTTTTTGCTCCTTTACTTCCGTCCACTGGCACAATCTTTTGTAGCCTTTAACAATCCCTCTGACCTTCGTATATCTTTCCCATTCAAAACAACAAGATTTTTCTTGTTGTATGAGTCATTCTTTGAGACTAGAAAGCATGCTGTGTTGGTAAGAGGTTTGCACTATGGGGGGACAAATACAAAATAGATTAGTAAGATGTTTGTTCAAATTCTTGCAAGTGTAATGAGCTTGGCCGTTTGGATAATGCAGCTGAATTACAATTCAAATTTAATATGTTGCTGCCTTGATTATGTCACTTGGCATAACGTGAGTACAGCAAGAATTTATGTATGACTGCAAGCTAATGGGACTGCCCATGTCTCTGTTGTGATCTAATTGGTGAATTATGCTTTAATTAACGATTGAATAAAGACATCAAATCTTTAAGATGAAGTGCTGAATTTAAAAACCTTTTGATCTGGAATTTATACATTTGCTATATTCTCCTAAAACAATATATTTCCAAATATATTCTCTCAAATAATACAAGCTCACCTGACAAAATAGTGTATCACCTGTGCCCTCCATGAGCACGAATAACAGCTGTGATTCATTTTGGCATGGACTGGACAAGTTTCTGGATGTAGGCAACAACAATGTTCAGCCACTCTTGCAACAAACAGTTGTGCAGTTTGGTCAGTTTTAGTGGATGACTTCCCTGGGACAATTCAGAGGAGAATTTCCTGTAAACTAGGTTTTTTGCCACTCCTGGTAGACCCGTATGACTGTATGCTTCAATACTCCTGCAAATTCTGCCTTTTTGCTGTACACCATGGCCTGTGGCACACCCAAATGCACTCACCACTTTTTGCCAGTCATTAGCATCTGCTTTGCGACCCATTTCCCACACATAGAACAAGACATTCACTGCACTGTACCACCTCTTCTGAATCTATTAATCCTGTCGCACACCCTGCAGGTATTTATAGTCTTATCATCCTTGTGCAATGCCATCTGCAGGAGCCTGAAGTTACTACCACCTTAAACATGCAATGTGACTAATTTTATTTCTAAAACAATTGGCAAAAACTGATTCTTTTGGAGTGATGCCATTGAAGAACCACGTTTAGCTTGTTCAATAGATGATTATTTAAAGAACCATTTGTGTAAATGAGACATCCAAGTGTTAAAAGAACCACCTCCACAAAATGTTTTATATTAATACAGAAATTTCCAAGTTAAGAACTATTTTGGAAACATCTTTATTGTACAACCCCAGTTCCAGTTGGGGTGCTGTGTAAATAAATGTAAATATAAACAGAATGCAATGATTTGCAAATCTCATAGTCACATTTTAGTCACAATAGAGCATAGAACACACAGCAGGTGTTGAAAGTGAGACATTTTTCTATTTTATGTGAATTATTAACTCTATTAGAACTTGATGGCAGCAACCCATCTCAAAAAAGTTGGGGCAGGGCCATGTCTACCATTAGGTAGCACCCCCTCTTGTTTTAATAACAGTCTGTAAATGTCTGGGAAGTGAGGAGACAAGTTGCTGGAGTTTTAGGAGAGGAATGTTGTGTGATGTAGGATTGAACAGTCCTGGGACTCCTTTGCCAGATTTTTTTTTTTGTTTTATGATGCGTCAAATGTTTTCTATTGGTGAAAGGTCTGGATAGCAGGCAGGCCAGTTCAGCACCCGCCATGGTGTTGTAATGGATACAGTATGTGGTTTAGCATTGTCTTGCTGACATATGCAAGGCCTTCCCTGAAAAACACGTTGTCTGGATGGAAGCATATGTTGTTCTAAAACCTTTATAGACTGTTCAGTATCATAAGCACTAAAGCAACCCCCTACCATCGAAGATGCAGGCTTTTGAACTGTGCAAATATAACAATATGGATGGTCCCTCTCCTCTTGAGTCCGCAGGATACGGCGCCCATGAGTTCCATGGTGAACTGTGTTCACAGACAATGATTTCTGGATGTGTTCCTGAGCTCATGCAGTGATTTCCAGTACAGAATCAGACCTGTTTTCAATGCAGTGCTGCCTTAGGGCCCAAAGATCACAAGCATTTAATATTGCCCATCAGCCTTGTGCCTTATTGAGTCCTTTCATGATATTATGTACTGTTGATGGTGGGATGCCATCAAGTTCTAGAATGCTACATCAGACAAGAACTCCAGCAATTGGTCACCTCACCTCCCTGACTTTTACAGACTGTTAATAAAACAAGGGTATGCAACATATTGGTAGACATGGCCCTGTCCCAACTATTTTGAGATGCGTTGCTGCCATCAACTCATCAACTAAATGAGTTAATAAATTTCATAAAATAGTAAAATGTCTCCCTTTTAACATCTGACATGTATTCTATGTTCTATTGTAAGTGTGTAAGCAAATCATTGCATTCTGTTTTTATTTACATATATTTACATTTAACACAGCGTCCAAACTTTTTTTGGAATTGGGGTTGTATTTTTATTAAAATGAGGACAGAAAGGTTCTATAGGTAGCAACTTTGCTGCCATATTATTAGACCTTAGATATAAACCAAGAGATAATTTGACATGTGCAGCACGGCAAGTGTAGTTTGAACATACAGACAGTGTCCTGACTGACTAGGCTCACGGAAGATTTAAAATGTCACTTACATTCACACTTGTAAAAATGAAATTCTGATGTAATACTGAGTTAAGAGTGAGTTCAGATCATTTTGAAGCTGTATTAGCTCAGTTCACACAAAAACTCCTGCTGGTGTAGCGCTGCACACTACACTCCCTGATCATCTGTGTCATGTCACAAGGGTTAATCTACGCACCTCAAAGGACAGACCAGATGGACACTTTATTTTTTCATACCACAGTGAGGCAGTGACAGACAATGGCGGTAACGACTCTCACACTCTCTTCCTCTCTGACACACATACCAGGGCATAAAATGGACAAGAAACACAGAAGATGGTGATGAAATTCCAAACACAGAGGCATTGTGAATAGTCAGACTGCCCCTGTGTACTGCAGTGCTTTGAGAGAGTGCATGTTTCTTTCAGTTGCGTCGCCACTTGAGAAATCGGAGCAGATGGCAGATTTTACAGTCAATCAGGCATGCGGCAAGGCTCGAGCCATATCAGCAGCCACAGAGGCTACAGAAGAAACAGCTTGCCGTTACCATACAGACAGTGAAGCATGTCCCCTGAAGGCCATCTTTAACCCTTCTGCATGTAGGGGCTGACTCATCGGCTGTTAGCTGCAGTAGTCTGGGGCCCCCCGGGCACCCAACAGGCATGGGTTTAGAGAAAGAAGGGAAAACGTAGCTGGATAAAAACCAAAGTAACGTGAAACTCGCCCACCTGCAATTTACTACAATCCTATTAGCTCAGGGTAGAAAGATCAAAGCCCTCTACTGGTGACACATGCTATAATGTCTCCTCACAGCACAGAGACAACTAAGATTCTAAACAGTTGTCCTTTAGTAAGGACCAACATAGCTCCTCTGCAACCATTACAATCATGCATCGGCGTCATTATCTTATTTCACAGATCTTCCCTGTGTTAAATCCCACTCTATATTCTCACTTGTAAACTTGCATAATAATTGACTTACCCATGCACTGCATACAAGTGCATACTTTTGTAGTGACTCTTGCTAGTTGGACAGAAAGTGGGGATAATTCCCATTCAGCCTAATCTGAAACTGTGACAATCTTTGTTCAGATGTGCTACATAACACTGTACCTTTAAAATACTACTCTACAGAGGTGGACTATCTTGTTGTAGCTAACTGTGATAACAAGTAGGTTAGAAGAAACAATGAGGATATTAGTTTAGGTACACAACAAGAGCAAAAATTACATCTATCCTAACAGTGAAACCTTTTACACCAGCGATGTCCAGTCCTGTTTGCAACGGGCCTGCAGCTTTTTATTCCTAACATTGCAGGATCACACAAGTGTATACATATGTGTGTATAGCAAATGTAATACTAATAATAAATACCTCATTAGTATATTTAATTTGCACTCCCACATAAAAAATAATTACATTTAGTGTGCTAGAAATGTATTTGTACTTAAGTATATTGAAATGAATTCTGATGATGTCTCAAAATAGTACAGTAAGGTACAATTAGTTTTATTTAAGTATATTTTTAATAGCACTAATGTATATATTTAGTATATTAAGTCCTTATTCACTTTCATTTCTGATAATTGGTACTTATTTTTTAAGAACTAGCTAATTTAAAATGCTTTATACAGGCTAAGTAGTTTTAGTAGTATCCAGTAGTATCCAGTAGTATCCAGTACGCAGTAGCGTATCCAGTTCTGCAACCGTGTATGACAGCGTATGTTATATGAGGGCAGATATGTGTTCCATATGATTTTGCATGTAGTAGGTTATCAAAAAGTATGCATTGCTGATACATGTATATCTGTATACAAAACCCATGCGACCAGCCTTTAGAAGGTTAGTATGTTAGACAATGAAAAGTGACATTATGCCAATGTAATTATAATCCTCTACATGAGGGCAAAAATAGACATGTCTGAATTAATTCATCAGTGCCATGAAGATGTTATTTACAGCCCGGCTAGCTTGAAGAACCCTCCCTTCTTTCCTGAAGTCTGTCATACAGGCATCTCAGCTTCCACACTATGCTCAAGATCAGTTCCCACCTACTTAGGGGTGTCAGCTAGCTTCCTAGGTTCCTTAGTAAAATGATCACATCTCTAAATGCTGCGTTTTAGACTCTGGAATGCAATTGATTTTGTAATAACAAGCACAAGACAGTTTTCCAGCTTGCGGGTGATCAGCTAATTTTCCAGGAAACGCCATAAGGAGATAATTGAGAGCAGTCATTAATAGGTGAGCATAAATCAAACCTGACAATGACCTATTTCCCCTGTTTAATGGTGGGGAACTGCTCAACAGCCCATTAAAGCTATCACTAGCACTTTTCTCCAGCCATTTCCTCCTGAAGGGCAGGTCTATTAGGTGCTAAACCTAACCTGTAAGCCCAGGTGCAGTAAGAGAAATCAAACCCCCCCCCCCAGCTGAGAACAGGAGTGAGGCAGAGCAGAAGAACATTTTTGTGTAGGGCTTCTGTTCACATTCACTGCTCTGAATTCTCTGATCTGATACATCTGAATTATATCACCAGAGCTTCCAAATAGATTGGTTTTCTTTGTCTGTGCATGGCAGATAATGATGCACAGCATCTCTGAGAGACTGCACAATAAAGGCCAAGACCTAAAGTTCAAATGCTCAAATCATGTTATAAATCTTGATACAAGGGACTACTCACAGTGGTTTTAGCCTTACCTACTGCTAACAGTCTGTATAATGTAGAATGTATATAATGCAATCTAAACAATGCAACTATATTGACTATAATGATGGCACTGGTCAACAGTATGTGCTATTATTGTGAAAGCAACAACAGCTCAGAGGAAGACCTCTCTACAGAGCAAAGCCACTGACAACTGAAGAGAATTGGATTCATTATACTAGAGTCACATACTGCCTCTAGTAGCAAAATTAACACAATAGCTATATGAAATAGGTTTTCATGGCCAAGCAGCTGCACACAAGCCTAACCCAATATTGGAAACAGTTCCATTTGTTCCACCCAAAAATTATACTGCATGGAAAAAACATTTCACCTCATTTCACCTCATTGGAGCTTCTGGTTGGTAGTGAGGTTAGCTTTCATCAGTTTTGAACTTGAGGTCAGTAACAAGAGCACGAATAGCAATGACGGCTAAGCTAAAAAACGGCTTGCATATAACTTTTTGTTACAGAAAAATGCTAGTAGGATTTGGCCAGCTATCGTTAACATTATCTATTCAAGTTGTAAAAAGCATTACAAGTTGTAAAAAGTAGTAGACTAAAGCAGTCGATTCCTGGTTCGATTCCTGGCAAGGGCATCTGGGGTCCTTCCTGTGTTGAGTTTGCATGGATGTACTCCCCATGTCTACCTAGGTTTCTTCCCGCAGCCCTAAGACAATGATGCTGTTTAATTGGAGATGCTAAAATTTCCCCCTAGGTGTGAATGTGTATGTTTGTGTATCTGTCTTGTGATGGACTGACTTTTGTCCAGTGAGCACTGGGATAGGCTCCAGCACCTCCCACAACCCAGAATATAATGTCTTATTAAGAGGATGCTGGTACAAACAGGGGGTGGCGGGTGACAGATAAGTGATAGATAAATGGAATGAGGTGAAGTCTTAATGGATTAATGATAAATGTGAAGGTTTGTGCCCTTTATCAAGCATTTAACTCAGACAGAAAAGCTTAGCATTACCATTATCAGTAGGACCCTGATGCAGCAATAGAAGAGACAGCAGGAGAAGGATGTGGAGCAAGTCAAACTTACTCCTCTGACCTTACCCCTGTGCACAAAGCAAGGTCTGTAAAGGCATGGTTTGACGAGTGTGATGTGGATGAACTCTGTTATGGGGTATAGCATAGCTCATCTATTTCTCTGTAGTCTATTGCTTTGTTGTTTTGGATACCCTGGATTTAGGGCTGTGTTACTTGCTTCGAAATACAGAGTTTTGAACCGCACAACAAACTCTAGTGGCCTGCACAGAGCCCTGACTGCTACCCCTCTGAAAAACTAAGGGATAAATTGAATGTTGATTGCGAGCCAGGCCGTCTCTTCCAACACCAGTGCCTGACCACCAAATTCTTTTTGATCGAGTGGTCACAAATGCCCTCAGACAAACTCCAAAATCTTGTGAATGGCATTCATGGTTTTGCAATGGGATGACCAGTCCAATCCCAAAATCATACAAATGTGATCGTTTGTGTCCCCATATTTTAGTCACGTAGTATATGTGCAAATAATTAACTTATTTTATAGTTCATGTTATCTTTATGTGAAAAACACCTTCCAACTGCTCAGAAATTCTCTAGAAAGAAAACACTGTATATGGCCTTTGCTGAAGCCTTGTTTGTTCACATCTGGTTAAATATTGATGTTAAAAAGACTGAAATGTTTACTGACCTTGGATTAAAACCTGTTTTTTTAACCTAATCTCTGTCTTCTGCATTTGTAGCACACAATTGATCAACAAAGAGCAATCATTTCCCTCTAGTTTACCCTGTAAAAACTCATTCTGACCTACTACAGAAGCACATTTTGAGTGAATGGGTTTCATGTTATTTTGGTATTTATTGTTTTATGTACTATGAAGAAGATACAGAGGACAATTACGTTAATTATTCAAAACTTCTGTATTATTAAATCATTCAGATGTTAACAAGGTCATTCAGAGTGGTTTGACACAAAATTGTTTATTGTAGATAAACTTACTGCCATTCTTCACATCGGACGTGTGGTTGCGACCAGTGGTTGCAGTGTCTATAAATAAAGCCATTTTATTTACTCTCCAAAATGTCCAGTAAACATGTCTTCTGAATTTTTGTATGTGATATTGATAATGGTAAAACAGTGCTAAATAAATAAATAAATAAATAAAAATAAATAAGTTTGCCTAATAACGCCTTGCATGTATCTCTCCAATATAAGTAAATAAAAAAACATTGTCTTAACATCAACATGTTCAACATAATAAGCATTTTCTTAACTATTATTTTGTGAAGGAGCTATTAGAGGCATTAAACTGTTCAGATGTCTGGCTCTGGGAGCATTCCCACAACTTTGGCTAACGTTAAAGTTCTTAAGTTGTCACGCTCCTGTCAATCCCCGCACGGGCTATACCGCCGGTGAACTCCACTTCCCAGAACCCCTTGGATTACTGCGTGACCTCTCGCTCACAGCCGGCAGCCAATCGCAGAGCAGCTTCGCCAGAGTATTGATTATTTCCACCTGGTGCTAGCTCTTTATAAGCTCTTCTGTTTAGCAACTCTTCGCGAAGTAACGTTTCTGGTTTTTCAGTACTTACCAAGCCTTATTATCTGTTTTGGTTTTAGGATCCCTTGCTCTGTTTTTTGACTACGTCTCTGGTTTTGCCCTACGTTTGTATTGTTTTCCAGTTCCTGACTTCCTGCCTGTTTTTGACTCAGCTCTTGTTTGTGCCCTTTGCTAATAAAACTTTTAAGCCTCTCCGCTAACGTCCTGATTTGCCCGACCCTGACAAAAGTTCTAATTATGTTTTAAAGAAAACATTTTATTCTAAGAACGTTTTAAGGATGTTTTGTGTTTTAATTATGTTTTTACTAAGGTTAAATTTTAAATAAGGCATAACGTTCAGGATGTCATTCACAGGATGTTTTGGTAATGTTTCTAACATTATTCTGAGAACAAAAAATATTACAGATGAAAACATTTGAGAACATGTGCGTACTATTCTCAGAACGTTTTTGGGTAAGTATTTCTGACCACTGAAATTTCCTGAAATTTATAAATCATTGGAGGAGGAGGAAATCTCCTTTAAGTTGAAAAATACTGGAGCATTACTTTACTGTAGTAGAATAATATGAGAACTTCACGTCATGACTGCACCTGTATGCACTCTTTACATATATAAAAATATTTTCTGTCCCCTTT
Organism: Semaprochilodus insignis; assembly: GCA_034552555.1. Classification (NCBI taxonomy): domain Eukaryota; kingdom Metazoa; phylum Chordata; class Actinopteri; order Characiformes; family Prochilodontidae; genus Semaprochilodus; species Semaprochilodus insignis. The sequence goes on along the minus strand of CM067476.1, from coordinate 13,255,643 downwards.
CTCTTCCTCTCTTTCTCTCTGTCTCTCTCTCTCTCTCTCTCTCTCTCTAACCATCCGCCTGTATACATACATGCCGAAAGGAAGGGAGAAGAGGGGCGATAAGGCTATTGCTCGCTGACTGATTCAGCTCATTTCTGGCAACAAAAGGCTCAGCTTGGGAGGGGTTTCGCTTTGATCCATTTTCATTAGATAAGAGCTGCAGACAAGACTTGCTGCTATGCTCCCACATGCTGAGCTCACATGAAAAAACTCATCTCTACAGCTCACAGCTGTGTGTGTGTGTGTGTGTGTGTGTGTGTGTGTGTGTGTGTGTGTGTAAATGCATGAATATCTGCAAGAATCAGCTCCTTTTTGGCATCATAGCATTAATTTTTCCTGAGGGAATAGTTTACTGAACTCCAGCATTAGTAGGACAGTGAGACATGAAAATGACCTTATCTCAGAATAAGGGAAAAACAGAAGATGGGGAAGGGGTTCTCTGGAACATGCACAAATGTGGGACAACACCAATAGCAGTAAAGGGAATGCTCCAGGGATTTCAACCTAATCTCTGTCTGCCGTATCTCTAGCATAACAACAATTACCATGGATGATAATATCTCTGCACTCGGTAAAGAACAGAAACACATTAACTCAAAACATTCTTGTAATAGAAGCTGATGGGAAACGTGTTAGCACCTGCTCATTGGCTTTGGTATTGTAAGTCTGCATGGAGTTAACAGATTTTTTGTCCTCACACAAAATACAGGAAAACCATGTGCTACAGATGCAATAGGTAGCAAGAGTGAATAATGCTGCCATATTTATTTAATGGAGAAGTGCATGGCAAAAAATAATAAAATAAATAATAACAAATCAAAGCAGCTTTAAATTAAAGCTTTTTCAGAAGGGTTACTGCATAGTAGCCTTTGTGAAGGATGGAGAAGAATGCAACCTTTGTGGTGTTGTGTCTCGGGTAACTGTCATGCTGTGACAGATTAAATGTTCATGTTCAGTGCCACCAGGTCTCCAAGGCAAACAAAGTGAGTTTAAATCACAATTTGTAAAAAAGTATTACAAAAAAAGGACTTGACATGTTTCACTTTCCTGACCTTAATACTGTTTTGGTTATTTATTTAATTGTGTCTCGCTTTATTTATCACTGCAGGAGTTCTGGCATAACTAGCAGTGGAGCTTTTACACACACACACACATGCACACACAAACACACACACACACATTTTAGCCACACAGTTTGTCAACACAAAGGAAAAATATTCATAGTAAGCTATAGAACAAACGGAAAGTTTAGAAGGCAGATTATTTTAGAGCCCTATTTGTCCATTAAAGCAATAAGCCACAAACAGCCATGACCAAGGTCAAAGTTTACTTATATAGCACTTTTTACAATATACATTGTCACATAGCACATAAAGTTATACAAAATCCAGGTCAAAGCCATGAGAAAACTGAGGCCTACAATGGCAACGGCAAGCTCCCTAAGGGATGTTAGGCATGATAAGCAGACTGGAGGTAGTTCTTCAGTTTTGACCCCTTGCCTTGTGTACTCATTTGTTGTGAATTTTAAGGTGTGAGTTCAATTTGCATAGACTTCTAGAGTTTGGCAAATTAAGTGACTTGGTGCTAGTATATTGGATGCTTGCATTATATTACGTGAATAATATATTGCCCCATCTGTAGAGCCTTTCCATAGAAGTTGTGCCTTAAATATCACTGTTTTAGTCCTTCCACTGAACCTCTGGATGTGTGATTCCACCCTGCCAACAAATGGTTTAAATACAGGCTTTGCATATTAACCTTTCAAACTTTGGACTTATTGCTTGTATATCTTTGTTTTATTTTTTTTAATACATGTCTTTTATGTTGTCCGTGCTTTATATGTGGCAATAATTAAAGGTGAACTGAACTGTATTAAAAACAACAGACTTGTTAACAGAGGCCCATGTTAATAGAGGCCCAATCCAACATAAAGGTAAAAGATTATTCCACAATAGACTACTGAAGTTAATCACAGTCATCACTCTGTAATGCCCGCATTAGGGGCTCCAGGTCTAAGCAGATCTCCTCTAATGTAAAAATTAACCATGTTTCCAAAAAACACAGATATCATGCCCTGGATCCTGGGCGAATGGCACTGGAATTGAACTGGAACTGTTTCATAATCTTCAATACTACAGTCAAAAGGCTTTCTGGGTGACATGGAATACACTATGGAGGAGTGCACTGATCTGTGAAGGTGAAGGAAGCACAGTATGCTTCATGTATCCCAGCATCCCACACACAGTATAGACACACATAAACATTTCTAGGCACTTGAGCACACACACATATACACACACACACACACACTACACAGCTCTGATATGGACACACCCAAACACCCACAAGACATTCACACACAAACATACACCTTAACCCTCACACACTCATAAATACATATGCAAATTGAGAGAGATAAAGTGGTCTGCCTGCTAGGAAGCAACTTTTCATAGCAGACGCCAGCTGGCTGGCAATGCATTTCTGATTGGCACACATTCTAAAAGCTGCACAAAGATGCTGGCTCTCAGTTTTACTCTGGCCCACTTTGATCTGTCAGACAGGCAGAGGCACACTCTCTGTTCCCCACCAGACGGCATGTTGTTAGCCGTTCGAGACTAAAGCTTCAGCTTGGTCAAGCAAGGCCTCACACTCTCACCTATTACAGGTAGGCTGCGAGATTTGCAGTTTCAGAGGTGTATTATCCCAAGCTTAGATAAATGAAAGTGATGCTCTGTGCTTCATAGTGCATGGCTTTTCTTGCAGGTCATTTTTCATATTTAGACAGGTCTGACAGGCTGTAATTCAGAAATGCGGTTAAAATTTAAATAACTACTGAGTGCACCCTTCTTTTCCTGGAATCTTGAGAGCTCTGCACGAGAGGGGAAAACACAAGTGCAGGCCAGAGGGAAGACAAATGGAACCTTCACCTCTGTAACAAAAATGGAATACATAAGTGGTGTTAAAAAATGAAAAGCAGTGTATATGCTCTGGAACGAGAGTGCATATTAGAACTCAACTGCATGTGATCTTCTGTACGTCCTCTATAGAGAAACAATGTGTTCAGGAGTGGAGAGCGAGAGAGAGAGACAGACCCTCGGGAATAGCATTCTACTGCATCTTTTCTTTTAGCACTTGAGTAAGGCAAGAGAGAACAAACCATGTGCAGAGGTGTAGGCTTTCCTTGTAAGAGCAGACTGGTGGTGTGTGTGTGTGTGTGTGTGTGTGTGTGTGTGTGTGTGTACGTGTGTGTGTGCTACTTGATACTACACATGTATCAGTTTCACTGCAGCCAGTACAGTGTTCCTCACTGCTGATCATAGACCTTAGAGTAGGCTATTCTGGGAAGCCCAGGGGAAGCCTTAGGGGAATAGGGTCTGGAGGTAAAGGAGGAAGCTGAGAATTGTACAGCAAGATATTAAGAGATATTTACTTAATTCCCAATTTACATAATTTCCACTCAAATGAAAAAAAGAAAAAAGGAGTTGGATTTCCTCCAGCTCTCAATGATTTACATATATATATATTTTTTTTGTTTTCCTTGTGTAAGTGTATTATCTTAAATTTTCTCAGATATATTTTCTCAGAAATGTCTCCTTTAGCCATTTTAAGTGCGTATAAGTAACAACTTTCCCACTGTGTGTTTGGGAAGTTGTTTGTGTGAATGTTAATGTCGCTTTAAAGCTGGAATAATGCCAGTGACAGCTCTGGAAACACCTGTTTTGGAAGGAGAAAGGACAAAGTTTTCATTTTTGCTAGAAGAGTTAAAGTGATTGGAAATTGGGTGCACAAAAGTAATGAACAGGAAAATACTGATAGAAATGTTACTCATTATCTGCAGTTGTTTGTCTTTTGTGTGCACTGATCTGTGAAGGTGAAGGAAGCTCTATTCCAGCATGCTTCATACACAGTCCAGACACACAGTTCGGTAAAATACATGTTTCCTGCAACTATAAATATTGTAGCATCCTGATATAAGCTAGCACAGAGCCATGGCTGTGCAGAGGCATAGCCATTTACAGAGCCCCCTGTGAGAACAGTGGACAGTAAGAGTTACTATAACTCTTGGCAATAGCTTGGACTGTTAGATATATATCGTCGCTGTCAAAAGAAGAAAATGTATCTCAATTTTTGTGATTTTTCCTTTATGCATCATTTGATCATGAGCTGCCGTGTACCTTGTAAAAATCGTATGCCGAATGGACAAACAGAAATGGCCCAAAATTGCTTTGAAGAAATTATGGTTCCACTGATTTAAATTAAAATGAAATAGACGTTTTTGCACAGTACTGTACATCTGTGTGTGTGTGCAAATACGTAATGGCATTCATGCTTAAATCTCAGCATTACTTTATAAATGTAAAGTGCGCTTGGAAACTGGATAATAGTCAAAGCTCTATCTAAGTGGCAAACACCCATGCCACTTGGACTAGAGTCAGTGCATCGCAGCCACTTGGCCTTATATGCTGCTCTCTCTCTCCCACTCTCTCACTATCTTTTCTGCAGTAGCTCTTAAGTTGATTGGTGGCCACCCTCCAATCATTTGTACATCACTTATTGATTGTCATGGTTCAGCTGAAACAGGGTTGTGCTGTTAAACCAACCTTATTCTTCTCTTACAGGTGACCGAAGGCCAGAGCAAATCACTTGGATCCAGTCTGCTGCTACACGCCCATCCGCCACATTAAAATACATGAATAAGAAATGTCATCTCCGTCTGCATTCCTGTGATAAGAATGCACCCTGTGCCTCACACATAGCCAGCTTAATCAGCTACATTCAGCCTAAAATGCCATTCACAAATGGAATCTGATAATAATCTGGAAGCAAGGAAATACAACAGAAAATATTATGCCAGCGTAACCTCTATGAACTTGATGAATGTACTTGAGTTCAGGTTGATTACATTTTATAATATCATGTGCATACTCTAGACAACTCCCCTCTGGTTTCTATCCTGTGTAGCATTAAGAGTGCTGATTTATGGTGCCGCTGCATAAAGCAGACTTCAATTACAATCCTTTCAGTTTGGTTTCTTTGTTTTGGAATTATAAAAATACATTTTACACACATGAATATTTATGAATGAAGGCCACAGCAATAGTGAATAATAATAGAGCAACACTCAAGAAAAGTCACATTAGAAGAAGACCATGACAGTCAATGATGCCAGTTATCTTTAGTGTGTTGGGGGGATGTGCCACTCATTTCAAACCGCAGATTTCACCATAAATCTGGACGGTAATCTCTACTTAATGATATGACGTCTTCTTTAGCCGGCACTAATCTTCCCAAAAGAATCTGCAGATTACAAGCATCTCCTGAATTCTTCACTAGTATAGCTCTTATTAGCATCTGACCGCAGTACGAGTATATGCTCATGTAGAATAAGGTTAATGCTCATATACATCCACCCATACAACAATATATACCTGTCATGCATAGAAAGAAAGACAGAGACAGTGAGATGATGTCATTGCTTTTTCACTTTTGATCCAATTTAGGCAACCATTGCTCATTTCTTTAAAAAGTGCATGTGATTATGTGAATGTGATTAGTAACATGATCAGTCAGGAGCACAACTGATTACGGGCTGACTAGGTCTCTTTATTAGTGACATAAAATGACAAAGCTTTTAGCTCTTAGTATGAAGCTTGAGCTTTCATTTAATGTGTGTAGCCACTTTGTAGCTGTACTGCACTCAGCCAAACTAAATCACTTTCCATCTCTACCAAAGCCTTGCAAATAACAGCACAGTTCAAAACAGAGCGCTCATGAGTGAGCACAAACAACACAAAAAGCTTGCATCCTTGAAAAGTGGTAACCTTATAAGAGCAATAAACATTGTCAATGTAACATCTGTTATATTAACGTTTATCAAAGACTGACTGAACTGCAGATTTCTTTCAAATACTGCCAATAAGTCTCTTGAAAAGAATGGAAAAAAGCAAGGCAAAGAGCGGACACATGCAATACTGAAACATTTTATATTATATTTAGTCATTGAGGTTTCTGTGTATTATTTAATTAGTCTGGTATAATTGTAAAGTAATGTAATTAATTTATTTAATTTATTATAATTATAATATCATAAAATGTAAATGTATTCTTTTGACTGAAAATTAAGTGAAGCATCGTCTCTGACTTTGTATATATGCACTGGTTCTAAAAAGTAGTTTGACATTTAACCAATTACCCACTGATAAGCTTAAGTGACATTTGTTTAAAAGAAAATCACTTTTAGCATAAAAACAAACTGACAGACTATTTGTGTGAAGAAAGCGTGACACAAGACACATTCAAATAAAATTCAAAGAAATACAAATAAATGTTGGTCAGCATTTACAGTTTCCATCCAGTACCTTGTTTGGTTAAGTAATCTTTCATTAAATTAAAACAGGTGTACGGTTGATATAACACACAAACACTGCCTGGAGGGTCATTAATATCAAAGTTCTGATAGAATATATAATGATGCTAACTTCTGCTAGCATTGTTATAGGATTCTACTAGTTTGACAGCGCTAAGATGAGAATCAGATAAGAATGAAAAGTATAATAATATTTAGTCTTACATTTTTACTAGTAGGAATTACATTAGAATGAGTAATAATTAAAAGCAAACAAAGTTAAGACAAGTAATATATTGTAATGCTAATTATTCCTAGCAAAAAGTAGAATTTGTTAATATTTGTGATTACATTAAAGACATCTGATTAGAGAGATTAGTTATAAATAAGAAAAATCCAATTTTTACCACTGAAAATATAAATTTTTCATTTGATTGAAATAAATATATACATTTCTCATTCTAACTACTCAGGATTATATTGGATTGCCCTGGTACAATCCAGATGTAACACAGAGAGATTAGTTGGCATATTTTTTAAAACAATTATCTACTGAAAGGCTTGTTAGGGAACCGCACGGTTTTTTTTTTTGTTTATGGCATTTTTGACACCTTTATTTTTAACAGTGTAAAAAGAATCTTTGAAAAGAACGGCTTGGTGAGTGTTTTACCCACACGATGCAGTGATCTTTCTCTAGTTAATTAAATGCTATCACACTTCTGACTTTTCCCTCTTTCTGAATTCAGAATGCCCTTTCTCAGGTATGAATTCATTAACGAACCCCAGGACGGCCACAGGCCTCCGCAGGGCTAAACTGACCTGAGTTAATGGAGCATGAAGGGAGAGCGAAGCTTGAGCCTCAGTGTAGCCTAGTGCGACTCCAGTTGGCAGTTAAAAGTAACAAAGCAAGATAGTGTTGTTATACCAACAGCACAGGAAATAAATGTATACTAAGAGGTGCCGTCACCAATGGTAAAAATATGTAGTGCAGCACTGTCTTAATGATATTCTACTCACATGAGTCTCATGTTGAGTATGTGTTACACATTTTTGAAAGAAATCATTTCAGGTTCAGGATTATCTATAAGATTTCAGGGCTTCTTTGGAGGATAACTCCATATATATAAGTACAGAAACTGCAAGCTGGAAGAGCTTTGGCTTAATAATTTTAAGAAATAATTGCTTTTATAGGCATATGTATATAATCTAAGGGCATCGTAGGAATGATGCTCCCATCTTTTTTTCAGATGTTTTAAGCACTCACTTGTTTTAACTTACAGATGTTCAATTGCTGGGCTTCCTGTTAAAGGCTTATAGAAGACAACTGCAAAATTCCCTATAGATTTCTATGGAAAACTGAAAGACTCCTGAAAAGACTGGAAGCTGTGAAAAAGACACTTAATACTACAAAGCCCAGAAAAGTTGGGACATTTTGTAAAATGCAAATGAGAATCTGTGATTTGTTAATTCTCTTGAACCTTTATTTAAAGACCAATCTTTATTTCTGTTGTTTCCTGGCACACTGACAAAGAGAAAGATATCCAGTATTTTCACTGATCAACTTAATTTTACTCTGTAAATATAAATACATTTAAAACTTTATGCCTGTAACACACTTCAAAAAGTTGGCACAGATGCATGCTTACCACTGTTACACCACATTTCCTTTTAATTGCATTTTTGCTTGATACAAGATTCGTTGTCTGATTCTCCTCGTTGTGATGCACCATGCATCTCTGATAGAAGATATACACTGGCTTTTGCATTTTTCACTGATAACAGTCCCTTTTGACATGGAGAACTGGACATCAGTTCTTCCCTAAGCAAGCTAAGATGTGCACTCATCTGACCACAGCACACATTCACACTCTTTCAGGCCATCTAATATGATGAGAACTTAGCCTTGTTTCTGCATAGAACTGATGTCGGGCTTTCTCTTTGTGCAATAGAGATTAAAACTTAATTTCCTGATGACTATTTTTATGCAATGCCGCCTGAGGGCTCGAAGGCCACACGTATTTAACACAGGCCTTGCCCTTTCTAGTCTTGCCCTGCACAGACCACATGGAATCTTTGGATTCCCTGAATCCTTTTACAGTATTATGGACAGTAGATGTGATCAGTGTAATTCTTTGCAGTCTTGCATTGAGAAATGTTCTTTCAAAACTGTTTGTCATTTCTCTCATGAAGTTTATAACTTTTGCTTCCAAAAGAAATTGAGGGCTGTACCTTTTATCATGATCATTTCACCTGTTACTTATTCATCTGCTTAATGTGTTTTTTTCCCAGAATGGTGTAACTTAAATATTATTTATACTTATTTTCCCATGCTCCAACTTTTTTTGAGTGTATTACAGGCATTAAATGCTAAATTTGTTTATATGAATATAATATCAGCAGCCTGGTCAGTCAAAACATTAAAAGTCATTTCTTTGTACTTTTGTGACTTAAATAAAGGTTCAAGAGAATTAAGAAGTCACAGATTTACAAAATGTTCCAACTGTTATGTAAAAATTATATTATTTTTAGTTTGAGATTTCTGTATTAAATATGTTTATTGATTTTTTTTTTCTGCCATTTCAAGTGTTGTAGAAAATCTGAACTGAAAAAGATACTACTAAGGTTTGTATATGACAGAGTAAGTATTCATTTCTAATGTATGTGGAAAATGCAGCTTTCCCTCATGCATTGCTAACCTAATACCACCAGCTCTCCATTCACTTATAAACATGTTGGACATCTGCGCACACAACACCCCAAAGCACCACAGCCTCTCACCTTACAGAGGGTGTGTCCCCAACACCTTCACACACATCAGCTGATCACTGCTTACTTTGTATTGTATTTGTATAACACACTATCCAATGGTGAATGTAAAATGCAATGCTGCAAGCTGAGTTGCGTATCTTCTTCTTGAAAGAAATAATGTTTTCTTGATGTGGTGTCTTGAGCTTAGGATTTACCAGATGAGAGATTTCAGTGCAGGGTAGGATTAGTGTCCTGAAATAAGCTAACAGATGGAGAGCTTCTCTTACTGTTTACTCAAGGCCTCATGTTGCAATATGACACCACCCACAATATTAGTGATCTTGAAAATGTCACCACTATGCATCGTTATCTGAACTTCACCTCTTGCCTGTGGCTGACTGAGGGTCGCTTTGTAATGTAGTGTAACGACACCCAATAATGCTGAATGAATGAACCAACTTGAAATTAATGAGATGCTTTTCCATAAAGGACAAGTCCAGGGAAAGCCTACTCTGTCCAAATTTCACCTATTAAGTCCAAATGAACCGCTAACTGGGTGAAATTGAGAACATTTGTAGGGGCAGATTAAAGTGCTGTGCTTTGTTCTTGTTGTCATAGGTAGCAGTATGATAAAGCGGAGTACAAGTCTCATCAACAGCCCTACTCCACTTTTCTAGAGGTGCTCATTTATCATCAGTGCTAAGGAGTCCCTTTAGTAGAGGGCTGTAAACACGCACTTGCACTAGCAGTGGAAAACTCTCGGGATATAAGGGGACAGGAAGGTGATAGAGGCATGAAGTGGGAGTATAGAGAACATGTGAGCCTGAAGTTTAGTACAGAGGTCTGGTGCGTCAGGTTGCATTTAACAGCACACCAAAACAAAGATTCATGTACCTTGAAGCTAAATAATGAATTGTGTTCTATTTGAAGCAGTCAGAACACTTCTGAAACCTTGAGTGGAGAACCAGAAAAAAGTTTCAATACGATTCTCTTCAAGCTCCTCTCAAGTGCATCCTATCAAAGACCAGCAGAACAAGACAGCTTTCACAGCATCCTTCAGCTACCTTATATTGTCTGAAAGGCTTGCTCACTCACTCCATCAGGGATCAGTGGACCACATGTTCTTCATGCTCTAAAGGTGCCAATGCCATCAAGGGACTCTAAAGATTATTGCAAGATCTCGATGGAACCATCCTTTTAACTGTTCTTTATGTTTATCCAAGTAACCCATTTTGACACCTTTCTTTTTAAGTGTGAAGAATTATTTGAGCGCTTGTCTCATCAGGAACACTTCCTTGACGCCAGTCTTAATCTCTTACTGAAATCAAAGTTAACTTCGATTAAGTGCACTGAGTGGGTTTTCATGCTTGCAAAGAACCTCACCTTCGCTTCTGGGGTGCGTCTTTTCTTTGCTTTTTGTTCATCACAGCAGGTACGCAGCTGGTCAGCTCGGTCCAGTCCGCGTGCAGACCGCAACTCCAGCCGGTGGAGAAGCGCGAGAAGAGCCACGACTCCGCTTTACCTGGCCGGTGGCACGTGCACTTCTTCTGGCCAGGCTTGCAGTCGCACGGCAGCTCCAGGTGGATGTTCCTCACCAGGTGCCTCCCGAACGTGGTGCCGCCGGTCTTCTGGATGTGCAGGAACACGATCACGTCGCTGCCCTTAATGTCGAAATCCACATGGCGCTCGAGATCTTCGGGGGTGAAGTTGAACTTGGACTGAAACGTCCCCGGACCCTCCTCGTCTGGCTCTCGCGCGTCCGCGTCGCCGTCGCCGTCCAACCGCGGCGAGTATCGGGACAGCAGGGGGCTGAGCGCGCCCGAGCTCTGCCCGCTCCGGAGTCGACAAGACGCACTGTCCGCTGGACAGATGTACTGATAGCCGATCATTACGAACAGAACGGCCAGGATGGGGATGAGAAGGAGTTTATTGGATTTATCATCCATTGCAAGCAGAGCGAGTCGAGGATCACGCCATTGGTAACTCTCCGTTCACTGAAATAGCCCAGGTGGAACACACTGAAACCTCACCATCTCAGCGACCGTACGGTCACAGAAGTTCAACTCACGCACCTTCTGTGTTAATGCAGACAAGGCTAAATAAGTTAGGATATGTGCACGCGGCTGCCATTAAGGATCTATAAAGTCAGCAGTTACATCCCTTGTGATAAGATATATATATCAGTTTGAAGCCTGACATAGGACAGAGTGTTACGCGCCTTCATTTCGCCTAACTTTGAGATGACGTCTTCCAAATGGCCAAAACAGTTAAAACCATGAGATCGTACATAAAAAACGACAGACATTTTCCTTCAGCCCTTTTCCAATTGAGTTACTGCTTCCCTGTGAAGGTGGATGTCCCTGAGTGGAAAAGCTTCAGCCGAGGCGTGGAGAATCTCCCACAGTGTCCAACACGCAGCTCCCACCAAGACCTAAAACAAGATTTTAAAAAATCCGCACCTGATCTCGCCGAACCCGTCAGTGAGTCTTTGAGAAGCCCCAGTTCAAGGTTCTTAAAAAAAAAGTTGACCTCGTGTACGCCTCTGCGATCCGCAGTGGAGAGAGAAAGCTCTGGCTGCTTCGCCGTAAGACGGGTGTTGAAGGCAGGGATAGCCCACAGTACGTCTAATTATCCAATCATAACCGAGTGCTGCAGAAATATGGACCAATACAAAAGGGCATATCGACCCTCCGCAGCCAATACCAGCTCAAACAATGGACTATAAATCCAGAGCAGCCAATAGATTTCGAGGAGTAGCTGTAAATTTAGACCCAATCGGTCACCATTAGCTCTGAGAGCTGCAGTCTGGTGAGGATGTGAGCTTATCTTCCGAAAGGTCCATTATTACGACATACCATAATATCCTAATACAAAGTCTCCAACTGTAGTTCTCTTGAATTGAGTGGTGTGATAAAAAGCAATAGATTGTTCTTTCTGATAAAGTTCTATCTATCTATCTATCTATCTATCTATCTATCTATCTATCTAAACGGCTTCTTAACGTAGAAATATACCAAAAAGGTGTTAAACATCGCTAGACTCAAATGTGCACGTCTTGATCAGATCAACACCACCGTTCAGAAGTTTAGGATGTCATATTTCTTTATAATTCCTGTTATTTTATTTGTTATTTATTTAATAACTCACATAATGTAGTCAAAAGTTTTTTGGACAAATCAAACACGTTAGTAAATAATAATTAATACACTGAAATGATACACTGATATAATTCACTGATAAGTTACCTGCCTCTGGATTTGATCATAGAAGGCATTCAGGGTGTTAATTTTGGTAACACTTTACTTTGATAGTCTACTGCGTACAGTTTCTGAACTAACATTCAGCTAAATATCTATTAAATGCAACTGAACCTGAAGTTGAGTATGAATCTAACTCTGTCTTTAGCTTCGACACAAAACCTGCCCTTTCTCTTGAACCTAACTCAATAAGCAAAATGTTGTTAATAACCAACTCAGCATGGCCAGAAAGTTTGCTAATACACTCATCATCAAAAGAATAATTGCACCCAGAAGAAAGGTTACCCAGAAATTTACATTGATATAGGCAATATTTATTGATCTGCACATACAGAAGTAGTGCCTCTCAGTGTGGTGTCGGGTCACTAATGATGTCCTCCAATAATCCATCCCATACAACTAATATTCTCACGCAGTTCCTGCTAATTTTTGTGGTAGGGATGAAGTGTTGATGACAGCAGGACTTCTGGACCAGTGGTGCATAACAACAAAACGTTCATCTCTGAGCTGACCACGGTGCCTCCACACACAGATTCGTTGGTCGTCTCTGAAGATGCGCAACAGGACGGCCTTATATAGTCAGTCAGGTACATCACATGCTTACCTCACACGCTTGGCCAAGTGTGAAACTTGAATCATTTGCATGTCTCACAATATCAAACCTACCCCCCAAGTTACATTCCTGTTGGTCGATTCCATCTGGGTGCAACTATTTTTTGATGATGAGTGTAATTTAAGCATCTATGGGTCATCTACAGTGGACCACCAAAATAAAGTGTGGCTTTCATTTTGATTATAGTTTTATTCTCAAAGCAATTCTCAAATACAGCTTTCCCAATCATTCACAGCTCTGTTTAGCATTCCGGACACACCTAACATTTCTTCACTTCAGCTGAAATCTGTGACGTTGGAGGTAAGTAGCATCATAAAGGGGCCATTTCATGGAGATGAGTCTGAGGTATTACAGTATGTAAACACTGTTAACCTTTTAATATTTACCATTCACTACCCAGTCCATACAGTCCATATATGGAAACTAAGCCGCCAGTTTTGATTTAGACAATTTCAGATTGTTTCTGTGATGTCACACTGTTTCTGAGGGATAAAGAGTGGTTGGAAAATGGTTGTGTAAAATAAGTTGCGGTCATATTTGGTACATAAAACCACTCAAATGTTCTCAAGGATACCTCAAGGAGAAAAATATATTACAAAAAAGTAGGATTTGGGGATTTCAAATCAATCATGTTATACATGTATCATCAACAAATTGGTTTTATATAAATGGAAACAGTGGCTCCATTATATGATCGGAGTTTGCTTTTCAGTTTGCTATAATTGTGATGATGATGTCAAATATCTTATTCACATGGACAATATGTGCATCTGATTTTACCCAAGTAAATTAAACACATTCTCTTTATTCAGTCTACGCACACATGTAGCTCTTTGCTCTAATTGTAGCATGCTGCTGTAGTCTATTATAGGTTTTATACAAAGGCATTTTATGCCATTTTACTTCCCAGTGTCACTATAGTCAATTCCTCAGTCTCTGGAGTCTGGAGAAGTATGGTAGTGGTGCAGTCTGGGTACTTTTTTGTAATCTGGTCGTCGTATGGCGAGAACATGATAAACAGTAAAGCATTCAAAGAACAATGCTCGCCACAAAATGGGCGGCTTTTCAGCACCAAGGACAGTTCACAACAAAAGGATTTGTTTTCTGCATGGCTTATTGTTGTAAAGAGAGTGCCACCAACACCAGACAGGCTGTTGCATCCCCCAGAAGAAGTTGTCAGCACAAACACAGACATTACCTGTTGTTTTGTAACCCACAATCTAGTAGTCTAGCACTTGTTTCATTGGAAATCATCTACATTTGTCATTACTAGATATGATGTTTTTTCCAGTTTCTTTGCCTTATGTAAGGTCTTTTCTACATAGCAGCCTGTTTGTGGGAAAACAAACAAACAAACAAACAAAAAAATACTACAGCACTTCTCCTTCTGTTCTTATGAAATCAGTTGTGTATGTACTTGTGTTGTGTTGCACTTATATTGCACTTATAATGACCTTTTCTTTTCTATAGGTGTGAGCACTGGGCTGGGGTTGCCAGGTAGTGCTCTTTTTGCTCTATATGTGTGTATTGATCTATCTAGGTATCAGCACTGGCCCCCTGTTCGGGCAGTGTCTGAGCTCAGGGTGAGTTTTAGGCTCTAAACTTCCTGTACTAGCTGGAATATTATCCAACGGCACACTAAGCACGGTTGTAAGTCGCTCTGGATAAGAGCGTCTGCTAAATGCCGTAAATGTAAATGTAAATGTAAATCAAGTGCACATTCTGGCATGCATGGCATGAGAGGAAGGTTATGTTTCCAAAGCTTGGTAGTTTTTTCAGCTGAAGTGGAATAATGAATAACAAAATACATGATAGAAGTTTCTGCATTTCTCCCACGAACAACCATCCCCCAACCACCTCCACACACACCCCAACCCGGGAACTAGATGCTTTAATTTATTACACAAGCTTCATCTCCTCACCAGCACAGCACAACAACATGCATTAGAGTGCAGGAGAGAGAAATGTCAGCTACAGCTGCTCTGTTGTAGGCTTCTCTAACACATGGCAACAAAGCATTCCCCTAATTTTTTTTTTGTTTGTAGCTGCAGAAAAAAAAGTTAAGTTAGATAGATAGTATGGGAAGGCTGATGTGAGTTCCTCCATACCAAACCATGCCTTTATGGACCTATGGTTGTCGAAAATGTCTTCGTATGCTGTACCATCAACATTAACCTTCACTGAATCTAAGGGGCCAACCCCAAACCTGGAAAAACAGAACCAGACCATTATCACATCTCTGCCAAATTCACTCCACTGCCAGGTGATGATGCGTGATCCATTACTACATGGTACACATGTCTTCCGCTCCAGAGTTGAGTGGTGACATGCTTTACAGCAATCCAGCTGACATTTAGCACTGGGCATAATGATTTTAGGCTCATGAGCAGCCACTTGACCATTCAGGGGCTGCATCCTTCAAAGCACATGGTCTACGAGGGCATATCCTTTGAAGGTTGTGTAGGCCGGAAAGGCCAAACCGATAGGAGGTGGTCTGCTCTATGGCAGATTTTTCTGTTTGCTTCACTGGTCCACAATGAACTTTTGGATATGTTAGCTGCCGAAGGATAAACCAATGGACCCTTCATTGCCATGGAAAAGAAGAACGCATTTCTCAACCACATATTAAGGAGTCTTTGAAGTGGGAAATCTTAATCAGGCCCCAGTGACATACACTGCCTTCAAATGCAGCCTCCATACACAACTACAGTCCTTGTAAAGATGTTAATTCTAGAGGCAATTTGGGATAGATGTTTTTTACATGCCACACACTTGAACAAGTGGTCCACTCTGCAAGTTTGACCTGTTGTTCCTTCCATTTCACAACAACAGCTCTTTTAGTGACTGGGGCAGATGTAGCAGAGAAGAAATTTCACAAACTTACATGACAAACACAATATCTAGATAAATGCATGATTTGGTCTAAGAAGTAAAATTTTGCAAAATATCTGTGTAGTTTAATCATTTACATGTAAACAAAGGCATTAAGTATGATCTGAAAATCACTTTTTTGTGATTTTTATTCACAGTGATGGTGATAAGCATCAGATGACTAAAGGATTAAATGAAACTGCATGAAATGTTACGAATACTATGAACACAATGCCTGATGTCTAAGACATTTATGCTTTATGATAGTTTAGTGACAAGGTTTAGGCCTAAGGTTTAGGCCCTTTTAAACACATGCATGGTGGAAAGGTATATGCGTGGCATTAGGTAAATAGTTCCCAAAGACACTTTTTTCAGATCTATCACTATTATCAACGTTGTACAGTAACCCAGAAGACACATTTAACCTCACTGGTCATTTTAATTGGTAATATATTTGCATGGCAGACATCGGATCCCTAGTCATTTTCAAAACCATTGTAAAAAAGCAATCAGTAAATATTCTTCAATGCACCAGTTCACATAAAATCGCAACAAAGGAATATGCAAAATCAGCATAGTTCCCCATTAAATGTGACTTAACTTCAATTCTGTTCTTTTCTATCCGTTTCACAAAAGTGAGGCCAGTTCAGTTTGTAGTAGTGTAAATCTGGCCCATTCTATGTTCACGTGTCATCACATTTGTAATTATAGCCCCCAGGTGACAGATTTAAATGACAGAATTGCATCGCCGTGTGCAGTGAGAGGCACCCATGACAGCTTAACGATGAGCTCTGTGTCTATGCCTGTGGACGCATGCAGCTATCTTTAGAAAGCAGCAACCGGAAAACAGTCATTTTCTCCTAAATTCTAATTGGATTTGTTCTCATTGCCAATAGTAAGTGATTAAAAGAGTAAACAATTACAAGTACCTTGACAATATGATGAACGCAATCAGTTAAAGTGTATATAAAACAGCTAGCGTATGTGCTGGTAATGATTGTGTGAGGCAGCAGAGATAACATAAGATGATTTTACTACATTTGTGTGGTCAGGCGCAGATGTTAGAGGAGAAGGGCTTGCTTGCTATGATTGTTCCAGTTCTTCACAAATGTGTTCAATGGGGTTGATGGCTCTGTGCAGCCTCCTGGATTTCCTCCACACTAGAACTTGTCAAACCATGCCTTTATGGATCCAAAATTGTTCAAAATGTCATTGCATGCTATAGCATTAACATTACCCCTCACAGGAACTAAGGGGCTGAGCCCAAACCAGAAAAACTATGCCCAGACCATTATCGCATCTTCACCAAACTTTGCTGGTAGCACGTCTGGTATCCACCAAAACCAGATTCATCCATCTGTCCACCAGGTACTGAAGTGTTTCTACTGTTCCAGAGTCCAGTGGTAATATGCTTGCTGACGCTAGCATTGCACATAGTGACCTTAGGCTTTTGTGCAGCTGCTTAGCTATGGAAACCCAGTTCTTGAAGCTCCTGTCGCACAGTTCTTGTGACAATGTTCTTTTGAGAGGCACTTTTGAAATCATGAAATGGAATTTCATGAAATGGTGCCAAGGTGGCATCCTATGACTGCCACATTAAAATCACTGTGATCTTCATTACAGCCACTTTACTGCCATTGCTTGTCTATGGAGATTACATGTATTTTGAATGTTGGTTGGATAAATTAATTTAGAAATTCACATCCTTGAGCAAAATGTTTTGCTTTGTTTTAGACTTCCAGCAACATAGCTTTCAGGGGCTCAAAAAATACATTCAACCTGTGATTTTGCATGTCATTCTCAGACAGTACAGTTTCAAATTGTTCCCTTCATCAAGCAGTTAAATTAAAGTCAAATTGCATCGCTATTCATTATCATCATCATCATCATCATATTATTATTATTATTATTATTATTATTATTATTATTATTAAATTATAACTTAAAATAAAAAATAAAGTTGTGTCCCAGTTTCCCAAACAGACCAGTAAGCAGTAATGCTTCTTACCAAACAAAATGAGGATCAGTGGAACCTTCTTCAGCTCTAGCAGTGAATGATAGAACATCTCGTCATCTCTGCAGCATCTCATCATGAGCTGTTTGCTTCTAGTTCAGTAGTATGTCCTGATGTGCCTTACACACACCCCCTTGTTGTTGCCTGTGGTTTTTATGGAGTCATTGACTGAGACAGCATGATGAGAAACTGCCCTCCAAAGATCACTGACTCAGTGCCTTTCACTGTCCCAGATATAAAACCCAGAGAAGGTGGCCAGGGATTCTGGCAAAATTGAATTTGGGACTGAATCTCCCCCAGCTCCCAACCACCACTACTGTACTACACATAAACACACACAGAGGAGAATTTAGCAGAGTGATGGCAATTGCTGCCAAATGGTGACTGCTAATACTGACTGAACCCAATTAAAGACAAGTAATTAACAATGAAGACTGTGTTCTACAATCAGAATTAAGACAAGACATCTGCTGACACTAAAATATAAAAGTGATCAAATTAAACTGCACTTTGTAACATCGCACAACTAAATGTGACACTATAAAAGCTAAAGCACCACAGATATATGTATGGCTCAGTGAGAGTAGTAGGTACATTGGCATCTTGGTCACACAGCACTTGGAATTGCAATCATGATTTTCTTTTCTCTTTTCTCTTTATCTTTTCTGTTTTCTCATGGATATAATTCATTCATCTATATTCAGCTGAATAAAGCCATCCCAACTCCAACTAATGGAGGACTGTAGAACAATTATGGGACCACTGTACAACCATAGTGAAGTCTTGTCATTGTCTTCAACACTATGTATAAGTTAAACCTGGGTTTAACACATAATGGTTATTTCCAAAAAACCTTAAAGGTCTTTCCAACTCTTCCTAACAGACTTAGCACAGGAGTGATTGATGTTAACAATTCATTCATCACATTACATTACCTCTGTCTTTGCCATTTTTCGTCTTCCTACTTTTACTTCCCTTACAGAGATTAAATTCAATATAAAAATCAAAATTTACCTTTTGGTCTTACCTTGTTTATCAGGTGAATAAAAATAATATTAACCAATAATACACCACAACCCACACAAAACTTTCAGATAATTCAGAAATCTTCCCTAAAGCTTCACTTGGCAATATGTCTCGAATTAAATTGCAATTCCTTTTCAGGATTTCCAGTTTACACTGATTTAAACCTTTATTAGGAGCGTTAGAGCCGCCTCTCACCCCCACCCCCAATTAATTTGTTGAGAATATGGCTGTTGTAAAAGTTGTAAAAAGGAAATTGATGTTGTGTAGTATCTGAATGTAATGTCGAATTATGTTGTATGACAGGAGACTGTGAGGGAGTGAGGCGATCTTGGTTGTCTATAGCTATTGCATGGCTACATCTCTGGCCTTTCCCCCATTGACCAGAACCCTCTGTGCCACCTTCCAGGCTCACAGTGCCAACTTTCCGCCACTACTGCACTGGGCACTTGCCAACTCCTTCCCCTCACCCACACTTGGCATAGCTTTAAAGTTCTCATACCCAGCATGCCAGGGTGAGATGGCAAAGAGCCGGCACTGGACCAGGCCACAGTCCTGGGTCCACCTCACTCACCGGGGCACATTAGTGCCACATTGGCATGAACAGGAAGCAGGAAGCAGGTAGCTGGGGTGAGGAATTGTCTGCTGTGCAGTGTCTGTCACCCCTATAGAATATCCTAGGCTCTGCCAAGAGTGAGAGAGAGACAAGTTAGTTCCACCAGAGTGAGAGAGAGGTGAGAGAAAACAGGAAGGGGTGAGAATTAGATGAAAGAAAGCAGATGGGAGAGAGAGAGAGAGGACAGAGAGAGAGAGAGAAGCTAAAGAACATTTATTCAAGGTTTAATTGTTGTTGTTGTAACAAAACGTTGGTTATTCAAATTGTAACTATATGGGAGAAGGGAACAATAACAGTCATAATGCAATTAGAATTTATAATTCTCAGAGAAAACTTTGCGCCGCAATCACTCCAGTCCTAACGTGCTATAAGAAAGCTGCGCTCAGAGCTGCATACAGCTATTCTACATGAATGGACTTCTAATGGTAGCAAACTGCTTTTGACATAATTCTTAACATCGTAGTTTGTGGTTATGAACACAGCATAGCTATAAGCATAATTATGAAGTTTTGTGTGAAAAAAAACATCAGTTTGGTATTCACAGTCATATGCAGTAACTGTAGACTGTAAATACCACCAGTCGATTTTTTTAAGTTGATATCTGTGTTTGATTTAGAACTAACTACTACTTTTTCAAAATGTCCACCCCAGCTTAAACAGTGAAGCTGTAACATTCTTTAACTGAAAATTCAAATAAGAAGCTACCTTTAATCTCATGAGAAAGTATTCAAGTTTATTGGATTATATCTATAATAGGATTATATCTGTCTATAACGAACTATGTTTAAAGTGACATTTTTCAAATTGAAGGCTTAACTCTAATAGTCATGCTTTGCTACTGGTTAATGAGCCATTTTGGGCAATTTCTCTTTGTCCAACCATCATGAAATGTTTACACTGTGAAAGAGCAGCTGCTGGTTTACTGAATAACTTAAGTTTGTTGCTAAAGTGTGATCACTGCTCAGTTACAGATTAGGTTGTAGTAAAAGCTATGATTTTAAGGCCATCCCAACTCCAAGCATGTATGCACAATATATAATTATGACTGCCCTTGCAGTGGACAAAACTGGCAAAGACTTGAGTCCCGATCCAGTTCAGGCTATATTTATTACACAAACTTCTACAGAGACTCTTCAACAGACATTCTACGAGAGGGAAGAAAACGTCTATAACAAATGATATCTGCTATATGCACTCAAACACTCATGCATAGTTTAAGACACATGTGTATTGTATGATTCAGTGGGATGTGTTTTAAGTGCACTCTCTGTCCTCTCTGGTCTATCCGGATGACTTTGATGGCGACTTTTCTATCCAGTCCCACTGGCACTCGACAGCGAACGTTAGACAAACTCGATGGCATGTGAGTGGCTCGCCTGCGGCACTGCACTCTCTGTTAGGTTTGGCAGGGAGGTTAGGGGTTCTGGGGACCTTCAGAAGTAATGAAAGATGCTCACATGGCCTCTCAGAACAACTTCCATTCTCACTCTTGTGAAATATTACTTACATTCCCACAAGCATGGGTAGCAATTAGACATTAACCCTTGGAAGTTATTCTGGTAACACTTTATTCTGAGTGGTCCTTTGTAGATTATTAATAAACTCTTAATGGGGCATCAGTAACACATCAACAACATATCAGTGAGGTAGCAGTAGCGAAGCACCTGAGCACATTTAGGTAAATATCTTGAATATATACTGTTGATACATTACTTACATTAAATCTAAAACCTAACCCTCACCCTGGCCCTAATCCTAACCTTAACCTTAGCCTTGACCCAAAACCTAATCCTAACCTTCAGGCTAGGCCTATATCCTAACCCTAACCTTAACCACAACCCAAAACGTAAACCTAACTCCAACCCTGGCCCTAACCTTAACCCTAACCTTAGCCCTGACCCAAAAACTGATCCAAACCCTCAGACAGCCGTAATCTTAAATCTAATTTTAACCTTAACCCAAAACCTAATCCTAATTTTCAGTCTGTCCCTTATTTTAACCCTGGTCTTAACCTTAACCCAAAACCTAATTCTAACCTTCACCCTAACCCTAATCTCATCCCAAAACCTAATCCTAACCATGGGTTTAATCCTAACCCTAACCTAACCTCCACCCAAAACCCCACCTGTTCCTAACCGTAACCAAAACTTAATCCAGTTAATCTCCAGTTACAGGATGGTGTCAGCAGCATGTCTGTAATAGCTCTTGCTCAGGGCTTGTTAAGGATGTTGAGATGGTCTGTATTGTACCTGTTACCTGTTCAATAACTTCTCAGATTAACATCTACAAATATGTACTTGGAGCCTCCAAATACAATGGAAAACAACTGAATTTAGCAGATTATTACAAATCTTATGTGTATTATAAATCTTAGGTAGTAATTAAAAGTATTTTGATAAACTACTGAATGTATTTAATTGATTCACTACTGCAACATAATTGATATGTTTCTTGTTATGTTGGCAAGAATCTGTTAATCACCACTCCAAATAAGGTGCCACCGTTATTTTTTTCATTGGCTGTAACGAAAACATTGTGCGAATAAACTAAAACAAGCAGAGAAGTTCTGTCAAAAAAACTTTGTCACTACAGAAGTAATGAAATGAAAGTATTATGTCACGTATTTATGCTTTCAGATCTTTGAATTCTATCATGGTTTTTGGTGGATGATGTCTGTATACAGCATCTGAGTTAAGTGCAAAAGTTACCCTTCCTTTATTCATTTTTAGTGTCAGGAGAAAAACAGAAAACATACAGTATACGTAACAGAAAATGACATCAAAGCCTCAACAACTAAATAATTAGTTGTGTATTGTGTATCTGCCCTTCTGGGGTGGCCAGTCCAATGAATCCAACAATTTTGGATATTCCAGGATCTATTTATTTATTGATTTATTTATCTATTTGTTTGTTTGTTTAATTTGATCTTTTTCATTTGACTTCCCAATTCCTTGTGCAAGTGAATTATTTTGTGTCAAATATGTGATAAATGGTGGATGGACTATGACTTTTGGAGTATGCTGTAGTTACATATCAAACACTGTGCTGAAAACTGCTGATCACAGTGCTTCCCCATGGGCACCACAAAGAGCTGGCCATTGCAGTGATTCCAGCTATATTTAGCCTAACACACGGCCTCTCAAAACCAAGAGACTGGGAGGAGATTTTTGGACATTCTCCTTTCAAAACACATCAGGCGATACACATGTACAGACACATTTGATACATTAGTCCACATAACCCCTTTATAGATTTATTGAATTGCCATTTTAGTTCCTGTGAATAGTGTCATAGTGAGACCATTTTTGTCAGGTTCTATATGTAAGTCATATCACTTCCACTGCTTTGAAAAAGGAAAAGGGGAAAACTTAGTCTAACAATATGTCGAGCACAAATCTCTAAATTTGTTTAACAAGATATAGACTGTCAGAAGTGCTGTGACTCACCACTTAGCGATCTACATATGTTTGAGGCTTTTTATGCCTGAAGTGTCTGGAGTATTTTTGAGTTTACAGGAGTTTTAGAGGACTAACCAGGCTGCGGCAGTAGGCAAGGTGAGCTGGTGGAAAGTTCAGTCTGAATCCCAATAAATCATCTTTAAAAAACACATTGGGTTTTCTTCCCTGCAGGAGTGCATCAAAGGGATTCCTTATTATTGATCGCAGGCAAGGATGCGGGTGGAGCTGTGCTGGGGAAATCTTTAGGAAAAAAAAGCTTGCAGCTTGCCTGCCTAGGTAAGTACAGCCAGGCAGCAAATATTCAGTTTACTGAGTAACACTGAGAGAGAAGACACTAAATGGATCATTCCCCAAGGAGAAATAGATGTAGGTTCATTCTCTATGAGACCCTTAGACAAATACACACAGAAATTGCCTAGAAATCTAGCATGCAACCAGAGTGCAACATTGGATATTAAAACTACAAAATGTTTATAGTAGGGGTGTGTGTGTGTGTGTGTGTGTGTGTGTGTGTGTGTGTGTCTCAAAGTGAAATATTCTATTCAACCTGTCAGTACAGTACAATTCCCCACTCTTCATTTTGTAAATTACTTTATAATCTGTTAAGTATAAAAAATATATTAGACAAAATGGGATGTACTCAGATTATGTCAGTGATGTTTCTACTCTGTAATTGCTAGATGTTACTACTCAATTACATTTACATTTAGGCATTTAGCTGACGCTCTTATCCAGAGAGACTTACAGGGTTATTCATATTACAGGTAGGCCAGTACAGTGTTAGGAGTCTTGCCCAAGGACTCTTATTGGTGTAGCTCAGCATTTGCTACCTAGACTGGGATTCAAACCCCCGTCTCCCACATAGGGTGGTAGCTCTCTGGTGGGTGGTGGTGTTAACCACTGAGCAACACCAACACAATTAAATACACAGTCATTTATATTATGCCTTATATCTTGTATTATTATAATCTTCCCATGCCTATTTACTCCATGTAATTTGGACTTCAGGGCAGTGAGCAAGTTGAAGCACTAAAGATCTCATTGAGGTAAGTTTGTAAAGGTATAAGAAGCATTTTCAGTCTGATCCAGTGTGCGTGTGTTCAATGACTGTTCAATGTAAATATATAATAGACACAGCAGTATCACTTTTAACACTTTTAGATATTCTACAATGTTCTTTCATTTTTTAGGAGGACCAACAGAACTAAATGCAGAAAGTCAAATCTACATCTGTTGTCCTGGTCAGAAATAAATAACAATGAACTGCCACAAAGTGATGAAATAAAAGACTATTACTAATATTGTCCTCTAACAGCATGGATATTATCATCCATAAAGACGTTTAGTCACTGGCATCAAATTCACTGCTGAGACACTTAACTGAGTCCCTGTTGCAAGCGGCGTTCATGGTTATTTCTGGTAGGAAGCTCTGAGTCATGAAGCTCTGAGTTCATGTCAAACTGACACATCATCCAGAGTCTAGCCTTCCTTCTAGTGCAGGTGCATAGTGCTAAAAAAGGCTAAAACTGTTTATAGATGTCTGGAAAGTTTGTGAAAAGGAGTGGCTAAAGATACTTTCCTTATAGTTCAGCCATTCACATTCAGCCACTCTTCCACAGCACTCTTACTACTTGTTTTGCCTGAGGTTATCCATAACCTAACACATAAAACAAATGTTCATCTTAATATTGTAACCTCAACTGTTTAAATTTAATTGCTTCATTCTAATGATGCACATAGAATCTACTTGAGTGCTGATGGTTTTCCCTTGCCGAGAACCTTCAGTCGGCCAAACTGTGAGTGTGAGCTACATGACACATCTCATATTATTGCCATCAAGCACATCAACCTAGATTTAATCAGCACAAAACCACCTAATTATTTTACAATTGGTGTTCAAAACAGAGCCTTTAAGAAATTATACACATATATTAAATCTTCATAAATGAGATAGTAGAAGAAGAAGAAAAAAATAGCATACCAAAATACATACACAACTTTATCCAAACAGCTGAAAGATCATAACAAACAGAACAGTCAAAAAATACACCAGTAATAAACTCACCAGAGATGTAACATGAAAATTACTATTGAGTGCAATTCTAAAACCCCTTGCATGAAAGAGCCAATAAATAATGAACAGTGTGCCAAGAGAATTACATAAGTAGTCAACCAAAATAAATGAGCATACTTTATTAAACTGAGGAAAATCATGGCGGTCTGACACCATATTGAGAGAGACTACTTCTGTATGTGTAGCTCAATAAATATTGCCCATATCAGTCTAAATTATCATCATTTGTTGTTCCTGGTAACCTTTATCTTTTTAGTTCTCTGAGTTGAATGCTGAGGTTACGGTTTTGTCAGATACATTGTGTCCATTTTTGTTTTTTTCCATATTGGTTCATAAAAAGATCTTTTTTGGACATCAAATGTGAATGCCCTTGTACCCATACCCTTACACTCATGAAAAAATAGAAGTATTTGAACAAAGTTTAGTTAGATTGTGTTTGTCTGTAACTGGGACTTAGATTACAGTCAGGCCACATTTTATTAGGAATCAATGTAGAAATTCAGGGTTTACAAAGGGTTCACGTTTACTTTTCCTTGTAACTCCAGGCAGGTGTTGTAAATATGATTTATAACATGAAATTATTTTTTTCAGGCAGATTTACAGAAAAAAAATAAAACTTGAGTCTTTAGTTAATTCGTTCTAATACACATTTAGAAACTTAGGATTATTTATTATACATTTTATATTTTAATATGATTATTTCTTATTGCTTGTGGTAGAATAGTGCCCGGTGCCCATAATAGATGAAATACTTAGCAACACTGTTAGTTTCCAGCACTGCTACAGATAGGGGGGTTCTGCAGAAAGTGAATACAGACATTCTCTCAGCTGACACACACAGTATGTCAATATCATTTTAAACATTTCCTTGAAAGCTTTATGACTTGAAAGTGTGTAGTACTTACACTTACACAAGCTAGTCTCAGCTCTTGGCTTGGTTAGCGAATTGATCATTGTCATGCAATCGATTATTGTCATGCAAGCTTGACAAGCTTAACATACACACGAATAATTGCTTTCTCTGACTTAAGCTTCGGTCTTTTGTTTTTATATCCGTCATGGCCAATCACCATCAACACCAGTAAGCATGCTTGGCAACCAGCAAAACCAGCACCAGAAAAGCATAATCCAGCTCAGACCAGGAAGGAATGAATGTTGGTTTGTGCATTTTTTTCAGCATTGACACTAACTAGCAAGTTAGAAGAGTAAAGTAAATAAGTATGTAAATCAGATAGTGAGGTTTTCCACACTAGCCCCTCCAAGTAACTTCACATGAACTAATAGTGTAATGATACTGTTCTTAAGATGACATCAGGAATTCTCCCAAGAGTGACTGGTAAGTAAGGAAATGTTAAATTAAAAATAATATTAAAATGGAGGGATAGTCTGCTATGGTGTTTTTTTTAAACCTTAGAGGTCAGAACCCACATGCACAGCTAGAACAAAAGCTGTCAGAATCTCAGCGTCATCATTTTGAGGTCTGTGTGGAAATATACAGTGTCAGCATGGATAAAATCTTTATATAATCTTGAGTGACACGGCTAATATTCCCAGTGCTACTTGTCTATTGTACTGTCCAGCATCTAGTGCCAGTCAGCAGATTAAGTGTTTCATATACTTTGATACCAAAAGACATGCCTGAACTGAAATTTGCATCAGTTTTATGTCCCTCAGATGTAAACAAACTCACTAACTGACTCTAGCTTCTTAAAAGTGATTGCTTTTCTGTTTCTCTGGTGCTGTAATGTGGTTTTGTTTCATGTGTAGTGATAGGTCGGCTTAACATCACCTGAATGTTCCGAATACCTGAACGATCTGGAGTAGTGAACATGGTATACATGAAACCTCTTCAGTGTCAAGAACATACGTGTGGCTGAGCTTCTAGTTATCTACGTCTTAGAAATCTTTCCTATCTAAGTGTCCTGTGAAGTTCTACTCTATTCCTCTTTGGGCAAGGATGTAATCATCCTTAAACCCCAAGAGATGAACAGAGCTTAGGCTGAAGTGTATGTGTATGTGTAGGTGTGTAGCTGTCAGAGAATGGAGTAGGTGAGTAGTGATGTGGTTACTGAGGCGTTTCTCTCCTCCAAATGAGGCTCCTTCACTGCACACTTCATTCTTGAAGACAAGTGATTTTTTTTTTTGTGGGTGCAATCCTCTTTTTTTTTTGGGCTTTCTTGCACTCTTAGCCTGAATAGGAGAAATGCCTTTGGATAGACAGTGACTCAGAGCTTCACAATGCTCATTAAAAGAGCACAGTAGTGTGATCAAGCGTTTTTTAATGTAATAAAATATGAGAATGCCCTTCACTTTGCGATATACTTCTAGAAGTAACTTTATTTACTGTAATATGGTCTGTAATATGTAATATACTGTAAAAATGTATAGCAGTACATTTTTAACTGTACAGTCTATCATCACTGTCCAAAAAAAAAAAAAAAAAAAGAAGCCAGCTTTACAGAAAACCAGACCTTTCCATGTGTTTTTGGGCCATTTATGTTGGTCCTCCCATCATAATACTTTCAAACAAAGTAAATCGCAGCTGTTATGTTCAAATGATGCATAAAAGTAAACATCAACAAAAATAATGTTTTTCTTTGGACAGCGACAATATATAATATATATAATATATATAATATAATATATAATGTTCTACATTTTGTAAGGAACTCACAAATGACATTCTACCATTTATTTGAAACTTGGAACAGACATTGATATTTTATCTGATAATTCCATTGCATGGTACGGCTTGATTCTACTTGCTGTTGGTACCAGTTACTTTGTATGCCCTTGCACATCCCTCAGTTAAGCTGGTCTTCATCATGACACTGCCATGAAAGATTTTGTACAGAAGATGCTGATGGCTGCCAGACATAAAACAGAAACGTTTGCAAAGTACTTCACCTACCTTTGTAAGACCTACCTTCCTACCTTCATAGGATGAGATTCTGTCTGATCAAAGGCAGTGCAAGACTGCAAGCTAACCTGGTAGCTAGAGTTAGCATATGTGTTTAGGGTGATGATACAAAAAATAGTACCAGGATTGCCTGGAAACCAAAAAGGTGAGTAGAGTAGAGTCTTGCAGTCATACGATAGACAAGCAGTTTACAGGAAACAGGTTGGTCAGACTACCATTCGTATTCACAGTCATGTCTAGGCTTTTTTTTATTACTTGTTCCCACCCATTAAAATTTTAAAAATGATTGGTTCCTTGGTTCCTGGTTATATTACTGGCTAATGTGACATTAACATTATGTGACACCTTGAGGGATTCCCTCTAGTCCACATTGATTTTGATTTGTATCACATTATTATGATTATTATCATGTTATTTTGTGCAGACCACTTAATAAATTGACTCTAACAACTACATGCACCATGTTCTCCAAAGAAATGTATTATTCTATAAAGAACCATGTGATCTTAATTTTGCTTGGACCAAAATGATTTTGATTGATATCACATTTATCATGATATGATCATGTTATTCCAGGTACATTAGATTGAAAAAAATGAACTATAAGATAGACAACAATAAAAACTGGTGAACAAAACCTTGTGCATGTAACTATAGCAAAATTAGAAGAGCACACAAAAGAATGATTCAAATGTTTTTTTTTTTATCATTGTCTGGTATGTTCCCATTGACTTCACTGACAATCCCCAAAGAGCCTCTTTTTTAAGAGTGTATGTTCAGTGTTTCTGATGACATTTCTGATGACATCTTTACAGCTTCCAGTAGTGCTTGACACATAATGAAACCATGCAGTCAAATGGAAGACCTTATCCCAATACATTATCACAGTATGCTAGATAAAATGGAGTTGGGAAGTATGGAACACAGCCTAATGTAGGGTAATATGTAAAGGTTTTATATATATTGTTCAAGAGTAACCTGACATATATAACCTGTTTTCCTAAATGAGAGTAGTGGGTTTTTTTTACCATAAGTGTTTTTCATTTATGGATCTATATGTACTGTAAAAATCACAGAATCCACCTTCCTATTATTTTAATCATCACCTTCTTGATGACTGTAATATAGCATTGTTTTCAAGTGCATAAACAATTCACAGCATCAGCTAGACAGGCTAAAGTGCAGTCTACACACTGGTTTAACAGAATGTTAAAACAACCCCCTAAAGTAAACAATGAGTAGAAGTCAAATTTCTTCTTCATTATAAATTGAACCTAGCTCAGATTCAGAATGTATCACTTATTCATCAGAACTATACTATAGCCCAGATGCTGTGAAAATAAAAAATATATCGATTGTCTCCTGCTAACATTTGTTGTTTTACCACCCTGTTTCTAAGAAAGCTGAAGCGTGTGGAAAACGTAACTAAAAACTAAATGCACCGATGTGTCTGTGTATTATGTGTATTTCATGCAGGTTTTTGGAAATAGATTGTATTTTGTTATCAAAAAAACTTTCTTCCACTAACTATATTACTCTCACAATTAACTAAGCAAGTGGGGTAAGATAAATATTCGTTTGTGGTACAGAGGTAAGTTGCTTATATAAAACACTTATTAAACGTAATAATTCCAAAAGTATTCCTAAACAACAGCATCAACACTCTTCTGATATTTCTACTAGTAGGAAAGGCAATAATTAAAAATTTCACATTGCCTTTGGTGGTGGAGCTGTGTGCATGGCACTGTTGCACAAGGATCTGGTAATTAAAGATAAATGTGGGCCAGTCTAAGTTGTGAT
Organism: Semaprochilodus insignis; assembly: GCA_034552555.1. Lineage (NCBI taxonomy): Eukaryota > Metazoa > Chordata > Actinopteri > Characiformes > Prochilodontidae > Semaprochilodus > Semaprochilodus insignis. Next base: position 13,225,864 of record CM067476.1, on the reverse strand, counting down.
TGATTGTCTTAAAGCTGTGTTTTATTGGATAAGGGGTGGATAATTGAGCATTCCTGGAAGTGGAAGGAGAAGAACAGTTTGAGAGATGATAGTTGGCTGTGTCAGTTATTTTAATGAGATGATCACTTTAGCCTCTTGGAGCAGGGCCAGGAAGAGACAGGAGCAGCAGCAATATGCCACAGTGCACTGTGTAGAAATACCCACAGTCATATGGTGGTGATCTTACTGTGCATCTTTCTGTGGGCGTAATAGTATGCCAGTGAAATTGTGCTAACCGGGATGTTCATAAAAGAAGACGCCATAAATGCATTTAAAAAGTAGGAAAAATTACTGTTCTTTACACAGTGACCTCACTGTGAATCATTCCAACCCCACCTGGAATCATAAGTGGAAGACAAAAAAGAGATTGGTGAGATCCGTTATTTTTTTTCTGCCTGTCACCCTCCAGGTAGGCATTCCAGTCAAAAATAGACAATAAAGTGAAGCAAATAAAGCTAAGAACATTTTGTTGGTGGGCTGCAATGATTTGTATTGCTGGCTAGTCCCTCATTGTTCTGTGTATTCAGTAAGTGATCAAATGCATCCTGCAGCAGACAACATTAGATTGAATTTATAGGCAAATGCTGGGCTTTTTCTCGCTGGTCTCCATAGCAAAATGGAAGATGGGGTTTGGACAATGCTGTATGTTTTTTGGCATGTCATGAGTCATTGTGCCCAGAGGAGAGGGAGCTGCCAGACTCTCAGCTCTGCTCTTCTAAAACCTTCAGAAATGAGCTCTCAAACTAGGTTTAACGGTGAAGTTCTGAAACCAGATTATAAAACATCCTATAAATATATGATTATAATTGTCTGATGATAATACACTGGGGATGAGATTGTTATAAATATGGAACATATATATATATATAGTCACAACTAAGTTAGAGACTTGTCTCTGCATGCCTACTTGAAAAGCTCAAAATTTTGAACTAATAGTTCCAGGCATGACAGATTTTCGTGTGCAGTAGGACTGTAAATAGGTCATAGATGAGGGAGAACAGTGAACTTTGCAGTTGAATTAAGGCTATACAGTAAGAATAGGACATGCTCTCTCGAATACAGGTGATAGGATGCTCTTTCTATCCCTGATGCCACTGTAGTCCCCTTCAGCCATTACTCATACTGAGGCAAGTGATAAGACCCGGGCAGTCTGGCAATTGTGGGTGACCCTTGTGCGTAATGTTGTAGTGACCCTTTGCCTTCATGGAGATATTATTCTAGTTTGCAGAGAAGGCTGTTCGGGTGTACAGCAAATATGTTTCACATTTTTGATCATATTTTGTCAGAATTTTGCATTAAAAATATTAGTTTGTAAACTTTAAATCAATATGGAATTTTCTACAGATCCATTCATCATACTGGACACATATAAAATGTTGTTTTTTACAGCTTACTATTATTTAGTTAAAATCTGTGAAGTTCATACGTTTATTTGCAAAATGTTTTATTTAACTGAAAATAGTCATCCCAATGATCCAGATGTTTAACTGTAGTTCCAAGCTTTCAGCTAAATAATCAGTTGGTCCCCCTGAATGTCTCAAAAGCATCTTCTGCCGGCTTAACCCCAATCTGTCAGTTATATATTCTTAACTATTCCTGGGATATATACTGTAGCATATTTGTAAATCTGAAACCTTGTCTATGAGTTTGGATCACATAGTGGATTTCTCAAACCAAAGACAAAAAAAGGAGATGTGCAAGATTGCAATTAATGTGTGGAAGTCCACACCAGAAAAGAGAATGTTCTAAAAAAGAAATGTTAAACCAAACATATTAGTGGTGTGCAATATTATGGAAATTTTACATCAAAGTTTACATACTCTTTCTTGTCTATTTTTTTTTGGTATAGGGATAACAAGAACATTATAGAAGGTGAAAATATTCTATTTTTTAATAGAAGCATTGTAGAACTTAGAAGCATTATAGAAGAATGATACAGCATTGTACAATGGCAATTCCAAAAAATAGTTTGTACAGTATGTTAAATGGCAATAAAAACAGAAAGCTGTGATTAGTATATTCTGTTTGACCTGTTTTGATTTCAGTATAATAAAAAACACAATATTTGATGTTTTGAGCTGAATGAAACACACATTTTCAGTAAGTGTTAATTCTGGACTGTAGGCGAAGTCGGTCTATCACCTGCACTCTCTGATTATGCAGCCATGCTGTTGTAACATCTGTGTTGTCATGTTCAAATAAGGATGGATGTCCCTAAAAAATTATGGAAGAAGGCAGTATAAGGTGCAGTAGTAAAGAACGCATTAATGGTGCTTTCACCAATGTCTAGGTTACCTACAAAGAACCCCACCATAACATAAGAGACACTGGATTTTGAACTTTACACTGTTAACATCTTGGATGCTCCTTTACTTCTTTTGGCCTGGAAAACACAACATTAATAATTGACATAACAATTTTAAATGTTGATTTTAAAAGGTGAGACCACAATACACATTTCCAGTGAGCACCAGTCCATTTCAGATGAACTTAAGTTCAGAGATGTCAGCACTATTTCTGTATTTAGATGGTGAAATACCTAAAAACTGATTTTTAAACTGTTTCGCTGATGCATTTTGGCAAAGTGGCAAACTTTGACCCATCCTCGCTCATATAGGACCTGCCCATTCCTGGATGCCCTTTATTTAACCAAGCATGATTACATCGCCTGTTTAAGATGTGTCTTAATCATTTCACAATGTTCCTAGTCTTAAATTGCCCTATGTTTTGGAAAGTGCTGCAGGCAAGTGTATATTTATAGAAAACAATGTTGTTATGGTATAACATTTAATATATAGTCTTTATATTATTTTACAGATCAAGCAAATGTAAAAATCACAATTTTTCATTTGCATTTTACCCGCTGTCCCAGAATTGAGAATTGGGTTTGTACAAATCTTGAATTTTGTTTTCTAGTATTACAGTAGGTCTTTAATGATAAAGGTGTAATTGTTAATTATCTATGTTGATTTTACAAGGTGGTCTTATTGCATGAAATTAAATATAATATTGATTTATAATTGCTAATTTAATAATGTAATATGGTGTAGTTCTGCATGAATAAGTTTTAAAATGCAGGTCCGTGTGCCCGTTTTTAAAATTGAGCATCTTCACTGTCAATAATTTATTAACGCATGTTAACACATTTTCCTACAATGACCTTTTTGAAATATGCACTCATTGGTTGGAAGATGCAGCCACTGTTGCTTTCACCTGACAGTGGTGATGAATTCACCTTATGAAAATCATTCCATGTTCAGATTTTTGATAATAATTAAAACATTAGGATTACGGTTACTTTGCCTGTTTATAAAGCTATAACAAAATACACCACTTTTTCTATGAAAAAAAAAACTCACTTTGGGGTCAAATTTGAGCAAATAAGACAAATGTAACTAATCTACACAATGTGATTATTCACGATTCTTGACTGCCCTATTTAAAATGTCACTGACACATAGAATTTAGGCCTTCAGAATCAGTCTTCTCAACAACCAACCCCCTCAAGCCATTGCTTATCACTCCAAAAGGGTTTGTTAGTGTAAAATTGGCTGCTCTTCAGGTAGGTACAGCCTTAAGGCTGTGCAGTGATACTGAGGAGAAGAGGGGGGAACAGCATGTCCAGAATGTCAGGCTGACATGCTGTGGCGTTTTCCCTTGGCAGATCTATAAATGCTATTGATGAGCCCTTTCGCCGAGACTTTCTATGGCTATGACAAGCAGACGTCTATCCTGATGACTTATGCATCGCCCCGGCTCCCAACAGCACCTCCACCCACACACCTAATTAATTTTTCACCTGCAAGAAGCCAGAGCTCTCACCTCCCAGGCTGGAGACAGAAATAGCCATCTAATTTGCTCCTGCTCTCCTCTCCATCGCACCCTGTGGAAAGCCATTCCACCGAGAAGTTTTACGGTGGTCCATGAGTCTAATGATGGACAAGCTTGGCAGAGTTAAATTAACGGAGGAAAGCGTACGAGGGAGGAAAGAGCAGTTTTACCTCTGTCTCCAGGAGAAACCCGGCATGATCCTTGGGATAGAAATATTTTCACTTCTGATCTGCATCTTGTTCAGACAGTTCAAACTGACATGGCAAATTTCCAAAATGATCATGCTAAGGATTTTCCAGATCTTAATTCAGCCACCAGTCCTGTATCTGTTTAAGACATGAGTAGTACTGAGTTACACGTAAGAGTCTGATGGATTCATACTTTTGTAAGTATTTTCAAATTTCAAACATTTTCATTTTAGCCTTTTACACTGAGTTACTGATTCTCTTTTTAGGGTTTTATTTCATTCTGTTCTGTTCATGGCAACCCTACACCTACCATTTTTAAGCTGTAGATCTCAGGTGCCAAAATATAACTGCAGCACCATTTAAGGTGGAACCGGAAAATTCAAACAAGAAGCTTCGAATAGAAAGCCTCTCTGAAATGTTTTACTGATGCTAACAGGGCTCTTCGTCCTTGCCTGATCCAGGAACTTCATTCTCAATCTTTTTTCTTTAGAGTTTCACATCTTTGGTTTCTCAGCCATTCCTCCTTTATGACAATGTCTGGCCTTCAGCATGTAGCCCCTCCCTTTATCCATGTCCTGTGCATGAGCACTAACTATTGCTTATAGCTTGAATAGTAATGTGTGGGTCTACCCAATCCACTTTGTTTACTTCCCAACTACAGAGACAGGGCTGAGTACCAACATCAGATTTTTTCCACTGCACACACAGAACAGACAGCTAGAGGACCATGAGGAGATATTCACTGAATTTGTCAAAACGTGTATTGGCTTGAAACCAAAGATTGTGCCTTTGAATCAACTTGAGGACACTATTGTTCCCCCAACTCACAACATTGCCTTGATTTGTTTGCTGTGTATCTCAGTTTAGTAAATAATCTTGAATGTCTTATTTTTTTCACTTCTCCCACTGGCTGCGTCTTCATACAATTCCTTTAGATAATTCCATACATCTAGAAAATATTTGTTGTTTTAACTTCTCCCAGTTGTGAAAGAATACATTTTAGGAAATAGAGAGTTCAGTAAGCACCGCAAAGCTACAGCTGTCCACCTCCAAAAGCCCAAAAGGAGAAAATGCCCCATGGACTGCCTGATGGAAAATGTCCCAGATAGTGGGAAACTTGAGTTAAAAAAATACATTTGTTTACCTGAGTATCAGAACTATAAAAGGGTTGGGAGAACTTTTGAATCAACTAGGATTTTCTAATTGACTTAACCAATTTGAGGTGATGCAAAAATGCTGACGAATCAGTTACCTTAGAATTTTAGGCTCAACTCTGTGATCAACCTGAATCGTTTTTATTCCTACTCAAGATGATTTTGGTAGGTTTTTCTTTTTTCCACTAGGTTCATTACTTTAATGAAAAGAAAAAAAAGAAAACAAGCTCACATACAAACTCACTGAGTGGTTCCTCAGAAGCTGTTCTTACAGTGTGTAGTCTCATTGAGATGCCACCAATCTGGCTAGCTTGGCTGAACTGGGAACAGTCTAACAAGAGAGGCATCCTCTGTCTGCCTCAGGTTGTCCTGTTTGAGTGCAGTTCTCCTGTCAGATCACATTAAAATCCCAATTCATCAGGGAGCTCACTTCTCTTAAAGCCCCAAGACTGGCCACACTCTTGGCCTCCGTAAGGCAGCATGAAAGTATCCTGAACCTGCTCAGTCTACAGCTCAGGGATCCACAGTTCACGTTCAAGACTCATCGTTAACCTCTTTGTGATGTAACATTCATTCATTCATTCATTCATTCATTCATTCCATCTCATTCAACATCTAAACCGCTTATCCTCCTGGGTCGCAAGGGGGTGCTGGAACCTATCCTAGTACTTACTGGTTGCATAATGTGTGTTTAAGGCAACTCTTGAGATGACAGCAGTATGTGGACGAACCTTGTCCTGCTGGAATAGCGCACCATAGTGTGTGTTCAGAAAAGGTAGGGCTATTGGTTGCAGGATCTAACTAACATAACTCTGGGCTGTCAAAATGCCTGCAAGGAAGAACAAAGATGACCTGACATTGTACAGAATTGCACCCCACACCATGACACCAGACCTTCTGAATGTGTGACATGTGACAACAAACTGACCACAGCACCTCCACACATGGATTTGTTGGTCGTCTCCACCAAGACAAAATCGGGACTTATCACTAAAGATGATCCGTTAACAATCTGAGTAACTCTATGCTTGTCTGGCATGACACCATAGCAGTCTTTGGCAACGTTGGTGCTGTGTTAAGGGCAGTTGTCGTAATGGCCTGCATGTATGTCGTCCTCGTGCAGCCATTTGCCAATGGTACTGGACTAACAGGATGACTCATGGACAGCATCACTGTTTACTGAATATATATATATATATATATATATATATATATATATATACATAGAGATAAGTGTCCAACACCAGGATTTTATACTTATAGTGAAGCAAGCTGAAGACATCCAATATTATAAGATGTATCATTCAGTTTAGTATGCAAAATGTATCATTTATACAGGTTTAACAAACAGAATATTTAACCAACACAATGGTCTGCTCTTAGCATCTGTGTAGTCTGTGTAGTCTGTTGAGTACAAGCAATGGGGGTAACAGAGAAGTGAGAGAGAGACAGAGAGAGCATAGTGAAGGGTGCCAATAAACAGGCAGTATAAAAATTCCCATGGCAATTTCTGCCCTGTTCCTGTTTGACTGGGCATGGAACTGCTAGAGTTCAGAGCTCTGAGAGCAGCAGAGATGCCAGATTGCTGAAGCAGCAAAAACTCATCACAGACCTGTTCATTGTTCCCTAATCTCCGAGCTCTGGCTGAAATATTACAGAGTGCAATGATTTCCCTTCAGGTTCTCACCAGCCTCTAACGGCCCAAATGTCAGTAAAAGGCAAGAGAGCACAACCTGGAATATTTTCTCCTTTGAATTATGTGTGAATCAAAACTCATTCTTTCCTGTGTTTTTTTGGGGGGGTTTTAGTTTCTTTATTTATTTAGAGATGAGTGGAATACACCTTTAGGTCGGAGGTGCTTGAACAGGCTATGCATACAGCATACTTTTACTGACCACTTTATTAGACTGATGTCCTTGTTGGTATACTGTGTAGGTACACAGTTAGAGATCATTTTCATCCATGCACAGTGTGTGTTCTAGCTATTTCTCAGTGATCACTTTCTGACCACTGGACCACTTTTGGATTGAAATTTTTCATACAGTACTGACTTATCACACCTATAATTGTATACCTGTGCCAGCACAACACATATGAGCAAACCAGTGGTCTCCTAATAACTTCCACAAACTACCCCCTCCTAGACCTGTGCGGTAGTGTGGTAGTGCGGATCCACCCACTCTTCCATTTTGTACACCTGCAGTTGATCAAGAGCGCGTTAAGACACTGATATATATATCCCGTTTTTCTTTGGGTATTGTGTGTGTGCGTGTGCATGCATGTGTGTGTTACTAATGTGTGTTTTGTACTTTGTGAAATGTTGTCACTCTCTGTGCACTCTGAGCTAATATAACCTAAGACAAATTCCTTGTATGTATGAACATACTTGGCCAATAAAGATTGATTCTTTGTGTTTGTGAAAGCTTTGTGTTATATTCCTGGGTTGTAAGTTGTTTATACTTTGTTTTGTTCTTGGGTTTTGACGTTCGCTTTGTCTCTTGGAATATGGATCTGCCCACGATGTTGCCTGCTTGTGTTCTGACCCCTGTGTGTTGTTTGGACTCTATTGAACTGTCCCTATTAAAGTGACTCCTAATATTTGGTCAGTGGTGGTCCTGTAGTGGTCACTTTCCCTTAATGGGCGGGGTAGAGTGGGGCTGATAAATTGTGCACCAGGAGATGGCTGCAGTCAGTAACTGTACCTAATAATTTGACAAGTCAGTTTATGTAGAGTGTTTTATTTGGCTGTTTATTTGTGAGGTTTTTTTAACACTAACAAAGAGACCAGTCTGCCTTGTTTTTAACCCTGGTTGAAGTCTATCCTTTACCCTGACATCTGCAATGTTGTTTATTCAGTGACATAAACAGAATTGCTAATAACATATAGCATATTTATTTAGATATGAATATTAAATAATGTTGGCCCTATAACGTTTCTCAGCTAGTCGAGTTTACATTTCATAAGGAAATATAAATGTCAAGCACCCCTATTATCTGTCTGCTTAGAAGGCACACATTTCACAATTATTTTCTTTTTAGCTGCAATGTTTTCTTACTATTCATTTACATTTCCATTTAAAGACAGTCTCTGTAGGTGCACTCCAGACACACTCCACCAAGTAATGAGCTGAAAGGGGAAAATGAGGGCAATCAATTCTCTAACAGAGGAACAGGATGTTCAAAGGTTTAGTACAACAGGAAGAGACATTGTTTAACACTGGGAACGATTTCGATATATGCGATGATAGTAATAGTAGTAAATGGTGTGGATTCTGAAGATGATCCTAATTTATCATATTTTTAATGTGTTATTTTGTTTATTATTTGGTTTTATCTTAATATATTAATATAATAAATTCATTTTTGAAATGTTTAATGAAATCCGGTTTACTATGTATAATAATAATAATAATAATAATAATAATAATAATAATAATAAAAAAAAAAAATACAGAAATAATAAAATAATATATAAAAACATCTATTTATCAATCTCTCGAGATAGATAGATAGATAGATAGATAGATAGATAGATAGATAGATAGATAGATTTACACATTAACCATTACGCATTAATCTATATAACCTGTAAATAATATATTAGAAGTTAGGGTATTTCAAGCTAATTACAGTACTGTCTGTAATTACTCAAAGCAGTAATTTACTTTTAACTTCTTTTCTGGTAAATTCGGAAACTTTAACGCTAATTACAATTCAAATCAATATCAGTACAAAAAGTATTGCTTTTCCTCCGTATGGCCACTAGGTGGCGCTACAGACTTAAAAAAAAAAAAGCATATCCACGTTAAAGACTTGGTTGATCATGAAGTGAATTAGCAACGCAGTGGTATCCTTGTAAGTGAATGTAATCATGGTTTAAACTGAACAATACTGCTTAATATTAGAGTGCTACTGAGGTAGCGCACAATTAAAAGTACCCTGCAGTCGATATCAAAACAATAGCCTTTAAAAAAATTACAAAGCCACCATGCAACACCTAACCAAGGATTTTAATTTATCCCAAAAAGCCTACATTGCAGTGGGCAGCATGCAGTGTGGGGTTCCCTCCATCCGTCCACCCCTCCTCCTCCTCTCTGCAATGATGAGCAGCGTTTGGAATGTGTGGGAGCTGCTACGTCACGTCGTCCTGCATGTTACACTTGGGGAATTTGGGCGCTTTTTCCGTAAGGTAACTTGGTAATGAAGTAAGTATTCCTTTTTGTTGTCGTTCTCTTGACGCTCTTTCGTTACCTAATTAGATCCTGCATTGGAACAGTGTCTTAAGTTTGTGTTGGTTCTTCGATAAAAACTATGTCGAAGAATTTGAGGCTAGGCTTTTCCTGCCCGTTACTTCGGTAACGTTAGCTTGTTAGCTTTTGGATAACTTTAGCTGATTTTTTTTTTTTGTTCTGCGACGGTTGTTGGTGTGATGCGAATACATCCGTCAAGCTAAGCATTATTTTTAGTTTCCAGTTTGGTTGCCAGGTATTTCCAACCCTTTCACAAGTCATTGCTGCTCGAAATGCGGCCCGCCTTTTGTTCGGAGCTTGTCCCAACTTGAGATGTTTTTGAAACCGAAGTAACTTGAGAAGGAGTCAGTTAGCCAGCCATCTGGGAAATGAATGGCTTAAAGAGGAAATGCACAAGCTTCTCTATCTAGAGTGAAATCTAAGCTGCCTGTAATGTACGCATTTCTACGTCAGGGGTTTTTAAACGATATAACATGTTGAAGTGAACGACAGCACTGATTCACGGCGGCTTCCGCAGCCAAGATAGTGTAGATAGTCAGATAACGGGCGCAGGTTGTTTGGAATTGTTGTTTGAAATTCAGCGAGCTAGGTAAACTGCACTTATAGTACTGGCATATAAACCTAATATAAAAGCTATTACCTGCAGCTTCCCTGCTTAAACGTGTTAACGCTAAATGCACTAGGTTATGAGCAAGCTAACCCGCTCAAAACCAGTTTAAGACTAGTCTTGTGTAATGTTGATCTCAGTGCTGAATATCGAAGTTCTGTGTGAAGTTCTCCGCCTTCCTGACGTGAAGTTTGACCACCTAAAGTTGTGAATGAGGAACATTCCTAGACAGATGGTGCACGTCATATTGGTCAGTTACAGCAATGATTTTAACTGCAGTTCATTTTCTTTTTTTTTCTTACAGCTAGCGCTAGCTAACGGCTAACGAAGTGGGACACGCGGTACTGTTTCCATGGAGACTGCCAGGACGCCCTGATTCGGTGTTGCCACACGCAGGGAGGAGGAACCGCTGTAGAGAGTCCTTCCTATTTATTTCTGAAAATAACGCAAGATGGTAAGGAGACTAAACCGACAACCAACCAGCAGCGTAAGGTGGATTTCTGTCGATGGCTGAATTTGGCATTTAGCTATATTGATCACCGCTTTCTCTGTTTCTGTATTTCCATACTGATTGCTGTCTTTTGCTGATTTGCTGTGCCTTTTGCCGTGAACGCTTGCTTGATCTGCTCTCGCTATACCATGCTGCAACATCTGTGTTTGACCTTGACAGTTAGTTCATTGGCGTATCATTGCTATTAGATATTCTTTTGTGCCTTTTTACCAACCATTTTTGTTCCTTTTGCAGCCATTTTACAACAACGTCTACTACCCTTTCCCATCAGAGCCCCAGGGGGCTCATTCCTCAGCAGGGATCCCATCCCTGCTGAACTCCCCCCAGAGCCAGCCTTCCTCAGGCAGCCAGAGCAGACCTACTGGCTCAGCCATGTCTGGAGTTCTCAGCTGTGGAGCTGCTGCCGCTGTCACTGCTCCCTTCAAATTTCGTGCCCGTCGGGAGAGCGTAGACTGGCGCCGGATCAATGCTGTTGATGTGGACAGGGTCGCCTGCGAGCTGGACTTCCAGTCTCTGCAAGACCATATCACTGCAGTGACGTTTTGCAATGTGGAGGGTGAACGATGCCCCCGCTGCCAAAGCCAGGTGGATCCGGCCCTGCTCAAGCTCTTCAGGCTGGCCCAACTCACTGTGGAATACCTTCTGCACTCCCAGGACTGCTTGACCCTCAGCCTGCAGGCTGCCGAGGAGCGTCTCCAGGCTGAAGCGCAAGAGAGGGAGCAACTCAGGGAGCAACTGCAGAAGCAGACCCAGGATGCCAAGTCCTTGAAAGAAGAACTAAAGCAGAGGAAGAAGATCATTGCCTCTCAGCAAGCCATAATCACTGCAGGCATAGCTAATTACCATAAGGTTGGTGTGAACCACGTTGAGATGTGAGCATGCCTTATTACCATTCTCATTGGTGTTGTGATGTTGCCCCTCCCCCATTCAAAGCCTGTGCCCCGCTGCTTATTGTCCCCGTCTAGTGAGAAATGAGGGGGCTAGGGAATTTGTTGCTTTTGTGGTGTTGAAGGACAGTATCTCATGCACTGGGAGAAATTATACAGATTGTATGTTACTGCAACAATCTGGGGTTTTTACTTATATTTGTTTAGCCGGTAATCCTTTCCTTTTGTCTTTTATTGAGGCAATGTTGAGGATTTGGAACTGAAAGCAGATGGTGTGAGCTGGTGACAATGACTTCACTCAATCCACTTATAAAAGGCCTCAAGAGCAGTAACCAAAACAAAGGCTCCCCTCCCCCTTCCCTGTCTTCCTAATTAATGTACCTTTAAATCTGAGGCTTGCCGTCATCGTTTCCCTTGCGGCGGTGTTTGCCCTTTATACCTTTCTACATTTTGGTTTACTGCTGAAATAGACAAGCGCACTAGTGCTGTCGCTGACCAGCTGTTGCCAAGGCAACACTTCATGTTTCATATGTGTGTGATTGCTTTGGTGCTCAAAGGCTTGGCTAACAGCAGCATTTAACTGTGGCTGCTCTACGTGACTCTGTAATTAATTGTACACTGGACAGCGTTTAAATCTGATAAAGGGCTGTTGGTCATTGAAATTGCTGACTCATTTCACACAGAACCAGGGAGAACAGTAAATTATGTTGATGAGGAGTAGCTTCCTATACATAGAAGAGGGGTTCTATAGTATGCTGACTGTATGTGGTTTCAGCAGTGCAGAATTTGAACAGTGTTGCCACTTGATTAAACCTACTGAGTGAGTAGATACAAGTGGATCTCTTGCTGCAGAGATTCTTCAAAGGGGTAATTGAATTTCACGGCTGAATCAGGAATTTATGGTAGACCAGCAATGCAATTATGTCACACAAGCAGTGCCTTATGGAGGCAGTCTGGCAAACGTTGCGCGTTTTCTTTGCTTTTCTGGCGTCGTGCACACACACAAATGCACACACCCACACTAACTCACATAAATGCTAAACAAGTGGCAGTCTGGTTTAATTTGAAATGCAAAGATGGGCAGATGTGTCATTGCTTGTGTGGTGTGTGATGTGCAAAGGCTGGTTTACATCTCTCTTGTTAGTCCCTCTGTGAACTGAACCTTGCTGACATCAACCTTGCTGATGAGTGGCAAGAAGAGGATAGCACTACTACACATTTCCATGGCAACAGCCCTTAGAGTATCCTCACCTCATTCTTCACTGCTGTGCCTGCGAATTATGGCTATATGGCACTGGGCTGTGACCCAGTCATCTTTCAGACATTGACATGGGACTTGATAAGACTTTTTCATACTACTGGAAGTCGGTTTGTACTGTACTGTGTAGTGGTCTTTAGCACCTAAGCAAATTGGTTATCTCAACAGTGCGTGTGTTTATGAAAATGAATTACACATTCCCGGTAGAGAACAGACTATGACATTTTTTGGAAATGTTAGTGCACGTTTTCTGTTTAACATTTTGGGAAAAAATACAATATATTTTTAAAAATACAATATAAGATACAATATAAGACGCGACAGAGCTTTTGCACACATTTGCTGTTTTCCAATGAGTTGAATTTGTTACGTTTAGTAAGTGAAACAGTACTTGTGCATTGACACATGCAGGCATGTATTGTATGTAGAAGATCTGCACTTGATTTCACGAAGTTGATCAGGGGCAACCAAACTTCTGCATATATAGGGGTTGGACAATGAAACTGAAACACCTGGTTTTAGACCACAATCATTTATTAGTATGGTGTAGGGCCTCCTTTTGCGGCCAATACAGCATCAGTTCGTCTTGGGAATGACATATACAAGTCCTGCACAGTGGTCAGAGGGATTTTAAGCCATTCTTCTTTCAGGATAGTGGCCAGGTCACTACGTGATGCTGATGGAGGAAAACGTCCTTCTTGGTGGTATGCTGACATTACCCTGGATACCGTGGCTCTTGATACATCACAAAGACTTGCTGTCTTGGTCACAGATGCGCCAGCAAGACATGCACCAACAATTTGTCCTCTTTTGAACTCTGGTATGTCACCCATAATGTTGTGTGCATTGCAATATTTTGAGCAGAACTGTGCTCTTACCTGCTAATTGAACCTTCACACTCTGCTCTTACTGGTGCAATGTGCAATTAATGAAGATTGGCCACCAGGCTGGTCCAATTTAGCCATGAAACCTCCCACACTAAAATGACAGGTGTTTCAGTTTCATTGTCCAACCCCTGTAACTCTGGTTAGAAGAACACAAGTTTGGTTCTGAATTCCTCCTCAGTGCATCCAGCCATTGCATACATTTGTGCCACCGAAAACACTCCTGATTTAATTGTTAACCAAACTAGGTTTTAGGTGAAATCTGTACTCAATATATGGCTGCCATCTGGGGAGTCTTAGAAATGGTTACATGTTTCATTTAATGTTGTTCATCTTACAGTGCCAACATTGTGAAAAAGCCTTCATGAACGTTTCCTTCCTGCAAAGTCACATGCAACGCAGACATCCTATGGAGTATGACATCAGTGAGTTCCAGTGCCACTTCTCAAGGTATATGTCACATGTATATTGTGTATCAACTTTATGCAGAGTTTTTCACATCCTTTGAATGTTGACAGAACTAATGACAGATAATCAGAAGAAAGTTCATACTGTAAAGTTACAAGAAGAGATCAACAGACTACAGGAACAGCTAACTCTGGCCAGATCCCAAATGGAGACGCAGCAGAAGGACTACTCTGCTAAGCAGGTCAGACTAGAGGACACTTTGTGTCTTTTCATTATGCTTTGGTTTCTGCAGATAGTCAGGTTAGTTGGTATTGAATTTTATGCTTATGATTGCTATACATTTTTATTCATAGCTTAATGTCAAATAATTTAGCTATGTAATATTTCATTATTCGTATTGGTATTTAAGCCTCTTTTTAAAACCCTTTAATTTAGGAGAAGGATCTGACACAGAAACAGGAGGAGTTTATGAAACAGTTGGAAATCTGGAAGGAGGACGAACGAGTGCGTATGAACAGCAAAATAGATGAAGTCAAGCAGGCCTGTCAGAGAGAAATTGACTCTCTGCACCAGAGGAACAGAAATCTAGAGCAAGTGAGTTCTTGTGTTTATGATTGAAAATACAGAGTAACGTACAGTTTATTTTAAGGATGTACAATAATGTACAAATCAGTACTGACACACAATTGCTTAAAAAAGTCTTTGGCATTGGACAGATGTTTAAATTTAACTAATATTTGTTACCGGTATGTGATGTATTTGATTTGAAGTATATTTAAAAAAAAAGTCTGCCAGCAGGGGTGCCAAACCCTAAGAGTAAAGAGTAAAAGCATGCTTTTTCAATGATCTGTAATATTATTCATTTAGGTTTTAAGAATTGCTGCTTAAGATGTCTGAGAAAGAAAAGTTGATGCATTTACATTCTATTTTGTAAATTCAGTTCACAACAGCGGTGTTAAATACAGTATATGTGCAGTTATTGACCATTACATTTTGTAGTGCTTTTATAATGAAAGTACTTTTTACAGTGTGTTTACTGTA
Source organism: Semaprochilodus insignis (assembly GCA_034552555.1). NCBI lineage: Eukaryota > Metazoa > Chordata > Actinopteri > Characiformes > Prochilodontidae > Semaprochilodus > Semaprochilodus insignis. The sequence goes on along the minus strand of CM067476.1, from coordinate 13,210,806 downwards.
TTCTGGAAGTTGTCATGCTTGGCTACTGCACTAACTATCTGCAATCTGTCTACTGCATTACTGACGCCTCAGGAATAAATGTTCTGTTTCTCCATAATGCTAATTCAGATACATTCACAATTTATACATTTTATACATTGTGTACACGAATAATGGCTTCAGCATCGTCCACAATTCCCATGTCCATGCTTCACTAATTTGTATAGAATGTCTGTAAACAATATTCTGTTGTTAAAATGATACAGTGATACCATGTTCTCACAGAAATATCCTTTTTTTTTCTTCTGTCTTTGCGTTTGTTGTCTAGGAAGTACTGAAGTTGCAGCAGAACAGCAAGGTGCAAGATAGCGCTCAGACTGTGCAGGCACAGACGAGTTTACTGCAGAACAGTGAGAACAAGCACTTGCAGGAGGTCATTCAGCTCCAACAGAAACTCCACAAACAGGTCAGCCTCTTCAAATGGAAACAAATGTATTTATGAACCTATTAGCATTTCACTTAGGTTTTTCTGTTTGTTAGGAAATGAAGTGGACAACAAAGATGCAAAAAATTAAAGAGAATTATGAGTTGGAGAAGAGTCAGGTAGGTGTGAGGACCATATGTTATTTCACTTAGCTCAGCTTTGATTGTTCCTGTTCCTCTAACATCTGTTGCCTTGGCATCCATGTGCACTTTGTTTGCTCTCGGCTCAGCTCCAGGCCACTCTGGCTGATGGGCAGGAGAAAGCACAAAGACAGAGGCAGGAGATGGAGCTCATGCTGCAGGAGCAACAGAAGATCATCGCCTCCAAGGACAAGCAGGTCAGTGCTACAGAGCAGAGGAGGAAGTCCGACACTTGTTCAGGATTTCCTGTATTAGCACTGCAGCCTCAATGCAGGCATGGAAGAGAGAGTGTTGAGAACTTGCTTGTTTAGGAGAAAGATCTAATCGGATAAAAGGCCTCAATAGATTTATTTGGAGACTTGTCATGCAGAGAATACAAAACTTTGCTGTTTTGTCACAGCAAGTGAAAGCAGTTCATTTGCTGTCCCAGTACAATGCACGTCTTGCTGTTTCTTTTGTGCTAACACAGTCTCTAAAGGCTGGAAATTTCCATTCTCCATAATGCATTGTTGCATAACCACAGTGCACATGTTCACATTTTTGCATGTTTGTCTTTTTAAGAGTTTGATAATAATAACAATAATAATTTTTTTTTTTTTTAATATACATGAAGATATGCATTCATTGTGATACATAGGCCCTACATCAACGAGAGCTTTAAAAACAAATTAAAGAACATAAGCACTATCCTAAAAGTTAAAAAAAAGTTGTTTAAAAAAGCGTTATTTGTGGTCTTCTTGTTTAAATTACGATCCATGTGTAGGATGTATTTTTTATTCTTGGGAAGCCCACTGTTGAGAGCATTTCAGTAATCAGTTTTACTCGTAACACAGATCTGCACTTTTTTTTTTTTTTACATCTCTCCTGAAAAAGCCTAACTTAAATTGTTGAATGCAACCTCGCTAACATTCTTTAAATGAGAAATGAAACTGTGTCTGAAATAACACCCATGTTTCGAAATTCTGATTTCTGATTGGGATTTAGTACCAAGTGTCAGTATCTTGGTTTAGTCCTGTTTAAGCTGCAAGCATTTTTGTTTCATAAACTGAGCCATGCCTTATTTATGGACATCGGGCACAAACATGAACGCAAGAGGGCTAGAGGGGTACTTCCTGTTAATTTAACCATGAATTAATGACAAACATGTAATGCTGAACAGAAGGCATAATGCATGCAACTTTTGACTGCTTTAGATTGTTTTCAGCATGTTTTGTTGGATTGTGTTTGCTTTACAGATGAAACAGATGACCTCAAATCCACCAGCCCTAGTAACCCAGCAAGAAGGTAATTATTCAGCTGTATATCCACATTTTAATTAATAATATGTTTTTGTGTTTCATACTTTGAAACAGTATTTTCTTGTTTTTTGTTGTAGTGGTTGTTCCATCAGTTTCGGAGCCTAAACCTAAAGTGGTGGCCAGTGGTATGTTACCTCCCAAAGACCCAGATGTTCTTTTCTGCTTTTCTGTCTACCATAGTGCTCCTCAAAATCCTCTATAAATGAACTAACAGTGTCTGTCCTCTCAGTGTGACAGTTAGAGAAGAATGAAGCCATACATTTTCATATCCAGTGTAACATAATGATGGTAACTTGGAAAGCTTACTTACAGTTTGTCAAGTCATGGGAATGTGTTTATTAGTAATGGTCTAGATCCCAACCGTGATACTGCAGTACCCCTGTCTTGCATATTTAGGTGATTTCCTTGCTCCCAGTACATTTGTTTCAGCTTATCAGTTAATTGTCAAGCCCTTCCTGAGCTGACATGGGTGTGTTGAAGCAGAAAAACCTAAAAATGTACTGAACTGGCAGTTGGAGTTGCTGATTTTAAGCAGTGCATATAATTGATGTGCATTGTGACGTCATACAAAATGGTTTGCCCTTTTTCGGTAAAGGACATATCATAATGTGCTATAATGTGACAGGATACGGCAATACACAAATGCTACCAACAGATTAAACTACTGATGCAAGTGCTGCTGCCTCTGCTCTTTTCCTTAAAGTTCATCCATGAGAAGAGAGCAGAGGCAGCAGCACTTACATCAGAAGTTTAATCTGTTGGTAGCATTTGTGTGGGGACTCAGGAACCAGTTGTCTTGTGCTCATAGCGTAAAATTGAGATTCAGCACCTACGTTATTATGTAATTTGACTGAAAAAAGAACAATATTAGGCTGGTTTAGGATCATGCCACCTTGTGAAAATCTAGCAGGGTGGTAATTTGGCTTACTGAAATGAAAATGCTGTACCATGGATACTGCAGATTTTGAAGACATCTAAATGAAACATAAATAAACGCCATGTCCACCCTAACATAAGCACACATACGTCTTTACTGTGCTTATAGTGTCAGTCACATTCCTTATGGATAAGCTGAAGCAGGTGTGTTGAGTCGAGGAATAGTTAAAGCCATGCAGTGCTGTGGGTCACCAGGAGCAGGATTAAAACACGCTGGTCTAGAATAGTATGCAGATGTTTGGGCACACCTGGTAAAACTCTTATGTCTCAGTTAATTTCTGAATGCATAGAATCTCCAGTGCAGTGTCCAGTTCCAACTATCAAAATAAGTTACATTTAACAAAGTTGAAACAAGATCTTAAAGACCTTGAAGAAAACGTGAATACATGTAGTAGAGCAGTCAGACAGCAGTCTTTACACCACACGTTGAAAAAAGAACTGCCCGAAGGTATGGGTTGTGCATAATATTTTGCCAGCTAACGTACATAGGCTTTTAGCAGATACTTTAAAGGTTCCAAGTGTGTGTGTATTTGCTTAAATAGTGTGTTTTTTATGTATCATGCCTAGAGTGAGACAGGTAATGTTGTTTTATATAACTAGATGTTTTTATTGTCTGAGTATAAGTGCTTAGTCTATTTCTGTAATGGTTTGTGCAAAGAATTGGACATCCTTCCTTTATATTATTTATATTATCAAAACTGAGGGAGAAACTTTTTGCACAAATTATTAGTATTACCATTGGAGTACTATGTAATCCAGTGTTATAATCCAGTGTTTAGTATAATGTAATGTACTGAATAATATTTACCAATATCCCTGCTTTTATTGTTCTGAAGGAAGCACCATGAAAAAAGAATGCAAGTACTAATCCATTATAAATTGCAGATCAGAGTTTGTCCACTTAGAAATTAACTGGAACATTTGGCTAGGGGTGTGCAGATATTTGCATATATAAAAGCATCTGTGGGTTATATATAGATTTAGGTTCCCATAGTCCACCCCCTAATCCCCACTCTTGTCTGACCCTTTTGTGATGTCCTAGTAGAACAGTCCAGCTCAGTCCATAAATTGGATCCTATAGTGGAGCTGTCAGAGGAGGACAAAGGTAAAAAAAAAAAAAATGCGTGTAGACATCTGTGGCATGCGTGCACACTCTCTGCATGGACGCTATGTCTGTCTGTCTTGCCTGCCAGTGAGCATGTGGCAGTAATTGCAAACTGCATTGAGGAGAGAAGGAGACCAGGAGTGTAGTTTTTAACCTTCATCTCTTTTCTTTTACATCATCAAAACTGTGGAGCATTTTTAGGGTGGCCAGTATCATGGCATAATACACATTTCTGAGTATTTCATGGGTGTCGTCAATACTCCTTTTATCGTGAGCATAGTAAAAGCTGGCTTAATGTTTTACCATGGATAAATGTTTCTCTCAATATTATTATTTTTGCTGATGCCTATTTAAAAATAATCACTGTACTCATAGTCTTTTTTTAAAATGATGTTGCCGTTTTAAGACTGCTTCTTTGGTACAAGTAATGTGTTATGTTTTTGCCATATTGCCCACCTTAGGACCATGTTTGAAAGAAGAGTATGTGCTTTGCTCAGGGTGTTTTCAGATTCATGCATGTGTGAATTTCCGGCAAATGTCTTTTTGTCATCAGATTCCTCAAGCATCTCAGAAAGTCTTCCTGACACTCAGTCATGGCAGCAGAAAGCAGAAGAGCTGCTAAAGAAACCTGGCCTCAAGAAGGACATGCGAATGGCTGTTCAGCAAAGTCTCCATGACAAGTTGCTCAGCTTAGGCATTCAACCTGTGAGTTGACTCAGTGAGACTCTAATGTGTTGTTATTCTCATTATGTTTCATGTATGTTGTTTAGTTTTTTTTTTTTTTTTAGGTTTGTCATAGATGTTTCTCCTAAAGTTCTCTAGAGATCTCTACTAAATTTCTGCTTTGCTTTGTCCAGGGAGTCAGTGAGCTCTCCAAGACGACTTATAAGAGTGCCATGGCCCAGATGGTCTCTGAGCGGCAGCAGAGGCAGGGGGAAGACACAGAATATCAGAAAGTACAAAATGAGGTCAGCAGAAAGCTGGAGCGAAGGCTTAAGGAAAAGAACACGGAACAGTCCTCCAAGCCCAAACGATCAGTACAAGGTCAGCACACTGCTTTGTTTTTTGTTGTCAGGGAGCAAGATTCGCTGTCAGCTTCAATTATTTTCGTCAGTGTGGTTGTTTATAAGGGGCAACGCATTTTGTATATCACAGTGTATCACTGTGTTTGGACTGGCCTTTATGAATGTGAATTGTAATTACATTGCTGTAAATAAGTTAGATATATGTTTGAAACATACAAGAATCATGTATTAACAGTTGCTAATATTTCAGCTGATATTATTTGCGTTTGTTAGATCCCATTAATGTCTCAGTTGGAAATGTGGCTGGCCAATAGGGTCAAAAATAAACATTATTTTCATGCTTTTGTTGATCTCTATATTCACGCTCTCCTGAAGAAATGGCTTAAAAGATTCATTTTCAGTCATACAGAGACATGGAAGCAAATTGTTGCCAAGTAGATTTAAAATGATAACTTTTGTGGTCTGAATTAATTTGCTTATTGTGGATTCCTCCAATATCAGTAACGTAACAGTCGATATGATAAAATATTTTAGCATATTCGTAAGTTAATATGATAAGATTTTTAATGAATTGGTAATTCGATTTAAAATAACTTGTAAACCTGGTACTTGGTGAATGAAGAATCTGATTCTGTAATTATATCTTGTGCAGCTGCATTTTGGCCCTTGATATGGCTTAGCGGACCAACTGGACTTTTCTTTTTTTTGTCTTTTAGCCACGACAGCAGCCCAGTCCAGGCCACGATCTAGTAGTTTACCCACCACAGTCACCAGAGTAATGTCAGGCCCTCCTTTAAGACAGCAGCACACACCCCAACCAGCTCATCGGAGCAAGACTGGCACTCTGCCCAAGACCTCCACACCAGTGTTGCATCAAAAGTAAGCATCTACTCACAGTATGCTACTATGTTTGCATGCTTTAACCTTCTGCAAAGAGAAATGACAGAAAGATTATGACTCAAGCTGGGTCTACACCATCCAATTTTGAGTCAGATTTAACATAGATTTGCCCCAATCTGAAGCAGATTTTCAGGACTACCATTTATCAGAGAGGTCAAACGTGTCAATCTTTAGTGATCTGATGGAGCCCAAGACTGATCAGACCGATATTTTGAAACATGCTTGATTTTTATGCCCTAAAACATTGAGTCCTGTAGCATGTGATGGTCAAAAATGCAACAGTGGTAAATTCCTCTTACAAAAGTGCAATACCACTTTTTCTGCTAACTCAGGTTGAGATATGGTTAATCTTCACGCATGTGTTCATGACAGCATGACGTTAATGACAAGTAGCCAATATCTTCTTTTTCAAAGAAGAGGAAGAAAGAAAGAAAACTGCAAATATGTAAAATAACAGTGCCACCATGTTTATTGTAGTAGTAATTGCTAATTGCTAGTTTTTTCATAGTATTTATATAATTTGACTTGTCTCCCTCATATTCTTCAAATGAATGACAGCACAAAGAGGAAAAGTGACCAAAAGGGTCAACTTCGCCATTAGGGTGATGTAGCCAAGTAAAAAATTATCCTCCATCCAGGGTTACCTGAGATTAGCCTTAAAGTTAACTGACTTTTTTATGAAACGTGTTATACAGAGACAGAGCCTGACTAGGTTTCAGATTCATATGCCCTCATGGAAAAAAATAATCTGTAAAAGACAGACGTTAAGCAAGTGTACACCCAGTGTCTGCAGTTTGCCTTGTTTATAGGTATAAGTATTTTAAACTCTATAAAGTGGTTGTTTCATCTATCATCCTTCATGTTTTAAAGAACCCCTCCATTCAGTTCAGACGACAGCACCTCAGAGGAAGAAGAGTCTGTAGAAGAATCTCCTCAGGCACAGAAAGCTTCTCAGCCCAAAGGCCTAAAAGTGAACACTGCTACAGTGAAAACTCAGCCACCAAGACCCCAGCCACGCACTGCCCTCCAGGCTTTAGTCCCACACTCTGCAGCACTTCAACCATCAGCGCAGCGCAGAGCTCACCAGGCCCCTGTGGTCAGTGTGAACAGCACAGATGTGGCTGCAGTGGACAGTGAGACTGAGTGGACGGAGGGCAGTGAAATGGAGGAGATTACCTTAGATCAGTTACAGAAGCACACAGACCAGAATGGAAATGTGCAGAAAATTTCTCACAGTAAGTAGCTTTTAGTGTCATTTCCATTCGGTATAAATATTATTTCCCATAGCATGAAAGAAATTTTGAAATGTATGAAGAACTCCCATTTATATGGTTTTGAAGGTTCCAAAACGGTCACCTTGCACTCAGGGTCAGTTCCAACTCCTGTACCGTTGGATGCCACCATGCCTGATAGGATAGATTGGACATGGCCACAAACAAGCCCTTAACTGATGTCACAGTGCCCTTCTCAAGTAATCTGTCACATGTCTCACATAGAAGCAAAAGGTCTATTATTCTTAGGTGTCAGAAAGGTATATTAAAAAGAATCAGATTAGTTTACAGGAGATAATCTATGTCTTTTTCACATTGCATTCTCTGCAGTTTCTACAGAACATGGATGTAATGAAGTTTGAAAAAAGGCTCAAAAGTATGCAGCATTGCAGAACAGGCATGCATAGGCCACACTGTGGAGAGCCATCCCACTCAGATAGCTTGTTCTCTTGCAGTCCTTTAACAGGAGCAGTCTAATCATCACAGCTCTTTAAAGGCAAACTACCACTAAGGTCTAATAGATGGTCATTTTGATACAGAAATGATGCCTTTTAATTCAGCTTGCTTAAAGGATCCACAGTTTTCCTTCCTGGTTTGTGTGTTATTGCTGCTACTCTATTTTAGCATGTTTGTTGGCAGAAAAAGTTATTTTTTGCATATATTTTCACTCTCATGAAGGACCTGTAGTTTTACCTAACTTTACTCATAATGTAACTGTAGACACTGATTGACTAAATAAGTATCAACCCTATTTTGCCACTTAAGGCTTATATTTGAGCAGTGAGAGACAAATTGTTAATCGCAATTATTTGACAATTAATTGTCAGATAAATTATAGAGACAGTCTTACTGTATACCAAAATAAATAGTTTCCAATATTCCTCGTGTTAGTTACCAAATTTCACAAGCAAATAGCTGTTTATTGCTATTTTACAAGAAATACTATCAACAGATAATTAATTCAGTATTTAAGTGTTTTGCCATATGCCATTGCTTGTGAATAAACAATCTTTTTTGTTTTAATGTGTAAAGCAGTTATTACTGAACAACAATTATTAATATTACTGATTACAATTATTGATATTAATATAACTGATTCCAAACATTTGAATGGTAGTGTATTAGGCTTATATGTAAAGTTTTGTAGTTGTATGACTCAACAAGTATTTATCTATTAGGTAATGTCAAGGTCCTGACCAAGAATCTGGAGCAACAGCTTACAGACCGAGGCCTGAAAAAACCAGCAGGGGGCATCAACACAGTGCCTGGAAAACCTACTCGGGTCATTAACTCAAACGATGTGGTGCAGAAGCTGAAAGTAAGACCCGAGAACTCTCTTGAACAGATAATATTAATATTACCCCTAGTTGAAGACAACGACTACTGTGAGGTGTCTAAATTTACTTCTTGTTATTTGTAAAATTCCTGTTGATTTGTAACTTATCTCTTATATTTGTAAAGTTTTTCTATCATTTGCATATGCTGTATTTGGAGACTTTCATATATTTTGTAATTAGATATCTTTATAATTAATGTATAATTTATACTCATATATACCCTTTGGAAAGAAAAATATAACAAAGCACGATTATGAATTTACTAGGTTTAAAAACAAACGGATTTCTGAATGATTGCTTGAAATGCAAATGACCTCTGGAAAATAAGGCAGATGAACAGCCAGCTAATCTTTCTGCTTATCCTAATATGGAATAAAAGCATACTGGCATGAACTCTGAAAGGGTTCTGCATGACATCATTAGATCTTCAAGCTGTTTATTGTTGATGTATTGTCCTGCAGGACAGAAATATGCAAGTCATGGCTTTACCCAGCAGTTTTTTTTTAAGGTAGACTACAAGACTAGAAAAATACTGAAACTTTATTTGCTGTATGAAGTCATACTTTTCACATACTGCTGCCTTTTTTTTACTGTAGCCATTTTATTATTGATATCCAATTAAATTCCTAAGAAGTTTCACATTCACGCTCAATATTCTTACAGAAAATGATTACTTATTATATCTTGTTAAATATTTAGAAGCAACTAGTTTAGACTCCATATGTCCCTAGGATTAATGACAGGATGGAAATCCAAACCTCATGCTCCTGGCGGTACTGAAGAATACAGGACTTGTGGACGATCTTTAAAATATGATATTGTCTGACAGTACATGACAACTGTTTATTGTCGTGCAGTACACAGAGGTTGATGATGATGACGATGACTGGGATATCTCTTCTTTGGAGGATATTCCTGCTGCACTCAAACCCAGTCCTGCCCCCATAAGGAAGAGCACGGACAAGAGTGTCGACACCAGCACTAGTGTGTGGGGCACCTCCACAGGCAAAGGACAGAATCCAGGTACGTAAAAGCATTTATCACAAATGAAAAGTTGTTTTAAGATGTTATGTACATTTGGAAGACACTGAGTGTACTTTGGAACACTCTGATGAAGGGTAACTTAATCTTGTATGTGTTTTATAGTATACGTTCCCATGCAAAAAACTGCACAAGCCCAAAATACTACTGGTTTTGGGCCAGTCAGAGTTCAGATGTAAACGCTTTAGAGAATGTTTGGTGTCACATTAAATGCAAACCTAGCCAGTGTTTTTCAACTGTGTGAAGCCATCAAACAGTTGAAAACATTTGTGGAACAATATTGTCTTGTCTTTCTGTTAAAGGATGTCTGCAGGTTTAACTACAAGATATCTGCATTTAAAGAGGAGCTGTTGTGATCATTTTCAAATTTTAAAGTTTCCATTTAAAAGTTTCCCCCAAATAATTCCATATTTGCCCTATGACTGAAATGCTCCATTAGAGCTTCTGTGTCTTTGAGTACCTCCTCCTGATGAGCCCGGTGTGCTCTAAGTGGTTCTCTAACTTTGCAGACTGTTTACATGCGCAGAAAGCTACATAACACACTGAAGGAAAGGGAAAAACCAGGAGAGCATAATAGGTCCCATTTTAAGATCAAAGGGAAAAGCTTGTATTGAGTTACTTCACCTGTTTTGTATTTTTGTTTTCTTTTGCATGGGGTTATATTGATTTTTTTGTATCTACAAAAAGATAACTTTACAGGATAGGAAAAAGACTTAATTTAAGTTGAAGGAAAACAATCTTATTCTGTGTAATTTTGAAACATTGCTAATGTTCCCTTCTCTATGACAATTTGACAGAAGATCACCTGGCATTTTAACATTATTCAAAAACAAGCAAAATGACAAAAATGGAAATTCAGGCTTTTGTTTAGACAGCAATAATATACAAACCAACCTGTAAATCCACTAAACCCTGCTGTTGACTAGTCAAGGACACTGTTTGATACTACAGTGGTGTTAAATCCTGCAGTGAACATGAAGAAAGCGAGAGCAGAAAGTTTTTTCTGATAAACACAAAGCCCAAAGTACTCTGTTTACTGTTATTGACTCTAAAAGAACTCTCTAATCTAAGATTTAGCACGAAACGTGTAAAGTGTTCAGTAACAAAGTTTTGTGTTACAGTAAACTAAGCGAGAAAAACTAAATCAGTGAATGACTTATTAGCATTTCTAAAGACATTGACATTTGTGTTTGTATGCGTGTGTTTCTTTTCTCCAGGTCTAATTGATGCAGGCACAGGCAGCACTCTGAAGAGCAGTATTGTGACAGTTAGTGACTGGGATGATTCAGATGACATTTAAATACAGTAGCAAATATTTAAAAGTAATAACAAAGAAATACCAAAATCAACTAATAATCAGGTTTACACATTTTGAACGGTAATGATTACAAATGCTCTGAGATGTTGTGCTAACATGCTGTAGTTGTTAGATACATTGCGACAGCTGTAATAATCAACTGTATGACCTTTGGTCTAGTAACAGTATATTCAGAGACATTAGTTGGAGCAATAATTATCTATTTGTTGTATCTGACAGTATGTTTAATGTATTCAGTGTTAAAAATTTGTGTTAAAAATATCTTGCGATTTTGCACTTTGAAAAATTATACTGTATTTTTTTATAAATTTGTCTTTGAAGAGTATAGTTACTATTTGCTATTTTTTCAAAACAGAAAAGTGTTAAAGTTTCACATAATAAAGCATTTTAATAAAATGGAAAACATTACGGTTGACTGAGTTGAATTGAAAATTGAGTTTCATTTATTTGTTAAGGAAAGTGATCCTTTACATATCTATGAGTGGCAAAGGTATGTGAACATTAGTTTTCAGTGTCTGGTGTGGCCGCTTATGCAGCAGTAATTGCAAATGTTTCCTGTAACTCTTTCTCAGTCCTGCACATTTTAACTCATTCCTATGTACAGAACAGCTTCAACTCTTGGATGTCAGTGGGTTTCCTCAAAAAGATAAAGGCAGAATACAGCCCAAATTGGAAACACAAAACCTCTAGTGTAAAATCTTTATTGTTTTCATGTCACTTGACCACTTTCCTGAAAAATGATTCATGCCAAAGAATTGTATTTAAAAAGTAAAGTGCTGCATTTGCTTGAATGCAATCCACTTTAAACTGTGTAAAAGTATGTCTCTTTATAGCGTCCATTCTTTTCAGGAGACTTGCTTCAGTTTGTCTAAGAAATCAGTATGGCTAATTTTCCAAACCTCCAAAGTTCAGACTTAGAAGTTGCTTTCATTTTCTCCCATAATCCAGATGACCCCAAACAAATTCAATGATGTTGAGGTCTTGGCTAGTCCATTGTCCTGTGAACACCGTTCTCAGTCAATCACCGTTCTCCCTCTAATTTGCTCATTTTCTCTTCTCCGTTTACCAGTAGCATCTTAACAGCTACATGTTCAAACCCAGTGTTGTGTTGCCTTCTCACAGTGGATAGACAGAAATATCTGAAGCGAAAGTACAGCTCCTGCTCTGTTGTTAGGAGTCGCATTTCCTTACCAATTACTTTCCAATTTTGAAACTCCTGGGTGTTTTTGCATATTTTTCTCCAACATTTCCCTTAATTTATGCAAATACATTGCTTTATATCTAATCTCCACAGAAATCTCTCCAGAAAAACAAATCACATGTAAAGGCAGTTGTGACTGGAATTTAAATGAATGTTGGGTGATCTCTCACTTTCGTGTATATCTGTAACATACTCACAAGATGCTCTTATGACTGTATCATACCCTGAACTTTCACTAGGCATCGCCAATTTGCCGATTTTCCAACACATAGGATCATACATATGAATCCATATTTGGGTGTACGGAGGATCTGGTCGTTCTGTTAGTGTGGGTTCTCTGTGTCCTTTGAGTCCTTCTAGTTCCCTTGCTCTCCCTGCCTAACTGGGATGCAGGTGGCATGATGACTGTAGTGGGTTTGGAGATAGGCATCATATAGGTTCTTCTGGTTTGAACTGTCACAGAGCTCCCTCTGGATGGAACTCTCACATAACTTTCCGTCCATTGCTGTCTCTCCTTTGAACTGAGGAGAGAATTGCAGTGTGGTATTATGAATCCTTTCGTATGGAGCCTTCGAAAGCATCTTTTGTGTTAGTTTTATTTGACACAATTCTTTGCCTGTGAAATACTGTGCACGTTACATTAAAACACTGTAGAGTAACATGGGCCATACCTTGAGCGGAGTCCCTCTTTTCCGGAGAAATAACACATTACAGCACTTCCAACTATAATCAGGGATGATCCTCCCCAGCCTACAAACACGGCTGCACCTATTTCAAATCTGAAAAATTAACAATTCGGTTAGTACATTGCTTTGGAACAAATAATAAGCAAGAGAAGATAATGTGATGACATGACATGAAAATGTCAGAAAATTAGTTTTATAGGAATGAAAGGAGTTTCAGGTATGATATTTCTCCCAAACCTTAATTAATTAATTCAGAACTCCATGTTATGGCTGTAGGCAAGTTGATGCTATAGCAAGTTGATGCTGTTTACATTCTGACCCAGAACTTATTTTTTACACTGGTTGAGTGCCTGTGTTGGTTTCCCAACATACACCGGAACCATGAAAGTAGTTCTCTTTAGCCTGTGTGGTCACGTTTTGTCATGCAAATTTAGTGTTAATGGTAAACACAAACAAAGTGAGCAGCGTTGGAAGAAGTGAGTTACTCCAGGTGCGCAGGTTTTCTCACGTTTCATACATGTGTAGTCAGGCTAGTTGAAGACTGTTGAATATGCAGATTTGGCCCTAGGTGTGTGTGAGAATGTGTATGCCCTTTATCTGCCCTGTGATGCACTGGCAACCTGCCTTCTGCCCCTGCGACCCAGGAGGATAAGCAGTTTAGATGATGAAGGAATAAATAAATGTGGTGTGGCTGTGGTATGCCAGTCAAGACCAGCACTCAAAAGGTTGGATAGTATGATCTGGGCGTCTATGGTGTCTATATATCTAAAGACATTGCACTGTTATTGAAAAAGTGTTAAAGGAGATTTCACAAGAGTCTTTGGGAACGACTTCTAACACAACTCACTACATTATATCCAGTCGTTCATATACCATAAAAATATCTAAGAATTTCTGTATTCAGTTCAATGGGAGGTGCAGTTTATACATTTTCAATTTAATTTTTTAAATTAAAAATAGGCAGTCTTATTACATATTGGCAAAAACCCCAAACAGTTGAGAAACACACATGTGAGAACTCTTTATTCCTGACTGCTTAAGCACACTATATCGAGTTCCACATTCAGAAGTGAATGCAGTGGAGCTACTGACACAAGCAATACTGATGTAGCACCGTGTGAACATTGTTTCACTGTTTTGTACATTTTGTACAGATGGACATTTATAGGAATCAAAATCTGAGTTTCAGGCTTAGTCATTCTCTTAAATAAAAATCGTATTAATTCATCCTTAAACTGCTGATTTACAGTTGTTGTTATTGTTTAGCCAAGCTGTGTCTTGAGATTTTTCTGTTTTCTTTTTGCGCTGAAGCTACAAGTCCACAGTATCTGACAAATAATGAAAGCTTACCGTCACCTTTTTAACATCATTATGCATCACTTTATCTCCAACCTGGTATGTCGTTTTTTTATATAATAAAATTGGAGCAATTGTCAAACACAACAGTTATTCTTTGCTGACTGAATAGATTTGTTGTTTGTGCTGATTCTTCATGATAACGGCAATATAATCTGATGATACCAGGTCATTACTTTACATCAAAACAGTTAGCTACTTCTGGAAATAACTTACTTTTGTGGCTTATAGTTTGGATCCACATATTGCACTCGTGTTCTATGCCCCCACCAGGAGTACACTATCATACCACTGAATCCTGTGGCACAAAAAAACATTGGATCAGCATATTCCTTTCACATTTAAATAAGCAAAACAATGAAAAACGAAAAGCTGAACCCTACCCGAAGCCATGTAGGTTAGGGCAGCTGCAAATGTTACCCTGGCATTGGCAAGTTCAGAGCCTCCAATCTTGGTGCATTTCATTCCAATCAAGGCAAGCACAGCCCCCCAAAACCCCAGTATTACAGACACGATGGCCAGGGCACGGGACACATGCAAGAAAACTTCATAAACAGAAGTGCAGTGCTTAATGAATAATGCCACAAAATACAGCTTCTGTAAAGTTGCTACAACACATTGTATTCCTTATCAAAGCAACATTCCAGCTAGTGTTAAAGGTTACTTTCAAAACAGAGTTAGTAGACTTGTTCAGTAGTCTTTACCTGGCAGTGCCATCATGGAGGGGTAATACTTGCAGTCAGACACACCAGTGGTGTCGGAGACACAGTCCATCCACAGATTAGAAAAGTAGTTGACTGTGGTGAGGACGGCATCTGCTACCTCAGAGAAATTCCAGTACTCAGTGGCGAGAGTAGAACAGTTCAGAATCCAGCCACAAAGACAGCACACAAAGCAGCCAATCTCCATGTACATAGTTACCGTTCGCTTCATGTTCCAGGTTTTGTAGCACAGTTAAAGGAAAGAGACAATATCCCACTCAAAAATGACAGCTATACATCAAAGCTGAGGTCAGTTTGAAAATAAAAAGCAAGGTGTCCGGTTTGAATCTAAGAGGGAAAACGCTCCTTCTGAACCTTTTTTCGCTTTCTTGACGTTCTCAGGCCTTAAACTGGTACTCTTCTGTGGTTTTGCACAGTAAGCAGCTTTTCTTCCCTGAGGGTTTATGCTAGCATAACCGAGATCAACCATGTAATGGGGGCAGTTTCTCTAATTACTGTTTCACTCACTGCCGAAAGGACATTACCCCTATTGCATAGACAGCCATAAGGGCTGGAGGAGGAACCAAGGAGGGACTTCGATTCTTCTACTCCTCATTTCCCAGGGCCTCAGCTCTCTAAAAGAAAACAACAATAATGCTGATGATCATCATCTTATGAGAGTGCGTTATAAGATACAAAAAAGTGCAATCTTTTGCTGGTTAATGGTTCCATTGTAGTTGTAGCACACAGCACCACCAGCCTGCAACCCACAAAATAAATGTACCATGACCTCTTTGGTTAGGCCAATTTTTTAAAAGTTAGTTATTTGTTAGCTTTATTGTCCTCATTAGTGCAAAACTACAGAGGCAATCTTCAGACTGCAGACATGTCCTGACCCATTGATTATATTTCGGCTAAGGGGAACATTTGTTGATAAACTATCACTTTAATGATGGCATGCACAATTTTGTTGCTAAACAGGGGTATCAACAAGTGGGATAAAATGTTGTTTAGTAGAGTGGGATCTTCCTTTGTCTTAAGAGATGCTGACATGATGCTGTATGTCTAAGCAAAATACAGCACTGTCAGCAATACCAGCAGTAAGAGAGGGAAAAACTATTGAACTGTCCTCTGCAAAGATTAAAGCACATGTAGTACATACATATGTATTTGATATTGTGACTTTTCCTATAGTAATGACCTGATACTTTATCAACAAACAAAGATAAATTATTTATTTATTTCAAGTCTGACTGTAGCACCACGCAGCCAATTGTCTACTACCATAACAAGAAAGATCGCATGAATGTTACAGCACAAGCAGCTTTTAGCAAGCCTGTGTGGTTATCTGGGTTAAAGAAGAATTCCACTACTTTTTTAACATTTTTGCATAACTAAGTGGTTAAACAAAGTCATCCAGGGTGTTCTGATGCAAAATGCTTCGTTCTAGAGAAACTTGCAGAGTTAGAATAGTTGGTGATAGGAACCAGACATCTAAAAAGTTTAATCCCTCCAAAATAGACATCACATAAACTTGAAAATGGTTTTGAATGCTATGACCGAGCTATTATTTTAGAAAAGTTTCTGGATGCAATTTTTGGCCTAAAAGACATTTTTCCCCTTTTATTCATGGTGGAGAGGTGCATCCCCGGGGGTTGCAAAATAGTCCCAGATGAAACCGTATTACTTTAGATTTCCCAGTGTTTTACTATCAAGTTCAATGGCCGTTTTGGTCATTAAATAAGACATTGCAACCCCTGCTTATTAGCACTGCCATTATACAGAAAACCAAGTCAGCAAGTTTCTCCAACCATTTCACATCAAATGACATCTCAGCACTTGAATTATGGGGAATTTTTTAAAAAATTGGTGGAATTACCTTTAAAAGGGACATGCACAGCTGGTGCCAGTATAAACCGTATCAGAATCCTCATTAACTTAAAGTGCTTGATGTGATTAAAGTGATTAATGTGAAATAAATATACCATTAAAATATAAAGAAGTCAGTACAGTTTGGAATCATTTAATGCTAGATTAGATATCATTGGCAATCACATTTCTATGTGCAATACCTTCTCATTTGGTGTTTTTTACATAAACACCTTAAAATGAAAGTAAAATGAAAACTATTTAAAAATGCAAGGCAATTCAGATTGCTGACATCACCGTTAAAGACACAGAGCAAAGAAGGAGAAAATCCAGCATATATAACAGACAGCCTGCCACCAAGGCTGAAGTTAGTATGAAGACTAAAAAACACAGGGATCTGACTTCAGAAGATGGCTTTTCTTTCTGAATCTTTGACCCTTCTTTTCCTTCTCAGGCCTTTAGGTGATCTGTAGTTTTGCATAGTAAGCTCATCTCTAGGGGAGCTTGAGATTCTAGTAGGGGCAGTTTCTATAGGTACAACTGTACTCTTTTCTGTAGAGAAAGGATGGTGCAGCTGCCATAAGTGCTGGGGGAGGAACCTAGGATGGACTACCCATGCAGCACCTTGAGAAGACCCTTAAATGATGTGTATCTGAGCAGGTATGCCCTCAGGGCTTTAATGTTATTAAGGTCAGTGGAGAAGGATAATGCTCTGTCTGGAGAGCTGCAGTTCTTTATTAAATGCCTTCAAACTAATCCATGTGATGGCTGGGGGAGTCATCCATCACAAGGGGACATCTTACAACAGGCTTTGTTCTTTAAACTGCTTGACGAGGTGTCAAGTCTTTTTGGTTGTTACGTTTTACTGTATCTATGTTTATTTTACTTACAAGCAAAACATACACTTATGGTTTAAAATAAAGACCTTAGATGACATTTGCACAGTAATGTTTTAGGCGAAAATTACACAAAAATCTTAACCAATATGCGCCATCAAAAGAATAGCTGTACAAATAGTTGCACCCAGAAGGAATCAACCAACAGGAATGAAACTTGGTGGGTTGGTTTGACGTTGTGAGACATGCAAATGATTTAAGTTTCACGCTCAGCCCCGCATGTAATGTAACAAGGACGGGCCTTATTGCTGTACCTGACTGACCCAGCAGCCACAATTGCGGACATTCAGTAAGCAATGATGCCCTGCATGAGTCATTCTATTAGTGCCAGCACAATTGGCAGATGGCTGCAAGATTATATGCACACAGACCATTACGACAACTGCCCTTAACACCACGTCAGTGTCGCCAAAGACTGTAATGGTGTCATGGAGTGACTCAGAATTGCACCAGGTCATCTTCAGTGACGAGTCCCACTTTCATCTTGGTGGAGACAACCAATGAATCTGTGTGTGAAAGCACTGTGGTCAGTGTCAAGATGAGTGATTTGTTGTCACACGTCACATGTCCACCTCCACCCTACCACAAAATCTTCAGGAACTGTGTGAGAATATTCAAGCTGCATGCGATGGAGTGTCGCAGGACAGCATTAGGACCCTCTACATCCCGAGACATGTGCATGTTGCGTTAGCAAACATGGTGGCCTGACGCCGTACTGAGAGACACTACTTCTGTATTTCTCCAATAAATATTGCCTTTATCTCTTTAAATTTATCATAATTTATTGTTCCTATATCTTCCGTCCCAATAGCATTGCAATCCGATGCTTCCTTCTGGGTGCAACTGTTCTATTGGTGATGAGTGTACATGCATACATATGACAATATAATATAACATTTTCCGTATTTAATGTTTCCACCCTTTGACTTAATTATAGCTTCCAATTTTTTGGAAGACTTGATTTCCATTTTTCAACGAAATCTGCAGTTCTAGATTGTTCTAAATTGGCTTTTAGAAGTTTAGAAGTTGAAGAAGCTGCTTCTTATAATCCACGTAAATCATTAACATGTTGAGGTCTGGACTCTGGGGTGGTCAGTCTGTTTTCTGAGAACACCCGTAGCTTGATATTCTCCCTTTTTGTCCTTTCAGACTTTGATTAAGATCCATACCTATTAAAGTAGGTTTATGATCTGGTACCGTTTCCTAATATACTCGAGGTGTGTTTGCTAGAATTTTACTTCTACTTGAGTCATTATTTCATTGACATAGTGAGATTTTTCCTTGATTATGGTTTACCTCTGTACATTACTGATTTGAGTGTGTCACCATACAGCCATTTCCAATACATCAGTACAAAAGTATGAAAAACATCCTTGATAAAATGACATGTTTTGTTGAATGTGCTAACACATTATCTATAGGGAACAAACTGAACTGTCATGCCAGTATGCACCGCTTGTGTGAGTATTGATTACTGTCAGGATTACTGTCTCAGGGATTAAACTGAAAACCATTCATCTTTTCATAACAATACAAAGACATTGTATTTTGCAGTATGTGAAATTTGTTTATTGAGCAGATATTCTATCTGATCAACACTTATGGTGACAGTTATATCATGATAACTGTTACTTTTTAAAATACAGCTTTTTAATACAAAATTCTAAAACAGTAAAAACTTCTAAAACAAAACCAAATGCCAGCATTATAGACATAGTAGGTAGTACACTAGTTAGTTCAACTCAGTCCGTTCATGAGAATTCTGTTTTATGGCCATGCTCTGGCTTTATAGCAAATGCTAAACATAAAACTTGATATGATTCATGATTTTTTGTTAGCTATTGTACCCCTACTGTGAAAATAATTTTGAGCTCAAAGTGTTTCAGATAAGATCCTGATGGACAGATTTTGTCCTGGCATCATCCTCTGTCTATCTTTAATGCTGGACCTGGAAGACCTGGGAACCTTGATAGAACATTCAGAATTAGAAAAATTCTTGAATAGGGCCCGCTGATCTTTTAATGGGTAAGATCTTGAGGAACATCAGGTACTGGAAGGATGTTGAGTGTGGTGTGAGATTTTAGACACAGTGGAAGATGACTGCAAGGAGAGGTCAGATGCATTGGACACTTTGGATCTGCTGGAAAGCTCAGAGATGATGGAGAGATTTGTGGTAGTGGAACGCAAGGTTTTGCTTTCTTCAACATCCATCAGGTCTTGGGTCCTGCTGAGAAAAGTTTGATTTAAGATCATACAAATAAAACCAAAACATATGTGAGGTGAGCAATCCCATGCCACATGAGAAAATCATTGGGGTGTCTTTACCCACCATCAACACCTCCTACCAAAGGCTTTGCATCTGCAAGGCCACCAGCATTATGAATGACCCCTCCCATCCCTGTCGTGGACTCTTCATCCTCTGCCATCTGGCAGAAGGTACCCAGAGTATCCTTTCCACTACCAACAGCTTCCGCCTCAAGGCGGTCAGATTACTGAACGCACTGATGCACCCCAATATACACCTGGACTAATCTAGATGCTTTTAACACACACCATAGACTTGCACACACCCCCTTACCATCACCGCACACCTGTGCTTTTTTAACAACACAGTTAACAACACTGGTGTTTGCACCAGTTACTTAATCATTACCTGCAGCTAAATGCCAATTTTCCCATTCGTAAATACAATATTATGTTCTTGTCACGTCTACTATTTATTGTCTTGTTTATTTTTATGTTTCCTATTTTTATTTTCTGGTGTATTTATTGTATATTCTGCACTTGTTTCACGCTCTAATGTATCGACACTCTATGTAGTTCTGTATAGTCTGCAGAGCCACAAACCTGTGTGGTCTATTTTTCTCATCACACCCTCAAGCTGGATTTAGGAAAACACTTGAAGATGTTGCATGGTGACTGACCAGGAATGCAGTTTGATGCTTCTGATCCAGCCAACTAAGACAATGTTCTATAGTATCTCCAGATGTGAGCTCACCCGCTGTCCTCCAGAGACCAGAGCTTGTAAACTGAAACCAGGTAGAACAGCCCTCCAGCGATCTGAAATGCGCATCCAGTCCATCCAAGGAACAATGGTGTTCCCAAGTCATACCTGACAATAAAGTAAGTGAAAATAGTAAGACTTTACTGGAGTCCAGCTAGGTAACATGGGCATAACCATGCCATATAGATTACATGGCAGGGTCATGACAGATTACATCAAGTAATAACAGTGTTACCATTAACTGTCATAACATATGTCACAAGGTTTTGTGTCCTAATAGGTAACTACAGAATACGTATCTAGTCATTAATTATAGTAATAATTATATATTGCATGTGAAACATGCTGTCATGCCAGTTTAATCTTACAGAACAAAATCTATCATGACAACTTATGTTGCTGTTATGTAGAGGTGTTGAAAATGATGATAAAATGTCACTGTTTTCAATAAAGTTAAAGCTACACTATTGAAGCTGTGCAGATTTGAAGATGTCTTGAAGAACGTTTTGCAATGCTAGGTTTCACCAAAAAAACTACATAACATAGCTTTAAGAGACTGAGCTATCACTGCAATACTATACTGATAATCTCAATAATGATAAGGGGACGCTTTCAGTTTGAATACTTGCTGTATGGCTGTTATCAGGACATATACGTACCTCATTTGAAAAACAGGGTTGAAATATTCTGTAGAGACATGCCAAGCATAGAACGCATAGCCTGCTGCAGACAACAAACCTTTGAAAAGAGATGAAAGAGAATAGAAACATAGATTTAACATGTATAATAATGGCTAAACCATTATTATAATCTACACATATAACAATGCACTGATTAAAGATATTAGCACCACTGTACCACTTATGTTATGACAGAGGGCTCCAATGAACATGGCTCTGTTCTTCTCTTTCTCCTTTCCTCCAATGTAAGTGCATTCCATTCCCACCATACTTAGAACGAACCCCAGCACACCAATGGCTACACCGCTCATTAGCAGAGCCCTCACAACCTGGACATGATCTACACATAGAAGACTTTTCACTTTGCAAATCCTTTTTTTTTAAACAAAGTAAATAGTAGACATACCAAAGTGTTAAAATATGTCCAGTATTAAAAACAAATCTGATGTATAGCCATATACACTGACCGGCCACTTCAATAGGTGCACCTCTTTGTATTTGCACTCATTGTGGACTACAATCTGTAACCGCGGAACTACAAAGTACATATTTATGGCAGGTACACCTGATAAAATGGAGTGTAGATACAAGGAGTTGTACCTAATGAAATGACCAGTTGATGTATGTCCCAATAACTAATAGACATGGATGTAAATATATGTCAAAATGTGTTTGATAGGCTAATCTATTTACATGCCTTACAGGACCAAGAATATACACACTGATGATACAAACAAGACTAAGTACTATGATTCTGTATAATAACAGTAATACTGTCTATAAACAAGACTGATTTTACCAATACATAATTTTTTTTTTTTTTTGTAATTTAGAGATTTCAAATTTAGAATTTAGAATTCAAAGCCTTGTAGGATTTAAAACATTTTCCCACACATTTTTAGTAGTGTATGTTAAGATATTGTGACTTCACAGTTTTGGTCTTATAATAGCATGAATCAGTAGCCAATATATTTAGCTCTCCATTCCTTTTTTGGTTCGGTTGTAATAGCAAAACAATAATATACTGTATAAATATTATCCATCATTAAGCTTGCACTTACACTCCACAGACCAGAGCACTGGGAAGTCGTAGCAGTTGGAGACAGCATTAGAATCAGTGGAGCAGGCCCTCCACAAACTGGACCAATGCCAGGCCACGGTAAAGACGGCACTGCCACCCTGGCCGCCAGTAGCAGCTACTTTCCACCCCTCCATGGCTAAAGAGCAGGCAATAAAGGTCCAGCCCAAAAAAGTTTGAAGAAACCCCCAGATCTGCAGCACACGGATGTTCATCTTCAGCTCTCTTGTCTGCTGTGAGATTCGGAGCCTGTAATACCCTTACTCCTTCTTATTGCTCTATATCACCACTGTTTCCCTTTTTTTTTTTTTTTACGGATTTTTCCTAAGTCCATAGACCTATCTAAGTCTGACACTGCTTTGAAACTACTCTTTCAGTAGTCTTCTTGACATTATTGGTCACAATGCTGCCTCAGTTCTTGTCAGGTCATCTTGCAAGCCAGCATGAACCACAAGTGTCTTGGAGATAAGGTGTCCTTTTATTCTCTGTGTGAGTGAGTTTCAGTACACATTCCCAGGACCATGCAGCTAAGAAATGCATAGCACTGAGAATGCTTACGTAGACACTTAGCTCATATTTCTGACCATAGTTATGACAACGCCTCGTGTGTCAAAAGAACTAGAATACAATACAATTGTAAAAGGTTATGCAAAACTGTACGTATGCATCTTTCCTCTGGGTAAATTAATTTGCTGTATTTTAAAATCTAATTTAAATCTTATTTGACTATTGCGGTACCTATTAGGCTGCATTTGCATTGTTTGATTTACCTGTATGGTACCTGCTTTTTTATCAGTATAGAATAGAATAGAATAGGACTTTTTTGTCTAACAATATTAGACATTAGTTTTTGTCCTTCCTCTGTCTTGCATATGACGTTATGTATCATAAAACAACATCAATCCTTTCATGATTTTGTATATATACCCACACGTTGATTATCTGAATAACCAAGGGAATTAAGTTGTATTTTGAGGCTGTTCATCATCTAAGGTGTTTGAGGAAAACTATTTTTTTTTTTTTTTTTTTTTTTATTATTATTATTGCTAATAATAATAATAATAATAATAATAATAATAATGAAGTATAGTTAATTTATATATATCTAAATTGTTCTTTATACTTCTTCAAATCACTTCTTTACACTTTCTTTATAACTGGTGCCCCAGTTTGGCCCTTAATCACATAGTCTCAAAGTAAACATGTGGATCAGATGAAGAAGAGGTCACAGAATAGGCCAGGCCTAAGAGGAATTTCAAACACCATCGTTTAGCCCAGATTTTGCCTCAGGCTTCGAAACATTATTACAGTAAGTTAATAATATTTTCATAAAGTGTGTGTGTGTGTGTGTGTGTGTGTGTGTGTGTGTCAGATTTAATTACCTGACTTTGAGAGCTTGGTGTGTATGGGGGTCTATGTGTAGTGTCCAGTGTTTTATGTTTTGATATTACCAAGCTTAGTCCTGCTCAAGGATGAAAAGGACGTCCTTTGTCCATTAAAGGAATATCAAAGGAAATAAAGTCTCTGTGTTTCATGACCGGTATCGCCTTGAAGGACACAAGACTGAGGAGTCATCCATGCTTTTGCAGAAATGGCTCAGAATCCAGAACCAAACAGGAAGTACCAAAGTGCAGATTTGTTTTTTGAAATGCCAAGAGAAAGAGTCTTCCCATTAAATGTAGCACCTGACAGATCACGAAACAAGAGCCAAAGGCATATGGACCAAAGTTCGAAGACTTTATTTTGGTTACGTTATTTGTAAATAATGGATTAAAATAGGGAAAACTAAAGTGAAACTCAGTACATAGCACATGTATACTCGCTGATGATATCTATTTGTAAACTGTATTGTAACAAATCTTTTAAAAATATTTATTCTATTTTCTTCATGGGGTATTAATTCTTACATTCAGATTGCTGCATATTAATCTGATTAAGACACCATAATCTTTCTTTTACAGTTCATTCCAAGGGTCCTAGTTTCTTTTAAAAATCTCAAGAAGCTTTAGGAAAAGTTTAAGTCTTTATAGTAGAAAGTTATGCAGCCCCCTGGTGGACAACCCCTGAAAGATTAATGCCACCTTTTGTATAATATACTTTATGAAAGACTGCACCTAGATTCATATTATTTATAAGCCTAAACATGGCAAAGAAGGATGTCCTTCTTGTCAATAAACTAGTGATTAGAGAGGGATGAGCAACCTTTGGGTCACTTTGCTGTGCTTCCTTTATAAGTTTATGTGTGGCTTTGATTAATGCTTGTGTGAATACACCAGTCAAACCAATACAAAATAAAACAAACACAGCAATTACTGCTTGAACAAGAAAGAGTAATAAATCTAATTATGCACAACAATCACAATATTTACATTTCTTAAAGGTACATGAGCTTTTTCAACAAGCTTAGTTATGAATGACTTTTGCTTATGGCATTCCCTGATGTCCTTTTAAAACATAACCTTCCTATTTACATTGTCCAGCGTTCGGTCTGGTGTATACGTATTTCAGCAGCTACTCCTAGTTTACGTTTGTCTACACAGAAAGAATGTACTGCTTTATTGGATTAGGTCAGTAAATTCCACAGGAAGTTACATATCATCACTAAGATACCCAAAGCTGGTTTATGGAAACACCTGACTGGAACAAAAAGTCAGTCCACTGCTGCCAACCCAGAGGAGCTCCAGAAACATCTGAGGAACAGAGGTCAAGGTCTAGGGTTTCCATTGATCAGAAGGTGGAGACAGACATCAAGTCCTGAGGAAGCGACTTCTGATCCAATTTCCGCATCCAGACATTATGTTCTTAAATGTCTGACATTGATTCAGATGGTTGTTAGGCCTCAGTTCAGCAAGATGCATACCCATGAAAGATATTTCTGTTCTTTCCGTCTTTGTCATGTGGATGTTGGTTAATAAAAAAGGCAGTGCTTGATATTAACCAGCTTTTAAAAACTGAACATCAAACAAAGCTTTAATTGATACTTGCCCAGCAATATTTGCACAATTTGACAGCAGGTGAAAGGAAATACAGCAAGTATTTAATGTAGGATGAAAATTTCATAGTACCTGGGGCATTTACTAATGAGAAGATTGAAGTCAAAGTTCAAGGTGCCCTCAGCAACTGTACATAAAGCAAGTCTATATTGTATGTCCAGCTTATGCACATACATTAGGTATGAAGCTCTCTCCAGTAGTGTGATTTTAGCGTGAGATTTCCTGTGGGAGTAAATCAGACATAGGCGTTCCTCCCAAACTGTCTGGCAGAGCTGCCTTGGTTAGCTCCATCTTTGTGAAGACCATCGTGACTCTTTTTGTTTCGAGCTGATATGAACGAGGTGGCTCCGTCGTATGAGTATTCCCTTTAAAAAACAGAGACAGAGAAAGATTTTTACGCTTTTGCAATACGTATGGCCCATTTATATTTGCTAGTACATAGTCTCCTGTTTAGTGGTACAGAAATTCTACTAGGCCTGGAGGAAGCACAGCACGAAAACCTTAGACTTGTCTCAATCTCAGGTCCTAGAGGGTCATAGCCCTGCAGAAATTTGTGTTCTCCCTCTTAAAACATTCATCAAAACAATACAAAACATTCATCTTGGTGCTGACTACGGTACCTCCACACACAGATACGTTGGACATGCATGTAGTCCTGCTTAGTGCGGCCATCTGCCAATGGTTCTGACACTAAAAGGATGACTCATAGAGGGCATCACTGCATCTGCTGAATGTCACTCATGGCTGTTGGGTCAGTCAGGTACAGCAATAAGGCCCGTCCTTGCTTACGTTCGCGTCCGAGCATGAAACTTGAACCATTTGCACGTCTCATGATGTCAAACCTACCAACCAAGTTTCATTCCTGTCAGTTCATTCCTTTTGGGTGCAACTATTTGTGCAACCATTCTTTAAATGATGAATGTAAATTAATTAATTATATGAAGAGCAATTAAGTGTGAAAAGGGAGGGGTAAGGACTGTTGCGAAGAAAACAATTCATACCTAAAATGAACAACCACCGCAACAGAAAATATTATTTAAACATATTATAAAAACTGTTTTACAAACCCAGACCACAATAATGAAATCTAGTTTGCTGTTGGTTTTGTAAAGAATACAGTCAAAACAAATTGCATCAATATTACATTAAGCTTTTAACATTCCTCACCAAGAAAAAAGAAATGGATTTTGGTCAGTTGTGGTCAGTTTTAGTTACATTAGTTTAACATAGGCACCTTAAAGCATAAAGAAATAATTAGGCATTTTTGTAGCACATGTTTTTCGAAAATTATTCTACCCATATTAGACCTCTTTTTGTTGTTTAGAATTACACAGTTCTGTTCAGTAAAACCTCTATAATATGCTCTATAATATGCTGAAATATATGCTTACCTTTGAAAATTCACCAAAAACAATCCACATGTGTGGAGTGATTTACATGTTGCTTGGTTCCTCTATGGATGAGAACAGTAAAGGCGTATCTAATGAAAGACTTAATTGAGTGATCTCTCTCTGGATTTTTTTATCATACCTCTGCTGATTGGTAGAGATGGCACAATAGGACGAAATAAGTTCAACACCTTCTAGTGACTCAACATGAACTCCATCAAAAAGTTGAGAAGAACATCAAAGGGTTAAGGTACTGGAATGCAAAAACTGATGGCCCTCCAGACAGAAATTGCATTTTATGGCTACTGTGAAAAAGTGAGTTATTAAAGTGAGCTAAAATTTTCAGTCTGTCAGGTCTAAAGCCTGACTCCCCTGTTTTAAATGTAGGATTACATGCGCCTTCCTTAGCATAACTAGATAGCTACAAACCTGATTTGTGAAAAGATATATTACGACAGCTTATGGCAGAGAAAATAAGACCAAATACCTCTACCTTGCTCTACAGACAGGCAGTTAATCTAAAGCTAACTCTTCTAAAGCTAAGTGTTCTCTGGGCCTCGAGGCTCTCGGTCCAGCAATGGGGATGTTAGATAGTTTGTTGGTTTTTGTATTAGCTGACATTAACTAGGTAATAAACTTTGTAGATATCTGCTCAAGGCAGCATTTGTGACAGTCAGTCGCAACAACATGCGTGTTTTAGAAGAAATGCTTCAGAGGAAATAGTGAAGGCAGTGGTTGTATTTGTCTGACTGTTGAGTTTCAGAACATATAGCTTCAATAACCTCTTCCATAATTAATGACCCTTGCTTTAACGCATCATATGTAGTGGTCCCACTGGAACCTACAACTATGTTGTACAACTATTCCCACACTTTACCTCATGCTCAAGCCTTCAGTCATGGAGAAGCAGAAAATAAAGCCGCCCAGGATGCAGAGCACAGATCCTCCCCAGCCGATAAATAGCGCAGCCCCCAGCTCAAACCTGGGTAGACAGGGATAACATGAATTAACAGTAGTACCTGAATGATAAGTGTAAGGTTCTTGAGAGTATATATGCTTTGTGTTGTGGAAGAATCACATACTTTTGTGCCACAAATAAAGGGTCAAAAAACTCAGAGGTGATTCTGTGTGCATATAATGAACATGTCGTCAGTGAACAGATGCCTGCAGAGACAGAAAGGGAAAAGGAAAGAGAGAAGCTTGAACTTGTTACATTTTCTAGTAAAATGTCAAGCTGCAACATGCAGGGTTTCCCCATGTGCCCGTAACATTACTTGGACTTCAAACAGAAATGGACTTCCACAGTGCTCTTTTCACAGTACACAGTGCACTATAAACAACACACTAGGGGAGAGCGGGGTAAGATGAGCCAGTGGGTAAGTTTACTAACCACCTGTATTTGGCCAACAATACACAATTTTTGTAATGTGACCCTAACATTAGTTGTCATTCTCCATTTGCAACTTTGGGAAACATCGGGTATAATTAGTCTCACATCAAACGTATCTCAGTTTAAAAGATGTATCAGATATGTTGAGGATCTGGCAGTGTGTAAAAATGTGAGTAAATTAGCAAACATGTAGCCATATGTTGCTATAATATAATAAAAAATATAATAAAAAATATAATAATAAAAAAGTGTCGTATCCTAACAGTGATTAACCCACTGAATATTTCATGTTTTAGATGTACCATAACAGGTGTCATGTCACATAATTACAGAAGAAATAGTATTCAAGTGCCCCCTAGTTATTCCAGTGTTGACTGGTTGCTAACTTACTCATTATGTCAGCATTGATGCTAGCTACAATAGCATGTTTGGTCTAGCTACTCTTCCTTGGAAAAATATATATATTTTGGGTAATGGGGTATTCCACAAACTAAATGAGATCTATTAATGGTCTTTTGTTTTCTGTTTGGGAAATAAGTAAGAGTATACTCTTTTCACCAATCTCAATAAATTAGACACATTTTCAGATTAAGAAATATGCTGCAGCACAGTATAAAGGTTTTTAGAGGTATCTTGGGCATAGTTACAGTAGCTAGGCTATAGAAGATCAACTGAATGAACCCATTTTTACAGCACCACCCCGAGGCATCCCTGTTTAATAGTACTAAAGACAGAAGCTTGCTTTTGTTTCGTGGATGAAGTAGGCTAAATTGCCTTTCCATAAATTTGTATTTGGGTGTCTATTTTACTTTAACAGACAGTACAATGTCATAATAAGTTATCTTTTGAGACATTCAGGGGCCCAAGAGGTTTTTATGGGGTCCTGGACCCTCAAAGGACGCCATGTACATCGCACCTTGCTTGTTCATGCTAGCGTTAACTGCTTTTAGTCACACTGGAAATGCAGGTGTGGATGGTATCTCGGCAGCAGGACAATACGACAAAAACCACAAGTTAGACTCTATATTGTCTAGGTTTACGAATGCGATTGCTCTTTACGTTAAAAGAATTATGATGTCCAAACAAAGAAACATCACTCATGTCCATCCCCAGCTTTTTGCGATTTATCTGTCTACCTAAACTATATACACATTTTAGAGGAGCTAGCTAACTTTAGTTATAACAGTTATAATGGTGTGACTGAATCAATAGACGTGGCCACATTTCATCACTTTTCCCACTGGGACCTGCACTCTCTCATCTCTCTGTTGCTCATCCTCCCTGCCCTCTCCCTCTTCTATTAGCGTTACTTGACCCGCCCTTACTGGCTTTACTTGACACCAGTGAGGACACTTCTTAACTGAGATCTGCATTGGGCTGTAACAAAAAGGAAAAGTTTGCTACTAATCTGAAATAAACGTGAAATGTTTCAGAGGTTATCTGTTAAATTGAGCCGTAAGCTATAGTAAAGTAAAGTATAGTAAAGAAAATAGTAAAGCCAATTCCAGAGTATGGATTTTCGGAGTAGTCAGCTTTAGCTTTCGGGACAACAGGATTAGGTTTGGCTAGCATACATAGCTAGCTATACATGTAACTAACATTAACAGGGTTATAAAAATTCACAAGAGCTGGTTTATGATTTTCAGACAATAAAAACACTGTCCCGTTGTCCCATACCCCTTTCATCTTGCACACGTTTGTGTATATTCAGTGTCTTCAACCTGGCAACCTGCATGAGTGTCAAGTCCAGGGATGGAAGGAGCAGGGCGGACAACTTTCTCTGATGTTTTGAATTCTAACAGCAGTACCTATTTTAACTGCTTGCTGTCAGTATTACGTATAATACCTTTAACAGTAAAAAAAAAAAAACAGCTCATCTTTCGCCACTATCCCCCAACAGAAAGGCAAAAAAAATCTGACATTCACCACTAAGGACAAAATGCAGTCCAGACAGGCAGGTCATCCTGGCCTTGGTGGTCTCAGAGCCACCTATCTTTGTGCATTTCATCCCCACCAGGGCCAGAATGGCTCCAAAGAAGCCCAGACACACAGCTGAGATCATCAGTCCACGGCACACCTGAATATAAGCTACAAGATTGGACAGACAAAGTGGCAGCTATTTACTTGAAAGAAAACAATTGGCAACATACAGATTATACCGAAGTGCTGTAAAATATTATCAGATTGTTGATAAGATAAGATAATGCTAGAGGGTCACAGCACATTGAATGCAATCTTTGTTACTCTTTGGTACTTTTTCTGGTTGTCAATGAATTACACAACTGTTAAGATCTTTACATCTTTACAAATGATCTGTGCTCTGCTTACCAACCCCACACACCTGCTGGAAATTCTTTCATGTTCGTAAATCTAGTGTTAGTGGTACTTTAAGTGCATTTGGCACAAATTAAACAGCCATATCACAGAGAGACCCTGTTTAATTGATGCAGTAAGCTACTTGGCCCCATGATTTGTGCCATGGCAGAACATGGCTTAAGCCCAAACCACATTAGAGTTATCTGATACCTCCCTGCGCTTTTTCATTAACAATCACAGTTGCCTGCTCTTTTTGAGAGGAAGAACTAGGACCTTCACTAATATGAGGCTACACAAACATATACATATACACATACATAATGCATATACATACAAGCACAGACAACTGTGTTACCACAGGGGCATTACAAAGTATGCATGTACTTTTGGCAGCACATACACAAAAGCAATAACAAACCATCCAAAGCCAGCATGGAGGGAAAGTCCTTGCAGTTGGAGACTCCAGTGGAATCTGTGACACACGTCTTCCAAAGATTGGACCAGAAGGTTGCAGTAGTGATGACAGTACCATCTACGGAGGACACTTTCCAGTAGTCAATGGGCAGTGTGGAGGAGATTAGGACCCAGCCGGATATGGTCAGTAGAAAGGCAACAATCTCTGTTGCCATGCTAGTCATTGTTCTTCAAGTGGGGGTGAGTTGAAAAGTAAGGTCACTTAAAGGTTTGAATAATGTGATAAGTTCCAGTCAGATCCGTATAGGAAAAAGAGTAGCCAGAAGTGGTCAAAACAGCATTGTTTCCAGTGTGTGGTTCTGGAGGGAGTGTTTGGAACAGAGTCATCTGAAGCTGGGTCTCCTTCTGCTTGCTTTTTATACAACAAGGAGGGCTCTGTTTTCAGACCTTTTCAACAACTGACCAATAGTCTTTTGTATCCACATTAGCCATCTATGTCACCACAACACAGTGGATCACACACACACACACACACACACACACATCACTCCACAAGAAACATTTGAGGCAGATGGCTAAGGCGTAAGAGGTCAGTAGGTGAGTACATAGTGGAAGATGTTATTGGAAGGGCCTGAAATGTCTGTGCCCGCAGCGGATGCTGGAGAAATGACTGCCAGATAATAGTAATGAGTAGTTAGATCAGAGAGATAAGAGAACTGGTGAGTGTCAAAGGTGGAAACCATTCAGAACAGACATTTGGGGGCCTTCTATTTGACAAACCAATGGCTAATATTCTTTCTTAAATCATTTTCACCTTTGGCTTTTTACATTTTCTGTATAATAACATATTATAAAACTGTATAAAGTTCTGTGCAAAAGTCAGAGACCATCTTTTCATTTATTCTTTATTTATTCTTTAGCCAAAAAAGTTATTAAGTAGAAGCTGCTGCAGATGCACTTTATTACATATGCATTTTAACTTGTTATTACTTGTTTGCATGTACATTTATATTTATTTTTACTGCTCATTACTGCTCATTGTTCTGTACATAGTGCATATTTACTCATTGAAAAAAAAATAAGGAACAAAGAAGGAGTGGTTGGAATCGATCAAAACTTTGTGTGTGAAAGTCATGATGATATATGTAAGTGATAACAATAGAGAAAGGTTAAGTTTACTGGGGAAAACTGTATTTGAAAGTACACTCTAGTTGGGCCCATGTTGGGCCACCTCTAGCCTGGATACAAGATAAAATACGGATGGGCATATAGGCATACAGGTGCCATTTGGCATCCTGTGGCACATTTGCCCACAGATGTTGCAGCTAGGCCTGTACATCCTGCATACTCATAAGTTGCATTTATTGTCTCATAAATGCCCGATTGCCAACAAATTTGGTGACCGCGCAGACTAAGGAAGTGTTGAAATCTGGTGGAGACATTCCTAGGAAACCCTTGCTGTGTGTGCCGTGTGTTTTTTATCCTATTAAAAAAAAGGCCAGTTGGAAGCCCTGCCATAAGAGGCAACACATGTGGCTGGAGGATGTCCTGCACATATCACTGAGCTGTTAGTGTCCCTCTACTATTTAGTGTATCACTAATAGGGATGACCGACTGTCCTATATGATGGCTCCCCAGATCACCGCACCAGCTGTTGGGGCAGTGTGTTGCTCTACAGCAACAGCAGGATGAAAGCATCACCAGGAGGCCTCCTTACTCGAACCTGACCGTCATCTGATCCCAGACAGAACCTGAATTTATTGCTAAAGATGATATGGTTCCAGTCCATAGCAGTCCAGGTTCACAACACCACTGGAAATGAAGGCAACGGTGGCTGGCTGTCAATGGCAGGACACATAATGGCCATCGTGAATGTAAAATAAACTGTCCTGAGTGACTGACCTGTGTCTGAGTGGATTAGGCTTACGTGAAGTATTAGCACTTCCTGAGGGAACTTCCTGAGGGAACTCTCCTCAAGCAGCTTCAAAATAGCAGGTTTTTAGCTTCTTTAGCAACATGTCCATAGCAGTCCAGCTTTCTTATTCACAACACCACTGCAAATGAAGGCGACAGTGGCTGGCTGTCAATGGCTATATGGGTGCGATGACACCAAATTTCCTTCTGCTAAATGCTGGAAAAGGTCCGGGCCGAAACAGTGGTGTGTAAGAAAACTGTGGAAGGTGCTCGCTCTTTTTGTCGGATCAAACGAACAAACAATCCTCCCTACCAGGCTCTGGGCTGTCTAGATCCTGTTTGCCATGTGTGCGTGCCCTCACGTAACCAGGCGACACCTGTAATCATTTACATAACTGCCTGAGACATAACTGCATGCTGTCATTTCTATCTGGGGGAGGGTTTTTGTTGTCAATAAGTGCATAATATCGAATCTATCAATAATAATTTGCCCGCATTTGTGCTCTCTGATGCCACTTTAATTCTACCAAAAAAGATCTCCCCAAAGGTGTTGAGAGACACTATATGTACACAGACTCCAACAGACATTAGCTGCCTTGTAAATTTCGCATCATATAAGATAGCTAAAGGAGATATTTCTGTCTATAAGTAGAAAAACAAGAATGATTAAAATCTATTGAGAATATTAACCTATCAAGCGTACAGGACCCAGCAGACCAGCAAATCAGTCAGCGTCAGATAAACTGTACTTACAAAATTCAAGATTCGCTCTTGCCTCAGATCAATCAACTGAAGCTGATCAACTGAAACAAATCAATGTTAAAATTTCATGCTATGGGGTCTGAAAGGATGTTTAGTTGTCAAGAAGCTACTGCTGAGAAAAGGAAATAAGACTATGTAAACACTAGTGCAACTAGACATTTGAGATGTGGAGCACACTTATATGAGTCTAAAGTTGCTGTTGAGATTACAACTTATTATAATTTGTTATTGAAGCTTTTGTGTGATTGTTTCTGCTTTTGTCCTGATGCCAAAAAAAGAATGACTTGTACTCAATGGCTGCTTTGACTGGAAATTACATAAGTAAAGGGGTGGTCTCTGACCTCATCTTTGATTGTTGTGTTATTTGGCAACATTGTGAATGACTGCATTCCTTGGCAGAATTGTTTGTTGAAGTTATTAATAATAAATTATTATTTTTTAACATTGGTGCCCATTTCATTTGATCATTTATACAATTAGTGCAAAACTGGTAGCGCAAGTGGAGAATGTAAAATAAACAGTCCTGCATGACTGACCTGTGTCTGAGAGATGGGCGGATTAGACTCATGCGAAATATAAACACTGAAGCATGTCTAAAGTTTCGGACAGGCTTCCTGAGGGTACTCTTCTCCAGCAGCTCGAAATAACATCTTTCAAAGCTATTGCACTTCAGGCAAAGGTTAATGGTGTCCCTCTTCACTTTTATATGTCCATTTTGAAGGAAGAGCTTTGTTTAGCAAGCATTTGAGAGTATTTGAGTTTCCAATTTGTGTGTGTGTGTGTGTGTGTGAATCCAGTAAATGGAGATCAAACAGCACTTCCTGCCTTCAGGTCCACTTGGACATCCTGTTATTGGTTCTACTACTCCCACCGGAGAGGGTTAGACTATTTTGCTTAGCGTACACCGCATACACAGAACAGCTACAGAACATCAGTCAGTACTAAACAAAGAAAACTCACAAGCCACAGAGTGACAGTACGCAGAAGGCCAATAACCTCAGTAATAACAGAAACAATCAGCATCCTTAGCACTACAAAAACTGCTCTGGCAAGACAAGACACCAGAACCAAAGAGTATACAGTCTTAGAAAATCAACAACACATTTGACCAAGGGTGTTAACATATTTGCCTACTACTCTAGCTCTACAAAAGACTTACAGAACACATATTTGGACATATTCTATCCGGGCTCTTCAGCAAAAAGTGCCCAGGAAGAGATACTGTAGGTGGCCATGAATGAGTATTTGAAGAGAACCTTAACAGACACATAACACAATTTAGAATTGTGGTAGCACCTTAAAATACAGCCCACGTATTAGATTATAATTTCCTGTCATTTACTGTGTAATTTCCCAGAACTTACAGCTCCTACTGGTACTTAAATGCAGGTACAGCAGAAGAAAACAAGACAACAAGGAACAAGAGAGTAACAATTGGGGAGAAGGATGAAGTGCAATAAAAAACAGCTTTTGCCCTTTGCTCATATTGGTGGTGACAATCACCTTTAATGCCTGCGAGTTTGACAGACAAGCTTTATTTACACTCCAGAGATATGCTTATGTCTTCTACTTCAGTGTAAGATTTTGAGTATGGACACATTGAAAAATGGCTCTACACTTTTGAAAATTAGTTCATAGCAGGCCTGTTCGGCCAGCACTGCAGCAGGTCCTAATGGGCAGGCTGGAGTAGAACAAAAACTTAACTCTCTCAAGTGCACAGCTATGAAAGGCTTGTATTGTCATACTTGAATGAAAACGTAATACTGTTATGTAATAAGATACACATTTATATCTTTAATTAAACATTAAAGAGGTGTGCTGGGATTTTAACGCATAGTTTATTCATTCAGAACCTACAAAGTGAGTGCTGTTCTCCTGTTCCTATTATGTGAATACAGAGTACATGCTCTGTAAATTGTCACGCCTCTGGGTCTCCCTGACATCACCAATCTCCCGGACTCCATTCCCCAGAGTGCAGTACCTGATGACATCACACCCACATGTCCCCAGTCTCCTAGTCATTCCCGTTCTAGGTCTCCTGAGTACTAGCACCTAGTACCTATTTGCATCACCAGTCTGCTTATAAGCCCCACACACACACTCGCTCTTTGCGAAGTTTTGCCAAACATTGTTTGCAATTCCGAGCATTGTCCCTGTGACCTTACTATCTATATTTCCAGTTCTGACTTCCTTTTGTCTCTGGTTTTTCTCTCTCGATTCTCCCTTTGGCTTTTGTCTGCTCTATACCTCCTGGTTCTGACCATCCTTTTGTGTTCTGACTATTCTCTTGGATTCCCCTTCGGATTCGGTTGCTGGCTTGTTGGATCTCCTGGCTCTGATCTCTGCTTGTCTCTGTTTCTGGACCCGGTATTACCCTGTGTATATGTGTGCTTGTTATTTGCTGTTGTGCTCGGCTACCTGTTTGTTAAATAAAACCCCTCTGGCTTTTAGCTCTGCTCACGTCGTGCCAAGTTCTTTGTGCCTGACATAAATACAGAGAAACAACAGGGAGCGGGCTTATGGTATCATGTGGTGTCCGCTGTTCTCCCATTCTTACTTGGAAAGTACAGAGCACTAATTCTGTAAATATGTGTAATAAGGAAGGGGAATCTTAATTGCAGCTGACTAATCCTAACTTTACCCCCACCGTTGCCTGGTTGGAAAAGAAGACCTGGATTGCACAATGGAATAACATCAAACAATTGTGTATTTAAATAAGTCTCTTATTGTCCTTTTTATGCTATTAAATGGAGTCCACAAGCAAGAGGTGCAAACTGTTCGCAGCTACAGCTCCCCCTACAGCTCCTGAGTGTAAATCACTATTACTCCACTGTTGTAAATACAAATCGTGTCTTTAGTCTCCCTCATGTACACGTGCACTTGTTGCTGAGCTGAAGGACACAGAATAAGACTCCTCTTCATGTGTACAGATTTCAGTTGCAATTATGGTTATAATCTGTAGCCTCCATATGCCCGCATGACATGTGTGCATATGTAGTGGAGTTGGATTCTGTAATGGAGTCGGAATTCAGCATAAGACCTTGTATGTGCAGCACACTGTCTATTTGGCACGAGATGATTTTATTTCTTTGGATGCTAGACTGAAACAGGACTGAGGTTAGATTACTCTTTGGCATCTACAAATACTTTAAAACTCTGGAAGGCAGGGGTGACACAGCAAAGGTTACAGCTTTTGTTGCAATCTTTCATAAATTACACTGGAAGGGATGAGCACTATGCTATCTAAGTTTCGCTGTTTTCCCGGTAGCCTCATTAGTCTTGCATCATTTAATCTTTCTTTGCTCTCACCAACGAGTAAAGGCCTGTCCGAGATTTGGCGCTTGTTTGGCACCAAATGCATTAATGATGCATAATGCATTACACATTCACCTGGGAGTTCCTTTTAGTTGCTCCCCGATCCTTCAGTTCCATTTTAAAAACATTAAAAACATTCTTATAAATCCCTCCACATGTCATTATTCTGTAATTAAAGAGATACATATCCATACAATAGCTGAGAGAGCAGTACATGTTCGTCCTAATGCAGCCTGCTCATTAGGAATTGCCACAGTACCGGACGAACAGGCCTGCCTGGAGTTAATTTTTAAAAGTATAGACGTATTTCAAAATCATACAATTAGAAGAAGACATAGCATGATACAGAAGCATAATAAAACCTTGGGTGAAGCTTGCTTGCCAAACTTTATTCGTTGTTATCGTACATATCATTACATTTAAATATCATTAGAATCCGGTAAGTAGTGTATATGTATTGATTCATCTGAGGAAGGTATACTGTACATTCTGGGAAATAAAATGGTATATCGTCGCTGTCCAAAGAAAAACAAGTATCTCCACAATGCCAACTTTACAGGAGAGGGCAAAGACCTCATTTAATTTGAATGGAAGTCAATGGAACTAGACATCTTTCCAAGAAGTTTTGGCCCATTTCTGTTGGTCCATTCATCATGAAACGTTCACAGATTGTAAACAGCAGCTGCTGTGTTTAAATGATGCATGAAAGTGAAAATCGACAAAAATGGAGATACATGTTTTTCTTTGGACAGCGACGATATATGAAGGGTAAATAGGAAGTTTTTAGAATCGATATATGTATTTACCCTTGGTATATCGTCGCTGTAACATGGGCTGCATTATAAAGAGTTACCAAAACAATTAATTTATGTAAGGAGAAAATTCATCCAACATATGGTAGCATGTTTGGGAAAATGTGTGGTTTCTTTTGGTTCGGTTTGCTAAGGGCTTTTAATGGAAAGAACTGGAGAAAAACTTTGCTAAACAACAGATGCCATTGTGCAAAGCCATGGCATTATTCGTTATACTATTAAATCACAACAGAATAGAGAGAGGTATAGCTCTGTTAAAGAGCTCCTCTGAGTCTTGTATAACTCTATGGTTTTCAGTAATGACATTTGGTGTGTTGCTCAAAATATGGGAGTGTGAAAATATTACTGAGGAATTACTAAAGAAAAACCCAAGCGGGACTCTAGCTGAGGTGGTGCCCAGGAACGAGGAATCACTTAGTGGCCCAAGGCAGAAAAACTTGGTATGTTGGTATGATATTGCTATTGTGAAGTCTAGAACTTCATGTCAAAGTTACACTGTCTGTAAAACATGATTCCAAAAGGTGTTTGGACAATTTTAGACAATCTTTGGTCAGTAGTGTTTTTTGCTTTGCTGCTCACAAAATACTACATTCCTGACAGTGAACTTAGAAGTTATTACATTTAGTTTACATCACTTGTAATATCTGATGAAAACACACAAAAATGCATTTTTTCAGTTTGTTTTTGTCTTCAATAAAGGAGCATTTATTTCTGCCTCCGGCTTAGTCAGCATGCAGACTGGCTCTTTCTATTGAGCGAGGGACTTTCTCAATAAACAGGAGCCATGGTAAGCCTAATGAGCTCTCCCATTCATTCAACCAGTTAATCATCTCCTGTTTTGTAATGTCTATGGTTCTATTCAAACAACTCACACTGAGAAACTTTCTTTTTCTCTTTAATTCCATTCTAATATTTTTATTTCTACTCAGGTTGGTTTAGCTAGGCTACGTTTATGTCCACCTGTGCCATTATTGATAGTGACAATACCTAAATATGCGTTTAGCCTTTTAATCCACCTCTATATAGGAGAGGATGACTGTACAGTATGGTGGTCAGGACACAAGACATTTGTCTGGGGCAAAGTAGAGATCAGTACAGTCAGCAATTGGCTGTTGAGTGCCACTGGGTGTTACTGAACATTAAACAAAGTCATGGTGTCATGGAGACCGCACAGCTTCCCTTGAGAGGTTTCACTCTAAGAGCATATATGGTACTCACACCAGTCTGCTCACCAATCTCTGTGGGAAATCGATGAGGCTATTCTTGAAAACCATCTCATTATATCAACATAAATATGATGGGCACATTTGACTAGAATGCATCTTGTGGTTCCAGATCAAATGGGCAAAGTCAAAATGTCAAAAAAATTCAAAAGCCATAAAGTCACATTATTTATAATGCTGATTTTTCAGGCAAATTTTTCAGATCATCACTGTAGGCTTCTAACAATGGTCATTTTTTCACTGTGACACCCTTCTCACAGTAGTCTCTAGGTATGAGTGCTGGGTTGGGTTGCCAGGTAGTGCACTTATGCTATTTATGTCTGTGTATCATTCTCTCTAGGTAGCAGCACTGGCCCTTGTTCGGGCAGTGTCTGAGCTCAGGGTGAGTTTTAGACTCCTAACCTACTTATACTAGCTGGGAAACATTATCCAACAGAACACTAAGCACGGTTGTAAGTCACTCTGGATAAGAGTGTCTGCTAAATGCCGTAAATGTAAATGTAAATGTAAATGTAAATGTAGTCACTGTTTTTTTTTTTTACTGTTCACACTGACTGATATTGATAAATCTATTTCTCAATGTTACTCTGGTAGGCCTCTAACAGTAATCTCTGGTTAATCTAAATGCCTCTGCTGAATCACTGGCTTTATTCCCTTTTCTTTTATTTAATATTGTATATGTTTTGTAAAATTATATCTTCTTTTCTTATTGCTTTTGTGCTTTGTCTTCATATCTGGTGTCAACCAGAGGAGGATGGATTCCCTTTTGGGTCTAGGTTTTTCTCAAAGTTTCTTCCTCAGGCTCTTAGGGAGCTGTTTCTTGCTACCGTTTTGTTGTACTGTTTTCCTTGCTCCTTTATGATAATATATGTTATAAAAAGCACTATTTAAATAAACTTGACTTGATTTCTAAGTGGCAGTCAGAATGCAGTAGCACTCATTACAGGTTTAATAGAAATGAAATTGTCCAATATTACACTGTACTCTAATGTAATACTCTAAATGTAATATTTTTGGGAGACTTTCAATTTATCAAAAATAATTCTGCAGGGATATTGTTCCACACCTCCAAGGGTTAAACTTTGGTTGCTTTTCCCAATTTTTTGGTTATTCATCTTTCAGGCCTAGGCTGCATCAAGGACCACCTGGAGGAGGGTAGGTAAAGCAGGATGGGGTTAGTGCAAACACTGACTGACAATCACACATCAAAGCATTAGTGAACAGATAAAACATTTTGTTCCTGACTTTGTGGGTAAATAGACCACAATATAGAAATATGCACACATGCAGTTGTGACTGGCAAGTGTCTTTTTCTTAATTTATACAAACACTATTTCCTTTTATAGTAAATTAGTTTGGGCTAGTATATATTTATGAACAGAGACCTACGGATACAATATAGCAAAGGAAAACACATTTGTGAACCTGTATTTAAGGCTTTTAAGTTTTTATTAAGTTTAAACTTAAACTTGTAAGTAATTTGCAAATAAGTCTTGAACCGAAATTTTGCTTGTTTGCAAAACATTATTTTATAGTTCTAGCTAATGAAAACTGTTTCCCTTCAGTGTTCTGTGCTTATGATCATTTGAATAGACATCAGTGTCAGACTAATTAATGACCTTGTATTAAAGACTGGTGGACCGAGAGACACTAAAATGAGTTGATTAAGAGTTTTGTTCCAGAAATGATAATAGGACATTAGAGCCATAATAAATCATGCTACTTTTACTTTCCATACTTAAGTAGATTTGAAGGTAAATACTTTAGTAATTTTATTTAACTGGAGGTCTTAATGGAGGACTTCTACTTTTACTGGAGGAATATTTTACCTTGGGTATCTCTACTTTAACTCAAGTACATGTACCTTAACGACTTTGTCCACCACTAAAAATAAGGTTAACTTTGTATTACCTTTCACCCTGGCCCAGGTTAATGTGGCTTTAGTTAGTTAGCTAACTTTGGGATTGCTACAGGCAAAGAAAAGGCTGATACTAGTATCAGCTAACTAACAGACAAGTCATGTAGTTTAAGAATTTGAAGAAACTTCCCTTCATAGTGAGAGTGTGAATGAGCAAAAAGATAGAAATAATGTTATGTACATCTCAGTATGTTATTTCTTTTTAGATTTCCCAGTGGAACCATAATGCTAGCGTTTGCAATATATTGTTGTTTACAGTAAGTTAATGCCAGTGAAAAGATCATACACCGCTGATCATAACACAATTTTAGATCCCTTATTTCCTTAACCTGTAGAAATGAAGTGAAAGCAGCACCAGCAAAGGCCAACCAGATAAGAATATTGATACCATGGACAATAATAAAAAAAAGGATTGATTGTGCTCTCATATCATCATAAAGCTAAATACGTCAAAGAGAGGGGCAAAAAAGCTAAAGAAGGCTGACAGGGCTGAAGGGGCATGGATCTGAAGGACAGTGGATGGATCTAGTGTTTAAGACAGATGTACTGTGGGGCAATTTGACCTGATATCCTTGTTTTGCTAAATTGTCTGTTTTTTGCTGCTATAAAAGTTCATGATTAACAGAAGGTGTGGCCATTAAGATTTCTCCTGGAAGACCTTGACCCCAGACTCCCAGTACAGGATTAGCCCTCTCATCCATAAATCGCTAGCATCCCCCTGCCATTCACAAGGAATATGTATATGTTGATAAAGACCGGCCAGGGAAAACTACATTTCAACAAGTTATAAAGCTATTTTTGTATTATGTAACAAGATGACAGATTACATCCTTATGTAAATCATTAACAGATTAATATGAGAAATATGAAATAAGAAGCTTTATTCATGAGAATGAAATGTAACTGACAGCCTTGTTGGATCTCAAGGCTAAATAATATGGTGAACATTATGCTAGTCATTAGACTAATCCTGTATTAAGCTTATCACAAGATTTCTACAGGCCTGAAATGGAACTGATCCAAGGTTTACGGGCTGTGATTGTACTGGAAGAGTGTAATACCTCATTGGCACTTTGCCCTTAAAACAAGGTTCAGACTTCACTACTGCTGGTATGACTCATCACTTTGCCTTTTTATGATGAACAAAGCATGACTCGCCCAAGAACCTGCTTACCCACTTAGTCACTTACTTATGAGCATGAGTTTTCTATACATGTGGCAAACATTGGTTATTTAAGTTCAACCAGTTTGTCAAAAACTAAAATAGTCTTTTCTATTTCCTTGAGTTCTTCTTATATATTTAAGTTTAATAAAATAACATATTACTAAACACAGGAAGCAGACCGCCCTGATCTGATGGAGGTTAGGGATCAGTTCTGGTTGTTGTGGGTTTAAGCTTTAAGTTTAGATGTAGCAAAAAACAGTTCGTGAATGCTTTGGAATTTTCCAAAGTTCCGGAATTCTTTATGTACATCATTGCAATAAAGAAAATCTTATGTAACAAACACATACAACATTTTACAGTGACATATCTCCATTAGACAAATAAGTATGTAATCGCCTATATTCTATGGAACTAATGGAACCATGATTACTGTCAATCACCTGAAGGTTAACACTTTCGGTCGCTGCTGATCAGCCCCGTGCAGTAATTTGGCCCAGTGCTGTATTCAAAACTGTTCATGTATTTTGTGATGTCTTGCTTGAGCTGCCTGATCACATCACAGGACTTACAATGGGATTGAGGCCAAGACTCTGACTCAGCATCTTTACCTAGAAGGTCTTCTGTTTGTTGATATAGTTCTGTGTCTTATTACTTGACAGAAACTCTGTAGAGCTTTTAATCACAGCAAATGATATGTTGAATCTGTAGACTTTCCTGAAGCACCTTGAAATTCAAAGGCATATCAAGATTTACTGAGGAGGTAAATCTCCTGGGCAGCATTGCATTCCTTCAGCAATGCTTCACAGTTGGAACAAGGATTTTTGTGGCTGGCATCAAATTTTCTCAAAACATAATACTATGTGCAAACATAATACTTAATACACACAAAACCAATGAATAGGGAGGGTGGGTGACCAAAAACTGCAGTGGTGAAT
Organism: Semaprochilodus insignis; assembly: GCA_034552555.1. Classification (NCBI taxonomy): domain Eukaryota; kingdom Metazoa; phylum Chordata; class Actinopteri; order Characiformes; family Prochilodontidae; genus Semaprochilodus; species Semaprochilodus insignis. The sequence continues at coordinate 13,167,956 of CM067476.1, read as the reverse complement.
AAGATGCATATAGACATATAATTAAACTTAGGGTCCTATTTATTTTAGAAGGCACATTTCAACATTGTGTAAATTAGATCTTTCTCAGTCATCAGTTGACATTATTGTTCACAGTGGAAAGGCTGGTGACGCTCGGTAGCAGGTTTTTATTTTAAATCAAGGTGGCTACTGGCTAGTTTATTACTTATTACTGACACTCTGGGTGGTGGAAAAGCTCTTAATCACTTTTTTTGGTGATATGATATCTACAAAGTAATGCTGATAAAGCAGGCAGTAGAGGAAAGGGGAATAAGTCTTTTGAAAGGGGGAATAAGTCAGACTCTCACCTCCACCCTGTCTCACAGCAATTATGGCATTTCCAGGTAATGACGTCACCCTGCATTCAAAATATACTACATACTACTGCATACTACATACTACTCGCATACCAAATCTGCCTAAAAGTAGGAGGTAGTATGCAGTATGAGACCAAACTGAAGATCTGTAGTGCACTAAAGATACCCGGATGGTGTACAACTCCAATCAGAGTTTTTAGTATACAGGGGGAGGTATCTTCGTGGTGAACTGCATTCCATCATGCACTGTGGCCTCATCAGTCCTCAGCCTGCTTCAGCCAAAGAAAATGGCAGTGGGTAACACTGGGGATCAAACACAGAGTATAAATGTGTGTATAGTGATTGTACTAGGGTATGTTTTCATCAGAGGCTAAATGTATATCAAATTAACTGCACAGCATTAGAGGCATTAGCAGCTCTTAACAGCTCTGACATAAATGTGAGGTAACTGCTCATGTGACTGTATTAGTATGCTACATTGTATGTCAAAACTTGTTACTGTACTGCATACTACACACAGGGGGCAGAATGCACTATGCAATACATGCTACTGTAGTGTGTAGTGTGCAGTATAGTAGTGTGTCATTTCAAATACAGCCACTGTCTTTGTTGTAGCAGATTCAAGATTCATTCAGACACCTGTAGGTCATTCAGTGTCAAGTCGCTACTTGCGTCGATGTGTCTATGTATACCTTTGCACTGATTTCTGCACAACGCCCACACCAAGGAAGGAATGATGATGGAATTCCTTGCCTGACTGTGAGCTGGTGGAGGTAGAGAAATCTTTTGAAGTGCAGGAGTGTAGCGGGCCAAACCCACACCAAAAAGAACTACAACACCTGAGTCCAATAGGCATATTGACGAGGTTGCCATTAGGCAAACGTTCTGTGTGAAAATGAGGCTGTGAGAGAAATATTGTTAGAACAACGTGTAACTGCTTAAATGAAGCAGAAAAGCGAGTTGAGGAAGTTGTGCTAGTTATTAAAATTAATTCACGTCAACACTCATGTTAGTACAGCTCTCAACTCTCATGTTAGTCTCAGCTCTCAAAAACACTTTTCCAAGGACTGCGTAGTAAGTAAGAAAGCTCACCGGTCAGAACTAACTGAAAAACAGGAGTGTGCAGGCTTTTTTTCAAGGACAATACAACACATCTGGAACTAACAGTCTAGCGGTCATCTGACATTAGCCAAAGCATTTGCTTATCAGCATGAAAAATAAAACCAAAGCTTTTGGTGGTTATTTTAAGGGTAAGCTAACATTATGTTGGCTTATAACATCTCTGTTTATCTTGGCAATCCACCGGCGAGAGGTGTCTGGGTTCCAAAGAAATCAATAGAAAGTGCCATGATCACATGCTGGTCTTTGATAAGATGTACAACCAGGAACATAATAAAATTATACCAGTATCACCACCTCAGTTTGCTTTTCTGCTTAATTTAAGCACTGCTCCGCTCGGTTCTTACTACACTTCCGTAACGTTTCCCAGCACATCCTTGTTTTTGTGCAGGTAACTTCAAAATGACCAGCAGCATGGAATAAGCCTATTACTGTCATTTACATAGGTCATTTCCCCCCAAATCTCCATTTTTGGCTTTGATTGTTTAAACCATTTTGTTAGTAAATATATTACATTTAAAAAGGATGAGTGTGTTTGTTAAAGAAGACACATTATTATGATTAGATCATTATTAGTAAGTCTGCACCAGGTTTATGTTACATTGTGGGGACCAAAACCTGGTCATATACCATGTTGCGGGGACTTTTTGTCCTTGTGGGGACCCAAGGTCAGGTTAAGGTTAGGTTTAGGGTTAAAGTTAGCTTTAGGGTTAGGGTAGTAGTAGTTTTGGTGAGGGTTTGGGTACGTCTAAGGGAATTAATGGTAGTCTATCTAAAGGCCCCACAATTCACAAATACAAATGTGGATGTGTGTTTGTATGTCTTTCATCATTCCCTTTATCAGTGTAGCGACCACCTGTTCTGTCTCTCATTGTGCATCTTTCATGCACAGCCCTTTCAGAGGCTTATCTAGTGGAAATCTTATAAAGGAGGTGGAGGGAGAGGGAGAGGAAGAGGGAGAGAGAGAGAGGGAGAGAGAGTGGGAGAGAGAGAGAAGAGAGAGAGATGAGGAGACAGATGTTTCTCATATTATATCATGTTAACATTCAGACATAAGGTTATCTGACCAATACTGACCAATCTTATTTTGCTCAGTTTCTTCTTTGTCAATTTACCCTTAATTGAAGATGGCTCCTTTCAGGACATTGCATTAGTGAGCCTTGCTCACCACTAAGCTATTAAAAAACAACAGGCAGTGGCAGACATGGAGCTTATACTGACTGACCTCAGCTTGACATATAAAGGACAAGACAGATCCATATGAGTGATTAAAGACCGCAACTGCAGACATTTAAAATAGCAAGCAATACAGACATCTCAGTGGTCACTTGGATTAGTCTTAAGTATTAAAAACAGCTGATAACAATCATGCAACATATTTTGAATTAAAACGTGTCTTGCTAGGAATCTGAGTTATGTCACCCATGAATCCAAGAGGACAGAAAATCAATAAAAATGGTAATTATGCTAAATGGTCTTATGCTAATCATTGGTCTTATGCTAATGGTCTTATGCTAATCATTACTTTTGGCTCAATAACAAGCAATAGAATCAAAATTACTGCATTTTCAGCTCACAAACAATTTCTGAAAAGGTATCTGACCAGACACTTGTTTTCAGGGTCGGTATAAGCAAAAATAACATTGCAAACAGCAATTTGGAAGTGCTAAGTACATTTTTGATTAAAAAATAACCAGATTCATAAAGATATCAGTTAGCATCTACGTGTCAAACAATGCCATATCTGAGTATCACATGGTCTCCTGAAAATAACATTTGGCATGCGTGACTGTCCTATGTAAATAATTATTTGCTTAGAAATTGTAACTTTGTAACTTTTATTAACCCAACTTTTAATTACACAAATACCAACTTTACGAAATACACTAGAGTCAAGAATTAAGACTGGACATCTGATGATTGTTTGCCTGTTTCTTTCTCTCTCTCTTTGATTGCCGTATTTGACATCAGTTTTAAGCGTTATACCTTCTTTACATTTCCCCTTTCACTAACGACGGCCACACCCCCGGTTAGCGAACTAACCAGTAGAATTTCAATATAATGCCTCGGAGCCAATAGCTGCGCGCTCGCGGGTGAACTGGGCGGCGTCCTTGATCTACAGTATTGGTGCCTCAAGGATACAGCAGTGCGAGACAGCCTCCGTCACCTGGTTGCTGCCATGCGCCGTATTAGAAAGTTACACAACAGTTTATGAGGAATCGGTTCCGAAGTGAAGAGAAAGGTCTGCAGTGCAGCACGTGTGCGTTTAGTGAAAGGCCCAAGAGTAATTAGTAGTCGCGATGGAGCCTGTCAGCAAAGATGCGAAGACTAATCCGGCCGCTTCGGCTAATATTTTCTCGCAGATACTCTTCTGGTAAGTAGGCTACTACGATGCCGGAGCAGACCAGCAGTCTGTAGATACGATAGTTTGTATGGAGTTCCCTTTAGGTACCTGAGAAGTAATAATCTCCTGACACACTGTGTATGTCTTTGGTCCACCGATAGTCATCGAATGACTTAGAATAATCCGTTAAGAAAAGTATTTTTCCTGAAGTATTAAGCTAGCTAGCTAGTATAGGAACTAGCCAGGTTAGCTTACAGACATAAGACAGAAGTCGTAAGCTGTGCTGTTTTCAGGCAGATATTGAACGTAGTTACGCCTTTTGTTCACAGTAGTTGCCTCCAGATGATGTGGACACTTTGATTTGGGTTACAAGGAAGTTTGGATCTTAAACTCCTTCTCGTCAGCTTCAGAATTAAGTCAACGTGTTGTATATCCTCCGCAAAGACCATCATGTCGTGGCATGACCGTGCTTTTCATCGGTATCTTCTGAGCTCGATGTAAACAAAACGAGTTTTGTTTTTTCACGTTTGGCTGTGAAATCAAAGAGACAGATGTCCCTCAGTGCGTAAAGTCATATATGAATATGCTGCTGGGTCTTTCCCATTTCCTTCCGAAACGCAGGTTAAACTGGTTAGAGCTGTGATGTAGCCATTGTACAGTAAGTTTCCAGTGTCGAGATTTTCGTAGTAGTTAGCTATTGTTCAGCAATAGTGTTTTTTAACCAGGAAATCCAATAGCTTACACAAGCACAGCTGTTTCCTTTTCTTATCAAAAGAGTCCTTGAGTCTACAGTAGGTTTTGAGGAAAACATGAAGGAGGTTTAACACCAGTTTCATCTCATGTTTGTCCAATAAGATCAATTGAAAAGTCTCTGTAAGTCTTTTTTTTGTCAGATTTAGTTCTAGTAGTATTGATTTTCTCCTGTGAAGTAGGGGTGTGCATTATGGCAAAAATATAATAGAATGGTGCTAGTGGTGAAATTTTACTAATGCACAGTATGTACATTTTTTTCACCTGATCAGTCTGAAACAGGGAAAACAGAACCAGCAGTGTTACATTAGAAGCAGTCCCATCAAAAACTGTTAACACAAGTCATTTTTCTTGAGTATTTGGCATACTGTGTTACACTAAACCCAGCTGAACTCTTTATAGCCAAACAGTTGTAAACAGTGGTCAATGTTCTACAAGTACTGATGATATCTACAATGTTTTCAGAAAAGCATGTTGTATTGTATTGTGACACAAGTTATAACTAATCATGATAATGATACATATTGCCGTATTTCCCAGCTTACGTAAAATATATTGTTTTAAATTGCAGTTACTAATTAGACTACACTAACAGATTTAATGTCATTGAGCTGACTTATCCTGGAGAATTATAATTCAAAAGAATTATGCTGTACCTTGATTTCTTTCCCCTTTCATTCAGCTGGTTAAATCCCCTGTTCCGCATCGGATACAAAAGAAGACTTGAGGAAGATGATATGTTCAGAGTGCTTCCTGAGGATAGGTCCAAAAGATTGGGAGAGGAACTTCAGAGGTACATTAAGAATATGAAAACTCACTATCAAACATACTTCAAAAAGCTATAGGCTAAAGGTACAGGTGTTTGTTAACTTTTAACTGATTTGGTAACTTTTAGAAGATGGGCAGAAATTGTGGTACACAATAATTTAAAATATACCATTTATTTAAAATATTGGTTCTGAGTTTTCAACTTCTGTACAAGTTTGTAGTCCAAGGTGTTAGTGTGTGATTAGTCTTACTGAGTACTCTGATGTATGTATGCCATGGGTTGGTTTAGTGTAGAGCCCTCAGGGGTGTTTTTTTCATGAGACTAATGGAATGGAACCGGACGGCTTTTTTTGGGAAGTGTAAGAAGGAAATGCCCCCCAGTACAGTTTAACTAATATCTTTAGCATATGTGCCACACTTAATGTACAGTATGAAACTCAAAAACCTTGAAATGAACACTTACACTGGAAGTACGTCTCTCATTAGCCATGTAAGCATATAAAACAGGCAGGTCATCCTGAATTAGTAGTAGAAACAATGATCTGTATTAACAATCTCCAGCCATAGTGTTTGTGATTTAGTCAGAGTGTGTTCGACACAGAACTGAAGGGAAACTAATCCATTTAACAGGTCCTTTTAAGGTTACCCAGAGTGTGTATGCACACAAGTGCTTTGCCCTGTGGTCACATTGTGCTGAGAACTCTTAGGGCTGTAGCTAAATAGCATGTAATTATGCAGTAATTGATGGTATTTCACGGCGTTCCTTCTGTACGGCACTCTTGACAAATGTGGATATTTCAGAGCAATTCTTCTGTTAAGTTTATTTTCTGCTGTGGTTTTGGTGTTCACTGGACATGCAATCCCTCTGTTAGTCCACACTGTACTTTTCAAGATTGCGCCATCATGAGCATAATAAGTGAGTAAGTAAAGGGCTGGCTACATTATAGCTGAATTATTTCAAAATTAAAGATTATTGAAAAATCCCTAAATTACTATACTAAATTTCACTCTTCTTGTGACCGTCCATGAACTAATAAGCATGCTCATCCCAAAAGACTAGAGATTGGCTGTCTAGTAATATTTTTATGCTACTAAAGTCTTAATTAAGGTTGGTAAATACACCCACATCCAACACCAGTATTTTCCAGGGAAATGTATAATTCAGAAACCTGTATTTCAGTCAAGGTATCGATATTGGACACTGATATTGAAAAATTTACATTGATGCATACAAACATCTTAACCCACACACTTGTCCTGTGATGGACAATGAAAGGGCCTGTTCTGTTTGTTTTTAGTGCCTTTTAATATTTTTGCTTTTTATTATTATTATTATTATTATGTATTTTTATGTTGTTCATCTCTGATTTAAACCTAATAATAATTCCAGGTTATGTCCTTTCCCTGTCTTTTTCTTGTTCTTTCTTTCACTCAGCTATTGGGACTGTGAAGTTCAGAAAGCAACCAAAGAACTCAGACCTCCTAAACTCACCAAAGCCATTATCAGGTGCTACTGGAAGTCTTATTCCATTCTCGGCATATTCACCCTAATTGAGGTACAGAGGTCAGAAATTCTGATGGTTATGTTAAAATGATATTGATGTTATATTACATCTTTCTCTTGTTTCTCTTTACAGGAGGTTATTAAGTTGGTGCAGACAGTGTTTTTAGGCAAGCTGATTCAGTACTTTGAGAACTATAACCCTGAGGACATGGGTGCTCTGTATGAGGCGTATGGCTATGCTGCCGGTGTCTCCTTGTCCACGCTGGGCCTTGCACTCCTACACCATCTTTACTTCTACCACGTCCAAAGAGCTGGCATGAAGATCCGCATCGCTATGTGCCACATGATCTACAAGAAGGTCTGGCTCTCCTAAAGGCTTTCACATGTCACTGTTAATCTCAGTGAAGTCAGTAAAGTTGTATTTATGGGTAATTTTATGGATTGTACGGACTGAGGGAAATTCTCATTATTTTCTGTACAGCTTCAGTGCCTCAGTGGTTCTGATGAGTTGTAAAATTCAGAAAATGTAATATATTGATTTCCCACAGGTGTCTACAGCTGAATTCCAGAACCCCTTGTCTTTAACAACAGCTTGTTTTTTTGTAATATGCAAAGCACCTGGGTGCAGCCTGGGAACTCACCTATAGCAATTTGAGGTTTCTGCAGCAGGGGGCACAAATAGCATTGACGTTGCTTTAACCAAAAAGCATTATTTTTATTACATTATTAATTATATATATTTGAGTGTTAGATTTTGACACTTTGTCATAGAGATAGTTTTTGCTTTTTTGCCCACCATTTTCAGCGTTCTTTACTTTTGGCTAAAAATCTGAAAGAACACTCTCAACTCTATATTTTTTCATCTCTAATACGGAACGTGAGGGTAATGTGTTCAGGTGTAAATGATTGGTGCTCTGTAAATAATTGGATATTGCACTTATCTGCCTTATATACCTTGAGAATTCTTTTCTTCTCCCCTAGGCTTTGTGCCTTAGCAGTGTTGCTATGGGACAGACCACCACAGGACAGATTGTCAACCTTTTGTCTAATGATGTCAACAAGTTTGATGAGGTAGGTAGGGTTCGGAACTGTTGTGTTTCTCCTACTCTTACATTTGATCCATATTTCTCTTCCCAGTCCCTTTTGAAAGCATTCTTTTGGACAAAACAAGGCCGGGCATTACATTAGGCTGTTTGGCCTGTGGGTTGTTTTAATTGTTTCTGTAGTTGGCTGTCGCCCCTCGACTGTTCACTTAAATCTGGATTTCTGAGGCTCTGAGCCAAAGGCTGCATATTTGTCAGGATGAGTGAGAAAATTTGGGCTTTTGTCCCCGGGATAGCATGTTGGCCTCTGTAAACACGCTTCCCTTCCCTGTTGATCCAGTAACTATCCAGTAAAGAATCTTTCTGATCAAACCATGACAGTTTATATAATAATTAAGCAAGGCAAACATCATTTTAGCAGAAAACACAGCAGCAAGAATCAAGCACAGGTTAAACAACCTGAACAACTAGGAGTGCACCTATAGATTTGTTCATGCAACTGCTTGTGTTCGGATCTTGGTGCACTTGCCCTGGGGTAGACGCTGGCCATTGGGGCTGCCGAGAGAATGAAATGGCGTCGGCATAATAAAAAATGTGAGGCCAAAATATAGAATGCGTAACGTATATACATCGTAAACAGAGTCCCCATGCGTCCCCTTGTCTACTCCTTTTTCTTTCTTTTGCTTTTTACTCAGGGAATTGTAATTGTAATAACTTGTCAAACTAGCCTTGTAATGATGTACGAACTAATCTGTGTCTGATTTGTGAAATTCTGTGATGGCAAGTGACAGCAAGCAGAGATTTGCGCAAATATGATGAATCAGCTTTAGTGTGGAAAATCAAGCACCAACCTACAGCACCTCATTTACTTGTTAATTCATGCAAATGTTTCAACAATGTGCCAAAGGCATTCACTGGCCTGTGAGCCAATAGGTCGCATATTGGTACGTAAGTCCAGCAGTGAGTGTATTGCTTCCCCTAATTACCAAACGTTTCACTTCTGTACTAAATAACCATGTACACAAATTATTTGTATTGTTGTTATTTTCTATTTTTATTTTGTGACAATATATTTTGAATAGTTTTCTACAAATCAAATATTCTCTCTTAAGTGCAAATTACTGCAACCATTACTGCAGGCTGCAAAGAGATACTCCTAATATTGTGGTACTGTTGACCTTACAGTGGGAGAATTCTGACAAAATAGAGTGATGGAGTTATTTCTGTGTCCGCTTAACTAGGCTCTGACTTTACATCGTTATTTCTTTTGGAATTTCATTGCTGCTTACTTAAGACTTCATAATTCTGTAACATATATGCGTTATTTGTTTGAGATATACAGTGTACCAGCAGCAGCTTTTTTCTCTCTCTCTCTTTCTCAGAATTGTGCATAATCTCTGAGGTGTTTCTAATTTATTAATTTATTTATTTCTACATCTGCTCAGCCAAAATAATGTATGGCTAATTTGTTCTGCCACTTCTTTTGGTTTGTAAATGAGCACTGTTAAAGACTACTTCTTTCCCTTAGGTGACAATTTTTTTGCACTTTCTGTGGGTGGGACCATTGCAAGCTGCAGCTGTTATTGGCCTTCTGTGGCAAGAGATTGGACCATCGTGTCTGGCGGGTATGGCGGTCCTTGTCTTTCTGATGCCACTGCAAACACTGTTTGGACGACTTTTTTCCAAATTCAGGTACCCACAGCTATTTCTGCATTTGCACACAGTGATTTGAAGAAATTTGAATGGCGAGTCAGAAAGGAAATAAAGCTAAGAGCTCTGTCTTCTTGAGGCAGTAATCTACATCGAACGCTGCTTATTAAGATTAAGACGTAAGGGGGGGATTTCAAAAAATCCTTGCAATTTTCAGGTGCGTCAAATCCGTAAGAAGTATATTCCGACAATGTCTCTCAGGGCGATGTCTGAAGTCAAAAATGGATCAC
>CM067476.1:13147535-13158129 GCA_034552555.1 Semaprochilodus insignis | reverse complement strand
CCCTACAATCTACGTATGGAAACTAAGCTGCAAAAACACAATGTTTTAAGTACATTGTTTCTGTTTTATCACAAGAACCAGCTTATTTACCTGTAACTGCCTGTGTAACCTATAGCAGTTGAGCCCCACTCATTTATGTTACAAGGAGTAATTCAGCTGAGCTGCTTTTTGATTGAGGCACAATACAGGATAGCCAATGAGAACAGAGCTCATTTGTTTAAAACAGCCTGTTTAATTTTAAAGGATAAAGAAAGGTTGGAAAATGGTCATGTAAAATAAATTATGACCATTTTTGATACATAAAGACTTTATGAATGGACTTCAGAGGAAAAAATAAAATACAAGAAGAACCTGCACATTAGGTTGAGATAAACCATTGACAAGAAACGACTAGTCAACATTTTTTGTGTGTTGCAGTAAAAGACAGATGGAAAAGCACATTTGTGTCGTAGGTAAATTGGTGCAGCTCTGGAAACATATGATTTGTGTACTGTGAAGTTTATACTTACTTACTTTTCCTTTTCTAAGATAGTAGGGATGCATCGATACTGATAACGGTATTAGGTATCGGGCTGAAACCAAGCTCATTTACTTGTGCTCATACTCAGAAAAATTCACTGATATCAACATACCAACAACATACCTATATGAACATTAGATTATCAAGGTTTATGTCATACTTACATTCACAAATATATGCATGTCTTGTGCTACCTCATCTGCATGGACCTCCCATTGTAAACTCTTACAGCCTTGCACGGTGTGATGTTTAATGAGCAAATGTTTACTGGAAATCGCTTTGCCAGGTTGTAAAACTATGAATATGTTGTAACACTCACAAAAGCAGGGCCCCACTGGTAGTTCAGATGATGTCCAAAGGCCTCATATGGCTGTCATGTTGCAATTTGCACGTGATGAGAAGTGGTTGTAGAAGTGGTCATGTGATGTATAGACATTTTCACTTAACAGTGTCATATCTAGCAATTTACATTACATTTTCGTTAAGTAATGACCCTTGTCACAGTTCTGTGGAATTTCACAATGCAATGTCAGGCTCATAGAAATCCACAACTTGTTGTTTCCTCTTTCGTTATATTCAGTATACTGCAAAAAGACCGTTTTTTAATTGTATCTCTTGTGTCTGTCTGTTTCTCTCTCTGTTTCTCTCTCTTTCTCTCAGGAGTAAAACAGCAGCCTTTACTGACAGCAGAATACGCACTATGAATGAGGTGGTGTCAGGGATTCGTATCATAAAAATGTATGCCTGGGAAAAGCCCTTTGCAGCTTTGGTCGACGATGTCAGGAAGTAAGCTACACTTGAGTACAGTTTTCTCATAATGAGTGAAATGAACTACACTTAGCCTTTTTTACATTTTAAAACTCTGCTTATGGCTGTACATCTAACTTTTGCTTAGTAGCAATAGGTTTGTTATTTTGTAACTGTGTTGCTAATTTTACATCATACAGTTTGGGATCCCTGGGTTTCTGAAGAGCCTTCTTGTGGTTTATCTTTATGGGCAGTACAGAAAAATGCATGGCATAGGCTGCTTAATCACTTTGAGTTAAGCTTTTTGCAACTCAGGGACCCGGAGCTCTCAAAACAGAACAGCATGCAGTGTTTCAAATACATCTCTCCCATTGAAAACAAAAAGACATACCTCAAGGTCTGTTTATCTGCTTGCTGTCAACTACAGAAGTTAAGAGAGACCATGAGTAGTTGTTTCTGAACTGTCATTGTGACCTCAAGACAACAAAAGGTTTCTCAATATCACAACTGAATTGATCTCTGAAAAATCTGTCACTTTCGTCATCTTAAGATCACAGGGAAATTAAGTTGTGAAATCGAGAAAAACTACTTTTACAATCTTGACGTCACAAAACAATTCATGATCTCAAGATAACAATCCAGAAGACATGAAAGTCTCATTACTGACTACAATCCCCTTACCCCAGACGTATTTTATTAATCACAACATGATTGGTGTACAAAGTTTTGTGCTGGGACAACATGCTGTGACATAGATTTCCATTTATTTGAAACTGAATTTATAAAAGACACCAACCAGGTCAGTGTAAATGAGATTGTTCACAAGCAAAACTCAGTATTAAGAGTGATACATCCTGTTCATGTAGCCCACATTCTGACCTTTGCAAGCAGATCCACAGGCATGTCATCATGTGAACTAAACACTCTCCAAGCTCTGCAGGGTCTAATAATATTCAGCTACGAGACCCAGAGTCAACCTTTACCTAGCTCTGTTAACTTGCACATTGCCTGCAGTGTCTGGGTTGTACTGTCATTTCTCATGATATGCTTGAAGATTTTTGACTGAAGTAATGTTAAACTGGAAAACCTATCCTCTAGATCTATGTGAAGGTTAAAAGGACTGTAAGTTGATTGGTTAGTTGTTTGTTGTTATGTAATAGCTCTAAATAGCAATTGAATTCTTTTGTGGAGAGGGTTGCTGATTTATTTTTGCCATAAGAATGGTTTCCATTTGTAGCAACTTACTTTACTTGCTTTAACTGAACAGGATATACACCGTAGTTGAGGCTACAGCCACTCAGATCATTTAGTCTTTTCATTTTTCTTTTCTTGTTCCATGCCTTTTTGTCATGAATGTCACACTTTAATGTGCATATGCACACAGATTAATTACATACAAAGCCAGATCAGTTACTTCATATTGTCCAACCACTAGCCACAAAATAATGTGTATTTTTCTTAGAGCTTGTAGTCTTTTCTTTTTCTTTTCCATGTTTTGGGTCCAAATGCATACATTACTCTTGAGACAAGATTAACAAGTTGCTTTTCTCTCTTAATGGTACAGTGATAACTCAGAAGCTGTCTATTTGATTTGCACAGCGAATGTTGCTCCTGTAGCAATTTTAAAATGATTCTATCTCTCCATCCCTCTCTGAGCACAGGACAGCTTCATATATTGGTAAATAGGTAAAGCAGGCATGTAATGTTCTAAAACTTCTAATGTGTTTTCTGCTTGTAAGATTTGTACAATTTCCTGTATCCCTCTCTTTCTTTACAAAGAGACGGGTGCAGAAATGGATAGAAACTTTTATCTACTTGTAAGTTACAGCAGAATTAATTAATAAATTAAATGACTACATAAATTACAGAATTTACAAAATGTTTACAAGAGGCTTAAACAGCAGTAACAATTCCAATGAATATTTACATTTGGGACATTAACTTGTGTGTGTTTCTGTGACATTTTACAGAGATTTTAGCCCATATTTGGCCCCTTAAAATAAATAAAGAAATGAAAAATGAAAGAAATCAAAAGTAACGTGTGGAACGTAACGTTTAGTAATTGCAGTGCTGTTGTTATATTGTCGGACTGCACACCATTTTGACACATTTTCTCTCTTATTTCTTTCAGGAAAGAGATTTCCAAGATCATGAGCAGTTCCTACTTGCGTGGCTTAAATATGGCCTCCTTCTTTTCAGCGGGCAAGATAATTGTGTATGTGACGTTCACTGTGTACGTGTTGGTGGGGAACACAATTTCAGCTAGCCGTGTGTTTGTAGCGGTTTCGCTGTACAGTGCCGTTCGCCTCACCGTCACGCTGTTCTTTCCATCGGCTATTGAGAAAGTGTCTGAGGCCGGCGTCAGCATCCGCAGGATCAAGGTACTACTCTTTGTAAACAATAATCTTAGATGACAAAGGACATCAGCGTAGATAAATTATGCTGTTTTTGAGGTTTTTCTGTTTTACTACATTTGCCCCTGGTGTCAGGTATTCATTGTTTTGTGTTCTTGGTTAGTTAGCTAACTTTTTCACTGATAAATAACCTGGCTCAGTATAGGAAAATCCATTTAGGTATCACAAGTCAATATTTAAGGTCAGGTTTACCATATAGATTGGGCTCGTCGTTTTTGTTAACGAAAACGGATAATGCTCATACATGTAATTGTAGCTTTTGAGGTAGGGTAGTGAAGTGGATCCTATCTGAAAGAAAGGCCAAGAAAGACTCTAATTTCATTAGCCTGAAGTAAATAAAAAAAAAAAAAATGTATGTTCCTAAGGTCCTGTCTACAGCTCTAGCATGTAATGGGGCAAGTGTCATTTCACTGGGTTAATCTTGGATCAGCTCCTAACAGTGACCCACCGGGCCAATCCCAGCTGTGTTATGCAAATCTGTCATAATACCACAGTTTTGTTTTTGGTTATTTACTTTATATTAGTTACAAAGAATGAAATGTGTGGGAGTGATGTACATACAATAAGGATATTTATTAAGGATGTTTATTTGATTGTAAATGGTCACACATTCTCAGTTCTTTCTTTATGTTTCTGTTATTTCAGATATTCTCAGTATATTTGTAAGATCTCACACTGTCTAACATCATTCTGTTTGTGATGGTGCATATAGAGCTGTTAGAATTTTATGATAAGACTGCATTAGGACTGTCAGAAACAAATTATCTTAACGATTTTACACTGTATAAATTCCCAGTGTAGTTAATGCATAGCCTGTTCCTAAAAATGCAAGTCATTGTGTAATTAAGCGTAGAAGCTGCTTTAAAACACACACGCCCAAAGAGTTCATAGAGCTGCTGTGCTCATATAGGAGGATGTAGGAAGAGGCTTAGTGGGGATTTTGTTATGATGCAAACTTGCTTATCATGAAAAAGATCCTTTTAAAACATTTTTAATCATATTTATTATGATATTATTAATGTTGTAAAATAGAGACATTAAAGCCAGGCATTCACTACAAGTGTAAGCCTTACGCAGTTGGCAACAACCAATACCTGACCCACACTACAGGAGTTGCCCTTCCCGGCAAACGTGAAAGGTATATCAAAAAGGGCTTAAGTGATTGTCTTTCCTGATTACCTTTGCTGGGTGTGTAGAATTCAATCTTTACACCTCCAATCTGCTAACAGTCCAGTCACGGCAGTTCAGATTTTAAATCGGACACGTTAAACATGTTCAATATTTAATGTGGTTGTTTTTGCTGGGCTGCATAGATATACTTGAACTTTGTTGAGTGTTGAATCATGCTGCACTGACCTTAAAATGTGTAGCCAAAAGGCTTGCTTGACTTAACAAAGCAATACGCAGACCAGTCGCCACATGGCTTGGGATGGTGGTGCATGCAGTTTTTTTTCCCCCAGTTTATGTATGTATTTCTTGAACCATGAGCTAATACATTAAGAAGATGCGTTTGCAGTGTTTGTCTGAGCTCCTCTGACAGATGGTTTGGCGCTGCCTCTACCCGGTTAAGCATGCACAGGCTAACAAAACTAAGGGGGAGTAAAACCTGTATTTGTGAAACAAAATCTGCTGACTTTGCTCTGTTTGTCTGAAAGGATTGGTGAGGTATAAAAGTTAATGCAGCAGTTATTCTTTTCAAATTGTCTTTGCGACTAAGAGAGGGCTACCCATATACATTATGTCCTTTTTTTTATTTATTTTTTTTTTACTTTTTTGCTGTGTACTCAGGCATGCAGTGTGTTGTTTTAAATGAATCACCTTTATGTAACATTCTGCATGCAGTCATTTATATTGATAATTTGTATTAATAATATTAATAATTTTTATGTTCCTGTGCAATCCAGGAAGAATGGCTCTTGCCTTTCACACTGCTGATAGGTATACAAATAAACCAAGAAACGCGTGCACATTTGCTGACCCTGTGTTTGTGGTTTTCTGGTTCCAGAAGTTCCTTTTGCTGGATGAGTTGGTTAAACACAGTGTGCCGTTGCCTCAAGAGGAGAAAAAGGAAGCATCAGTGGAGATCCATGACCTCATCTGCTACTGGGATAAGGTGAATGCACCATGACCTCTCTCTGTATCACACAAATGTGAGAGCTGGGCTGATATGAACATTTTGTCACCAATACCAATTTTAAGAAGTTAAAAATTCTGCTAACTGATGTCAGCCGGTATGGTCAAAATAACTTAGACTGACTAATAGAATTTGTGGTTTGATAATTTAATTGTATGCGTTCAAATGTTTAATGTGGCATCATTATCAACTGATCTTGTTGTCTAATCAATATATTGTTTGAGCTGTAATACCTTTATTAAGTGCACCTCCTTGTATCTACACTCTTTGTCCTTTTTATCAGGTCCACTTGCCATATAGGTGCACTTTGTGGTTGGATATTTACAGACTGTTGTTCATCTTTTTCTATGCATAATTAGTTACCACACTACCCCCACCGGACCACCACAGAGCAGGAATTATTCGGGTAGCTGATCATTCTCAGCACTGAACTGACTCTCAGAAGGCAGTGGCATGTTAGTGTATGTGTGGTGCTAGTACGAGTGAGAGGACAAAGAGTGTAGATACGAGGAGGTGGTCGGTGTGTGTCGTCATGGTCACTCAGAAAACATGTCTTCTTTTTTTGTATTATTTGGAAAATCATGGCTTTGTACATAGTTCAGATCATTTCAACTAAAGATGTGTTATCCATCCCCTCTTACACACAGAGCCTGGATGCTCCCACGCTGCAAAATGTATCCTTCACTGTGAAGCCGGGTCAGCTGCTTGCTGTGATTGGCCCAGTTGGTGCAGGAAAGGTCTGTGACTCCTCTGTCTCCACCTTCTTTTTGCATCCTTTCCCACTGCTGTTATAACCAATTGTTGTCTTTCTCTGTTCCACAGTCGTCTCTGCTCAGCACCATTCTGGGGGAGCTGCCTCAAGATAAAGGGGTGGTAAAAGTTAAAGGGGAGTTGACCTATGCATCCCAGCAGCCGTGGGTGTTTCCTGGTACAATCCGCAGCAACATTCTGTTCGGGAAGGAATTGGAGCCACAGAAATATGAGAAAGTTCTGAGGGCCTGTGCTCTTAAAAGGGTATGACTGCTACCTGAGGGTGTTGTCAGTGCTCACACTGGCCTGTATTCATCAAAGTTCTGTAAGAACAAGTCCAGAACGACAAAACCCAGAACGACATACAGACTGTGTATTATTCATGAAACTGCTGTTTTACATCATAACGAGCTGTGATTGGAGGGAAAAAGCTTCTGTTCTATGGATGCTGAAGCATCTGCCTGCTAATCCTTTATTTGCGTAACCCTTGTAAATGACTTCCCCAGTGACACTATTCAGTTTGTCCTTTTACATGTACAATGGCCGGCCACTTTAGTAAGTACTCCTCCATGTATCTACTTTTGACCATATTGTCAGGTTCACTTTGTAGTTCTAGTACAGAGGCCGTGGTCCATCTGTTCCTGTGCATAATTTGTTAGCCCCCTTTAACCCTGTACTGTTATGGTCAGGACCCCCATAGAGCAGATATTTGGGTGGTGGATCATTCTCAGCAGTGCACTGATACTAACATTGTGAATACACAGACATAGCAGTGCTGCTGGAGTTTTTTTAGCTTCAGTGTCACTGTTGGACTGAGAATAGCCCACTGGCCAAAATTGTTCAGCCGTCAGCATCCCGTGCATCATATAAATCGTAAGGAACAGGTGAATGGTAAAATGGTAAAATGATCAAATATACAGTGAGCATAAATACAAGGAGATGTACTTAATGAAGTGGCCAGGTCAGTGTATATGTTAAGGATTAATTAATTAAGGAATAATGAGATATGGTCTGCACCTGTCATTTACATGTCTATGTACATATGTATTATAATTATTGTGCCTCATTACCCAATTGTTTTTAAGACAAAAAATATTCTTAAAACGCCACCAAAAGATTCCACCAAAGATTCATTATTGTTGTTGTTTTTTTCTTGGGCAAGAGCAGAATCTATGCATGCTCATAATGTGAAAATTAAAAATTCTGCAGTTTAAGAATATGTCATGAACGTCATGTGATGACTTTTTATTAGGTAGGTGTTGATAAATTATCAGAAAGTACAAACAATAACGAGATAGATTGAGTGTTTGAACTTTCTGATTTGTGCTGTAGGACATGGAGCTACTACCAGAGGGAGACCTGACTGTGATTGGTGACCGAGGAGCAACTCTCAGTGGAGGACAGAAAGCGCGGGTTAATCTGGCCAGGTATGAATGCAGGCTTACTGAAGTCGCAGACATGCTGTATGAAAAAAATACTTTGAAGGGAGATTTTACACAACAACTAAGCTTTACTTAAAGCCTCACTGTGTACATTTTGGGGATTTGGAGACCTCCCTGGTGGAAATGTGCAATAACATGAATTGTGTGGAAGAACACTTCCTAGTTTTTTTTTTTTTGGGCCCCCTTTCTGAGCAGCTGATTGTGAGAGAGTTTATTCCACCCCTCTGACTTACCATTTTAGATTTTAAAGGGTCACTGGCAGCAGCGCAACATGGACACCATATTAGCATGTTTACATAAAAAAGTACATAATGTAGCTGCTGATGCAGGCATGTACCTTGAAAGTCAGAATGCATTTATGAGTGAAATGGGAAGGTCTCTGGGAACAGATTATTTGGGTGGGAAGTAATTTTGTGGCGAACATGATTTGATTGGAAAGTACATTTACAATATTTTGCTGTTTAGCTAGATTTTAATATCAGTTTTTTTTTTTTACAAAAATATTGTCACTACTTGTTTGAATAAGAGATGTACTATATGTGTTTGCATTTCTCTGCGTGTCATTTTATACGCTGATCCTCTCTCAGCTACTCAGCCACAGCACATATACTGCCAGATATCTAAACTACCTCAATCCTACGTTCATAATCCACGTTCATAATCCTGTGATTATGAATGTGGGTTTTTAGCGTATAGATAGATAGATAGATAGATAGATAGATAGATAGATAGATTCAACTTTGTCATTGCTCAGTACAGTATAGTCTTAGTTAGCTGTTAGCTTTTGCCAGATATGCAAATAGTAGCAGTAGTGCAAAACAGAACAGTGCGAATGTGCTATAATGGGCTTAAGTAAATGAGCTGAAATAATAAATAACAAATGTACAAATTTTACAACCAGTTTAAACACCAAAATACTAAAGTAAGGAGAAAAAAGAAGGTCATCTGCCAACATATCAAGTCAGGGCGAGTGTGTTTTTATTGTCATTAGGCAGTTTAACTTATATACATTGGAATGTCATTCTGTACAGGATGACATTAGTGCAGATAGATGACAGTGTAAACAAGGGCAGAACATACACCAGACAAAGACTATGCAGGGGTATGTTCTCTCGTCCTGCCCAATATCACCCAGTGAATTGAGCTTAAATGTGACTGAACAAACAATTTCAGTGCGACTTCAAAGCATTTAAATACTGTATTCACTAGCCAGCATGTCAGGGCCAAAGTATTCCTGCCTGATACACCAATAACGTCCTTAACTACTACTTCTGCGACAACATGGTGAGAGTTGAGGAGGCTCATTGTTATTGTAAGAACCCAGCAGAAACAGATGGCAGGACTGAGTGCTGTTGTCATTGTTTGGCCTGCTGCTGACTTGGTTCGATCACAGTATACTGCAACCTTCTGTTGGGGTTGCACCTTTTATTTATTTTTGAGAAAATGTGCAGTCAACACTGAATAACTGTAGAATGTGGTGGCCGGCTATCTTGTGTTCATCAGTATTGTATCAGTATGAATATTTTAATACATGTTAATGAAAAACCCTGTTAAAGATAGAAAAAGGAAAAAAATGTGTGTGCACTCTTGTGTTTCATAGGGCTGTATATCAAGATGCTGATATTTACCTGCTGGACGACCCCCTGAGTGCAGTGGATGCAGAGGTGGGCAGACATCTGTTTGAACAGTAAGTTCTTCTTCTTGTATATGTCTGTGGTGTTCCATAGTACACCTATGTATGTTACTACTAAGCACTGTAGTGCAAAGAACATGATAAGAGTATGTTTTTGAAAGCTCACTGTTTTTAAGCGATGAATACACCATTGTATCATCATCGTAAGTCTGAGAATGGGGTTGGGGGGTCTATTGCCAGCACAGAATTTTCATAGAGTATTCCTGTTCTTCCCCAAGAGTAGTATAGCAGCAGTTCATGCCATTATTTGACCAGTTTAAAGATATAGTATTTTGTGAGTGGTGAAGTTAATTTTTGCACAAACTACATCACTAATAGTGATCATTGCTGTCCAGACATGCTCGCTATTTCTAATAGATGTGGATTCAGATGATGTCTATCAAGTTGTATAAACATAGAACTCTTCATTTTGGTATGTTAAAAGATATTTAACAAGTTGAGCTCAATTAACAAAACATTTCTTCAGTAGTTACCCCTATATTGTGGTGTTTGAGTGCACCAGAATTTTCATGTTAAAGTCATTAAATGTTTTCCTGGAAACAATGTCTCTGGAGCCTGCTACAGTGGATTGCTTTCAGAACTTGGCGCGTTTTTATTTGCTGTTCCTGATTGTTCAGCACATGTCACACAAATAATGTTCCAGTATTTGGCAATCTGGTATTCTGCAATATTAAATACACACAGTAATTTAGGATGGACACTTTAAAAAACATCACTGCAGTGACAAATTGTAGTGCGTGTTTTATGTTAATTTCATTTAACATGTTGTGAAAAATAAGTAAATTAAAAATATAACACACACACACACACACACACACACATTTTATATATATGTATGTGTGTGTGTGTGTGTGTGTGTGTGTGTGTGTGTGTGTGTATATATATATATATATA
>CM067476.1:13123577-13138394 GCA_034552555.1 Semaprochilodus insignis | reverse complement strand
GATCACCAGGCTAATCCACAACATATTAAAATACTACATTGTTGTTTTACAGGAAATGATAAAGCTTACATCATACCAAGTTGGACCAAACTTTTTTTGTGGTGCATTGTGGGATTGTTTGAGTGCACTGGATTTCCTGCACTATTGCTGCGCTCAGGTGGTGTCGGAAACAGGGAAATACTGATTGCCCCACTTGTAAATTGCATTTGAACGATTGACAAAGTCATATTTACAACTGCTAAACTCGGAATTCTCGATGATACACGAGTTCTTGAAATGTGGCATAAAACATGACCTTTAACATTTTCCACAAAAGAAAAACACTAAACTTGCAGGGAATGTGGGCAAATATATACCTGCTTCTGTAAGGGGTCAAGCTAAGAGACACAAATTATTACCCGAATGGAAAGTCGTACATTAGTTAACCATCTGGTATATACTAGGGCTCATCAATGCCTAAAAATTGATACTTCCGATCCTGGCATTCCCTTTTAAGGACCGATTCTAGTATAAAAATAAATCAATAAAAATATCAATATTTGTTTATTTATTTAATAGGGTGGATGTGTGTCCTGTCTGTCAGTGAACATTAAAATACCAAATGCTGCTTGAAATGATGCCGTAGAATAGGAACTACTTTTCCTTCAACCATTTTCCCCTGCTCCCAGATATATATATATATATATATATATATATATATATATATATATATATATATATATATATATTTGATGTGTGTACCCAAACAATAACAGTTACAGTAAGCAGAACACTACAATATTAAGATAACTGTAACCATGACTGTAACAGTTAGGTAAAAACATGAAGGCCCCTTTTTTAATCTCTTAACTGAAATTGCACAGTTGAAACAAAGCGTTTTTAGGATTCATGTAATCTCCATACCAGTCCAGCTGTTTGTATGACACTCTTTCTTCCAAAACCAGAAATAGATAAGTATTTTATTGATTTTTCAGCTGTCCACTCTGTGTCTCTTATGGGCACTCTGGCATCACAGAAGTGTGACCACAAGAATTACTTGCCGGAGAGTAAACTCGTTTTAGCTCTTTAATGTGTCGTAAGCCCTGATTTCCACACCTCTTTGATCGAGGGCCAGTACAAAGAGGAAGCAGGAGTGATTTGGTCTTAATAGTGTTTACTCTAGATTTCACTATTTGCTCTGTAGAGTTAAGTCCACACATAAGTGTTCAGGGCATTAGCTTGCTGGTGGATGGGAAGTGCTTGGATGAAAGCATTGTGGGCAGGTGTGTGAGGAGTCGTTAAAGAGGGCAAACACTTGGCCAGCCTCCACACACCCAGAAGCTGGTTGGGAGGCCACCTTTTCTCTCTTCTTATCTGTGTGAAATGAGGCTATGGTTTGATAAGGATTCTTACAAGAATCTAAACACATGACCAGAGCAAGCTTTTATAAAGCTTTGATAGTGTAATTATTGTGCTTTGCTCTTTAAGGTTGTGTAGATAAGATGTTATTCATAAATAGATGGATTGACATGAGATTTTTGGCCTGGTATACTTATATTAGGACACTAATGGAAACATTAAACTCGAATTTAGCTCTTTTATAGCACAGATATAAATAAAGGTTGATGATTGATATTTCCATGCCTGTATCTGCTGATGTTCATGTATAAGATTAATTATCTCACAGATAAGTTTGTGGATAATAATAGAGTGGATTGAACAGATTGCACGGCTTTATGATGAAACATATTGTTCTGTTGTAGTTTTGTGCAAAAGTGCTGCTCTAGTGGTGTTCAAAACTCTGTTCCTTCTCCTGAAACGTCAGCTAATTAACATATCAGCTCCTTGTGTTAATATCGGAGCAATGCCAATATGGTTATTTCAAGCAGTCTACTGATATTTGTTTGTCAGACCTTGCTTAATATGGTTTTCCATGGGGGTTCGTGCATGAGGCTTTGGCCTTTCCTTCATTAAAGAGGAAAATCCCTTGCTTCAGTGGTTTACCGTCTCCTACGTCTTCAGTACTAGATCTCCTATGTCAGAACTTTGGTCTCCACCTCAATATTTGATTGCATCTGCTAATGGCTTAATGGTCACAATATGCAAGTGTGGCCGATAATGGAGGACCATGCCTGAGGTTTACAGGACAAAAGGCAGCTGATATGGCTGGTTCTGATTGCGTGGCACACTGCAAGCTAATCAATCAAACTTCCAAGAGTCCAGAGAAGGCAGCGTAGCAAAGTCGTTTTAAGCCTCTAAAGAGTAAATGGCTGGGAGCGTGGTTCCGCATGTTGATTTCCAGATGACTTGCTCCTCTTTAGGCCAGCTTATCGGGGTGTTCCTACTGATAATATGAGCAAAATAGCTTTTTACACGTCTCAGTAACCTTACCACTTTATTGTCGTCAAGGAGATGGACAATGCCCATTACTCGGCCTGTGTTATCAGTAGCAGTTGTACAAGGGGTACAATGGGAGAGCGAGAAGTGCTCGAGCATTAGTCCCAGGGCTTAAAGAAAACTTGTGAAAATGATTTAGCAGGTCGAGAAGAGGAATTGAGGCAGCTGTTAACTACACTGCACTATAGCATTACAGTGACAAGCATCACCATGAACCAATGTATGAACTGACTCCTGTATTTGTTTTTGTCACTATTTGGGAACAGTCCTGTATTGCGCACAGATGTGCTTTTCTCACTAACCCTGTCTAAGGCCTGTCATGTGTAATTACTTTCTTTGTCAAAAATGAATAGCTGTTGACACTTTTTAGACAAGGTGCAGTGCAACAGTTCAGTGCTTTGTTTGAGATTCATTTAAATGAACTCCTTATGTGATGAATGCTGGGTGCTGTAACGTGTTTATTATTGCATGACTAGCACATAGTACACATTTGATTTATTACATCTAACTTAAAGTATTTTGTGCCGTAAAGTTATTTGTCACTCTCTAAGTTTTCAGTCCATTATAAAATGTTGATCAGATTGTTTTGTAGGTTAAAGGGCCTTTATTTCAGGTGATCAAGTCAAGTCAAGAGGCTTTTATTGTCATTCCATCCATGTGCAAGTACACAGTGGAGTTGAAATTACGTTCCTCCAGGATGTTAAACCACGTCTGATAAGATAATTGAAAACAATGATTCCTACAATTACTACAGCTGTAAATTATAGTGATGTGATTGATTTACTGATCCCCTTATTGAGGAGCAGATTGAGGAGCTTTGATAGCTTGGAAAGCTTGAAACGTTTCGTCTCTAACACTGGAAGAAGAGATTTGACTTCTATCATCTTTCTGTTCTCCAGGAAGAATCCTCAACCGTTTTTCAAAGGACATTGGACACCTAGACTCTTTACTACCCTTGACATTTGTGGACTTTATCCAGGTAAGCTGTTGTGTGTAGGTGTGTGCATTTGTGTGAAAAAATGACCTATTACTGACTCAAAGTGTATGTATATATATATATATATATATATATATATATATATATATATATGTATATATATATGTGTGTGTATATATGTATGTATGTATGTGTGTGTGTGTGTGTGTGTGTGTGTGTATGTGTATATATATATATATATATATAAAACTTGCTCACTGTTCAGTGCTGGATTACATTCTTGAAAGAATCAAGTAGGATAGGTGCTACAAAGAGTTCTTTGAGAGATGCCCTAAAAATAAAAAATAACTTTTTGTTCCAATGATGTAAAGGTTCTATAGTAATATATGGTTTCTCCCTACAAACCACAGTTACTAAAAAGGTGGGACAGTTTTTTGTGAATACGCTCTTGTTCTGAAACCGATGCCTACAGCACACTTTAGAAAAGTTGGTATAGAGACAGTTTAAGGTTAAGAATGTTGTGAAATGTGTATAAACATCTTAAATAGGAGATAAAGTCATGCCTGGCATAAAAGCCAGGGTCAGCCAATAATCCTAACAGTTTAGGATCAACAATCACTGAGCAGTAGGAAGGATTTTAGGTATTTCAACTAAGGCTAAAAACCACAACAACATTTTTGTGACCTTAAATCCTCAGGCACAACTGAATTAAAAACTGGCATTCTTATTGATACATTTTGGAGCAACATTTTGCAACAAGTCTTTTTCAGGGCCATTTATGATTGTCATCATAATAAGACTAAGCCTCAATTTACACATTATAACAACATAACTGCATTGTCAGAGAGTATGAGTGTCCAGGCCTGTCCCATTGAAAACATGCAGTGCATTATGAAAATACAACAACAAAGGACCCATACAGCTGCATAGCTAAAGACTTGTATAATGTAAGCATGGCAAAAAATATCTGCTTTCAAACGATTATTAAGTGTTTTTGAGAGGAGAAGTGATTTCACAACAGTGATAAACATGCTCCTATTTTTGGGAAATAAATTTGTAATGTGTGCATATTTACATAAAAAAACCAATTAAATAAATGAGGTAAATCATTGGACAGTGTGTTTTGTGCTACCTTCAGCTGAATACAAGTGATGCATAGAATACGTTTACATACTGTCACAATTTTTTGGACTTGAGGTTTGTAGAACTGTACAATTGTGGAGGTTCAGGAAATTTTAAAAAGGTTCTTCACACTTACTCATCTCTTTCACAAAAATGATTCTCTAAAGAACATCCACTAAAAGGTTCTTTAGGGAACCAGAAGTGATTCTTCTGTGACGTTGCGCAAAGAACGTTTTTTGGCACCTTTCTTTTAAAAAGTTCAGATCAGCTTATTCCCTGGCAACAGAGGGTGTCTAAAGACAAATGCCACTTCATGTCCACACAGTGCTATTGTCTGACACTTGACAGACTAAATAAAAAAGCACAATAGTCTTCTATTGAAGTGCTTTTCATTCTGTCAGGAAGGGGATCCTTCCTTTTCTCTTTCAGTGGCAAGCACACTGAAAGGACTTTACCATCTTGACGATTGTCACTCATCCTTTTGGGGGCCTTTCCCCCTCACTATCTTTTTTCACTATTCTTCTCACTATTAGCTGCTGTGGTGTGAAGGCAAAACAGGGAGTCCATAGACAATGACTAAAGCCATCGAGTCAGCCTTGTAGGTAGTAGGACTAGTTTTTTCCTTGCATTTGTGGGGAGACCTACTGCCCTTAAATGCTTGGGCCCTTAAAAACAGTCTATTCCCTTTATGTCCTCATTTGTCACCCGTTTTGTCAAAAGAATGACCCCTGTCTTGGCTCACTGGATTCTACTAGGAAAGATGGGACAGCTATTTCTGTGCCACCCACATGGAGTGCGTTTTACTTTGTCTTGTGCTTAGCAGGGTGGACAGCAATGCAGATGTTATAACCAGGCCAGTGGTTTGGAATAGAAGCTTCTGGAAAGTCTTAACTCTTAAGTTGCTGTGGGTGGCCCTTGTATGATGAGTTCCCATGCGATCAGCAAATGTTCTGAATGGACAAGAAAGCCTCACTAGCTAAGAAAAAGCTTTTTGTCTTTTTGTGGTGCACCAAAACATGGGCACGTCATGACATCATTTACATTATGCTAGTGTGCAGTATGTAGGCATGATTATATGTTAGAGGAAGGCAGAAAGAGTGGAAGGTATGATAACCATCTAAACCATTGGAGGTACCGTTATTAGGACCGGCAGAAAGTGTCAAGTCATGGTGTAATACTCTGTGGGATTTTGTAGGTGGCCCTGAAGTGGCTGTGGGTGAAAGCTGTAACACTGACTAGCTCTTCAGAGTAATGTTAAAAATTTAGCAGTTGACCACAATGACAAAGACCTTATACAGTATCTCTCCCACTAGGTGTTTTTGCAGATTATAGGTGTCATCGCTGTGGCTGCTTCAGTCATCCCGTGGATTATGATCCCTGTTCTGCCCCTCCTTATAGTCTTCCTGTTTCTGCGACGCTACTTTCTACAGACCTCCCGTGATGTCAAACGCCTTGAATCCACTAGTGAGTGCCTTTAATTGGCTATTATGGCATATCGTCTGTATGTAGAACGAATATATGTATATAAAATAGGATTAAGAGATGGATGGAGATGGATGTATGATGAGTTTATAAAAAAGAAGCGCCAATGTTCATGTGTTGTGCACTTTCCTCCAGCTCGAAGTCCTGTATTTTCCCACCTGTCATCCTCACTGCAAGGCCTTTGGACTATTCGTGCCTTCAAGGCTGAGGAAAGATTCCAGCAAACCTTTGATGCCCATCAGGATCTGCACTCAGGTCTGATAAAGACTCTTAGGGCTTTATACTATAGTTTGCAGATAAAATGTAATCTGGAATGTATGCTTATACAGAGGCTTGGTTCCTGTTCCTAACCACATCACGCTGGTTTGCTGTGCGTCTGGATGGAATGTGTTCCGTGTTTGTTACCATCACTGCCTTTGGATGCCTTCTTCTGAGACACAGTGAGAAACATTCCATTATTAAAGCCTACTCTGAGCAACATCCAAAAACCACACAGATGTGAGCAGTCCATTTAAATAGATTGAATAGAAATTTTGGCTGATGATTAATTTAATGAATATTAATTAGATATTAGATATTATGTATTAGCTGTATATTAGCTCCCAGCTGATAGCAGTTGCAACATTACCCTATATTTAATATACATAAATTATGTAAGAATTGTGGCAAACAGAAGAGCTTGTCCCTAGAATCAGTTTTCTGTGTTGGTCCATTTTAGTGGAGAACACCGGGCCAAGAATCGTTTTTTAATAATGAAAATAATTGTGACTAAGTCAGTACTGATGCCATTCTGGTCTCTTTCTATTAGGTCTGGAAGCAGGTGCTGTGGGTTTGGCATTGTCCTATGCAGTCACCCTGATGGGTATGTTCCAGTGGGGTGTGAGACAGAGCGCTGAAGTGGAGAACATGGTAAACACTTTCTTTATTAGCCTTGGAGTGAATGTAGTGGGATATTTCAGGCAAAAGAGGAGGTGTGAAGATGTTAGATTGATCCATAACTAGTGTGATGTTCTGTTTGTGTATGTGTGTGTATACAGATGACATCAGTAGAAAGAGTAGTGGAATACACTGAGCTTGACAATGAAGCACCGTGGGAAACACAGAAGCGACCTCCTCCTGATTGGCCTAGTCAAGGCATGATCACTTTTGACGGGGTCAATTTTTCCTATAGTCCTGATGGGCCTGTGGTCCTCAAAAACATGACGGCAATGTTCAGACCCAAAGAAAAGGTAAGTCAGATATAGCATCAGTAATTATCACAGATACATTTTTAAAATATATCTAATAAAAACCATGTTTGCTAACATGACATGCCAGATGTCTCGGCATGGAGTTGTACAAGTTCCTGTAATAATCCATCCCATGCAGCTTGAATATTCTAATGCGGATTTTGCGGAAGGGGTGGAGGTGGAGTGACACCAAGCCTTCTGGACGTGTGACACCAAACCGTTCATTAGGGTGCTGACCACGGTGCCTCCGCACACAGATCCGTTGGTCGTCTCCACCCTGAATAAAAAGGACTTGTCAATGAAGTTGACCCATTGCCATTTCTGAGTCACTCCATGACAATCTGGCACGACACCTTTGCAGTCTTTGGCGACGTTGACATGATGTGAAACCGTCTGTCAGTGGTCCTGAATCTAACAGGATGACCCAAGGCAGGCAACACTGTTCACTGAATATCCGAAGGTTGTCTCTCTCTGCGGTTTGTGTAGGCATCCTAGATCCTTCATGTTGCTGGTGTATGCCCTCTTCTATCCACTGCCACCAACAGTGTGCTATGGTAGTATCCGCATGACCGGTATGGTGCGCGATATGTTGGAAAGACCATCCTACTTCTTGGAGCCCTACTATGTGACCCCTCTCAAACTCCTCACCTTCTAACTTCTCGAATTGAACTCTTCTCTGAGGCATACTTCACTTGCACAGGATTCTACCAACACCACAGCACGAGTCAGAATGGAAAGCATGTGTAACAGGATGACCTTATGAAGTCAGTTAGGTACAGTGACAAGGCCCGTCCTTCTTACGTCACATGCACAGCCTTGCATAAAACTTGAATAGTCTGCATGTCTCATGATTTCAGACCTACCCAGCAAGTTTCATTCCTGTCTGTTGATTCCTTCTGTGTGCAAACCTTTTTTTTGATAATTAGTGTATATAAATATTTAATCGTAAAGTTTAATCGTAGTTGAATACTCTTGTAGCATTTACCATTTTACCACTAACCCTTCATGCTCATTTTTGTCAAGTTTTAATCTACCTAGTGAACTGTGCAAGTGATTACAGAAGGTCTTGTAGTGCGCTACGCAAAATACACGTTTCATTCAGCCATGTCTTATCTCTGATAGCTGTGGTTGTATGCCTGCATTTTAACTGTGTGCCGCTACTCAGAACTGTGAGGACGTGTCAGATCGCAGAATCTAGTTAGTCCTAAGTAGCTTACATTTTACTGTCAAAGTTCGAGAACTCAGGCTTTCAGCATACGATGGCTACCACACACACACACACACACATTTAGTTATTTACGCCACATGCGCACACACACACATAATGATTTAGTTCTCAGGGCAGCTCTTAAACATGTGTCTGAGATTAATGTTAGTGAGAACCCTTTAGTAGTCTCATTAACTACCTGCTAAAGTGCTAAAGTGTCCCCGGAAGCGATTCCTAAAGTGAGCACATCTCCCACGCCCTCTGTGATGGACTGGCTTTAAGGAGGAAAGATCTGTGCTTGTTTAGGACTATGTGATATTAATAATAACCTGTGGTCCTGAACAGGTGTCAAATCTTGAAGGAGTTCAGACACACTCATGATTGTTAATGCTCTCAGGAATTTACTTAATCGAGGTAGGTGGCAAAAACATCTTGCTACTACTCATTGGTTCTTTGGCCGATCTGACTCAAAATAGGCCATATTTAGTCACTACACAACTTCCAACAGAAGGAAACTATGGAAAAAATAATTTGAAAAAAAAAAACCAAAAAACAGAAAAGACCAGCATTGTTTTTTATTTTTCCAGTTCAGGGTAAATTCTTCACTCTTCTTAACTATAGACAATAGTTAGAAGATAATCACTGAAGACATAAGTTGGTAGGGGCTTTAAGCTCGCCTTTGACCATCCTTTTTTTGGTTTAGCACTGCAAAAATTCCCTGCCTGTTTTCTGCATTGCAGGTTGGTATCGTTGGTAGGACTGGTGCTGGCAAGAGCTCTCTGGTCTCTGCACTGTTCCGACTGGCAGAACCGGAGGGCAAGATCTATGTGGACGGCATGTTAACCTCCGAGATTGGCCTACATGACCTCCGCCAGAAAATGTCCATCATACCGCAGGATCCTGTGTTATTCACTGGCACCATGAGAAAGAACCTGGACCCCTTCAGTGAGCATTTAGATGAGGCCCTGTGGAACGCTTTGGAGGAGGTATACATACACACTCTCGTGCACACACACAAAAACAGCAGAATGTCCTCATAAGTCATAACTGTCAAACATGTGCGGTCCCTGGCAGGACATGTGGTTCTCATCTAGGAGAATAACAAGACAAATATAAACACAGACACACATCCACCTTTACTAATAAGCATGTATTCACTTAGAATCGGATTTAAAGCTTGAGCTCAGGGATATAATTATAGAAAGTCCATTTTTGTGTGTACATATGTTTAAGTGCACCTTCATACACTCTCAGGTTCAGCTGAAATCTGTGGTGGAGGAGTTACCCAGTAAGCTGGAGACAGTTCTGGCTGAATCTGGTTCTAACTTCAGTGTTGGCCAGCGCCAGCTTGTTTGTCTGGCCAGAGCTATCCTGAGGAAGAACCGCATCCTCATCATTGATGAGGCCACAGCTAACGTAGACCCGAGGTAAAATCTTGTAGCATTTACCATTTTACCACTAACCCTTCATGCTCATTTTTGTCAAGTTTTAATCTACCTAGTGAACTAGTGATTACAGAAGGTCTTGTGGTGCGCTACGCAAAATACACGTTTCATTCAGCCATGTCTTATCTCTGATAGCTGTGGTTGTATGCCTGCATTTTACAGAACAGATGAGCTCATTCAGAAGACCATTCGGGAGAAGTTCCAGGAGTGCACCGTCCTTACCATCGCCCACAGACTGAACACAATTATAGACAGTGACCGCATACTGGTAAGTGGCACAAAGCACTGACATGGACTCTTGCTTTCAGCATGTGCTTTGTTCTGCCATGAAGGCCTGTATGAAAGACAGAAGTTCTTTTATATAGGCCTAAGTTACATGATTAGGTGATCCTCACACAGACTGTAAATGCTGGTTACAAACACTTCATGTTGATTTCTTAGACAAAAGACAGCACGTTGGTGGCAGCATGGCAGTGCAAACATAATGCAGTTGCTGCCATATCTCCCGCATGTGTGTAGTTCAATATAGCAGTCGTGCTTTGTGTTATCAGCTGTTTCTGTCTGCACCTCAGCAAGCAGCGGAAAGTACAAACATTAAATTGCTGTCTATGTGTCTAAACAAGAAAGCAAGTCATTTCAATAGTCACCGACATTACCCAGTTGTGATTGCTACACAATAAACTCTTTCTGTATTATGGATATAGAGGATTTGCTTTGTATGCAG
Source organism: Semaprochilodus insignis (assembly GCA_034552555.1). Taxonomy (NCBI): domain Eukaryota; kingdom Metazoa; phylum Chordata; class Actinopteri; order Characiformes; family Prochilodontidae; genus Semaprochilodus; species Semaprochilodus insignis. Next base: position 13,127,872 of record CM067476.1, on the reverse strand, counting down.
GGTGAATGTCCATATTAAATAGTCTGTAAATGTATAAAGTTTTATTTCTATTTAGTAGTAGGTAACATGCCTGTTAATGGCTATTACTGGTATATGTAATTTTGGCATAATCATCATACCAGTGTATTCTACAGTTAAGTGCAAAACACACTAACACAGTAAGATTAGTTAGTTAAACTGAATGTTTATGTCAGAAAAGTTTTACTCACGTTTAAGTTTAAGGCCCTGTGTTAAGGCTGTGTATTCAGTTACAGTTTGTATGAAACTGTTGTTAAAGGAATAGACAAATAGGAATAGAATTACTTAAATATGAAGTTAGCTTTTAGCCTACATGGATAACAACCCTCTAGTTGCATTTTGGTTTTCTCTGGCACCACTGGTGTTGCTTCTGCATCAAACTAACTGCTTTCCAGCTGCTACTGAAAATAATTTCAGTTTACTTCAGTAAATGATTAAATGATTGTTAAGCTAGTTAAACTAGATAGATAAACTAGTTAAATATTCTGTGCCTCACAGGCTTTTTTAATTTGGAAGGTTTAGGCTTGAAGTGGTGGGCCAATCTGGGGTAAACAAACTTACATGCTTTTAGCACCATCTTCTTTTTTGTGCTCCCAATAAAATGGACGACACAAGACTGTATAATGTCTTTAAAACTCTTATTGTGATTTGAGAGAATGTCCAGTATGTAAGTCTGTTGAACAGCTCCGCAGTGCAGATGCTGTGTATAACCAGCGTGTATGAGCAGTAGAGTCAATGCCACATTACTCATGTCGCGCAGAGGTCGTCAGTATGGGGAGAAAAGGGCTGTCTACCTCCTAGGAAGGAGTGATATGAGAGCTATTTTATAACTTATTACTTGCACAGAGATAGGAACTGATGAGTATGCATTTTATGGAGTGTTGAGTATTTATAACACCTTGGTAAGAATAATTCTACCACCCACATCCACCTTCCCACCCCCTCCATGTCATTGTCCATAATGATGTTTCCCCATAGACATGTGCCAGTTATATAGACAGCACCCAACCCTAGTCTGAAAGTTATGGCACATTTTATATTTTATGTCTTTTTTTATGTCACCCTTATGTTCCTTTAAACCATTTTATTATACCATAATATGAATATTTACTTGCTTAGTAATACTTTCACTGAAGACTTAATCCTGTCCATTTACCCTATCCCTTTAAACTGGAATTTTGGCAAACACTGATAGTACAGTCTTCTGACTTGTTTATGTTGACCTGGACTTAAAATATAATATACAGATATGCTGAGTCAGACTTGCTCATGCTACTTTCAATCATTTCTCTTTCTTCTGTGGTCAATACAGTGTCACCCTGTATAATTAGCTAAACCATAGCACACCCCCCACCCCAAACTCACACCTCACATAATTACTGTTTACCACACACACACACACACACACGCGCACACACACACCTATTCTGACTCACGCTATTACAGCTTACTGGCTTACCCACTGCTGTAATTACTGTTGGTCAAGGTCTGAAACAAGGGACACATGTCCGTATGTAGATTATAAGAGGTTGTCTCTTACAACTGAAACTGAAAAAAGTGTCTTTGCTTGAAGGTTCTCGACGCAGGCCAGATCAATGACTATGATGAACCTCATGTCCTTCTTCAAAACCAGGATGGAATCTTTTACAAGATGGTGCAACAGACAGGAAAGGCAGAGGCAGCCTCCCTAAAACAGCTTGCAAAACAGGTACACACACAAGCTGTACGTAGATTCGTACTGAACATAATGTATCCAGTCATGCAGTTCTCATACATGTTTTCACACAGGTACACAAACTCCCACTCATTTACACACTCACATACATACTTCTATACACTGTCACACATGCACCCAAATCACACATACATATGTTCCCCTGAACAAAAAGAACTCTAATTACTCGTTAATCATCTAGTTTTGATATTGTCTTGATATTACCAACTGTGAATGTACAGTTCCCTCACATGTTTGCAGATAAGCAGACACAGAAATCATCCCTAAGGATTACACCAGTGTATATTTTAGTCCAACTTTATTCCAACTTTGTGCTTCATGTCTAATCAAAGTGTTGATCAGAGAGAATTACATTGCAGGTGGAGCACTGACCACTGACCGTTTGTCTGACCAGCAATAATACCAGACCTCAATCTCAGTTCTCGTTTTGGAATAACGGGTGAATGCTGAAATAGGCACAGACATGGCTATGGCTGACATCTACTCCTAGTTAGTGGACAGGAAGACTGGGGTAATCCTTGAGACTGAATGTGCGCAGATGTTGTGCACTGGCATTTGTCGGAGTCTGCTAACATACTTGAACGTAATGTGAGTGTGCACACTAGGGGGCAGTGTCCAAACAAGAATATCCAGACAACAAGGAAATTCCTGTGTTCACTCCCAAGGATTAATATTTGCTTCGCTGTTTTTGTAATATATGTAAGATTGGTTATATAAATGTTTCTTTAAATTTTGTACTCGTTCCGGTTCAGGTAGAGTATTGTTTGGGTCTTGCCCCGCCCCCCAAACCCTACCTGACAACCAATCAGCATTTACTTGTCACAGAGCTCTGCAGGTCTACACAACACATAGTTAAAATTTTAGACATGCGCACGTCATGGCCTCTGCAAGCCTCAAACTTTGCCTACCTATGACTGTGCTGCAGATCAATGTATGTATATATAGATATATATCTTTGCAAAAGTATAAATTTGCAGAGTATTGTCAAGTATTAGAAAAGACATGATGCATGCAACTAATTGTCCTATGAGTTACTTGCACATACAAGCACACAAACATGAACTGTTTGCTCCAACCGAAAACATAACCATGGAGCTTCCCCTCTTGCACAAACAACAAACAGCATGTTCTCTTTTCTCTCCTCCTGTTCTCTGTCTGTGCCACATGTGCCAGTGCCAGAAATACACAAAACTCAGCATTTCAAAGAGCCCTGGCCATTGTGCCCTCCGTCCGTATCAGTTTCTCCCTCTGCAGTGGCAGGCTGATGGGGGTTATTGTAGGAGCCTTTTGCCCCCCTCATTCACTCTCTGGATTAGGTTCCCGTTTGCCTCCCTCACCGCTGAGCTCATTCACAGAGCAGGCCCTCTGGAGCTGACCGGTGGGCTTTCAAACACATATCACCTGATACCGCACCACTCTGCCTTTGTGCCTTGTGAATGCAAGCTCAATTGGGAGTATATCTGATAGTATGGCCAACTGTTTGTCGGTTTCTATTTGTGTCGTCGGGACTTTTTCTTTTCCTTCTGTAAAAGAAATGGAACGCCAGGTGTCTTTTTGTCTGTTGACTTCTTTCTCAGCCAATCAGTGCTCACAGATACAATGTAAGGTTTTGATTTCTGCAAAATAATGATATTAAAGAAGGGGGAATTTTGCAGCCATTCGCTGACCTATTGTGCACATTCTCATGTTGGAAAATGCTTTGTCGTTTGACAAAGGAAATGAGAGGTATGTTTCATCTCCCTCCAAGTCTTCTGAAAGGACCTTGTGCATCTTCTCAGCCGTGTAACACTCCCCTGTGCTTTCTCTCCTCTGTCCGCAGGCATATATGAACCGCACTCGGCCCAACCTGGCCAACGGCCTGACCTCTAGCAAAGAGGCTAGCTTGGTTATCTTCGAGACGGCTCTGTGAGAGTCCAGTGGCTCTCATAGGGCTAGCTACATTTGCCCGCCACACATCTCTCTGTGGAGCCCTTGGGGGCATATTTTTGCCCAATCCACACCACTCATATCCCTATGGATTGACAGGTTTAAAAACACTGTGCACACCCAGAGTACACTGGCTCATGCTAGATACATACTACATTGAGCTTAAGAGAGGAGAGGACTCAAGTAATCAACCATAACGAAGGCTGTTCTCCAGGAAGTAAATTGTACCTCCTAAACCAGCACTGTAATCTAACTACTAGTAATGATTTCACTGTTCACTTTAGTGATGTGCCCAAGATGTTTGGGAGGACTTTTGATTGTATATCACTGTAGTGTGTGCCTTATACAACTACCTTGTCGACTTGCCTGAGACATGCTGAGATGTCATATTTCTAAAGTTCCCAGGGAATTAAGCTCTTTTATAGAGGCAGATAGCAGCCTCTGCGACTAAACAGTAACTGGTTCATTCAGTTATGCTGGTGCCTTCAGTCTCAAGGCTATGTAGTTTATGGTATTGCTGGATATTTTTTGTATTGCTTGTGAAAGCATTATTTATTATTACTATTACGCACATTTATCTGTATCTCAGAATATACTATGATCTCATCAAAACACA
>CM067476.1:13104688-13123211 GCA_034552555.1 Semaprochilodus insignis | reverse complement strand
ATATATATATATATATATATATATATATATATATATATATATATATATATATATACATGCATATATGCCGTCCATAAGCAAACTTTAAAATGTTTTGATGACATAGTATCTTCTGATAATTCTGGCCTTGTGACTGAATTAAAGTAAAATGTAAAACAGAGAATATTGTAGTGAGAGCTCTGAAAGTTCTTGGGTTGGGCATTCCTTGATGGATACAATCTTTTCTTGCACACTCCTTCACCATCTTAACAAACTGTAAAACAATGGAACATTAAGCATTCCTTAGTTCTGGCTAAATTCATTAGACATACTTGTTACAAATCACCAGCGTACAGCATTCATTGTCTCGTGTAACTGTGTTTGTGATTCCCATGTGCCACACTGTTGCTCAGGATGAATATTACAGAGTGATCACACTCCTTGCAGTGCTATTTTATAGACACTGGACGCCACATATAAAACGTAAGAGGATAAATACCGTACATATTTTGTGTCTAGTTGCAAAATGCCAATGATAGTGAATATTTAATTGTTTTGGTATAACCACTGTTCAATGCTGTGTTGTATCTCTGCTGAACAAATCATATATTTATATGTAACATAACTGTTCTATGCCTTTTTCTCATGAAAAATAATTTAACTTGCTAATTGGAGCTTTTTTGTTTGTTCTAAAGACTGTCCCACAAGTTCCCTACCATGTCCATGCTCTGTGTTCTCTGTTGAAAAGACTATTCAGAAGCTGGTATTGTTATTGTTTGCAATTGTGAATTTGAAAGGGACAGCAGATACAAAAATGCACAGAGGTTTATGTGCCTGCATTGTGAGCATGTTTGCTCAGCTGTTGCACTACCAATCCTGGTGTCTTAATTCTCTATGGGTTTACTTGAATATGACCAAATTGTTTTGTTTTGTCTAGATTGTATGTATTATATGTATTATTATATTATAAGTGAGGGACTGTTTAAGAGACATGATTATTGTTCAGTACAGTTCTGTTATGGCGACTTGGTTGTCATCTGTCAAACTTTGTGATGTCGAAAATTGCAAAATTAGTTGAACCACCCCATTATTTATGCCAACTCTTGAGACAGACAGTCAATTCTTCAGCAGCTCACTTTAAACCATAACAGAAAAACACAACCTGTTTACTTGTTGCACTGGTTCATCCTACTTGTAGCAATCACCATCAAGTTTTCTGTGCTTAAGGTTATGATTGTGTTGTAGGTTATATCATGTAATTCTGTCCTGTGTATTATTTTGTGGAAAACGCTAAGGTTACTGTTTAAACGTACACATTATTAAAAGGGGCAATATACATTTTCTTGCCCATGCATGAAAACGTGTAAATCGATTTGGTCTTTATTGTGAGCCAGTGGAGTATTGGAGCCTACATGTTTACTGTTTTCTTTTGTGTGCTCATTAGTTTGAAGAGTTGTGGAGCTGTCTACAGATCTACAGTTGACTGTTAGTAATGGAGTGATCTGCAGTTATTTTGTGCATTACTTTTTTAAGCTTTCACTGAACGACATACACTCATCCTCAAAAAAAAAACAAAAAAAAAAAACGACGCACCCAGAAGGAATCAACCGGCAGGAATGAAACTTGGTGGGTAGGTTTAACATCGTGAGACATGCGGTTGATTTAAGTTTCAGACTCAGCCGTGCATGTGACATAAGCAAGTACGGCCGTTGTCGCTGTAGCTGACTGGCTATATAAGGCCGAGTTCCATTCTGACTCATACTGTTGTGTTGGTAGCATCTTTTGCAGATGACGTATGCCTTCGATAGCAATTCCCGGTTACACTGTAGGGCTCCGGGAAGCGGGAAGGTCTTAATCTAAGTATTGGGCGCCATAACGGTCGTGCGGATATTACCATAGCACGCTGTTGGCGGTAGTGGATAAAAGAAGGTATGCACCAAGGACATAAAGGGTATGGGAGACCTACACGAACCACGGAGAGGGCCAACTGACGGATTGCCCGACATATGCGGAGTGACCCAACACCCACGATTGGGGACATTCGGTGAGCAGTGATGTTCGTGCAAGCACCATTGGCAGACGGAGGACGACATGCACGCAGAGCGTTACGACCACGTCAGCGTCGTCAAAGGCTGCAATGGTGTGCCAGACTGTCAGGAAGTGACTCAGAATGGCAGCGGGTCATCTTCAGTGACGAGTCCAGCTTTTGTTTTGGTGGAGACGACCAATAAACACCCTAGTCAGCACCAAGATGAACAGTTTGTTGTCACACATCCAGAAGGCCTGGTGTCAATACTCCGCCCCTACCACAAAATCCGCAGGAACTGTGTGAGAATATACAAACTGCATGGGATGGATTATCACAGGACACCATTAGGAACCTCTACAACTCCATGCCGAGACATCTGACATGCTGCATTAGCAAACAGGGCGGTCCCACGCCATACTGAGAGACACTACTTCTGTATGTGTAGCTTGAGAAATGTTGCCCATATCAGTCTAAATGTTTCATCACTTTATTTTCAAGGTAACCTTTATCTTTTTTCTGTATAGCATTGCAATCTGACGCTTATTTCTGGGTTTAACTTTTTTTTGATGAGTTATGCAGATTATGCATGATGTGCAGTTTCACGATAACTTTTAAAAAATGAAAAAGGAGGCCTTTGAAAACACGCACAGACATATGTCCATCAGGCTTCTTACTCCAGACGCTACTTAATGCAAGGGAGGCCAGCAGAAGACTTTTCAACACTAAATAAATATTTTTTAATGCAGATTCTGACAACTGAATAAAAATATATACTCCACCTGTCAAAAAGCACATGTGGGGCTTTGAGGTCAACATATTTCAAAGCTCTATTCTTACATGAAGGCCCAATAATAAATATTGTAGGACTTTGCCAGTGAACATGAGAAGCAAGGCCCCCACCTTTGTATTGTTCCACTGCTTTTTGCATAGATAATGGACTTGAGGGGAATTCCATCATATTTTCAAAAAGTTCAGCATAATTCAGTCCTTAAGATGTAAACTAAGACATTTAGAATGGTTTGCTGTGAAGTGGTTCATTGTAGAGATATCAGTGGTGGCGAACGGAACCAGGAGTCTCCATGTCTACAACACAAATGTAGCCATTTTATTTACCATTGAAAACTACCAGTCAACCTACATGTGTCTTCTGAGTTTTTAAATCGAGTGCTGATGATGATATAATAGGCATAAATCTGAAAAAGCAAGTTTTTTGGGGGGACTGTTTTTTTTTTCTTTGGATGCCCTCCATATCCCTATATAATGAATGGATTTTAATAAACAAATTAAAATGCATTATAAGCTAAACCTTTATCACAATTTATCATAAAGCATCTATCATAAAGTTTCAGATATCAGTATATTTGTAATCACTTCATTTAATAACTTTATGTGAGGAATGTTTTAGAGAGGGACGTCTGGTTCCTATTACCTCCACAATGAACAGTTCTAACTCTGTAAGTTAACTAGAGCAAAGCTCTTCACATCCACCTTGAATTACTTGTTTACATCTCATCCACTATTTATGTATATTTTTTGGGAAATCAGCAGAGTTCCCCTTTTAAAGGCTGTGCATCGCCAAAGGGGGTAGTGGGCCTTTGTTTACAGTCCTGCGAAGTCCTACGCAATTTTGAGACTGTTGGTTGTGCAAAAAACAAAAAGGCTGCACCCCTAGGGCAGAATGGTGGTTTAACTGTGAACAAGAGTGGAAGTGTTGGGCAAAACAGGTGTCGAATCTCACTCCTTTGCCCTCTCCGTTTGCGTGTACGCAATCCTGAGAGCGTAATTGATACTTTGGGCCTTTCTCCACTACGATGGGCAAACAAAAGTGTGAGATGTTTGCAAAGGAGGGTCCCATTGTGTCCAGTTCAAAGGTGTGCATGTGAAGGAATGCATGGTTTGGCTCTTTCATTTAGAAAGGGTCTTTTAATGCACAAGGTTAGGGGCAAATATGAAATGGATAACCACAATCCATTCTTGCTGCAGATACCTGGTATACCTCCCTGAAGCAGTAATCTTATGCTGAAACAGACTTTTGGTCAAGACTTCTTTAATGATATACTCCCATGGATTTACACTGTGATACATGTATTCAGTTGCACAACATACCTAGTCTTGATTGGTTGTACAGTGATTACAGTATGATCTCACTGGCTATATGGTCATTTCATTCACTAGAAGTAAATGTTTTATGTGTGTCTAATTTTTGTATATATCCTGCATTTATTTTGTATTATTTTCTTATATTCATTTTCCCTTGTGTTGTGACATTTGTGTTGTTTTATGTACCAAAAACAAACATTTTTACACCGCCATTTACTCATCATTTTCCAATCTCTTTTTCCCCCTCAGAATTAAATGGGCTGTTTTTGTTACAGTGCCTTTAAGACAGGTATATTTAAATGACCTCTATTCAAATTGACAGCCCTATATTGTGCCTATATTTAATTATAACTTCAGTGTAAACTGCTGTAGGTTGAATATTTAGACCTACTTTATATTTATTTTATATTTTTATATTTTAAGTAAATCTGTTGCATTTTGTGATGTGCTACTTTTGCAGCATCCATACAGTTGAAAAAAAACTCAAGTACATTGGTACAGATGAATGATCCAGAATTCTTCCTCAATTTTCTGCAAATCTTATTCACAACTACAAGAAATGTTTGGGGGGATGTGATTTCTGCTAAAGGAGGGTCTACAGGATATTAAATGTAAGGGTTCACTTACTTTTCCAGCCTGCACTGTGGATGTCACTTAATGTGCTTAATAAAAGACATTAACGTACAACTGTTTGTGTGTTATTAGTTTAATTAGATTGTGTTCGTCTACAATCACACCATGTTTTATTAGTAATCAATGCAGAAATCCAGATAGTTCCAAAACGTTAACTTAGTTTTCGATGCAACTGTATATGTACTGTGTGGACGGGGGGCAAACAGTACGGTTTACCATTCTACATCAAACTTTTTTGTTTCTAAAAACGCATAGAATAATCACTTTTCCATGATACAGACCATTTAAAACAAATGACCAGGTCCACAAATGGAATGGTCAGATTTTTAAAGAACGGTCAAGTTTTAAAAGAAAATTAATTTACTGGGTGTATTTGAATGTTAAAAATAAAAATGCCCAAAAGGGCTCTTTGGGGGAATATCATAAAAGCACTTCTGGTTCTTTGAAACACCTTCAATGAATGGTTACTTTCTGTAATTGAGATGTTTGAAGCACTTTGTTTTGAAGAATGAAGTACGAAGAACTTCCACATGAGGTAAAGGTTTTGTACCAATTAATGAAAGCCAAGAACAATTTAGGAACCAATATATTTTTGAAGTTTAACGTATTAGTCATCCAGTTTTTCCATTAAAACTGGATGTACTCCAGTGCTTCTATGAAATGACCAAGTCAGACAATTATAAAATAAATGGTAAACACAAAAGAGGTAGTTCTTGGCTTTTCCGCTAAATGATGACCTGTTGGACCAGTTGCTACTCCATGATGCATTGGTAAAGGTGGCCATGCCCTTTGTAAAACTGGCACAACTGAGAAAACTGTTACCTTGCTGTGATCACTCCTCTGAGCCTAAGTGTAGAAATGAAGACAAAGTCAAGTGTACGGTGCTAGATTTCCCTCAACAAGATTAACTTCCTTCACTCTTCTAGGACTGATCAATAAATGCGTTTTAAGCAGAAGTTCAAACGTGAACTAAATTTGGTAATTCAGTCCCTATAATCTTGAATAAAGAGAGCGCATAAAACATATAAACCAGTGGCTCACATTCCAGTGACGGTAAACAAATTTTGACAATACAACTTTTCCTTTCTTTCCATTGATGCCGTTTCATTCTCTATTTCCTTAGGGCTCTGATCCCTCTTTTAAAATCCTGCTGCCTTGCTGATAGATGAGGATCCCTACCCTTTCTGCCCTTTTGTTCAATGAAAAAAGCTCTCAGCAGTTTTTCTCCCAAGCCAAAGCTTCAAAAGACTCCCAGTGAATGTGATTAGGTTGAGGGACCAAAGACAAATTGAGTGGACAAAAACACTGGCCATTGTCTTGCCATTCACTCCCATTGTCCTCTTTCACCAGAGTCACAAATTTCAGGGCATTAGCCACACAGCGTGACCATCTTTCTCCCTCATTGGAGTCATCCTCCTCCCTCCTTTCACAGTCATTAGATTCATTACAGACCACAAAGAACAGCCAACAAAACAGCTTGTGATGTCAGCTGGATTCTGGCCTCCCCATGGGAGAGCAGAGGAGCACTTTCTGAAGTGGACACTGGAATGAGAAGAAGTTGAAAACCTGTGAGTCTTCAATTTATGTCAACAATGTTTACAACATGGTCTAAACATGCATCAAAAGAGACAGAAAGGTTCCTAAATGGTTCTTGGTGTGGACATACAGTTTGAAAAAAACTTATTTAGTATAGACATTTTACATTATGTGGAGGTTCTAGAAACATTAAAAAGGTTCTTTAAACTTTCGCAGAAAATGCCTCCACAAGATGAAAGATGCAAGCAAAATTTTATATACTTATCATTTTTAATAATTTTCCAATATTTTTGAAATTCTGGAAACATTTAAATTTCAGAACATACCATTCACTCCTCTGTTATATACATTTACATATGTCCACTTACTCAACCTACAGAGGTTTAGCCCACACATTCACACTGAAGTTACAAGGAGTGCTTCGTCCAGTACTGTTTTATGAATAAGGCACAATACAGGGCAACCAAACAGACACGGTTTACATATATCAACACATCAAAAACTGTCTGTTTAGTTCTAAGGGTTCAAGGGTTCAATTTAATAATCCAATTGGAAAAAGATTTCTCAGCTCAAGTGCATGTTTGAAATAACCTAAAGCACATCACTGTCTGGCGGGGCATTCAGCAAGAAAACACAATCATTATATTTAACATACCATAGAGGTATATTAACCAACTTTATTTTTGTACTTTTACCCATCTTTCAGTAGATCATCGTTAATGTAAAAAGGAATAATAGAATGGAATTCTTGTGCATTCACAGTTTGACAGTGTCGGACCGGCTGGTTCTTTCAAGCACTGCAGCAAATACTGTGGCATGGCTAACTACTCCAGTCAACACAAAGTTCATCTAAACCACACACAGTTCTATTATTGATGTTTCTTACATATACTATGGTTTCTACTGCAGCGTGCTCCTATTCTTCCAAATGCAAGCGTGCGGAGTACCATGAGCTATGGCACCAAGGTTACATCATTGTGAAGAAGAACAGAGCACAGCTGTGTGAAGAGAAGGGGCCCTCTTCTTCAATGATGAGAAGTGAAAGCCTTTTTTGAACGCATTGTTCCCTCCTTCCCTTTTCGAAAAAGAACTTTCTTTTCTTTAGCCACTAAATGAGCTTCTCCTTCAGAGATAATTCAGATCACCCATGCAATGCAACCCCAGCTTTATGACCAGAGAAAGTTTTAAGAGAGGAAAAGGCGGAGCAAATTCAAACCAGACTTTGAATCATTTGTCTCTTTAATTACGTTTTGCTGCATTGTTCTGATGTTATCCACACTTGGCTCAGGCATCCTTTTTAGCTCTTAGAAAGTGAGGTCTACATATAGGGCACTAGCTTTTATTGTGTTCTGGTCTCTATAAAAGACGAGTTTCAGTTTTTGGGTCAAAATGTTTGAAGGATTAGCCTGATTTTCATATAGATAGGCTATTTATAATGGATGTTGTGACAAGCCCTTTTTAAAGTAATCATTGGTCAAAGGTAACCTAGCAAAAATCCATCCTGATGCTTGCAAAGCTTTGCTTTGTTCACACATTGCATCTGTCACTAACTGAAAACTGGTCTTCTTTAGTCGGACCAGCCAGTGTGTTCTGAGCAAACAGTAGCTGCCTGCTTTAAGAGAAACTTTCTTATTGAAATGCCTGTACTAAAACCAGAGACTACGAATACAAAGTGGGGACCTGGAAGGTCATGGAGAAGCATGAAAAATAGGGGGAAAAAATCCCAAATCAAATATCATTTGGACTTGGGATGAAATAATATGTATTTGTAAGCACTTTCAGTTGCATATGATCTCTATGACAAACAAACCAAATTGGAATGGAAGTTAGTATTGCTTGAATATCCCTTCAAAACAAGTCATTGCTGTCAGTGTGAATAAACCAACATGAACACTCAGGAGATTCCTACAAGAGGAAATAATTCAAATCGCAGTCATAGCACAAAATGTGGGTATAAGAGACCCAGAAGGATAAGTGGTTTAGATGATGAATTCATTCTGGTCTAAATAAAGAGGATATGTTGTTTTTTGTGTTATGCAGTAGCTCAGCACCGTATCCCTGAGCGTCATCAGTTTTATAGAACTAACAATTGAATTTCATTTTCATGTTTTCTTCCACTGCGCATCCTTAAAGGGTCAGTCAATCCTAACTGCTGGCCTAGCCACTGATCTATAGGTTAGGAAATACAACCTCTAGCATTATTGTAACTCTTTATCTGGGTTGTCAATTTTTTACATAGTACAAAATGGGCATCAGAGACAAGTGTTGTTCACGCTTTCAATGAAAGAAAAGAAGCTAAACTCAGGTATGCTATCTAGATTGTCAAGCAGCAGCCTTTGGCTTTTTATGCCTAACTTTTATGCCTAACCTGACAAGTCATTTCTGTCACTCTCTCGGTCATTCCTTCCATACATTTGTCTTCCTGTAATATGAGCTATCTGGCCATCTACTGCAATTAATAGCAAATAAATAAATAAAATTCAAAAACTGGACATCAAAGCAGCCATAGTTTTTCAGAAGCCCCTCCCACTTTGAAAATACATCATCAGAAGGGTAAACATTTTCTCTATACAGACTACTGCGTCATAAGAAATTGAGTTACATTTTTCTTTATTGCCAGCAAGGCTGGAGTGGGTAGAAGAATGCCTGGAGGATCAGTAGCATTTGGGCCGGTACCACCTCCAGTTAGAGAGAGCTTGGCCTATTAAATGTAGTGCCGTAAATCTGATACAAGAAGTAGTAGTGTACAGAGTTCATTACTCATTTTGCAGTTTTCATGTATGAATCATGTGAAGATGGACAGCATAGACAATAACTGCAAGAACCAAATGTGAGTATATACACTATATGCCAAAAGTATCTGAACACCTGACCACACCTACATGAGCTTGTTGTACATCCCACTCCAAAACTGAGTGCATTAATATGTAGTTCGTCTGCTTTTGTGGCTATTGCAGCCTCCAATTCTGGGAAGGCTCTCCACAAGATGGAATGTGTCCGAGGGAATTTTTTGCCCATTAAGTCAAAAGAGCATTTGTGAAGTCAGACAGTGGTGTTGGACAAAAAGGCCAGGCTCATAACTGACAGTATAAGTCATACCAAAGCTGTTCAATGAGGTTGAGGTCATGGGTCAGGTCAAGAACACAATATAATAAATTGTCAAAATTAAATTGAATGATTTTTTTTAAATATATGTGTTGAATCTGATGCCAGCAACACATTTCAAAAAAGTTGAGATGGGGCAACAAAAGACTGGTAAAATTATATAACGCAAAAGAAAAAAAATAAAAAACACCTGGTGAACCATCTCACAACTAATTAGGTTACCTTAAAAAAAGAACATCCCAGAAAGGCTGACTCTGCACAGCAAATAGTGCAATAATTCAAGAATAATGCTTCTCAGCACAAATCAGCAAAGAACTTTCTTTCACCATCTAGGTTATCTAATATCACTAAAATATTTGGAGAAATCCCTGCATGCAAGGGACAAGGCCCAAAACCAATACATCCAGTGTGATTGCCATCCAGGCTGTGATCTAAAGGCAGTGAAATCATCGCATGAGCTGAGGAGTACTTTACACCAATCAGAAACACTGCCACCTTCTCTGGGCACAAGCTCTCTGGGCTCCAAGTGTCCAGTGGTCTGATGAATCAAAATAAGGTATTTTTTGTGGAAATCATGGATCATGCCACATCCTCCGGGCCAAAAGGAGAAGGACCATCCATCTTGTTTTCGACATACAGTTGAAAAGCTTGCATTCATGAGGGAAGAGAGGGGCATTAGTGCATATGGCATGGGTGAAACGCTCATTAAGGCTCCATTAATGCTGAATGATATATACAAGTTTTGGAGCAATACATGTAGATAACATCTTTTTCAGCAAGACAATGCCAAACCACATTTTGCATGTATTACAACAGCATGGCTCCATCGTGAAAGAGTCCAAGTGCTAAACTGGCCTGTGTACAGTCCAGACGTGTCACTGTGAAAACATTTGGCATGTGAAACAAAAATATGACAAAAGAGACCCAGACTTGTTGAGCAGCTTAAATTCTATAACTAGCAAGGCCTGCTCATCTCCCAAAACCTTACAGAGTGTTCTTTATAGAAGAGGTGATGTACCACAGTGGTAAACATGACCCCATCCCAGCATTTTTGTAACATGTTGCTGGCATCCAATTTAAAATAGCCATATAGTTTTCAAAAAACAAAACTAAAAAATAATATATATATATATGTCTTTGTAATATTACCAATAAAATGTAGGGTTTTAGTGATTTGCACATCAATGAATGTTTTCATTTACATTTTAAACAGTGTCCCAATTTTTTTGGAAATCATTTTTTTAAATCATTTGTCATGTTATTTTATATTCTTATAAACAAATAAAAAGGCAGGTGTTTGATAATTAGTAGATTTTGACAAATTTATAAAATTACTCCTTTATTTTGTTAAGACTGATTATATTTCCTTATATGGTGTTGCTTTATTTTCACTCATGGTGTGAATGAAAGGCAAAAAGAAACATACCTGGCTGTCCAAAGATTGGATTTCAATTTGTCTCCAAAAACATTAACCTCTTTAAAGGAACTTGCACTCTATGAAAAACCTCTAGTTCATCTGAGAGCTGTTTAATGACGGGCATTACAGTTACACAGCCACGCTGAGAGACGCCTGTTACCCACGCAGTAACTTACACTTTGTCAATCTGCACCTGCTCTTTTAGAGGCTCATGGCACGGGCTGAGGTGCATTATCATCTTAATCCTCCTGCTGCTCTTTCACTCCAACAATGACTTCTCTCAGCACCATGCTGCTGCAGAGCCCGGGAACATTACTCTAACTACGCGCTCTCTTTAGAGAGTAATAAACACGTGTAATATAAACCTTACAGGAGACTCAACGAACTGGTTTAACTGTTCGACTAATGTTCCTCTAATGCTTGATTTTCAGTCGTTTAGGCTAACTGTGATCTGAGAGGAAATTTAAACTGAGACCATGTACAGACCTTGTACACTGACAAAAGTGTAACAGTTAAACACGATTTGCACAGACGCCAAGCACTGTGCTAAGTGTTTTTAGGAAGTTTCAAGTTTCTTTTTCCCTTTTTCTCACTTGTTTAAAAAATGATGCACCTGTTGGATAAACAAATTCATTCAGTATGGTCTAAAGTGAAATGGCACAGTGGTGGTGATGGGAACCAGGTGTCGGTAACAAGTCCGATAGGTTTGATAGGAAATGTTGATAATGGTGAAATAAGGATAATGCTTTCTTTGGGGAACCTTTGCCCTACACCAGGCATGTACATTTCCATCATGAATAGGCTTTAAACGTGCGTTTTAGACCCAATTTAAGCCAAAATCACAGGCATCAGGCAACATACAGTGCATTAAAGTCCTATCACCATCAGTGTAAACAATTCTGACTTCAGAATGACCTTGAATACTGAAACCTGTAGACATTTTTAAAGATTGCCCAAATTCACATTTCACAACATTTGATTTCACTCAGTTTTTAGCTTTTTGTCTTAGTGATGACATTTTTGGTGGATCCTGGAGGAAGCTGTATCCCTGCTGAAAAAAAACAGCACAGATCAGCATCCATTCCATTCTGGTTTAAGGTTAAAGTGTGCTGGACTGCTGTTGGTTTAGCCATGCTGGCTGACCAGCATACTAGCATCCAAAGCACAACATATCCTGGTCTTGCTGCTGTTTTTTTGATAGGGACTTTGATCAGTGAGCAGGTTGCTGGCTAAATGTAAGTGAATGGATTTCTCTACAGCCACACGTTAACGGTTCCCGTTCATCGTTCAGAACTTAAAGTAAACTTGATAACACAGTAAAGGCGAGCGCGTGAGTGCGCTTTGGAAAACGCCGCCCAAAGGCTTTCTCCTCCTCTCTCACGCGCTGATGTCACCGACGCTTATTGTCCTCAACGAATCTGTTCTCTTCCGTCCAGCAGGCTGATCACTGAGCACCTGTTGAAGAAACGCTCACACAGAGAGGAGCCGGTGAACCGGAGAGTCCCACGCGCTCTCAGCTCGTTTATGGATCGCAGCTTTGCGTAAATGGACTTACTGGTGAAACGATCGGACTCCGCAGGACACTAACAAGCACATGATACACTGCACACCTTTATTTTTATATTTAGGCGTGTGGACGCAGCGAAAAGTTTAATTTCAGAGAACATGTGCACCTTCTTTCACCTATGTATCAGGAATACAGTGCTTTGCTCGAGTTGAAGACTGCTGTAGTTCTGAGAACTGGGGCTCAAAGTGAAAAGTGCCGCCAGAGGAAGACGACAACGAAGCGAAAAGCAACATGTCGAAGCCGATTGACCACGTAAAGCGCCCTATGAACGCCTTCATGGTCTGGTCGAGGGCTCAGAGGCGAAAGATGGCACTGGACAACCCAAAGATGCACAACTCGGAGATCAGCAAGCGCCTGGGCGGAGAGTGGAAACTTCTGTCGGACTCTGAGAAGAGGCCGTTCATCGACGAGGCCAAGCGGCTCAGGGCGGTGCACATGAAGGAGCACCCGGACTACAAGTACAGACCGCGGCGGAAGCCCAAGAACGCGGCGAGGAAGGACAGGTACCAGCTGAACGTGGCGTACAGCCTGGGAGAGCCCGACTCCCTAAAGGGGGCGCTCTTGCAGGGTGGGGAAGCGGAAAAAGCTGCAGCCGTAGCCGCCGCTACCAGAGCGCTGCTCGGCCATCCTCTGCCAACCAGCGCTTACCCGTACGTGGACATGCACTCGAAAATGTCCGAGTTGCCCGGGTTACCTTTTGCGCACGGCCCGCTTGAATTTCCGGGGCGTGTGGCAGCGTTCCCCACCGTGGGGGTCCTGGGGGGCGCCACGCACACACACCCAAGCCCCGCAAACCCAGGATACATGATGCCCTGCAACTGCCCAGGCTGGACGGCCTCTGCCCCTCATCCTCCCGTAGCTTACGTGTTTTTGCCAGGCATGAGCAAAACCCTACACGAAGCGTGTCCAGCGTACGCAGCGGCCTTATGATGGCCGTCAGAGGAGGAGGACTGAATGGGTGTTTAATGTGCTGGAGGGCCGCTCATGCCTCATGATGGACCCGGTGAAGGTTGTATATTTGTACAGATGAAACGTCTGTGAGTGTTGTTCAGACTCTTTCTTGAGCGGTTAATAAAGCATTCCACTGCTTTAATAAAGTCACTGGCAAATAAGAAATGGCTTGTATATGTATCTGAAGATGGCCTTTTTGGCTTTTTGCCCTTTTTCAGTTCACAGACGTGATAAACCAGTGTGGAGACTGTACTCTGAGGAACAATCTTCAAATACTATTAGTTTTCAAATTAGACCAGAGTCCACACTATAAGAAAAACGTACAGGCTGCCTTAAAAATATGAGCTTATTGAACGTCTAATGACATGTTCAGACACGTGACCTTTCTTGTTCTGTTCATTTACACTCTTTAAATGTTAGTTGTGCAGCTAACGACTGAATATTGACTGACATATAATTAGGCGTAGAAGAAAATGCATCAAGCACAAAATGCAATAGCTGTACTGATGGTTTTGTTTCTGCTCAGAGTCCAGATTTAAAGAAAGTCTTTTGGTCTCACATTCAATACAAATTAGGTTGAAAGTCTTTTTTCAGCAGTCTGAAGTCTGAATACATACCGACTCGTCTTTATGTATAAGGCCGTCTGCAACATTTAAAAACCCTTAAAAAGGCATTTAAAGCAATTAAACAGTTTAATTCTCGTTAATTTACTGACTAATTATTTGCTGTTAAGACCATTAAAAGCTAATTGTTTGGTCATTTTGCACTTGACCCATTTGTTTCTGCACATGAATGGAGTATAGGGAGCCTTACAAGATCCGGCCATTGTTTGTATCTTAATGAACGAAAAATTTACTGAGAATTTTAAGGCAGCCCGGTAACAAATAAAAAAACAGTTTTGTTGGTGTTTCATTTAAAACCTGTGAGGTGTTTATCTCAAAATTGAATTCCCCATGTAAGGGATAGGCCTATATGTAAAGCTGTATTTTTTGCTGCCGTCAGAAGCGCTGAAAGTTAAAATGATAAGAAGTGAACATGTCTATGTATGTTTTTCCACATTACACCTTAAACATTTCCCCTGAAGACATTTTCCACAGCGCAACTCATGGCAAAATTCTCCCAAAATGTTTTGTACAAGTGGTTGCGGATCTCTGCAGTGTGATAAACTGCTTCACTGCAAATCCAAATATTTCTCTTCTAAATGCTCTGAAATGAAAGCAAAAGCGAATCAAATCTGTTTTTTATGAGATGCAGTTGTTCTCTATATTCTGTGTCACAAGAGTGCCTTATTTGGGGAACGTTGTGATACTTTATTCTTATGCTCAAATTTGATTTTATTCTCATTTTTGTTTTACAAACACTATGCTTTTCAGTAATATGCGTAACAGGAAGAAGAATCACGTTCTCTACAGTTGATGTTTCTATTTTATTTCAGCATCTTTCAGCAACTTTCATCTTTGTAAGTGTTCTGGTTTATGGATCAGAGGTAGATCAGCAGGGTATGAACTGGTGACTATTGTTTGAAGTCGTTTAAAAACATTGGCCACCCTCATGGAAGAATTCAAATTTGTAACAGGTTTCATTTGATTTTACAACTACGTGAGAAAGCGCAACAATGAGAACGCGAGCAACTATTTCAGCCAGCGCAGCACATGAATATGGAAAGTGATTGGCGCCACCTGCTGGCTACATTTAAAACATTTAATTCATTATTACTTTCGCCCACGGGAACGTTTGATGGTTGATCATATCGTCATATTTTTTTTTCTGAGTCACGTGAGCGTAAGATTAAAGTAAAATGACAGAAACTGACATTGCGTCACTATTCATAGGCCTGAAATGGTTTGGTGCTGCCGCCTCGTGCGCACACCGAAAATATTGCTCTTCAAAAATTATGTAATCAAAGCAATAGTTCTATTTAGAAATACGAACTCATTTGCATCATTACATGGTTCTTTGCGTGGTAAAATGGTTCTTCAGATACAATGTGACAATGTGTTGTATATGGTTCTATAAATCTATATGTTCTTCTACTATTGCAACATAAAGCTTGTAACAGAATAACCATTTTTTGGTTCTACATAGAACCATATACAACCTGGACAAATCTCGATCTATTGCAAAATCATATATCAGATATCAGGCAGCATATTCTTAACTACTGTGCGTAGTAATTTAGGTAACCTTTACGAGGCATTAAACTCTTTAGACGTCTGTTTCCTATCACCACCACTGTGACCAATCATGACTCGGTTATTTTTCACTAGAACGTAACATTTCACAACAAAATACCGTGAATGGCACGATTTACACCGTGATCGTTTAAACGTAAAGGACGTTTTAAAAGAATGAACCATTTAGGTACAGAGTAAACTATGGAACTGGGGTTGAACTTCTTAGTCAACCCAGCATCTATCAGCAGATGAACTGAAGTTTGCACGGCGCCATTCTTCTCTTTATTTGGGATTCTTTTGAGACCAATGCCCAATCACAAAATAGTACAGATGTTGTCACTAACAAAACATATTGAAAGGAATTAATGACTAAATATGAATGGTATCTCCTTCACTAATATACTTGGGTATAAGGAAACGTATTGTCATTTGATAGTACTCTGGAGAGTATAAGTCCATCAGGATATTATTACATAGGCAACTAGTGACCCAACTCTGCACTATAGGCTTAAAAAGTGGTGAAGTTGTGTGTTTTTATTCTCCACACTGAAAACATAATTTTATTATAGAAGATAATTAGGCATAACTGGACATCATATATTTATTAATTTATTACTTATTTTACACTTTAATTAAGGAAGGTCTACCTCGCTCAAATATTGCGGTGATTTGTTGACTGGCGCCCCCCTCTGACTGCTGTTTTAAACAAAATTCATGAGGAATACACGGTTTACAGCAAATTCAGAACTTTCTCAGGACATCATTTCCATGAGAGAACAGCATGCTGTAAGTGCTATCTCAGCCACGTCTGACCACAAAGGCCACCCTAACCGTGAAGTGCCCGAAGGTTTGTTAAGCATTAGCCGGTTTCCATGCACGAAACCTCTTGTCATTTATTTAAAGGAGCAGTGTGCGATTTGGCTGGATCTTTTGGCAGAAATGAAATACAGCATATAAAGCTCTGCTCTCACCAGTGTATATACCTGTAACTACAAATTGGTCTTCAGAAAAGAAAACAAACCATGTAGAAATAACTCATTTACTGGTATCTCCGTGTGTAAAACTTGAGATTAGTATCAGCTTTTTGTTTACATTTTCCTTTTTCACATTCAATGGTATAGCATAAATAATAAGCTGGCTAATTAGAAGCTGAATGCTGGCTCCAGCATCATTTAAGGTGGAATGGAAAAATTCAAACAAGAAGCTGGCCAATTAGAAGCTGAATGCTGGCTCCAGCACCACATAAGGTGGAACGGAAGGAAGGTCAATCCTGGCCATCGAAGAAGCAAAAAACATGAATAAGTGGACAGGCACCAACACGAAGGCAGAAAACCTGATGGCTGAGGGGGTTCATGAGGTTGTAATATGAAACTACACCCCTAGAGTCTTACACACTGCTCCTTTAAAACTTCAAATGCTTTCTTAACTAAAGGCTGGTGACTACTTTAAGTGCCTTACCTGAGTTTGATCCAGCTTTCATGAAGCTAATGATTTACTTCTTAACTGCATTCATCAGCAATAAAATCCCCATTTCTGTCTTCTTATATGATATGTGCTTAATCCTGGTCCTGCAGGTCTATCACCTTGGAGAGTTCTGTTCCAACTCACCTGGCTCATATAACCAGAAGCCCATCAAGACCTTGATTACCAGGACGCAGGTTTGTTAGATAAGGGTTGGAACTAACCTCTGCAGGGTGGTAGGATTCCAAAACTAGGATTGTCTTAAACCAATCTTTTAAGTTTATGTACCTATCCCTACTGAAAAAAACAAACAAAACAGTTTAGACCAGCAAGAAATCTGGTGCTGGTTTAGTTGGTCTCATAACCTGGTCAAGCTGGTTGACCTGCATACGACCATGCAAAACACTTTACTGTTCCTCACCCATTATATGGCTTTCATGATGTAATTTTCATGAGCAATGAATTTATTATGTTCTATACTCCATATTTATTTGAAAAGAATAACACAATTTAATATGCAAATGATAGTTCCAGAAGATTGTTCAATCAATATGCAAATCAGCAAAATTACCAATTTCCAGTAACTACTCAAACAGCAGGAGTGTGGAAGTTGCTATGTGGAAGGTCCCATGGGACAGTTAGTTTCCGCATAACAACATCCCTCATGATTTTGACATGCTGGGTCTGGGGGTGATCTTGCCCATGTCTGTTGTCACCTGTCAGTCTTGTTCGATCTTCAGAAGGCTGATGACTGCTTTAAGTGCCTTACTTGGGTTTAATCCAGCTCACATTAAGATACTGGCTTACTCTCTGGCTTTTGCCCTGTGGCAACTGTTGACAACATTGCATATGGCCTCCAAAATAGTCCTGACAGGCCTCTGACAATACCAGCCTATATACAACAGATCAATACATGCTCAAAGGCCCCACTCATCTGGCTGGTTGAACAGACTGAGAAGAACATCATACACTGCACCAAGTATCGGATGCATTGTGGTTCTGCTTGCTATAGATCTGTATGTGTAATCTTCTGCACTGCTTACTTTCATCTTGCCAAGAATCTTGGTACCTCATCCCCACTGTTGTAGTTGACTTCTCACCCTTGATAATTGCTGTCACCTCATACTGAATCAGTTAAATCTCCCTTTCCTGGATCCTGTCATAATAAGACACTTGTTCCTGCTCACCACTTGCCAACTTTGAGCTCTTATTTGAATTAAACGTCTCAGATCATAGAAATTTAAACAACATCATTGCTGCTCAAGCTTTTAGCAGGTTTGACCATCTATTTTAGGTCTTGCTGACTGGGACTGAGTGCCTAGTTTTCAGATGAGCGAGCAGTGGCCACAGGATCCTTACCAGAATACCATGTTGGTAAATGTAGGCCTTGAATTTTTCTGTGAGGCCTCGCTGGTCAGCAACTCCTTACTCTGGTACTGCAGATTTATCCACAAACTTGATCACTAAGAGGGCAGCCAGTAATGTTTCCTGTCAGCAAGAAATAGACGGCCCTGCTAAAATTGCTGTAAAAATGCAGCCGGTCACTCATGTTAGCTGGAACATGAGTTTTC
>CM067476.1:13073297-13089826 GCA_034552555.1 Semaprochilodus insignis | reverse complement strand
ATATATATATATATATATATATATATATATATATATAAATATTCCCACATACTTGGTCTAATGATTGCTATACTCTAGGTGAAGAATACCTGTAATGATCAGTTGGATGACTGGCTATTGTTTGTTGAAGACAGGTGAGTAAGAGATGCATACTACTGTTCAGAAGTTTGGAATCAATATTTTTGATAAAATAAAACAAAGTTGGCTGTGTATAAACCTAATTCTTGGGTAGTTACTCAAAAAGGTAATCAATTACAAACTACTTGTGATTAATTACTGCAAATTAATAAAGTCTTTCTGAATGAAATGTAAAGCCTGCAGAACTGTCTGACCTGTTTAGGTAGGACTGGATCTATCTGTTCTTCAGCATTGGGAATCTTTATGAATCTGTTTCATGCAACCTGATTAGATGTTTCGGTGGATTACAACAGTCTTGCTGTAGTGCAGTGCAGAGTTTTGGCTTGCGCTGCGCTGCTCATATTCACAATGTCAGTGCAAGGCTAAGGACAGATAATATATAGATATATAAAATTCTAATATGCTAATCCTGTGCGCCCTCACAAGTTTCAAATAGTTAGTAGGAAACTAAAAAGCATTAAAATAAAAATAAAGAAATTTGTATCCAGAATGATGAACAGAGCTGTAGAAGCTATACAGCATTGAGAATTAATAATAAAAGTAGTACTCAACATTGAGCTAATTTTAGAAATGGAGATTAAACCTCAAGGCAGTTAACTTCACAAAAAAGTTAATGCATTTTTTGCATACAGTATATTATTTATTTTTCTTCTTCACAAAATCCTTGAAATATCAGTTAAAACACCAAACCTTTTGGATAAATAGTTTACAATATCTATATCTATGTTGTTATATTTATTTCTACATTTAGTGGTTTGTAATATGTATATGTACATTGTTTAATTATTTGTGTGTAAATAACAAATATATAACAAGTCATTACGAACTTTTGAGTTTTGTGTAGTGTAGCTTAACTCATGTATCTACACAGTACTTTCTTAGTTTTGGATAGTCAATGTGATACTGGATGGTTTTATTTTTACATTGTAGACCTGTCAGTGACTTAAGATACCCAATGATATCAGACAAGATGCACAAACTTGGATGGAAGCCAAAGATCTCGTGGAAGGATGGCATCAGAAGGACTGGTAAAGGCAATTCTACTGAACTTAAAATTTCTGTATATTTGAATTATTGACACCATTTACAATGGTGGTAAAAGGAATCCGGGTGTTTACAAAGCATATATGTATGTATGTATGTATGTATGTGTGTGGGTGTGTGTGTGTGTGTGTGTGTGTGTGTGTGTATATGTATGTATACTACCAGAAAATGGCCAGTTTTTATGTATAATACTCAAAATGGCAAAATAGTGGTAAATCTTTTTAGGCCTGAAATTTGTTTCAAAGCTAAAACAAAAAACACAGAATTAAAAAGGTCTTTACCCGTAGGTTTTGACAGCATTTTGTAAATCAGGCACAGCTTTTGTTGCCAATGCATTGTGTCATTAACAATTTCACAAACCCCAGAAAAAACATCAAAAAACATGATTCTTGCCTGAATTCAGAATTAGTTTGTAGGTTTAAATAGATATAGAGTTCTTGTAGATTTTTTGTTTGTTTGTTTGTTTGTTTGTTTTTTTGTTTTTTAATTTTGTGTTTAATTGTAAGATGGTGTTTTGTCTCTTTTCATTGCAGTTAAATGGTATGAAGAGAATGCATCCTACTGGCCAGTGGTCACTGAAAAGAAGCAGCGTGGTCATCTGTTGACTGAAAACCATCACTTGCTTCATGATGCTCAGACCAAAGACACCTTTGCACAAAGTGCTTTATCTACAAATTAGTCATTTTAAGTATTTAATAAATTCATTGTTTTTTTTTTTTTTGTTTTTTTTTTTAGAAGGCTGTAAGACATCTATAAATTATGGGAGTGATGAAACAGATTAGAACTAGGAAGAACTGTAATATGGTGTTTTTAATTTGAATATTTATACATTTTTATTTTCTGTGTTCCTCTCATCAAGTGAAGTTTTGAATGTTATGGACGATTTTGAATATTTTCCCTTCTTCTCATGGGAATCATAGGGTGTGATATCCATATGGTATGATCTGAAACAGAACAAAGCTACATGTTTGTGTTCCTTCACTGTTTTAAAGTATCATCTAAATGTGCCTTGATTATCTGTCTGTCTGTTATCTTGAGTGTCTGTCAGATGTAACCAATTCATCTGTAAAACGTTCTCAAAGGAGTTTAGTAAGGGACACTAAACAGTCACTTGCTCTTCTTGTCTTTAGTACAGGAAGGATGAAGTTTAAATATTTTGCCTACTGAAATTCAATACCTCAATTGCAGAGACTTCAGAATTCCTCATTCCATGTGTTGTAAGACTGAATGCTAAAATAAGAAATTATAGCAGCACAGGCTTGGGAGGCCAGCGCCAAAAAGGATACCAAGTGTCAGTAACTAAAGACTATTAAAGGTGAATTCTTTGTTGAATTGAAAAGTTTTTGTTTTCCCTCAATTTGCTACGACAGCAGCCAATTCTTCTTAAACTAAGCCATATATATATATATATATGTATAAAACCTCAACTGTAATGGGGTGAAATAGCGTGGGGGGCGGGGTGTAATTAAACTTGTCGTACACCGCCCTCTTCTGTTCAAAGTGATAATAAAACTTGTAGTTGACAGGAAGTGACGTTGGGTATGTTTAGCACGTGTGCAGGAAAGCATGTAGTAGCTCGATGTGTGCGGTTCAGGTGAGGGAAATATTTTTATATAATTTTCAGACTGTTGATAGATCTTTGTAAAAGAGGAAAGTAATCATGTCCGAGCCTGGGAGCTATCCGCCCCCCAATTTTAGTTGTCTAGCTCAAGAGCCAGTGCTCAGACCCCCAAGTTTTGAGTGGACTCCTCAGCCGCAAGCAGAGAAGTTCCAGGCTTCCAGAGACTGGAACTGGGTTCAGTCAGCACCACCATCGGCCTGGAACCCCAGCCCTTCTGCTTCTTTCAGTGGCCATTATTCTCCGAATTACGGTCAGCATCGATATCCTGGTGAGTTTTTGTGATATGCGTCTGTCTCTGGGCTGGGAAACATTGTGACAGCGATTTACCGTGGTGTTGTTAACTATCCATATTGTCGTGACTGTACAAATGCCCCCCGATACTTTAATTGTTCAGCTTAACAGGGTACGCCTTTATGAAGCTTTGATTTGTTGTTTTTTATTTTTAAACAGGTCCTCATAATCACGACTATCGATACGGAAGGCAAGGCCATGGCCAAAACCAGTGGGGCAAAAGAGTAATGCTTTTTTTCCCCTTTTTGAAGACTTTGTCAGTCATGTCACATACTGTGATAAAATGTGTGTATCTATGTGGAAGCTTCAGGGTAGCACAAAAGTAAACCAGTACATGTGGTGTTTTTCCCCCTTTAGAAAAAGCAGAAAGAACCAGAGTTTAGTCACTTTTGTGACACTTGCGATAGGGGCTTCAAAAACCAAGCCAAGTACGATGAGCACGTTGCCCAGCATGTAAAGGTAATTGATTGTTCCGTCTGCAAGTCAAACCTGTTAGTTATACAGAGAAGAGCTGCAGAACTTCAAGATCAAGAATATTCCATCGTTTTATTGTTGAAGCAGTAATGTGATTAGCAACATGCATATTATCTTTTCAGTGTTCAGTTGATGACTGCAGTTTTACTGCCCATGAGAAACTTGTAGAAATCCACTGGAAAAACGTAAGTACTCTTGTTCAATTACTGTCATTAGCAAATACTGTATGATGGTTTCATATAAATTCAGCAGTATCCTTTTGAGAGGAACAAAAACAGGGCTAGCTTACACACTGTCTTTCAGAATCATGCTCCTGGAGCTAAACGAATCAAATTGGACACCCCAGAGGAGATTGCAAAATGGAGAGAAGAAAGGAAAAAGTATGATCATTCTCCAAAGTCAATGTATTATCAGTCTTTAAAGGGGAAAAATTGCATTTTTATTATTTTGGTTGGCAGCATTGTAAACCTGGAGATGATGAATGAAATGTCATATGTTTTCTTTATTTAGGAATTACCCAACATTGAGCAATGTGGAAAAGAAAATGAAGATTATGGAGGTCAAAGAAAGAAGGGGAGATGTGCTGGAGACTGCCCAGTTTGGGTGTGTTGTGAATTGATTTGAAGTACTTTACATGTGGGTCATCTGTTTTTGTTTGCTGTTTCTCAACATCTGAAGAGTCAGAGTCAGTTAATGGTGTTTGCCTCTATGTAAGTCTGATTTGAGTTTGCATACAAGTTGACACTGACATTAAGATATTTGATGTTTATCTTCAAACAGTCGGTTTAAAAGTCGTGGCCGAGGGCGTGGAAGAGGGTTCCAGAAACGTGCAAGAGGTGCATGCGGTGCCCATCAACATTTCTACACAGGAAGTGCTGAGGTGGAGCAACCACCAGCTCTCACATGTCCTCCTCCTGATGGAGACCCTCTTGGAGCCCTGGCCAGCAGTGACCCAGGTTAGCAAAACTAGCTGCTAATTTCCAGTCACAAAGGCAGTAACGTCTTGTCTTCACACCGAAGGGGCTGATGCATTTTAATCTTGAAATGCTTTCCAGATTCTGAGAAAGAGGAGCCGGTGAAGGAGACAAAGCTTGCCATTTCAGTGGCCCCCAAGAATATGACTTCTGCTTTGGGATCACTGATGTCTAGCTATGGAGACATGACAGAGAGTGAGGAAGAACCAGACGGTGAGTGACTTACTGATGGGTTGTTTTTACTACTTGTTCTTTGTTGCAACTGATCAGATGTCTTTTAAAAAGTAATTTCATCATCTGCTATGCATTGTTTTGAGATATTATACATTGACAGAAAAATCATGGGACAAATACATCTATTATCGGAGTTCAAACAAGGAATTATAGTGAGTGCCAGACAGGTGGGAAATTCTGTTTCCAAGAATTTAACATTCCTCGACCCACAGTGTCATGTGTACTGGGGAAAACGTCAGAGAAATCATTACCACTCACAGTGGACAGTGCAGTGGCCACCCATGGGTGCTTAATGATTGTGACCAGCTGCATCTGACTAGAATTGTCCATGTGAACAGATGAGCAATTCCGACAGAAATGGCATTCAATGCAGGATGCCTCACATGCATATCCCACAGGTCAGTGCAGCATTCTTAGCTTCCATGGGACATGGGAGCAGAAGACTCACTAGAGTGCCTCTGTTAAGACCATGAAATAGGACACAATGGCTCATCTGGACTTGTTTCGCTAACTGGACCCTGGAGAACTGGCAACATGTGGCATAGTCTGATGAGTCATTGTACCAGTTGTTTCGGGCTGATGGTAGGGTTTATGTGTGGCGTTGACCCCATGAAGTCATGGACCCGAGTTGTCAGCAAGGCAGTGTGCAGACTGGTGGTGATTCCATACTGGTATGGCAAGTGTTTCACTGCTCTGTTATTGCATTGTCATTGCAATGTGTGCATGCACAAAACTCGCATCGCAGGACATGTAATGTTACGTAAGAAACATGTCATGCTACAACTTTTTTGCTGCTTGATACAAAAGAAAAACTTGACACAGTTCCTTGACACTGATTTAAGGCTTCTCTGATGCATGGAGTAGTCACTGGTTTTGTGTATGGTGCATTGAAACCAATAATAGAGCATTACAATTCAAGAAAACATGGTTCATAAGAACGTTAGAGTAATTTCTCAGCTTTTTCGACCCAATAATTTTACAATGAATATTATTTAAACTGTTAGGTGACCATTTCCAGCCCTTCATGGATTTCATGTACCCCAACTATGATGGGATATTTCATCAACATAATTATCAATACTCTAGTTCAGTACCTGTGTCCCTTTTCCATCGCGAAAAAAGAATAATACATTTAGGCAGAGCTCTCCTGGTCGTGTGTGGTCACACTATTTGAAAAAGTGAATCTTTTGTTAACAGTAAACACAACCAGTAGAAACAAAGGAGATTTGCCTTTTTTTTTTTTTTAGTTCATAGCAGAAGCTGTTTTTCTGGCAAGTCTTCCAAATAGTTTGTTCAAGTAACAGTGGCCAAGCACTTTCAGCACAGTTAAAGTTTTCTCATGCCCCTTAATAGTGGAGATGTTTTTTTTTTTTTTTTTTTTCTTCAGTGTAAGGCTGGTTTTTTTGCAGGTCAATATCATTTTGTCACAATTTATTCATGTATTTTGTATCTTGTATTCATGTATTTTGTTTTATCAAGGACTCCTATAATTCTATAGGGAGCTATATAAAACTGTGTAGCATGTTCGTTTCTCCTTTAAAATCTGGTTTGAGGTACACACCAAAAATGTAGACTGTGGTGTGGTAGAAATGATGATTCCTCCATCTATTCACTATTTACCCACCCACTCATTTTGCACAAAGCATTGGACTGAGTCTGTGTGTCTGTCTATCTGTCCGTCTATCTATTTATCAGATATTCCTATCCTGAAAACTGCTCTGGCTTTGAAGGAGAACAAGGTCTTGCTGGCAGCTCATTCTGTCCCTGCCAAGAACAGTGTACCAAAGCTTGAGAAGATGCCGACTGCTGTGGAATCGGACACTGTCCGCCAAGTACCGCATCCTTTGGCTGACCAAAGTAAAAGAGGGGGTCATAGAGGCCAAAGGGGACGGGGTAGACAGGGTGGAAGAGGTGGTTGTGGCCCCAACAAAAGTCCACCGAAACGCCATCCCACCCTACTGGAGATGGTAAGAAAAACAAGAAGCACAGTACACACACCATCTTACACTCTTTTTATAGTCTTTCTTGGATTTATTGACATGTATTCACTGATATGATCAAGTAACCATAAACAAAGAAATGTGGCACGTTTTAGTTTGTGATGCTTCAAACTTCATTGCCATTGAAAATGTATTCATTTTGCTTTACAGTTGTTGGCCCCAGATATTCGACATGAAAGAAACGTGGTGCTCCAGTGTATTCGTTATATAGTCCGTAATGGATTCTTCGGCAAAAACTGTAAAGGCTCTAACCTGGTAATGCCTGAAATCACAGCAATAACAAATAATGGTCTTGTTTCTAATAATGAGATTAATGGAGGCACAGTAGGGGACAGTGTGACTGGAACACATACAGGCTGCCTGGCAAATCGATCACAAGAAGAGAACCATTGCTTTCTGTCACAGGATAACCCAGGACGTTACACAGACGCTGCAAAGCTGTGCCCAGAACCAGAAGGACCTTCAAAGTGCTGTCAGACAGATTATGCAGAAGTCTCTCAGGGAACAGCTGCGCATATCAGGGAAGATTGTACTGAACCAGCACAAACTTCTCAGCCAAAAGTACTTCCAATGTTATTTTCTAAGAGCTTAGTAGCTGATGACTGTTCCAATGGGCTACTGCAAGATGGAGATCATCTTAGCAAGTCCTCAGAGTCAGTAGCTCAGCTAGTCTCTACCGGTAGCCATAAGGCTTTAACTAATGCTGATCAGGCTTTTGTTGGTGGGGCAAATACCGTACATGCAACTAACTCGTGTCAGAATATAACAGGCCTTCCTACTGGGCTCCTTCAGGAAATTGTTCCAAGCTTGAGTTCTAATGAAGAACAAGTCACAGTCCAAAGTCATGACCAGCCTCAACTGTCTATTGGGAAAAAGTCATTACACCAGGGACGGAAGAACGACTGTGATGTGTCCGCAGCAGTAGGGGTAACGGAGCAGAAGGAGCCAAAACTGCTTAGAGATGACGAGGCACATGTACGCCCTGTCATGTCAGTGTATGATGATGACATCTGGGAGATTTCTGCACCCACCGGTGATGCCATGTAGATCACGTTGATCAATTTGACTTGATGAAAGACTTGTAAAAAAGTGAGTTCTGTTCTGTTTCACCTACGTTACAGGTATTAATATCTTTGTAACGTTTGTCTTTGCATCTGACTTAATTAAACATGTTGTACAAGTAATATTGTGATTCCAGCAGTTATGTTTTCTTGAACTGCATTACGTATGCATGGAATGCTAAAAGTAGGGTGCTCTTTCTGATTGGTATTTAAATTGCCTAATGAGCTACTGTCATTCATTTTGAATAATGTGCAGGTGGTGTTGTGGAATGTACATTTGGTCATTTTCAGTCTGTTGCTTATCCTCCAGGCAAACCTGTCACTTTAATGATGGGTGATGTAGATTAAAATATTCTCTCTCTCATGTATGTATGTATGTATGTATGTATGTATGTATGTATGTATTCTAAAAAGGGCGAGTGAGTTCCACAGCAGGCCAATGAGGTACTGCGTTGTTTTCCATCATTATAGCAGTAATTCAGCTACAGGCAGCTGTGGGATTTATAGCAGTGGAATGTTAAACTCTGTACCATTTTCATAATTGTTCAGCTCATCATAATGATCAACGAACTAAAAGCATGCTTCAAAGTATAAAATGTGTTGCTAGCAGCAGTATTAATGCTTATGGTTCTGATTTCAGCTGCTGCTTACAACATAGATTTAATGCGTCAATTCTAATTTAATTACCATGAATATAGAGACGTTCTATCTGAGCCTCACATTTTTATGGTGTACTGTGGATGTCCCATGGTATCGTCAGTCTTATACTACGTTGGATTTGAAACATGTAAAAGTTTTGTTTCTTATATAAATAAACTGCATTACACAGCTCTGCATTGTGTTATTTTAGATGACTCTGACTTATTAATCCTGTACCACTTTTACACTGAGAACATGGGGGAACAGATTTAAGCAGAGTATGTACAATGTCCAGAAATACAAAAGGCAGTGATGCATTTCAAATATAATGCCTGCAGCGTTTGTTGCACTTCATAATGCACTATACATTTTGGGATAAAAGGCAGGCCAGTCTAGTGGTCATGCTGTTTTAACAGGTGCAGAATGCTTCTTGGTCGCTGTGCATAGCAAAGTTTACTTTCGAGCGACAACAGTATGTCAAAGTACTAGCCCACGTGGGAATATCCATTACAGAAGAATGCTGATTTTAAATGTAGTGTAGTCTAAGGAAAGGTCACAGGAATTCAGTTCTTTGCCTTGTAGAATGTTTTACAGGTTCTTTGAATCTGTTCATGGTATTATAGCTAAAATCCTTGCAAATTGAGGAGTTTCATTCTTAAACAATTAAACAGTTTATTTCTTCAAGTAAATGCATGTCACCTGGCTGGAGCCTGTGTAATTAAATAGGAATACCAAAACAATGTGGGGCAATATTGCAGTATTTGTCATCATCAAGATCGACTCTGATCATGTCACAAAATGTCACAATATGCGTTCTGAGCATGTGGTGGATATCGTAAGTAATTCCCAACCGCATGTTTCATTATAAAGGGAGCATAAAGAGTCTTGTTTAACTGGAATTAGTGCAGCAGGATGTGAGATGCTAAATACAAATCACTGCATTCATAGTTTATAGTTATTTTTAGTTAGTTCATAGTACTTTTTTATATGGCGCTGCTTTGTTTTTTTAATTGTATTTGTCTGATGTCAGAAAATATACACGTTGTGACATGTGCCATATCGTGTATCATAAAAACTATCATGATAATAAGTTTTTATCACATCGCCCACCACTGATACACAAACACACATAACTGACATCATAACAGCACACTAATTTCAACTGTAATATTCTAAGGTACAGGTGTGTTTTACAGTTGACACTGTAATAACTTTGAGTAAAATTGAAAAGAAGTACATTCGATCAACCACAAATAAAACATTTTAGGAAAAGACGGCCCCCCCGCAGTGTAACAGTAACAAAACTTGCTGGGAGAATTAATGAAAATGAGAACACGATGAGAACTTATTTAACCAAAGTCCTGAGAATGGAGGCTCTGGTTAAAGATGTGCCCCGTGTTCTCAGCATATTGTTGGTAGAGGGTGACTGAAAGTTACTGAGTGTAATGATCATGCACAGGTACAGATTATCAGCACCATTACTGTGCTTTATGTCTAGTCCAGGTATAACATACAAGGAAAACCACTTTTCCCAGGCTCTGGTTTAAAGCTCTTCCCCCTACAGTGGTAAAGTTGGTTTCACGTTGGCATATTCGGATTTCTTTCTTCAATAGCTTTCGAACGGCTCATGCTAAATGACCAAAAATTACAATTTTTTGTTGCTGACATCCAGGACAAGCAGCAACAACTTTGTTTATGTCGGAAATGTTTGCCTTTTGAAAACCACGAAACACATAGGTTTGAACAGGCCGCCATGGGCAAAGCAAGAGCTAAGGGACCATCTACAAATTACACTATGCAGTAAACACGCAGGTGAAGATCAGTGGGGAAAAGCACCTCACACTTTATTGTACTAGCACTGAGCTTTATGAGCCACAACAGGCTTATTGATCTGTTAACAAAAAAAGCACTCCATGACATAACTTGGCAGAGTTGGCAAGAGTTGTGCACAAAAGTTCGGGTGCCTTGGTTACAATAGCTTTAAAAAAGTAAACAAAATTAAATAAAAGAAGTACATGAAATGATTTTAACCACTGTTATACTGGCAGCTTTAACCGCTGCTAATCTTTAGTGAAAGATTTTTGTGAATTAATTTCAAAAGCTTTTGAAAGTGTAATTATATCACTTCACAACAAGTTGCACATAGACAACATGCTACACCTGTTATATTGTCACACTTAACCCCTTGTTGTCTGTAGTGAAAGGTTTCTGTAAATTATTTTCAATAGCTTTTGAACGTTTCATAATGTCGCTTGAAAACAAGTCCTACTGTATCAAGTAGCACCTAGACAACATACTACACCTGTTAAATTGGTATTATTAACCCTTGTTGTCTGTAGTGAAAGGTTTTTGTAAATAAATTTCAATAGCTTTTGAAAATTTGTTGATATCCCTTCATAACATGTTGTACTGAATTGGCACCTAGACAACATACTACACTTCTTATATTGGCATATTTAATCCCCGCTGGTCTGTAGTGAAAGGTTTTTGGAAATTTATTTCAATAGCTTTTGAACATTCCAGGCAGGGGTTAATAGTACCACTATATCATGTGTAGTATGTTGTCTAGATGCTACTTGATACAGTACAACCTGTTTTGAAGCAATGTAATTATACGTTTAAAAGCTATTGAAATTAATTCACAAAAACCTTTCACTACAGACAACAAGGGGTTAATAGTACCACTATATCATGTGTAGTATTTTGTCTAGGTGCTACTTGATTCAGTACAACTTGTTGTGAAGTGATGTCATCAAACGTTCAAAAGCTATTGAAATTAATTTACAACCACCTTTCACTACAGACCAGCAAGGCTTAATGATACCAATTCAACAGGTGTAGTATGTTGTCTAGGTGCTACTTAATTCAGTACAACTTGTTGTGAAGTGATGTCATCAAACGTTCAAAAGCTATTGAAATTAATTTACAAAAACCTTTCACTACAGACCAGCAAGGGTTAAATCTATCAGTATAAGAAGTGTAGTATGTCATGTGGACAACATTTGATTAATTACAACTTGTTTTTGGGTGATATTATTAATAAGTTCAAAAGTTATTGAAATTAATCCACAAAGATCTTTCACTACAGACCGGCAGGGGTTAGAGCTACCAATTTAAGAGGTGTAGTATGTCATAAGCATTGCACTTAATTACATGCAATTTATTTCTGAGTAATACTGCTAAATGTTTAAAGCTATTGAAATGAATTCACAAAATACTTTGACTACAGATCTGCAGTGGTTAAAGTTTCCAATATAACAGTGGTTTAAATCATTTTAAGTACTTGTTTTGTTTATTTTGTTTACTTTTTTAAGCTATTGTAAGCAAGGCACCCAAACGTTTGCATACAACTCTGCCATGTACCTCAAATAATTCAGTCAAGTGAGATTGTAATTTCGAGTTATGTCAGGGAACGTTTTTTAGCAGATCAATAGTTATACAACTTTTTCAGAACACTTTTTTTTCAATACATTTTTTTCAGAAAAACTCAGACATTATGGTTTTACGTTTGTGATCTGCTAAAAGCCTGCTGTGGCTCAGAAAGCTCAGTTCCAGTACAATGAAGGGTGGTGTGCTTTTCCCCGCTGAAACCCACTGCGTAATTTGCAGACGGTCTCTTAGGTCTCGCGGCGCTCGCGGCAGCCTATATAAATCTTATGGGTTTCGTGGTTTTCAAAAGGCAACCTGCTTGTAGCTGCTGGTCTTGGATGTCAACAACAATAATTTGGAAGTTTTCAAAAGCTATTGAAGAAAGAAATCCGAATATGCCAATATAAAACCAACTTTACCGCAGTGTTCTCGGCGTAAAGTGGTACAAGATGTGCAAGTTCGGGTAGTCTAAAATAATAATAATGCAGTTCATTTATATCTGCAACATTGTTTCAAATGCAATTTAGCGAAACCCACAAGGCTATGGAACATCCGCAATACACCATAAAAATCAGTAGTCTCTACATTTATGATGATTAAATCTACGTTGTACGGTGTTTGAACATTAATACCGATACTAACAACACGTTTTATATTTTAAAGCTCGAGTTTAATTAAAACTACTTTACAAACAAAGTGAAACTTCGCTTACCCCGAACAATAGAAAAAAACAACGATACGATATGGGCGAATTAACAACATCTAAGTTCTGCAGCGCAGCGTCAGCTCAAGACGTCATGATTTTGACATGCGCAGTGAGGAGAAACGGGGAACTGAATTCGCCGTTACACCTGTAATCACGGAGTACATTTTACATCATGTGGGGATAATTTGGATGTCAGTGCAAAGGGTTCGCTTTGTGCAGTTAATAAACAACGCAGCTCTGAGTACGGAAGCATAAAAGATTCATTCTCGCCTACTGTCAACAGCGTAAGTTTTGGCTTGGGGCTGTTACACGCTGTCCTGAAGCCTGTTTGGAGCACAGTATCGTCCCTGAACGACTTAACGCGAACTGGTCCTGAATCAGCGATAAATAGCTGCGAGGGCAAGAACCCCGCGTGCGCCGTGCGGCTTCTCCTCCCACTCCCGTCGTCAGCGCTGGACCTGCTAGCTCGTTGGTTAGCATGCTAGCTAACTGCATTCAGCTATGGCAGCGGGGTGGCTGAAGAGCATAGAAAAGAGGATGATACAGCAAACCTTGAACTGAAACAACCGCACGATGGATTTAATTTTTCGACAACCACCCGAAGAGCATTAACAACGGGACAAAGATTTAAACGCACTCGTTGGACTTACTGCGTCGTTATTTCAATCAGACAATTAAACAAACAAAAATGCATTGCAGTTCATCAACGTCTGCTCCAGTGTGATGGAGGTGATGTCGTATGACAACTGTTTGTATTCAATTGTCTTGCTAGCCAAATACCGGCGTTGTATAATATCAAATGTCAGTCTCGAAATTAGATTCGTTGCTTAATATATTTATCCAGAAATATGTGTTGTAGGTAGATATTTAATTGGACTTTACAGTCGCACGCAGTTTTGTCTGTGTTTCAGACTTGTCATTTAGCCAGCAAGCTAGCAATCGCTAGCCTTGCCAAGTATTGGCTATTTTAGCTGGTAGCTAGCTGGTTGACACTCAAACGCTAGCTAACTGTACTTAGCGACCAAGGAAGATATCTGATGTACGCAAGAGCATTTTTGTAAACCTTATTACACGTCAGTTTTCAAGTCGATTTTATTGTCGCGGACTATCGTCGTGCCTTTTTACAGTCTTCGGTGGACTGTTGTTCTGTGAGTCTTTAAATGGGGGCTGTACAGTTTGCTAGCTAGGTACTGCTAACGACGTCATTGCATAGGCACTAGCTTGTAAGCTAGCTACGACTTCTTAGTCTCGACAAAACAAATCTCTACGTTTGCCTTGCACTACTTA
Organism: Semaprochilodus insignis; assembly: GCA_034552555.1. Lineage (NCBI taxonomy): Eukaryota > Metazoa > Chordata > Actinopteri > Characiformes > Prochilodontidae > Semaprochilodus > Semaprochilodus insignis. Next base: position 13,075,988 of record CM067476.1, on the reverse strand, counting down.
GTGAAGACAAATTCAGATTTTACGAAATGCACCATTCGGACTCAACAGGGGATTCTCCCGGGACAAGGAAGATGGCGCACGCATCGGTTTTCGCCAGCCGTAGGGGCAGCAACACGGGAAGTGGTGGCACGTCGGCTTCATCGAACGCGGCCAGCATGAACTGTAATGCTCTCCCTACCGATGACCACCAGACATCACTGATCATGCACCATACACCTCCGGCTGGTTCGTCCTCGCCAGGCCCCCACCATCCTCCTCCTCCCCCCCACAGCCTTACTATACACAGCCAGTCTCAGTCTCTCCAAAGCACCGGGGCCCAGGTGAAGAAGAAGAGTGGTTTCCAGATTACAAGCGTCTTGCCGGCACAGGTTAGTGCTAGCACTAACAACAGTATAGCAGATGATACAGAGAGCTATGATGACATGGATGAGTCTCATACCGAAGACCTGTCATCGTCCGACATTCTTGATGTGTCTGTGTCACGGGCCACTGATACAGGGATTCCTGAAAGAAGCTCTTCGGAGGAAACGCTGAATAGCTTACATGGAGGAGAAACTCCAGGAATTGTGTCACCCAATGAGCCAGTGATGCATCACTCACACTCGCAGCCCTCTCAGCAAGGATATATGGTGAATGGGACTGTTCATCACCATGGTCACCATCACCATAGCCACCAGCCTCATGGACATCACAAGGACCAGGGGACCCATCCTATGGCTCCCCCTCAAGCAGTTCAAGGGGTGACTGGATCCTCTGCATCAGTAGCCAACGTTGTTCCACCCACCTCAGTCCAATCTGGTGCTGCTGTGCAGGGCAGAACCCAGAGAGCCCCCTCAATCCGTGGCACCGCAGTGGAGGCTAGTGCAACTGGAATAATAACCCAGCCCTCATCTTCAGTGTCAAGCTCTACAAGTAGTTCCATTGTAGCAGGGATTCCAGGATGTGTGGTGGGGGCCACAGCTGTTGGAGGGAGTCTCCCTAGTGCCACAGGAGTCACAGGAAACACCATGACAGGAATTGCATCTGCAGCTACACAGCCTGCTCCGGCTGCCCACACTGCTCAAATTCCAGCTGCTGCTGCTTCCACAGCCACTGCCTCTCGTTTCAGGGTGGTGAAGTTGGACTCCAGTTCAGAGCCATTTAGGAAGGGAAGGTGGATGTGCACAGAGTATTATGAGAAAGAGGCTCCTGCTGTAGCCCCATCCACAGATACAGCACCCACCCACCGAGCTGTGGAAAGTGTCATCCAGTCAGAGAATGAAAGCACAAGTGGAAGTTCTTCCAGCAGCATTATGAGTGGTGGAGGGGATCATGGAACACAGCCTGTTCAGCAGGCCTTCAGTGCAGCCGCTGTGCCTGTTTCTCACCAGGTTATTCCCCAAACCACCCCACAGCTTCATACGCATCCCCAGGATCCTGGAACACATGCTGTTGTTTCACCTCCTATAGCCCCCCCTAACAACCCACCAATTGTTCCAGTTCCAGGTCTGCTGGGAACTGAGGGTCAGCCTCCCTCTGCCAGACCCCAACAGCAGGTTTACACCTTAGACGGCCAAGCAAGCCAACTGCAGAGCGGCTACCCTTTAACTCAGCAGGCAGCTGTGCCTGTGAACCAGGGCTTACAGCCTGTAGATTATGCCCAGATTTCACAGGGCATTCAAGCCACAGCTCAGACTCATCAGATGCCACCGGTACAGGGCAGTGTGGTACCTAGGGCAACTCCAGTGCCCACACATATTCCTGGTCTACCAGTTGGTGCTCCAGTGGCAGTTCCACAGGCTATATCTCCAAGGCCCCAGGTTCCAGCTCCACAGATGGGTCTGGCACAAGGAAGCACGATGAGTCAGGCCCAGCCGCATCCACCCCAAATCCCATCAGAGCAACAACAGCAAGCTGCTGGGAGTCAGCCACCTCCAGCATCCTCCTCGACTACAGGTCAGACTGCCCCCAGTATACAATCCTCTACTCTTCAGAGCAACATTCAGTCGGGCCTTCCTCAGACTCTTCAGCATGGGGGTGTTATTGCAGGCCACTCTGGTGGACTAGGCCTGACTTTGCGTCACCAAGGAGGCCAGCTTCCACCAGTTGGAGGTCATTATGGTGGAATGGCCCCTCTGACAGCTTCCCAGCTCGAAGATGCTGGGCGCCTGCTCTTCCAGCACCAGTCTCTTCTATCTCTGCCCCGGCTGGCTACAGGAGGGGTGGCAGGGCTCATTGGTCAGAGTGCCTCAGAAGCGGGTGCCACTCTTGGACAGGAGGGCAGCACCAGTGCAGATGCCTGTGCCTTAGCTACATCAGCTGGGACAGATGAGGACAGGTAAGATGTGAAGTTGATTTAGTGATTGAATGCTAACAACAGTTCTATATTTGCTGTTGCTTTTGTATATACACACCCATGCTGCTGACTATGTGCTTGTGAAATATGTGAAAAGCACGTTTTTTGTGCTGTATTGTCAAAATCTTGTCATCCATCCTTCTTTCATTGGGTAGATGAATGGTCTTTACAGGAACATACTGCCTTATTCTTGTACACCCGTTTTTGTCCTTGAGTAAAATGCTCACTGTCCTTATTCTGTGCTTTCTCATAAGTGGCTGGTGTTGGGCCAGTTTGCACTTTCTAAATATAGTGCTATTTCCTTACTGAACCTATCCTCCACACTATATATATATATATATATATATATATATATA
>CM067476.1:12994512-13053319 GCA_034552555.1 Semaprochilodus insignis | reverse complement strand
TATATATATATATATATATATATATATATATTCATTTATTTATATGTATATATTCATTTATTTATATGTATATGTGTGTGTGTGTAATATATATGTATATATGTATTTGGACAACTATATATCAATATTTATTTCCCACATCTGTAATAATCAATGGATGATTAAAGACTACACTAAATCAGGTTGCAGTTTTAAGAATTGTTGATCTGTGTTAATCCTGTCAGTGGGACTCATGCTTAACAATTAGTAGAGACATTAGGAAGATGGCAGTAATTTGCCCAATCCCCCTTCACCCCCAGCCCAAAGTGAACTCTGACCCTTTTCACACCAAAACACACTTGCACACACGGTCAAGCTTAAAAAACTCAAACCACTATGTAGAAAAAACACAGTAGTGTGCAAAATACTAGATTTATCATCACAACTTCATATGTCTAGTAAAGGAGAGTCCAACAATTTTATTGACTGTCTTTTGAAACATATTTTCAGTATCTATAGTGCCAAATATCCCAGCTATTTTCTATTCAATATTTTGTAAATCCTTATACAAGGTGTTTTGAGTACCTAACCAAAGCAACCAGTTACACAATTGATCATGACACTGTAAACATTTATTCAGAAAAAAAAATATATATGGAAAAATTAACCAAAGATCCAAAGTGAACTGATATGAAATCTTTTCAGAAATAGGAGACATTCTCATGACAGTAAAGTGTTAAACAAATAGACAGTAATCATTTTTGATATGCATTAGCTTTACTTTGAATTACTAAGTACTGATACAGAAAACATATATAAGTACAAAATGTATTTTCTCATGGTCTAGCATATTTTAAATACTTGTCTTTGTGAATTGCCTAAAATGCTGTGGACACAAACAGAATCAGGTAGTTAGCTACCTGTTCCAAGGTGTGCTCTGGAGCAGTGAAATTGTGATTTGGGATAATAAGGAGAGGTGTTTACTATCCAGAACAAATTATCCCACATTAGTATCATACTTCACTTCAGCTCTTGAGGCTGAATGCAATCAAATCCTCATAGCAATGTTCCCACATCCAGTGTAAAAGCTTACAAGAGGAGTAGAAGCTGTTAGTGTAGCAAAGGGTGGACAAACTCTCACCATTAATTTCAGAAATAAAACATTGGATGAGCTAGTGTCAACAACTTTGGACACATCCGATATTTCCAAGTAATTTGCCCTGGGGTCCGAAATGTAACCCAATGCCAGGTTCAAATGCTGAGTGTAACAGTACTGTGCCTAAAAGCAATTAAGGTATTACTGTTGATGTTTGTTTAACCTATTAAACTGAAGGCTTACTAATCCTAAGACTTACAACTTGTAACTACTATTATTAATTACTACCATTATGAAACTATTTTGTAAGTTGTAGTTATGTGGGTGAGAAGAACCCATATGCATGTCTTTAAGGGGTCAGTATACTTGGAACCCTCTTTATACATTTATGGCATTATCCAGGGAGATTGAAGCATTTCTTACACAGGTAGGCAATGGTAGTCTTGGTATTCTTGCCCAATGACCCTTTGTGGTATACTGTAGGGTGCTTACCCAGGCGGGAGATCAAACCCCAGCCTACAGTGCGGGAAGCAGAAGTGTTAACCACTACACTGTACCAATCATAGAGTTATATGCTTAGCCCAGAACTAGACACCATTTTTCCTTAAGGCTATGGTGTAGACACAACAATGTATTAAGGCTATGTTCATATTAACAGGTTAACAGTTTTTTTTTGTTTTTTTTTTGTTGTTGTTTTTTGCCTGAATGTTTCAAGACTGTGTGGAAATGTAACTTTTATGTATGGACCCGGATCAGATGCATATCCGATTCTTGGGCATGTTACATGAATTTGATTGTGCAGCACCATCATTCACCAATAATGAAGAGCTGAGAACTCAGAGCTAATTATCTTGGAAGAAAAGGCTTGTTCTCCTTGTTAGTTTGCTGTTCATGATGCACATCGTTCACTCATGTGATGTTAATTATTTGGGTGTGCAGAGAAATGTATTGTCTCTGTTTTCTGTACAGTAATGATGGGAACTCTAGATCACAATGTCTACAGTGCAAATATAGCCATTTTATTTTATGTTTAAATTAACAAGTTCAACTACACATGTGAATTTGTAGGTGTAATGTTGATAAAGTCATTACTTGTAATGCTCTACACATATTTCTCTGACATAAATGTCCTAAACATACACGTTAGGCAAAATGTTAAAACTATTGTAAAACAATGAATCGGACATCAGGTAACATTTGTAACGATTTTGTGTAACTGCTATCTGTGAGTTGGAGTTCCAAGGAATTAAACTTATCATCCCTTTTGGTTCTTATCACTACTTTAGTGAATAGTTCTGGCTTTCTCCAGAATAGTGTATTTCCCTCCAGACCACTGTAAAGGACTGTGTGTAGTGTAATGATTAATTCAGACTTTTTTAATAAATGGAATTCCCCTGCAAGACTTAATGTTCCTCTCTTGTCTCATCCTCAGCTGCTTTTTCTGTTCGTCTTCAGAATTTCCTTTTTGAGTCAGAAGCTAAAAATCAAGCTGCTACCTTCAATAAGTTCAGGTTTGAATAGCTGCCATTTATTGCACAAATAGGATTCACTGCACTGGCGAAACCCCTCTGCCTGTTAGTCAAGAAAAAAAATCGAAGCTATTACCATGAATAGTGACTGCATCCCTGCATCTAGACTTTAGACTGCATCTAGACTTGAGTACCTGAAATTCAATATTTCTTGTTAGTTGCTTAGACATGGCTGCACCAAGTGAGCACGAAGTGATTATCTAACACAGCACTCTTTCGTTTCATCTTCATGGTCCCATTTAGCTGTAACTGACCACGTGACCATACGGTGAGCCGTTTGAACAACAGGGAGCACTTTTTGTAAGTTGGCTTTTGAGCAGCAGAAGAAGAATTTTACAGGCAGATCTTGTCCTTGTGTACCTTTCTATTTTAGTAGATATTTCTTTTAATTCCATTATTAATTTCAATAAAAAAAAGTTAATACAAGTTTTGCACTTGAGCAGGCACAGATTCTTTTGAGAGAATCATCTCAACACCAGCTTCAGTTGAAGAGATATGACGAAAAAAAAGGTCCTTTTTAGCACAAAGGCTTCAACGTGCAGTTGAAATTTGCTATATTTAAATAATGAGCTTTAAATGCAGAATCCTGAATATTTCTTCATTTACTTTTAAGTGTTCATTTTCAATTCTATAATGTTCTGTTCATCTCAGTCTTTAAATGGGGAGATCTCACATGTTCAGTGTGGACCGCAGCCAGTAAGTAGAGGGTAGCGTGTAAGTCACAAATGGGTACTTCAAAAAGTATTTTTTTAAAAGTGCAAACAGCTTTCTAACAACTTTGAAGGCATGGTGGACACCTTGGCCCTTTTGATGTATTGCTTAGTTTTGTTTGTATGTGTATTTATTTATTTATTTAAAGGTAATGTTTTGGTGACCTTATTTCATTGTACTCCTGGTTAGTTGGTTCCAAATCTTGATTGGTGCCAGCATTGGTCTGAAGCAAAAGAAATGCATGGTCACGTAACTGACCTAATTGTGTGGACCACGAAGAACAGGAGGAACATTCGCTTCTAATTAACTCACTATATCCAGAGTCTTGTTAACAGTGGAAGCGTGTGCTGGTGAATCTCTGTGAACTGGAATGGATTATGTAGTCTTAAGCTTTGGAGTGCTTTTGTGTCTCGTTGGTGGGTTTGTACTTTAGCCTGTTTGCCGATAGATGGCAGCCTGCGTGCTCTCATAGCCAGCCTCTGTCTGCACCTGCGGCTGTGCTTCTCCCTATGTGTAATCGTTGTGAAGAAATCCAGCTGTACGTTTAGGAGCATGTCTCTTACAATTACTACATTTGTTTTCGTCTATTCTTTTTCAGCCTTGTTTTCCGGATCTTAACGCTAAGAAACTGATATTTCGTTGTGTTTTCAGGCTGTTAGGTTTTCGTGTTACTGAACCCTTTCAGCAGTCAGCTTCGGTGGGCGGAGCTGTATTTCTTTGTCAAATTATCCGCCCCTCAGCCAATGGGGTGCTTCAGGGGGCTGTTGGTCGATTTTATTATGCAAATGTGTCGGACTGCAGATAGTGAGTGAAGCGCAGCCACACTGTGGTTCTGCTCGCCGCTCTTTGTGCTGCACTGATGGCCGAGCAGGCATCAGGAGTCCTGGAAACACAACACAAGTGACCAAATATCCCCCCTCTATTTTTTGTGAGAATGTGACATTTTATATCGACGGACGTGCAGAGGTCTATTTTTACATGCTGGTTTTTATATTATGGGCGGATTAGAATGAATTCTCCATGTTACACAGTGGCGATGGACCTTGGTGTTTGCCAGCTGAGGAATTTTTCTATTTCGTTTTTGTCATCTGTCTTGGGCACGGAGAGCTCCTCGCCCATCAAGCTTGACAGTAGGTAGGCACAGCAAACCTGCGTTTCACGATTTTTGAGACGTGCATTGTGAAAGGAATACAGGACCGCGACAAATCTCTGCATCGAGCGAATGACTGACTGACTGAATGAATGATGGAATGGATGGATTTGCGTGTCATGGATGGATGGATGAGTGGTATTGTATTTACTGCAGTGTACCCCAGATTCTTCTAATAACATCTGACATCTTCGTCCTCTGATTATTGGGCCTTGTAGTTTGATCGAAACGGCGTAAGCATCGCGTGCTAAAATGCCTGTGCCGTTTTCTAAAGCTGCAGGCACCATTCGGAAACCCCCAACCAGCAGTTCTCACGCAATTTCTGTCTTTCATTTTCGATTTCTTGGATTACAGTTCGTTGGTGATACGGGTTGTGTATTCATACTGATTCGCCGTCTTAGCTGTATACCCAGAGTGGAATATGTCCGCGTCCCAGCTACCTGAGCGATTCTTTATGCTGCATTGGGAATTTCATTATCATCACCATCATCATCAGTGCTGGCAAATGTCTTAATGTGTTGTTGTTTTTTTTTTTTTTTTTTTTTTTTAACAGCTCTTCAGGTGCCAGTGTGGTGGCCATAGACAACAAAATCGAGCAAGCTATGGTGAGTTATATTCATATATATACACACATTGCATATTATTATTATTTGTTATTTGTGTCAGGTCCACAGAACTTGATTTCCACACAGTGTCTAGTGAACCAGGTCTAATGGCTGTATATCTTAAAGGCTATTTTAATGCAAACCTGAGGCACAGTAAGATGGTCCTGCTGGATAGCTGTTAGAGTAAGGGTTCCGATGTTGCTAAATTCAGTTATATCTGTTTTTGTTGACATTTGGCTAGGAGCTAGACTGGCCAGTTGTGCTTATCGGTGACTGTAGGTCGATGTCCTCATATTTTTGTCCTCGTCTGTATCACTTTTATTAATGTGAGGTCTCTTGTGGGTTTGCGGTGTCTCAGTGCAGTTTTCTCTTGCTGCTGAACACTAGCAGCTCGGGCCCTCTCTTGCTTGTTGCTAGGCAAAGGGAGCTCCATAGACAGGCTGTTATAAATAACTCGACGGTAGATTGGCTCCACCCGCTGGAAGCAGGGACATTTTGTTCTTTCTCGGGCTTCTAAGCCGAGCTAGATCCCAAAGTAGAATGATGGGCAGATTACACACAACCAAAGCTCCATGTTATATTGGAGCTATATGTGTGCATCAGGATTATAGAACGTGACCTACCTTCAGTCAGTGAGATTCACAGCGTCCAGTGTCCCGATACATTATGCAAAAATTCCTGTCTGTGCACCCACACTCTTCTCCATTCTGTGCTTTCTGACTAGCCAAATTGCACTTTTAAAGGAGAATTGCTTTTTTTGTGAATGTTTGTATAATTCTTAGAGGCATTTTAGAGGCATTGAACTCCTTAAATGTCTGTTTTATATCAACACCACTATGAATAATTCTGATTTTTTTTTATGTTTCTCTTCATCAAAGCATTTACATTTACACTGAACCACTCTGCATGATTTTGCTGACATGTTCACCATTTAATTATGGAAAAACATTTAAAAATAGGTGGAGTTCCCCTTAAAGGTACAAACTACATGGTTTCTATCCAGTTGCAGATCACATTCTAAATGGCAAACTGCAACAGCAATCTCTAGACATCTTATAATATGTTTTACTACTACATATTTATTATTTGTTGATTCTATTTTTATGATGTGTGATGAGTGTCTGTACTCTGTGGAACTGTCTGTGTGTTATTTCATGTTTATCTGTTCAGTATGAATAAGAATGTGTGCATCAGTGTATGTAAGTAAAGCTGTAAACTGTTCTCCTCTAAGCTGGCAACCTTTTTTACGCTTCTTACATCCAGGTTTAAACAGAATATTTTGGGTACTGAAGTTCCAGATTAGTCTCTCTTTGGGCATTAAATCAGGTTATAAATGAACTGAAACTGCAGAGCATTTGTAGAGCATTCAAGGCATATGGCATCACATCTGCAGTTCATCACTATTTGAGGTTTTTGCAATTTCCAGTTTTTATCAAATTCTTTTAGCACATATTAGCAGTACCCAAGAATCATGTGTTTATTAACTTCATTAATACAAAACTGAGTATGATCAGATACCAGAAAGCACTGGGCAAACATTGTGATATTGGATTTTAGTAATATGAGTAATGCCCAGTACTACTTAACGGTGTTCCAAGATTAATGCTCTGAAAAATGCTCCCAGTAAACTTGTGATGTGCACTGCATTAAAGCTTAGAACTCTAAGCCTGCACTTTGCATGCAGTTTTCACAGCTATACCATGTGCTTCTTAAGACATGAAAGGGTCAACGTACAGACATGGTATACCTGTGAATCATGTGCTAAAGTTAACCCTTTGCTGATTTCAGATCTAGATCCATGCAAACTGCCCATAAACCAAAGGCATAGGGTTAAACAGTGTCTCTTGCTCTTTCACAGGACCTAGTAAAGAGCCACCTAATGTATGCGGTGCGTGAGGAAGTGGAGGTGCTGAAGGAGCAGATAAAGGAGCTGATCGAGCGGAACTCGCAGCTAGAGCAGGAGAACAACCTGCTGAAAAACCTGGCCAGTCCTGAGCAGCTCGCTCAGTTCCAGGCACAGGTGCAAATGAGCTCCCCCACCTCCAGCACCCAGCCAGCAACCCTGGCAGCACCGGCTGGCCCACCACAGAACCTGCCCCCTAGTCAGGGCATGGGCCCACCCGTCTAACTACCTCCTAGTGGAGCAATAGAGGGCTGCTGGGCTAAACCGATGGCAGAATAGGACAGAGCCTGAAACGATACTGTGAACGCACTTAAAGCAGCAAGAATGGTAAACATGCCACAATCGCAGAAGGATGTCTTGGGGGATATCCTACAAAACATGGACATCGCCGTTTTCTTTTTTTTTTGGTTTTTTTTTTTAATTGTCACATGATGTCTGCGTGCTGCTTGCCGAGAGCCAACCCTCAAGAGCTTTACATGTCTCAGACAATCAATACTGACAAGAAACGACTGCAAGTGGACTGTACTGATAGTCACAGAGCATGGGGAGGAGAGGATGAATGAGACCTCCTACAAAGTCTGGGCCTGACGTATCACACCCCGCATGCTCAAGGGGCTGTGTGTGGTTGATCTTCAAGAAGTATTGTTAATATCAGCAGTGACTGGGAAACATGCTGTTGTTGCCACATTACACTTTTTGTGATGTCTGTTTTCCTTTAGATGTCTTTTTGCCATTCTTGTTTAATTTTCCTCCTAGCTGTGTTAAATAAAAGAACAAGCACTTTGTAGGTGACTAACATGAAGAAAAGAAAAGTGGACCATCTTGTCCCAGACCTTCATCTGGAATGGAGGTTCAGCGGGGGCTTTGGGAGTCTTAGATAAATTATCAGCTCTCACTTTTTTGACATTAAATTCCTTTTTCTTTTGGGTAGTTTTGAGGGGGTTTCAACAGATTAGCCATGCCTCAGTGTTCAGACTTGGATCTTGTCATTCCTGCCCTTATAAACTTGTGACTTGTGTTTCCTGAAGCAGGGTTACAAAGTAATTGAATAGTGTGACATAGGTGTCTGTGTTCTGGAGACCAGGGAGGTCCACCAAAAGGGTAGTGAAATTAATATGGATTATTTGTGTGTGTAAAATACATGTAAGTGGACTGTAATATAAGTAGCAGGGGAGAATGAAAGGAGTTAACTCTATGGATTGTACAGATCAAGTACAAGCTGCAAGTTTGGGCTGAGCACACCGGATTTGCCTCCGTCATCATGAATCAGGAGCAGCACACACTATGTTGAAAATTGTATTCTGTTTCCACAGGCTCAGAATTCCTGATGACAGTTGTCTTGTTAAGTTATTTCAATGGGAATCTTTGCATCATTGGAAAACTTTTTTTTTTTTTTTTTGCCTTACAGTCATGCACTCTGGATGTACTACAAACAGTTTGGCCAACACAAATCTTAGAGGTAATGACCCATAAGTGTCAAACTTTCCTTGAATCTCATGCATGTTCCCTCTAAAAAAAAAAAACACACATGAAAAATGTGACGTTATACAATTGCACTAAACAGTTGCACCTCAACTTTAATAAAGTGTAAAAAAGTACTGTTTTCATGCAGTTTTTTGACTTCTTGGCTAATTGACATGGTTAATGCAAATGAGCAATTTGCATTTAAAAAAAATTCTGATTGCTGAAGCTTTGGTCTGCACTCAGGGGTCACAGGTACTAGCATGCTGGATATTTATGATGCAGAGTTGCAGTCTGGTTGGTGGTTCTGTTTTTGTAACATCTAGATAATCTGGAAAAGAGAAGGCTGCTTTATAGTTTATTGAAATCAAAACCCTAGTTACCTAGTTAGTTAATGACCGTATTTAACGACGACATTTGTTTTTCTAAACTATAGCATCAAACTGGTTTTGCACACCTTTAAAATGTCTCAGGATTTTGTGCTACGTCTGAACTTGCCAGTGAGAAAGGGAAAATATGAGCAATTAATATTATGTGTCATTTCACTGCCCCTTAATACTTTCACTAATGTTGCAATACAGAAAAATGCACTATGAATTTTGATTCACACTGATTTTAAAAGGGGGCAGCACGGTGGGTAGCGTTGTCGCCTCAGGACAAGACAGCATATTGTTTGCTTCCCGGGCGTTGGTGTCCAGGTTCCGTTTTGTGTGGAGTTTGCATGTTCTCCCCGGGTCTACGTGGGTTTCCTTCTGACACTTCCACAGTCCAGACACATGCTGTCATGTGAATTTGAGATGCTAAAATGCTCCTGTTTGTAAGTGAATGTGTATATCTGCGTGTCTGCCCTGCGATGGACTGGCGACCCGTTTAGTGTTTCCCAGTGAGTGCTGGGATAGGCTTCAGCCACCCCCTGCAACCCTGAAGGATAAACCACTCTGAAGATGAATGAATAAATGATTTTAAAACGAATAAGAAAAGGTACAGTTATAAATGCTGATCTGTGATTTAATACGATAAAATTCTACTCTAGTAACTGCAGATGTAATACCAGAAGTTAAGAGTTTTAGACTATAACAAAACATGCAGTATTAGCTTATGTGCCTTATTGCCTTATTTTCGTGCTGGACCTTTGGGACCTTGTTTTTGCTCTTCAATCATCCATCGTTTGCTGTCTTTCATGACACACTCCCCTGCCTCCATCTCCTGGCTGATCTGTCTGAGCTGCGGCTCTGTACAAGACACGCCGCACAGCAGGGCTTTAATCTGATCCAGCTGGACCTAACTTTCCAAAAGCTTATCTCATCTCATGTGTTTGTTTTCATACATTGCAATCGGTGTGAGTATTATATCACTGTGCAAGAGCGTGACTGATATGGAGGGGAATGCATGTGTGTTTGAAGACGGCACTCTTTGCATAGCAAAAAACTTAAATTACTCCAAAACCTTATATAAATCCCACAGTCCTAGAAACCAACATTTCTTTGTTTGCTTTAACAAATCTACATAACCAAATGACCATATTTCATATATTTTAAATTAGCTGCAGTTATGCATTCATGTAGGGATTGCAAGAAGATTACAACCATATTATTAGCACTAGGACTGAATGATTTGGGGAAAATAATGGAAGTTTTTCTGACCAATACTACTGACCAAAATGCTAATTTTATTTGTGATTATTTTCTTTAAATTTAGCCATGGGTGAATTTGATGTGAGATGTATAATGATACCATCAGTCTGTGATAATTTGAGTTACAGCATTCCAAAAATGAACAAAAATTATCAACACAATTTGACACAAATGATAACGAGTCCTTGTAGTGTTGAGAGCAGCTTCAGTCCGTACATGACCCGAAGAAGTAGCACTGCATTTGGATGCAAAGAGAACAAGTAACAGTAAAAGTAGCAAAAGAACAGAGTTAACATTGTTGCACAGCTAGATATGCTTTTGACAAGTGATGGACTTTGATGCTCAAATTTTTCATAGACTGGTAAATTAAAGGGGGGGAGCAGGGTGGCATGGGGGGTGGGGTGCTGTGTGGAGTACGAATATGACAGACTGCATCGTCTTACATATTGTTCCTTTAATACATATCACATATCGTTCCTTTAATAAACACATACAAACGCACTGCATTGAAAGCAGGTGTTAGCATATTAAAATTCACATGCTAGCACTCTGCACATTTATTTTAGGATGCCAGGAGTTAACTATGGCACATTGTTGCGTGCTCAGTTATTTTGGAATCAAAATAAGAGTGTATGGAAAATCTGCAGTTATTTGGTTAATTCAGCAAACAGCATGTCCAGAAAAATCCATATAAGCCAAAATGATTTTTTGTTTAGAAGCCATTTTTGTTTGTCCTCACAAGAGACCCCACATTCTCTGCTTATGTCATTTGTTTTGGGGAGGGATAAAATCGCTTATTGAGGGATTTTTAATCTGGCCTCGTCTGCCTTCGTGGTAGCATCTCGATTTGAGCTGAGGGACACGTGCCGAGCGTGTAGACAGTGCAAGGGCTCATCAAGTTGATTTAACCCAATATAAAGCGTGATGACCTTTAGTTATGAATATGAACAGCACGGAGCTCACTGTTGTGGAAGAATAGCTGCTTTCATATCCCTAAATAGGTAGGAGGTGCAGCTGCCGGGTAGCTGTTGCCTGGCAACTAAGAAAAGGCATGGGAGCAGTAAAAAAAGGACTGAGAAGTTAAACAATGATTCTGTACAAACAGCACGACTCTGTTTTGACCATCATCTTTTTTTTAGGAGATAGACTGAAGGCCACTTTTCGAAAACCTCCAGAAAGCAGCACTTTCATAAACAGCTTTCCAAAGAGGCAGACCATTCCTTCCTGTTTACCAGTGGAGTGTTGCTAACTCATCTGCAGCTCAGTAAACAGGAAACAAAATAGCAAACTGTGCAACAATCATCTACTCACTTCTTTTCTTCCAAATGCTGCATAATGGATAGAAACTTCGCACAGAGGAAAGATACAGTATGTGCATGATGAAGAGTTTTTGGAAGTTTCACATTCTGTGCGTAAGTATGTGTGCAGGCAGAAAGGTAAGTCTGTGACTTGTAACCGTCTCTGGTACATTCATAACTAATACATACAAGTATTACATACGTAAGTTATAAAGACATTCTTCAGTTATGTGAGGAAGTGTGAATGAAACTGAATTATTCCATATGTGACAAAAATGTTAACAAATCTGTAGATTTAATAGATTTACATAGAACAGTGTCTATGATAAATACATAATCCCCTCTCAATTATCTATTAAATTCCTATAGAGTTATTACTAAAGATAATGAGAGATGGATAATCCTAGCCTTCCTGAAGTGCTTCTTTAAAAAAAAATAACTGCAGACATTCATAAAGGTCATTAGTACGAGACTGCAATTATTGTGTCCCTTTTTTTGTGCACATGCTTGTGTGTGTGTGTGTGTGTGTGTGTGTGTGAGAGAGAGAGAGAGAGAACGTGCTTAGACCCACAAAAGGGAATACCTTTCAACTTCTCTGTATTTCTGCAAATCAACTGTAGTGATGTGAATAAAGTAATTGAAAGTGGTTTAATGAATAGAAGACAGATTTCTTTATACTGGTGATGATATGAAAACAGGATTCACAAAGTCTACAGGGCAAATATTGCCATTTTAATTACTATCCAACACTATCTGAGAAGTGTCCATTTTCATGTAACGCTGATAAAAAGCAGAACATTTTGGGAACAAACTGCATGTATCTCCTCTCCATTCAGGGACGTGCGATGATAAATTCATACCAGTATGGACTGGTAAAAGTAACCCAAAAGCTACAGCTATGACAACAAAGGTGATGGAACTTACAGCTCTGATCAGCCTTTCTCCTTTCTCTTTCAGCACAGTCCTACAGGAGCTACATAACAGCAAGTCATATTCACAAGCTTATTGACGATAATGTGACATCCATTAGCCTTAACACACGTTTTGAACATCTGATGTGAGTCCTGTGAGTATTGTGGACAATCAACCATTTTAAAATAAGGCCTAGTTATAGTGTTGCGTTGCATATCATCACATAGCAGAGCATCACGTAGCAGAGCAGTGCTGTAGAATGTCATCAGGGACTCATTAAGAGATAGGTTCATTTTTATCTAGCTTTTTATCTAGACCACTAGCCTTCATCAGTGTATCTGAAAGACTTGTTATTTTTCTCAGTGAATTTCATACCACGTTGCTACTACTATGACTTTCTGTGCTCTCGGCGTGTCTTTAATTTAATGTTGTAACTGCAAAATGCTAAGTGGTGTGCTGTGATATGTTGATGGGAGGAGCTGAACTCTTTTCAGAGTGTCTGTGGCATTGAGTGTACCCCCACTCAAAACAGTTTCAAATTCCTGGGCGCTGCACCACGCAGAAGGCAGGTACAGATGGCAGCTTTGCATGTCCAAGATTTAAAGACGTGTGTGTAAAATATCCGCATTGGCCCAGAATTTCCATATCGGTAATGCAGTAATGCATTTTTTAAAACAAAGTCAAAAAAGCCAGCTTTTCTAGGCCAAAAGCTTTTGATAAAACTATCAAAAAACAATGTTTCAGACTGTCACGCCTCCGGGTCTCGCTGGTCCTTTCGCTCTTCCGGACTCCACTTCCCAGAGGGCTACGCTCGATGACGTCGCATCCACGTGCCCCCAATCGGCAGTTCCCGTTCGCTCCCGGTCACCTGAATTCTAATAACCAATTAACGTTCTCTTAAATACCCCATGTTTCTGTACGTTCTCTGCGAAGCTTTGTCGTCTCATTGGCAATTCTGAGCGTTATTTCTGTTTTTCTGACTTTCTGGCTTTTTGACTTCCTTTTGTCCCTCGTTTACCCTTTTGGATTTTCCTAACTACTTCTCTGGTTCTCGACCTCTGCATACTCTCTCCGACTTTCCCTTTCGCCTTACCCTTTCATCTTGGTTGCCCTCGCTGACTGCTCTTCCTGGTTTTGACCCCTGCCTGTCCCTTACTACGTTCCTAAGCCCTACCTTTACTGCTGATTTTGTTGATTGGATTGTTCGCTATTGTTATTTAATAAACTACTTTGGCTTTTAGCTCTGCAAGCGTCGCTCCGGAGTCTTTTTGTCCTGACACAGACAAAGAGAAGCATTTCCCTTACCACTACATAAAAGAACTTTCTGCAATGTAGCTTTCTGAGGCTACATGTGAACAAGTTTTTCTAGAATGGCACATTTCACATGAAACCACTCTGAATCAGTTTGTAAACAAGTAGTTAATACAGAAATTATGAAACTTTCAATGAAATTTCCCCTATAAGACTTTGTTGTGTCATTTGGTTCATCTGCAGCCCTGAGTGCAGCAAGGCTGTAATTCAGTCTTGTGGGTTGTTTAGACCTTTGGATCTTAGATCTTAGATCTCTAATGGCCTGATGGAGTACAATCAGCTGTCCTCATCTTAATCCCTAGAAATAAAATATTCATAGATGGAAGTACCCAGTGAAAGACAGTGGCATAAAGTAATTTCAATATATTATTTTTACAAGCTTTTTTTCTTTAGTTCAATTAATCCATCTTCATCCCTTGAGCTGATTTGGGCTCCAGTAAACGTGCTGTAAGGTACACCTTAGAGAACACCTTAGTTAATATGCCCAAACCTGCCACATAATGTATTACACCTACCACTGTATGTATTTATCAGTGTTCAAGCATCAGAATCAAACATCAAAACAATTCTTACTATTTTTTTTATTCCCAAACATTCAAAGAAAAGATTTCTGGATGGTTTCTGGAATTTTTTTATCTACAGTTCTTCATGTGCGACCAGAAGGTCAAATTCCATGTTATGTAAGTATTCAACACTCTTCATCTTTGCTAATGTGAAAAATATGGCCACAGCAGGAGTGGCAAATAGGGTTGCCAACAGGAGGATGTGTCAACCAGGATTGACGCAAAGCACAATGAGTGAATGAAAAACCCCAGCAAAACTCTTCAGAACAAGCCTTGTGTGAGGACAGAGTGGCAGTAAATTAGTCAGAATTAGGCTAAAAACATGAAAATGTGTTACTGAGAATAAAATCATTTAATTCGGCATCCTATCCTGATCAGTTTTTTTTTTTTAATTCCTGAAGCTGACCCCACTCACAGCTCAAAGTCAAAACTATGAACAAGCTGTTTTAAGGTTAGCTACACTAAAGCTTATTTGATAATATCCATTTGAATGTCTAACAATAGCCTTGCAGAACAGAACAGATCAGATTTCTTGTCTTAGCTGACGAAGTTGCTGACAAGACTCTGCAGTGCTTAAATTTGCTATTAAAATGTTCTGTGCAACCATAAATATTAATGTACCTATGCTTTTGGGTTTTCTAAAGGACCTTGTGTAAAAGATGATAAATCCTCCTCATCTTATGTTGCACTAAATGGTGTCTGTTTTATTGTGTACTTTGTATTTGTTAGATCAGTTTAGGTCTGGATGTACCTTTCAGATAAATGATGATAAACACATTTATGAATAGATATGTTATCGGCCTACTACCCACCTCACATTGGAGTGTGAAGTGACCTGTGATCTAAACTGAGTTTAACAGGCTTGTTATATAGGAATATGAATTAGTTAAATAAATGATATAGCTAAAAAAAAAAGAAGAAAGAAATAATGAAGTATTATCAATTTATTTGTTATTTATTATATTTATATTAGTATAATAATACTAACATGTTTTGGCATTTGTTTGTTACTGAACACTCAAAAGGACTACTTTCCCCTGCTGAAAGATGTATTTATTGGCTTTCTTTTGTGAATTCTATTTTTTAAAAAATCTTAAGCTTGAAATTGCTACTATTAGAGGGAATAGAATATGTGACTGTAATAAATTATTTCTGACAGCATATCATGCCTGAGTTCATTATAACAGGTCTAAAGAGAAGCCTGTGGAGATATTGCAGATGGGCTGGGTAACTCTCCTCAGGAAGTCAAAAAAAAAAAAAAATGTAATGATGTCGCAGAAATAGACAGTATGCGCAAAAGAAAAAATACAACAAGACTCTTGGAGGGTCATACATTCCATGATTAAAAGACTTCTAGCTGTCATCCAAAACAAGGATGCAACAAAATACAGAATTAAATAAAACACTAAATAAGAAAAAACTAGCCTACATAAAGAAAAGAGACATTAATGTTTGTCAAACATTAATAACAAATAAGCCTGACTTATCATATTCAAACAGTATCCCAAGACTACTTTTAAGCCCTGTAAGCTGTGACTTACTGACTGTCAGTAATGGGGGCATCCTAACTGAAACTTTGTGTTTCAAGACTGCTTAAATCCAGACAGAACCATTTATGTCTCTTTTTGTGCCTTTTTTTTTTTTTTGCAATTTTACCCAAGATGCCCCTGTGTTGGAACTGAGGTGAGACATCCAGCAGACCAGGCAGTCACATGACACTCTCATTCACACACTGACAAAAGAAAGGCACTGGATTTACTAGTAAGAAATGTTTACATCATAACATCACCGTTGTAACAAAACCTCACTTTACCTCTGTATCCCAATACCCCTTATAATTAGAGAACTCAGTTGTTTAAAATGCATCCACTGCTGACACAGACTGTGTCACTGTGCACACAGCTTGTATAATATTCATAGAAAAGCACTGCACAAAGTCTTTCCTAGACAACAATGACATCAAAAAAGACAAAAGAGACATATGCTTAAGTTCAAGATTCAAGAGGACTTATTGTCATTTCAGCTAAACACAAGCACACAGTGAAACTAAATAACGTTCCTCCAGGACCATGGTGCAACATAAAAACATAAGTACACAGTATACAATAAATACGAAATGGGACACAGAACAGATACAGTACATGGTATTGAGAATGAAGAGTTATGCAAAGAAGGATGAAACATACTATGACCTATTAGTGGATTAGTAGATACTAGCATATATGAACACAGCAGTCACTGAGGTAGTAACCCAAGCAACAGCAGTGGAATACGGTATCAGAGATTTCCTCTGAGCAGAAGAGCCCAGTATTCTCACATGTCACCTTAAGAGTTTTAGTAGAGATCTCAATAAAGTCAGACATTCTGCTTAGACTGACCAAGATAACAATTTAGTTGATCTGCAAATCAACCATTATAATTTCAAGTTAAGATAATTTCTGTCAAGTTGTCTTTAATGCCATTCCTCAATGTTACTTATGCATACACTGTAATGAAGCGTCATTCTTTAGGTCTCATGGTGCAACACAGCAGCACATAGCAGCACTTTACACACTTTACAAAGTGCAGAAACACAACCATGTGAAAAATGTTATTCCAATAAACACACCAGATAATAAACATACAAAACAATAGATACACAACTGCTGTCATGGAGTGGTGGTTAAGGGGTTTGTGATCTCTCTATGATGAATGCTGGAAAGGCTCTAGATGAATCCAGGTAGATGTTGGAAGGCATCAGTGTGTGTATAATCTGACCGCTTTAGGGAAAAACCTGGTGCCCTTGATGTAACTAGTCCAATCATCATTTTCACACAATGAAAACAGCAGCTGGTGTGTTAAAAAAAACACATTTTTTTCATAGAATTGCAACAGTATTTTATTTGGGAATGCACTGATTTTGGGAATTGCAGGCCAATGCTCGTAACTGATCATTTTCACAGATATATCTGTCAGTGTTGGTAGAAATTTGGACTAGCACCGAGACTAGTAGGTTATATATAATTTACTTGTAAACAGTAACAAATGCAGTAAAATGAATAACAGTTTACCTTAGCAGCCTAGAGTCACCTAAACATTCCGGGCGTCTCTGCCAATATCATTCTGATATCTATATGCAGCGCTCATTTTATTTGTTTTGAAATATTGTACACATTTGATTCAAGTAAATTCAATGTATTATTTTTGTCAGTGAACTCTATATTCTAAATGTTTTGTCCCTTACTGTACTGCCCAGACACACAAGCACAGCACCGTCCTAAGCCTGTCTCATCCCTTCCCAATCAAAGATTAAACTGGGATCAAACCCTCGATTAACCCTCTACCCCTCCCAGACCATCTTTTCCCTCTCAGCAGAAACCGGAACAGGAAGTCCATGAAAGGCTCTAGATTAAGTCAGGATTAAGCTAATGTTGTGTTTGTCCCAATCTCTCTTTCTCTCTCTCTCTAACACGTACCACTCCTAGAAAATATAATGTCGTCCCTTTTTAGAGCAAGTTTAGTGAAATTAAGCATGCCTTATATTGCAGGATGCGTCTGATAAAGAGATTTTAACTTGGTTGGTCATCTTTGCCGAAAATAATCGAAATTATTAGAAATTATTACCTCAAATTATTATTCTTCCAAATACAGACCACAAAGATGTATTGCCTACACATCTTGTGATACGGATAGAGAGACAGAGTGTGAGACAGAAAGAGAGAGATTGTGAGGTCCTATTAAAATGATTCTATTTTGTATTCTTTTGCTATTTTAAGTACTTTTAAGTATTAAAAGTAGATTTAACAAACTTACTGTTACCATAACATTGTGAACAGGTAAATGTAGGACAGAGATAAATGTAGAAATAAAACAATGGATCACAGAGTTGTAGGTTTTATGTTTTAGTGTTTCTAAAACTGGTACGGCAGTTCATTTTAAGCATTCAGCAGAATTTGGACATATTCATAGCACCTGTATATTTTGTTCATTTTATTTAAAAAGTAATTCTGGATGTTTGTAAGCTCAAGAAGACCAAGAATCACATTCATTCATTCATTCGTTCGTTCGTTCGTTTGTTCGTTTGTTTGTTTACTTTATTTTTTAATAATAATTTTAATAATAAATATTTGTGGTTGAACTGTAATGGACATCTACACCATATTGGGGCCTGTAATGATGCACTGGCTCTATGTAATGTCACTGCAGGGCCTTATAAGGTAAAATGGCTTAATTCAACTAGCAAAAAAATAGCAATTCTCAGCTTCGTCTTCCTTTCTGCAATAATTTTCAAAACTGAGCACGTCAGATTAATTTAGCAGAGTTTGAATATGGCAGTGAACCATAGTTTTTAGGGTAGCATCAAGCTAACATAGATACTTTGGCAGATCTTGAATACTGTCAGGTTTGGCAGTCAATTAGTCAGTAAATAAATAAAAAAAAAAGATACTGGAGCTAATGTCACAAGTTTGCCTGAATTTGAATAGTGACCTGGAAATTGGACAATTGAACAAACTTTTGGACCCCACTGTAACAGATGTACAGAAACATATATTAATTGTTCAATTCAAGATGTGAGTATAACTGTATAATGTAAAACATAAAAACGTATTAAAAATCATTATTACACATGCTCAAAATATAAAAAATGTAGGCCAAACACAAATTTGTACAGGAAGCATGAGGAAAAACTCCTCTCTAAAGGAATGCCATGCTTTCAGGTTTAAAACATGCTGTTAGCACCAACGACTTTTACAAAGTCATAAAAAGGGACCAGACAAACAACTGACTTAAATTCTTCTGTTTGCTGCCTGGGCAAGTTCCTAAGGAGGTTGTCCAGGTGTCAGTAGGTGCACTCTACACTCACCAACCACTTTGCTGCAAATGTCCAGGTCCCCCTTATACAGTTGTAGAGATCCGCTGATGCACAATTTGTATTAGTCAACACAATTTCTGACCAAAAACTGCTTTTGGCTGTATATTTTTTGGTTCTCAACCCAGCACTGATGTGTGTGAAAAAGCATCTGATATAGCACCACACATTTCTACTGAGACTTCCATGTAGTTGTGTCTGATGTATTGACAATGGCCAACCACCCGATATGTAGTTGGTCAGTGGTCCTATGGTCAGACAATATGATGATAAATAGTAACTGGACACTTATAACGGACTAATAATTAAGTGGCTAAAAAGTGGCCAGTGAGATAAAACAAAAGGTACATACAAATATAGGGTGAATATAGAGCCACTTGAGCTGACATGTACCACACATGTTTGTCCACAAGTCTCTGATGAGTAGATCAAATTCTCCTTAAAAGTTGCCTGAACATGACGAAGGAAGAGACAAGGCTAGAAACATAGCTTTTTGAATAAAGGGCATTTGTGTCCACGCACTGCTGCGAGTCACCATGTGAAGCCCGAAACAGTAGGATTTGGAGAAATTTTTCAGACTACTTCATACATCTTTCTGTATTTACATTCTTTAAACATTAAAAACATTCTATATATCTATGCATCTTATTTATAAATATGCTTCTCTAAAGAACCATCAATTCTATTGTTCTTTAGGGAAACAAAAACAGTTCCTCTATGGCATCACACTAAAATTACTTTCTGGCACTTGAACCTTTATTTTTAAGAGTGTACCAAAACATTTACCAGCACACACAGTTTTGGTTTATACTGGCTGGAGCATGGCGATTTGTGGCGAGGAGTCATATGGGTCATTGTGTTCTGTGTTTTTATGTTCTGTAATTCTAAGCCTGAGTCAGGACTCCTGCTGCTCTGTCTCCTACTGAGATGGAACAAAAGCTCAGCTTGATACTGTATACCACGCCCCCTCCACTTCAACTCTCCCACTCATCCACCATGACCCTGCCCCTGCCCAGGGATTCTCAAGTATGTGTGTGTGTGTGTGTGTATGTATGTATGTATGTATGTATGTATGAATGTGTGTGTGTGTGTGTGTGTATGTGTGAGAGAGAGAGTGAGTATGAGTGTGTGTGTGTGTGTGTGTATGTATATATGTATGTATGTGTGTGAGTGTGAGAGAGTGTGAGTGAGTGTGAGTGAGTGTGAGAGAGAATGTGTGTGTGAGTGCAGTGCTGTAGCTCTGTGTATGTGTATGTATTACCATGTTGTTCACAGACACCCATATCACACCACAAAAAAACAGAGCACGAGAGAGTTTGTAAAAATGTGGAGGTGGTCATCTTTCAAGTGGCCCTGGGTGCTTCCTGTTTCTGCTCCCAGAAAGAAACAAACTCCCAGAAAGGAACAAACAACAAGCCTACTCAGTCCTCTTTTCTACAGTCCTACTTCATGGCCTACAAAATCCCTGTGTTTTAACACAGCGCTCCTCTTTTCCATTTTGTGATATCAGTGTACTACAATTTCTACTATTACAACTATTACAGTTAATACTATTACTACTATTACTATTGCAACTACTGCTGCTACTACTTCTATTACAGTTACTACTACTGATACTATTACTATTACCAATTCTACTATTCTACTATTGCTGCTACTGCAATTATTACTACTACTACTACCCCTTTTCCTTAGTGGTTTATGGAGCTTTTTGTGCAGGTACATAGTCTGCCAAGTTGTAAAGCCAAAAGTACATGTCAGAGAGTCTCCCGCCAAAAAGGTGGGACAAGGTGATATAATCCCATAACACAATTATTGTCTACCTATCAGCAGGTCTTCACACACAAAGAGCTAAAAAAGTAAAACATCTCATTCTGAAGCTTCCCTGCTCCTGCTGGATAGAGTCTACCAATTTGTTCTGTCTGACTTTAAGGAATGGACTCTGGCTCAAACTGACACGAAAACAACACATGGTGAAATAGGTCCCTTATTAAGTACTATTACTACCAGTATTGTTATTACTGGTACTATTACTACCATTATTAGTAATACTATTGTTACTACTGCTACTAGTACTATCACTAATACTACTACTGTTACTCTTATGGCTCAGAATGCTAGCAATGTTTTCCCAAATATTTTGTTCTCTACATCTGTTTTCCTTATTTCAGTGGGTGTATGTATACACACAGCATACAATCTCAAAATTCCCTTATGCTCAGTAGGGATGCTGACGTGATAAGATTTAGGTCACCCAAAAAATGGGCTGGCTGTCTCTCTCTCTCTCTCTCTCTCTCTCCTCTCTCTCTCTCACACATTCCACAGCCACTGGTACCCCTCTTCCTGACATGATATAGTGTAGGGGCCTCAGGCTTGTGTCAAGAACACG
Source organism: Semaprochilodus insignis (assembly GCA_034552555.1). NCBI lineage: Eukaryota > Metazoa > Chordata > Actinopteri > Characiformes > Prochilodontidae > Semaprochilodus > Semaprochilodus insignis. Next base: position 13,031,929 of record CM067476.1, on the reverse strand, counting down.
ATGTACTAACCACACTAACAGAATACAAACAGGTCTAATGTGGGCCAAATGTACAGCATACATACACAAAGATATATACATTGAAACAGTTTGCTGTATTGTGTACTGTGAGATGTCAAACTTATGTTAACAATGCCACCATTCATTGCACTTTTTACAGTGCTACTTGAAAGCTTGTGAATCATTTTCAGAATTTCTACATAAATGTGGCATAAAATATGATCATTAAACAAATAATACAAACAAGTATATAGTTTATATCCATTTATTGAACAAAGTGATCCAATATTTGTAGGCAAAAGTGTGTGAACTATCGCTTAGGTGATAATGAGGATCAGGAGGTCCAATCAATTAGAAGGCATTCAGGTGTGAGCATGGCTGACCCTAACCTATTTAAAAAAAAACATCAAGCCGAGTCTTTTCCATCAAAGTCTAACACACATTTATTAGTGTGTCATGTCTCAGTCTAATGAGATTTTTGAGGATGTCTGAAAGCTATTTGCCAGTGTTCATTAGGCTGGCAAATAATTATTTCCAACAAAGTGTACAAAGGGAGGAACCATTCTTAACCTTCTCTAGAGTGGGAAGGCAACAACAATAACCCCAAGCAGAATATTCTGGGAGATCACAAAGAATCCCATGGGTAACATCTAGGAATCTGCAGACCTCCCTGCAGGCCTCCCTGTTCATGAGTCCACCATCAGGCAAACACTGATCAAGGATAGTACGCATGAAATCAGAGCATGCAGAAAGACACTGTACTCATAACATTACTGCCTGTAAATGAAGATCAGATCCCATTATATAATATATTCATGTAGAAATTCACATAATAAGAAAGGCTTCACCAAGCAACACTATAAATGGTAAATAAGTGGTAAATGTATGATAAATACAAATATTTTTTTAAATGTTTGATTTTGAATAAAAAATATTTTGAGCATTACATAAAGGTGAGTCTGGAATGTTAATCATATATAAGGTTTGTCACGGTGGCCAATCAAAATGTTCATTTGCCTTTTTTTTTCTACAGGATAAACACCCTGAAGGCTGCTCCAAACAAATCACATGCTGAGACACTGTGATGAGCATTTCAGTGTATGGTGATGAAGAGCCTGCTACCACTTTCAATCATAGGATGGCTTCTATGAACCTCACAGCCAACAGATACATTACCAAAACATTTAGCATTACACCTTTATGAGCTACATCTCATTCACACATAGAGATGTTTAACTTCCAAGACTTAAATACTTTCAAAACACTATCCATCTGCTTCCACCTGCATGAACTGATAATCATAATCATAATGCTTCTTGTGTGAAGCTTTCTAGTGATTGACATATCAATACTCCACCCGTAAAAACATTCTTTTGTAGCATGTGTTCCAAGTTATTTTGAAAGCTTTACAGAACAATGGCAAAAATTCCATTCTACCTAACCAGAAATTATAGCGTTACAATTCAAAACACCAAAGCATAATATGACAAAAGAAAAAAAACATAACGCAGACAGCATTTCAAATAACACTGATTTTGTATGTTTGTGAATGGTCAGACAGATGTGTGTATACACATTTACAAGGTGGCAAATGTGTCATTTCTAACCTGCCTGGTTTCAATTAGCTACAACAACATGGTCTGGCTATGCAGCATAGCGTATTAAACTGGAAACCCAATGTTATGAAGCAACTCTAAACAAAGGTTTCTACAATTTCACTGCAGTCCCAACCTAGCAACAGTGCTATAAAAAGAATGGGGTGAGGCAGAGCATGGACAGATCAAGTGGACCAAAGGCCTCTGTCATTTTATAAAGATATTTAACAGTCTAGTATGTAACAGTTCTTCTTGTTAATGCTCTTTTGTGCTATTAATCACATAGTATCAACTACAGTATGCACCATACCTTTACCAGTAACATTCAGAGATTACACTCAAATCAAATCAATCATTCTCTAAGTAGAGAGTTTTTGAGCCATTTTTGTGATTTTCACACAGAGGAATTTGTATTCCGCATTTAACCCATCCGTGAAGTGAAACACCCACATACACACACTAGTGAATACACACACTAGGGGACCGTGAGCACACTTGCCCGGAGCGGTGGGCAGCCCTATCCACGGCGCCCGGGGAGCAGTTGGGGGTTAGGTGCCTTGCTCAAGGGCACCTCAGTCGTTACTGTTGGTTCAGGGAATCGAACCGGTGACCCTCCGGTCACAAGGCTGGTTCCCTAACCTCCAGCCCACGACTGCCCCTAAACTCAATATGATGGTCAACGTTATGGACATTCCCTTAGGGTGATGAGGCCACTGCACATACCAGGTTTAGGCAGCCTCATTCCCAGGAATAATGCACATGTAGGTCAGCTTATTATGTAACTACAGAACACTTACCACACTGTTTATGTATTACATAAGCACAGTACACTCGAAATCTCTATTACAGAATACTACACAGAAATGGACTTTAGGAATGATGTGTCACCCTCAGCCTTAAGCATCAGTCTAGCACGACATTGCTGATGCACAGTGTTCATTTTGTGGAGCACATTCACATGGATTCACTACACCATGAATACATTTAATTATCAGGATGAAGTTACAGAAGCGTTCATATCCTCCATACATGGCACTGTAGGATGAGAAAAAGGACTGATGATGCAGACTGTTCAGCTGGAGCACTCCCAGCAACCAAATGCTGAGAGCTTTCATGAACACCTACACACGCCCTGAGTCATGCGGAATCAGGGCAAACATTGTAATGAGGAAACACAACAACTGCTTTACTGCATTTTCCCACTTAAAAACAATCGGTAAACACCTGTGTGGAAGTTACAAACGATAGTAGATAGAAATAGCAAGATAACCTCTATATGTTCTAAATACACTGCCTGGCCAAAAAAGGTCACCACCTGGATTTAACTCAGCAAATAGGTAAGAGCCTCCCATTGGATAATAATGGGTGATTATGTCTCAGTTTGCAACAAGTTATTTAACCTTAACTGATGCAGTGAGTAGCTTCTCATTTGTTAAACAACCAGGTCATGTGGTCTGATGCCTTAAATGTAAATGTAAATGTCTGATGAGTCCAGATTTACTCCGTTCCAGAGTGATGGGCGCATCAGGGTAAGAAGAGAGGTGGCTGAAGTGATGCCCCCATCATGCCTAGTGCCTACCGTACAAGCCTGGGGGGGCAGTGCTAGATCTGGGGTTGCTGCAGTTGGTCAGGTCTAGGTTCAGCAATGTTATGTGCTCAAAGAATGAGGTCTGCTGACTACCTGAATATACCGAACGACCTGGTTATTTCAGCAATGGATTTTTTCTTCCCTGATGACACGGGCGTAGTCCAAGATGACAATGCCAGGATTCATCGGGCTCAAATTGTGAAAGAGTGGTTCAGGGAGCATGAGACATCATTTCACACATGGACTGGCCACCACAGTGGAGTCCAGACCTGAACCCCTTTGAGAATCTTTGGGATGTGCTGGAGAAGACTTGGCGCAGTGGTCCAAATCTCCCATCATCAATACAAGATCTTGGGGGAAAAAAAAAAACTCTGGACAGAAATAAATGTTGTGACATTGCAGAAACTTGTAGAAACGATGCCACAGTGAATGCGTGCTGTGATCAAACTAAAGGCGGTCCAACAAAATATTAGAGTGTTTGACCTTTTTGTTGGCCATGCGGTGTACTTCTACAGCACACTGGCTAACAAATTGATGTATGTGAATCAGTACACACAAAGGCATAATGATCATGACTGGACATCAGAAAGTACCAAGACCCAAAAAAGCAAGACATCCCTGCAAAATTAAGCCCACAATGCTTGTATGTGCGTCATAGTCTGTGAAGCCTGACCTCAAGAAAAGCTCTATACAAACAGGGTGCACATAAAAGCAAGAGGGAGCTACTGTCAGCCTACTGGACATTGGAACCTTTGTTTTAGCTTCATCCTGCAGAGCAAATGGACAACAAAGATATACCGACCAACACTCTCCTTTGTTCTGCACACTGATTCAAGATTAAAGATTCAAGATTCAAGCGTTTATTGTCATATGCACAGAGAAACAAGCAGTTTCACTGTACAATGAAATTCTTACTCTGCACTCCCGGACTACTAACAATTACAGTATAAATACTAAGTAATAAATAAGAAAGAAAAGATTAGAGGGAAGAAAAAAGAGGTGTGTATGTATATAAATTAAGAAAATGTACAGTATCTGCTATATAAGACTGAATTGTACAGGAGCAGAACATTTGTACAGTATGCAGTATTAGTGCAAATATTAATTAATATTATATTCTTATTCATATATTAATATATTGATAATCGAGTAATAAACTGATTATTTTGATGAGTTTTGAAAAAAGCCCAAACAAGAAAAGTTCAAACCATGTATAGCCTTTCAAACATTTACAGTTACTTCATTGTCTGAATGATGCACAAGGAAATCTTAGAATTAGATTTTTAGAAAAATTATAAGATTTAAAAAACCTAAAAACACAGATTAGTACCACTTTAACTTTATTTCGCTTCTATTTATATCACTTGGCACAAACAGGCAGCAGTCATTATAATGGTCACTTGCCAAGAGCTGTGTTCTGACAACAGGAGTGAATACCACAACTGTTGCCCGCCATTTGTTTAAAGTGTGAATTTGACAGGTTGTCATCTTACACATTGCTCCTTTAAATGATGCAATTTCATCATACAAACTGCCAACTAACAGTTACAGATGAATTATTTAATCAAGTTTAATCAAATAATTATGGCAGCCCTAATCTCAAATTTACAGGAAAGCAGTAGGGTAGGGTTGTTAAGAAGGCTATGCACAATTCTGTAACTTGTAAAATATACCCAGTAAAAAAGTGCTTGGCAAAGAACGTAAGCAGAATGTGGTGGTGTGCAGATGATGCAAGTTAAGGAAAGAGGAGGAGAGCAGACAGGAAAGGAAAACAAAGCAAGAGTGAGCTGAACTGAGACTGATAAAGTGTGTGTGCGTATGTGTGTGTGTGTCTGTGTGCATGTGAGAAGGTGGTGAAAATGAACTACATAAACTAAGTTTCACATTAGCTGTAGTCTGTAAATCGCTATGGTTACAAACTGAGTATATGTGGTAGTGTATGTGCAAAACTAACTGGACTCCCATTTTATTCCTGGTGATTCATCTGAGTGAGTATGTAGTCACAGAGTCACAAGGAAACAAACCCACAAACCACTCAACCCTTTTAGGGGTGTAATACTGAAAATATCAAACATCACCATATCATGTTTTGTGATACTGTATGTATTTTGTGTTTACAATTATGTATGAACAGCCCACAATTACTAGATAGCAGTGTTCTTCACCATTAAGCCTTTTCTACGTCAACATAAACAAGTGGTGTAAAGGCACGCTGCTAACATTAGCATTAGTAGTAGCATTTTTAATACTATGACAGGTTTCCTAAAATTATGTATTTATAAATCACAATATATCTCAGTGCTTACAGTATTGCAATACATTGCAATATATTGAAAAATAGCCCTTGTGTCATGATACAGATCTTATCGCCAGAATAACCTACAGTATTTTGGAAATAAAAATGTAGGAGGATGGTGCATACAGGATATTAGACATAATTCAAACTGCGACAAATGTCTGGGAATATATATTACCTCACTAAACTAAACAAACTCTAAAATGTACCTCAAAGATTTGTGGTGACACCTTAAAAATGAATGTATTTTTGTATTTTGAATGTACATACATCAGGAATACATAATATTGTGTGCCTGTGAAGGTGTGCAAGCACGCATACAGGAGCATTTCAAAAGCAAAAATGCATCTCTAAATTTGTATCTGTACAGGAGAAGGCAAAAACATTTTTACCTAAATATGCAATCATGTAGGAGATTTTATTTAAAGTGATTTTGCCGCATTTCTATTGCCATGTTCAGATAATGTAAATGACAGATGCTGTGTTCAAACAAAAATTGACAAAATTGAGTTTTTTGTGTGGGCAGTAATAGTTAATAGTAATTAACAGTAATAGTTAAGTAATGTACAACACACACGATACTATATGTAGTGGATCAGTTACTAGTAAGCTTGCCTATGCTTTCCTATGCAAGCAAGTGTATCTACAAGTATTTAGGTGTATACATGTGTATGTGCAATATTCTTTTTAGGACTTGTCTCCTTTTGAAGGTGAACTGGGGCTAAGCACACCAGATTCTTCTTCCTCGTTTATAATTCATTTATTTTGCTTTCTCACATTAAAGAACAAGTAAGGAATGAAGAGAAAAGAGACCATTGGAGGACGGCTGAGAGAAAAGAAAGCAGAAGGAACGCCAGACTGGAAATAAAATCTGCTCTAGTCCAATCTCCTGTGCCTCGGGCCGGTCACGGTACCCTCTGTCCTCTAGAACATGCACGCATAGCATCTGCATTTGCATAAAGCAACCGAAAAAATGCCTCTCAAAGCAACATGAAAAAGATTAGTATTACACAAACCGTGTGTTTCTTAGGCATACTCAGCATATTAACAAAAAGCAGTACGTGCTCATGTGACGTTCTACTGTTTTTGTGGAAGGTCCTAAAGAGGTCAAAACATTTTGTTTTTGAAACAAGAGAGAAACAGAAGGAGGCAGAAATAAAGTGAGGAGAGACACCACAAGAAATAAGGGTGTGAAAGATAAAGAAAGAAAGGGATGAAAGGAGAGACAGCAATAAAGAAAGAGTGAAGCATAAAAGGAGGGAGATAAAAAGGAAGGGTGAGACAGAGAGAATACGAGAAAAGGAAGAGGGTGTGTGTGTGAGACAAAGCAAGTAAGACCAAAGAAAAGAGAGAGGGAAGTAAAGAGAGAGATGGAGAAGAAATAGAGAAAAAGAGCAGGTGTCGGAGACAGAGAGAGAGACAGAGAAAGAGAGAGAGAGAGAGAGAGAGACAAATAAAGAGAGAAAGTGCAAAATAACTGTACTCCCATTTTATTCCTGGTGAAAGTTAGGGGTGTAATAAAAAATGAGCATTTTAAATATACACAACCGCTAAATAGCAGTATTCTTCATCATTAGGCTCTTCCACTTCAACTTTAACAAGTAGTATAAGGGCACACTGCTAACACTGGCATTACCAAACATATGCCTATGCCTATACTATCACAGAAAGAAAGAAAGGAAAAAGAAAGAAAGAATGAGAAAGAAAGAGAGAGAGACAGAGAGAGAGAGAGAGAGAGAGAAAGAGAGACCAAGATAAAGGACGTGATATACAGAGCTTAGGTTTGACGGCTGGACGGCTATAATACATATTTAATGGTTGGCCATGACATACTTACCAGCTGTCTTCGAGTCACACCCTACGGACAGTTTTTACATGAATCCTGGCATGCTATAGTCTATACTCAGAGGCTGAGGTACTGCCCACACTCTTCCACTCTTCACACAAAAACAACCTCTCCAGTGTGGAGGTTTAACCTGTAACCTCCACACTGTCACTGTCACAACAAAACCTTGTGGCCACTTATTTTTTATGCTTGAAAATGCCAGTCAAAATAAATTATTCATAAATATCTGGCTACATTAACGTATATCAAATGATGATTATTTTCCTTCTGCTTTTGGAGATTTGAAGTTTTCTAGCTACATAATAAGAGGAAATGACCAAAGCATTGCTTACATCATAGCAAGTGATTACAAAGATGAGGAGTTTTGCAATTGAATATACATCCTGTGTCTATATTTATCCTACATAAATACACACTACGTGGTTATGTAAACAGCAGAGGTATATGAAGGCTGAAAGTGGTAGTGTGTGAGTGCTCCTCTGTGCTGATGTGTGAGGCTGTGCCTGTGTTTGCATGGATGTGGAATGATATGAGCTATAATACTGCTGGTCCTGAGATGATGTCTTTGGGTGGGGTTGTGCAGAGGCAGCAGCAGAGGGTTATGGCAGACTGTGCTCTATTTTTGAGATACAAGGTTTTTTTTTTTTCTCCAGAGAAGGTGGGATGAGTGTGCCTAAAGCTTTGGAGTGCTTTAACGCATCATTGTTTATTTTCCACCAATATTTCATATTTAACTGAAGTGCCTTTAAGATGGTCAACAACATGCAATAAAACTGCAAAGACTAACAAACTGCCTTTTTCAATACTGGTGTTACTGAGCTCTTGTCTTTTTGGCCCCACCATTTCCCCTTGGGGGAATTACCAGGGCCATCTTAAGGCTGTCCGTTACTGTATTAGTAGTGAAGTGTGTCTTTAGAGTCTTTAGAGGAGCAAGCAACTGACTGACAACAATTGTCAACTTCATATCAGAATGCATCCAGAAATCATTGTGCCCTGACATATTTCTCTTTTATTCAAACTTGTAAAAATGGCAAATAAAAACCCTGTTTACAACACAGAGGTAGAATATTTGAAGATGCTGAATATTTCCCAACCATAACAATTAATGTGTTGCACACACCCTTCACTCAAAATGATCTTAATGCTATTTTTGTAATGTAAAAAATCACCCTGTGTGACTGTTTGCACATTCTGTGAGGAGCAAAGGAGATTTGATTTGCACTTAAAGACATTCTGGCTGTATGTTTTGTACTTCAGCCTTTGTGGAAATGCACAAATGCATTGTTAATACAACTTCATCAATTTAGTCTGCTAGGTTGGTAGTTAGGAAGCTAATAAGGCTGCACAGCTAGCGGCAGTTGGCTAGAATTGTCCGTGTGAACAGACAAGTGAATCTGGCAGAAATTAAATCCATAATCAATGCAAGAGGCCCCAACCGCATGTCAGTGCAGCATTCTTTAGCTTCCATGGGATATTCCATCAGATCAGGATTGGTTCGAGGAGCACTCTGGAGAGTTCCGACAACCTTGTCATGAGCACACTGGCCAGGGTACATCCTCACTCACAAGATAACACCTCACAACTTATATAGGTGTAGGCATCCCCAAGACATCCCCTGAGGCAACGTCACTTCATGATCAATTATGTACATACTATATCACAATATTGATTTTTTTCATACATCTCATCAATTGGAACTCTGTGTAAGCCTGTAGATCTCTTTAAGATAATGAAAAACATCCATTTAGTTGGGTGTGTCTAAACTTTTGACTGGTACTATATATACACACTTCGGTCAATGCCGCATCAAAATAATATTTCTGAATATTTACACATATGTATGTACACATTTTTAATACATAATCTGCCCTGTTTAACAACCTGCAACTGACTGGAAGTCAACTAAGTACAGTTTCAGAGTATGTGAACTTTTACGTGACTCCTGAATGCATTTCTCATACTTGTATAACCACTAAAACAGCCGTTAGACTTCTTTGCCAGATACTGGTGAGCCGTGGCTAAACATTTCATTTCCATCTGGTGGCACTTAATATCCATGCAAATTACTACAGACAACTTTGTCTCCCCTGTCATTTCTAATGATTCAATAACACAGAGCAATGAGGCATAAAACAAATATGAATGCAGTCTATATGTGTCAACACTCTCAGCATATGAAGAAACACAGCAGTTAAAATAGAACAATGTCTAACTCAAAACCTACCTATATATGTAAAGGAAATCTGCACCGATGATTTTGCTGTGTAGAAAGGAGGGTGAAAGGAGAGGGCTGTGTGATATTACTGGACATTATTGGGATATTACTTGATAAAACGTGGGAACTGACAACAACTAACAACTGGGAATTTTTTTAACTTAATGAAAAAAATAATAACAATGCTATGAGGAGGTTCATGGAGTGATGGGGTTAAGATACAGTATTACATGAGATGTTGCTTCGTCAAATTTTGATTTACACCTTCTGTGTAAAACACTCGTAGCTGAGGTCAGAAAAAAGTCATAGTCTAACGACAAAATGTTATACAATGTACATATAAAATTTTCTCAAGGAAATACAGGGTAGAGCCAATGTGGCTGGACATCAAGTCATCTGGTCATATGGGATGACAGGAGTTAAGTACAGAATGTTTAATCATACAGTTTTTGTCTTTACGCATGCCTGTGATCACAGACAAAAACTTTCAATACACCCCTATACACAAACACAGGCACACCAACAATTGTGAGCACCCAAGAAAGAAATTTGAGATTGTGGAATAATTTGGTGCAATTTTGTGGGAGGAAAAATCTAAATAATTTGAGAGTAAGACATTCAGGTTCAAATATTCTGGAACCTAGAGGCCAGACACAGAGTCCAGCAACATAAAACCACAACCCAAACAAAGCAACTTGAACTCTGTGAGTAAGGTGAATTCTGTCAAAACAAGACAACCGTGTAGTTGTCTGTAACAAGAAGCAGAAAAAGCTCATAATATCTCACAATCCATCTGAACATCAACTTAAAAACAACAAATTTAAATCCCTTTGTGTGTGTGTGTTGATTTACTTTATATATTTAAGGAATTTGTTGTGGGTGTTGTTTATAAGAACTAGTTTGGGAGGGGTGTGCAGGTGTGTGCATGCACATAGTGTGTCTATTTGACAAGAACATTTATGAATTAGGGCAGCACTGGTTTGTCAGTTCAGAACAGAATATTCCTGAAGCAATTTGCCCTCCAGAGAAAACAAGCCTGCTCTGAGAACATGCTAATGAGAGGCCAATGAACAGGCAGATACTGAGAGCTGGCAGATACTTCGTCACACCCTCATTAGTGTCCAATGAAACTGCCAGGTCAGATACTGTCAGCTCATCTGATGACATGAACAAAGCACTTCACTGTCTGCAAGATCCAACTGTACCTCTGATTTTCTAAACCCTACAGGTAACACGTCTCAGATATTAGATATCAGTATCATGCAGATGATCTTCTAATGTATGTAAAGTACTTCAATTAAAAATAGCCAATTTTCAAGCTTGGTAGTTACAAAGAAGAAATGTTGCATCAATATCACATGATACTTGATTTTTAAGTATATATCAAAAATATATACAGACCACATTACTGGTGTAGGTTGACAAACAGTAGTACACATGGTCATAGCAAAACCCTTACTGCCAGCTTTTTAAAGACGATAGCAGTGGGTGATATTGGAATTCTCACTTAAGTATTCATGTTGACGGTATACCACAAATAGGCCAAATAACACAACAAATAACACAATATACATACGGTAGCCCTTTTCCCTATTTGGCTGAGACTTGCTTTTTTTGTAATAACTCCTCTTCCCCTGCATAGTCAGTTACAGTTTGAGTTACGGTTAGTCTAGGTTGTTATTGAGGGAACCGCAAGTCTCTTGGAGTAATGATTGCCTTTAGCCTTGGTTTAGCTTTTAGCAGCATTTAGAAGCATAGGGCCTCCGTAATCAGCTTTATCAGACAGCAGCTTGTTGCTCCCCTCAATCTGACAAACAGCTGCAACTGACAGTGTGAATATTGTAATATTTACTAAACTCTGGGCACTCAAAAATACAGCACAGGAAAGTCAGATAAGTTGCTGTATGCTTACATGTCCACACCACAAGCTTATCTTTACAGTTCTCAGTTCTGATTTTAACTATTTTGTGCAATATCAATATTTAACATTTACCTCCATTATACACACATCATCAAAAGAACAGTTGCAGAAATAGTTGCATCCAGAAGGAAACACCCATAATTGACGCAACAGCCACGATTTCCGACATTCAGGAAGCAGTAATGCCCTCGCCGAGTAACCCATTAGTGCCAGCACCACTGGCAATGTGGCTGCGAAACACAGGACTATGTGTATTGCCCAAATCAGTTATTGCTCCTGGTAACCTTTATCTTCCTTCCGAATAGCACTGCAATCTGACACTTCCTTCTAGGTACAACTATTCTTCTGATGATGAGCGTATATAGTAACTATAGAAAAACAGGACTTCTTAAGCATCTAAAATTCATACCTGCTTTCAAGATAGCTTGTGAAACAGAATTTACTGTCAGTATATGCGGTACACTCTGTTCCTTCAGACCAGCACAATCCAATAAACACAAATATAAATATACACCAAGCAAATGACTGTGGACTGAGCTGTACAGATATCGATTTCAAATATTATGTACATGTTCATTTAAACACTTAGGTCCATAAATATTTGGACATCAACAAAGTTGTTATTTTACCAGTCCAGTATGGAAAATTGGAGTTAAATAATGAATTTGATTTTAATTTGAGTGTCCAAATTGAGTGAGCAGTGTGGGAATTACAACCATACACAGCCCCCCATTTTAGGGACTCAAAAATAAATGGACAGTCACCTGCTCAGCTGTTCCTTGGCCAGGTTTGTTTTCCTCAGTGCCTCTTGGCCAGGTTATTGCCTCATTATTTTAAAAGATCTAGAGATAGAGAGTAAAGGTGTAGATTAAAGGTCCAACCTCCTGACCTCAATCCAATCAAGCATGCATTTAGTTTATTGAAGGCAAAACTGAAGGCAAAACCCAGTGTCTTAGGAAGCATACGGATTCCAGACTTCAGGCTGTCAATGACTGCAAATAACATGCGACAGAGTATTTAAAAGGATGATCATTTATAATTGTTTATCTAATTACTTTTGAGCCCCTAAAGATAAGGGGGTTGTTTATGAAAATTCCTACTGTTCAGACAACTTGGATGCAAATACCCTTAAATTGCAGCTGAAAGTATTTAATATTATTTTAATATTATTTTATTATTTTATAGTATTTAATATTATTTTTTAGTTCAACTCCAATATACTGTGCTGGACAGTTAAAATAACAATATATAATATAAAATAACAATCATTAAATAATCATAGTGATGATAACTATGTGACTCCACAATTGGGACAGTGAGCTGTAACTTCATTTGAGACATAATTTAAGCATTTAGTAAGCAATATAAACTTTCTAATTAAATTATATTAGTTCTGATTTTTATCATTAGTTGATTGTTAATTTAAACATTACTTAACTATATGGTCATGCTTATAACTCTCTTAATAGCTGTTTAAATACAGTTAGTAGCTGTTGTTGGTTAATCTCAAGGTTTCTTCCTCTTGCTCTGAGGGAGTTTTTCCTTGCCAGTGTCGCCCTTGGCTTGCTCACTGGGGGGCTTGGACCCGAATTTTCTGTAAAGGAGCTGCGTGACAACCACTGTTGTGAAAGGCGCTATATGAATATAATTTGACTTGACTTTTACAAACTAACACCACAACTCCTCATGCTTACTGACATCTAGTCAAACCAAATAACATTTGTCAATATTGTCCATCTGTTTGTAGTGACATACTCTCATGTGTTTCCGATGGGATGGGAAATATGGCAAAAACAAAATATCACAATATTTTAAGATATTTTCACAATACACAAAATAATCACAATACCACATTCTGAGGTTTGATAGTTGGAACGAGTAACAGCAGTGCCACAAATAAAGCATACTGTCAAAAACTGTAATTACAATGCTTATTTACTGCACTGCAGAAAATCAAATCAAATTAAATGTGACCAATTAATTATTTTTTGTAATTACACATCCAGTTGACCAATAGTGATTTAGTACTAACAATATCCACTTTGTTGATAGCATGCCCTTACTTTGACCAGTTTTAAATTATTTATAGTGTTCAGGAGCATGTGAGAATTTGGTGGGTACAAGTAAATATATGACTAGGGCAGTCTGTAGCATAATCACAAGAGCCAAACAAATAAATAAAAAGAGCTGTACATTACAGAGGCAGAGACATTTGGCCATTCTGTTTGTATACTAATAAATGTATTACTGTACACTAGTTCATAAAACATTTTAAAGATTTGTGTTTACAACGACAGTGGTGCTTATAACTTTTGGCCTATAATGCATACAGTAATGACCCATAAATTACTGTGCAAAAGTCTTCTCAGGCATCTGACAAAAAAGATATAAAGCTGTTTATAGTGTGTACTGTATTTACTGTATTTGTATTTATTATAATGTTATATAGTTTTATTAGTGGCAAAAATACACCTACTGCTCCAATAAATATTCATTTATTCATTCATTCATCTTCTAAACTGCCTGTCACAGGGGTTCTGTGGCACAATTTTCTTGGGTGCCTTAAACTTTTGCCTGGCACTGTATATCAAGTCATTATGTCTTTGATGGTAAGAAAATAATGTGATGCCCAAGTAGATCATTTTCACTCATTTTATACCAAATACAACAGAAATAGATTTGCTTATCTAAAGCAACATACAATATAAAATGCATATGCAACATACAAAAATCTTGATGAATTTAAAAGTGTAACTTATAGTAATGCCAATAAGACTTTTTAGTCAATATTTATTTAAAGTCTGCAAATACTGTACTAATACTAATATTAGGTAAACTATGTTCAGTATTACCTGGTTTCAGTCGAAACAGGAAACCCTCAAACGCTGATTGAATATATAAAATATATTTAAGTAACAATGAACACAGTAACCAGCAAGTTTTGCAATTATACCTGAACGTTTGGTTGAAACTGCTGCCCTCAACTGTTCAAACCATGAACAGCACATCAGAAAAGTATTCACAAATCCAACAACTAAAATAAAACAAAACAACTATACAATACTGCTAAAACACATTCATACACTTATATCTGTCAAAGAACTCATGAGCATAAATCAGAAAAGAATGTTATATTGCCCCAAACACTACCACTACAATAGCTTCCCTCGCTGCATTCATGTGTGGCCATCAGTGGTTTGGTTCTACCCGTAATTGTTTCCTGAGATGTTCCACCTCCTTCTCCATGTGCGAGATATCCCTGCTGAGCTGGCGGTGGCTGGATTGAGCTTTGTTCAGCTGGCAGCAGAGTCTCTTGACAATGGCCTCACATCTTCTGTTGTGAATCTGGTCAGAAAGAACCATAACTGTAAATTAATTGTTTGTGAAAACAAAACACTTTTCCAAACATGAAGGTAAAATCTATCCTTCTCCAGGGTTATAATGCCTCCAGGTATCTTTGAAAATATTAGGTATTACATTTTGTTCACAAGTCCTCTTCTGGTACCAATAAATGTAATTCAGTGTCTTACAAAATATTTTTAAAAACCTTAAGTGAGAGGTTAGTCATTGATTTTTTATATTTTATCATTTTTGAAAAATATCATTACTTTTTAATTAAATTAATAATTCCTACACTGAACTCAGCTTACCTCTGTTTCCTTTCTCAGTTGTGAATGAGTCTCTTTCTCTGTCTTCAAAACCACCATTCTTTCTCTGACAGTTTCTTGTGTGTAATGTATCTCAGATTTAATATGATCAATTTCTTTCTAAAAACAACATGGAATATTATACATTATTATTGTACTTAATAGCAGCTACATACATGCACTCATATAAATTAGTATAAACCATAAAGGGAGTGTATAAAATAATGGTAGCACCATAGGAAATACTCAAAGTTAATCAATAACGGTAGTATTGATAGAGGTTTTAAACAGAACCCATTTTTTAAAGTTTCCATAGATTTACATGCTTCAGTTTCCCAGACAATATTTTTCTCGTACTGTATATCTGTATATATCCTCTGCCTGAAACACTCTGTTGAAGCTCCTGTGTCTGTAAACCCCACCCTCCCTATGAGCCCAGGTGCTCTAACTGGTCAGTTCACCCACTCTGTTTTGATCGGTCAAAGGCCAGAGTAGGATCCTGATCCCAGTTTCACCCTTATCATTCTTACAATGGCGTCTGTTCTGGTTATCAGTGTGAGCGAGAGTCTGGTTCTGAAAGTCAGATAGAATACGTTATTTGATCCACCTGTGCAGGCTGGGCATGAGCAAGATGCTTTTGAGGATATTTTTAGCTCTCTTAGCATTATGTGAGAGTGTGTCAAACTTGCCAGCAGGTGGGAAATAAGGATTAGATGTATAAGATGACATCACCTTGTAACTTAGAAAAGGGCCTGAAATTCCAGGCAAAAACAAACAGTACTTACACACCTACAAAGTTCACCTATATGACTGGTGTAGAAGATAAAATGGTCAAAGAGTGTGAGTACCTCATGCAGTGTTATTATTTATTTTGTACATCTCCCGTATGTTGTTACAACATGTCTGTACAGCACCTGAGCCTGCCGAATAGA
Organism: Semaprochilodus insignis; assembly: GCA_034552555.1. Taxonomy (NCBI): domain Eukaryota; kingdom Metazoa; phylum Chordata; class Actinopteri; order Characiformes; family Prochilodontidae; genus Semaprochilodus; species Semaprochilodus insignis. The sequence continues at coordinate 13,015,889 of CM067476.1, read as the reverse complement.
ATTTCCCTCTGGATTCTCCAAATCAGTCCTCAGCTCCTCTCTGCAATCCTTAAGTCTCTTCACCTCTTCCATCTTCTCCATCAGCTCCTTATGAATAGGTGCTTGGCTCTCCGTCTCAGTCACAAGCTTTTTGTAAGTCTCCATTTTATTGCGATAGGCATTGTATCCAACCAGCAAGAAGTGTGAGGTCTCCAGCTGTTTCTCTATGCTATGCTTGAGTCTCATATTTTCCATTAAGATGGCTTTCATTTGTGTTTCTTGTGTCTCGTTGTGACTCTGAATCTGCTCGATCTCACAGGTGATGCTAGTGATTTGCCGCTCTTTCAGTTTTATGTTATTGGCAATAGCCTCATAGCTCTTTACTATCTCTGATAGGGTGGCCTGTGGCATTGTGAAAAAAGTGGATAAATAGCAAAGAAAGAAAAAAGCACAAAATTTGATCCAATGCATTTGTTAGCACTACAAAGATTATACAATATAAATGAACTCTACTGTGAATGCACTCCCTAATACGACATATTTAAATTCAACAAAATGTCAAGTAAAATGCATTTTACTGTAATGTATGGACAACGGCATGGTTGTTCACCTACAGAGTTAGACTCAAGCCAAACTGTATCATGTTTGTAAACTGTAATTTGAAGGCATACATCAACTTTTAAATGTAATTTTATTAAAGTGCAAACATAAAAAGGGGTTTTTGTTCATTAATTTCCATTGTTCAGATGTGCAAATTTGCATTGTCTTCATTTTGTACTTTTCAGATAAGCTTGTACAGCTTGCAGCTCAGTTACAGAATCGTGAATTGTAGATGTAACTTACTTTTGATATATGTACGTTAATAAAATTACATTCAAAAGCTGATTTTCAAATTACAATATAATAATATGAAACGTTTTGTCTTAACTCTAACTCAATATTACCTGTACTGAATCTAGAACATGCCGTTTCTCTTTTAGCTCAGCAGCTTGGGACTCCCCCTGCTGGGAAACTGCTTGAAGTGCACTGGTTAGGGAAAATTCCTGCTCATCCTCACTACAGAGAACAAAACATACTTGTGGTAATTACTGACAGGATGAAAACAACTTAACATAGTATTGGAAAATAACCTCGTTTTCCATATAATTATATAAACAGTTTCGAAGTACATATACTATTTTTTTATTTGTTTTGCTTATGCTAGATGCTAAACATCATTTGCTAATAATAGATAAAACAAGCTAGCACTGCCTGTCAACAATGCCGCCAAGGGACCTGCATGTAGCTTATCTGATGAACTTCTAAAATAATGTGTTGGTAACGGTAACGCAGACTAAACTTACTTCTTTTCAGAATTGTTACAACTGAGCATTACCTGCGCTTTTCTGGTTTGTCTTTGGACATAGCTAAATAGTTGCTAGGATTGAAGAAGTAAGCGCGCGTACAATACACGGCAAAATGCCCAGAGAGGATACGCAAAGCAGAGAGCCACCATGACATAACATTTCCGGGATCGCGGTCACGTGGTTTTGGCAAGTGAGACTCATCCCCAAGCTCACTTATTTTTCCTCCTTTAGGGTTATGGCCGTGTTTGTAAATATAAGAGTCTTTTGAGCCTAAACCGGTATTATCCGACGAGCTGATTTTAAGAAAAATGGCTTTGATTCGGGTTTGTTTAGTCTTTCCGAGCAGCTGCTGCTGTTGCCCCGGGATACGGGGAAGGAGCCAAGTGGTTGACCCTCTTTATACCCCATTCTCTTGAATTGGCTTGCGCCATCTTGATTTACTAGATTTTTTGGAAAATAATATTTTTTTATACTGTAACTAGTGATGCACGACTACGACTCTCGACTCCTCCCGGTGGAATCGACGCCTCGACTCCATTTAAGTTTGACCAACACAACGCCAGGGCCGATACTAATAGTACACAGCAGATTAAACCGTCTTAAACCATGTTAACTTTTAGCCACGCTGCGGAGTGTCTAAACTGTTGTTAAAGCTGCTAAACAAGCTCCCGCAGACAGACTCTTCACTGCTTTGCACTCAAATCCGGAATGCCCCTCTAACAGAATAGTCTAGTCGAAGAATCGACTCAGTCCAGCTTTCCTTCCACTATTACTCTGCTGAACTCCACACCTCTCCACTAGCGCTCCTGCTCATACGCTGCACACACCATACTTATTTATTTGGGCAGTCGTTGTAAAAGTCTGCGTGTCTGTAGTCCTGCGTCGTGCAGCTGTCTGCCAATAGTACTCAGGATGACTCACGGAGGTCATCCGGAATGTCCGCAACACCGTTGGGTCACGCCCCGCGTGTCAGACAGTTTGATATATTTGATACTGAATGTCGCTGGTGCGTGCTTTCTTTTACCCACTGTCGCCAACAGTACCCGCACAACCAGTCTGATCCTATTGCTGGACGACTACGATGCGACCCCTCTCGAACTCTTCTAACTGCCTGAATTGGTTTCAAACTCTTCTCTGACCCATACTTCGCTTGCAAAGGATGCTGCTAGCACAACATCATGAGTCAGAATGGAAAACACAAAATGTAAGGTCGTGCAACTGGACGACTTTACATAGTCAATTAGGTACAGCGATAAGGCTTGTCCTTGCTTACGTCACTTTACAGCCGAGCATGAAACTTGAATCGTTCGCATGTCTCATTATGCCAAACCTACCCACCAAGTTTCATTACTGTTGGTTGATTCCTCCTGGGCACAACTATTTTTTCAAAGACCTGTGCCATTAGCTGCCACACTACACACTACCTTTTTACTACTAATTTTATTTTATCTGTTAAAATGTTTACTTTTTACTTCACGTTTTAACTAAAATGTGGATACATTTTATTTGTTTTTTTTTGTGTTTTGTCCTCTACAGTTTTTAACTTTTCAATGACAGTAGCTTTAAATATAGGATTTAATGTTTTCCAGACTGGTGCAAGTGAATGTAAACAAGATTATCATTTAATGTTCTGGAAAACAGTTACCATCTAAGGGTGAACAGTGTTAGATAAGCCTAATTCTCTTGCTGGTTGTCTTAGGAAGCATTGTGTAGTATGGGGTACAGTCCTCCTAAGCTCAGCAAAAACAGGATCAGTCTCAGCCTCTAGCCAGTGTAGTCATAACAGGATAGAAGGCCTGTGTGAGTCAGCCGGGTATTCCCCTCGTGAATCAATCCAACCACAACAACCTCTGCTTGTTATTTGTCCCTCCTAATCACGTTTTTCCTCCTTAACACGTCAGTGGTCTTAATTTTTGCTGGTGGGAATATTTTGGGCGTTTCCTGCTTGCTTGTTTTTAGATAAATAGCATAACACTAGCCTAACCTAGCACTGGGGTATTTCCCAGTTTTAAAAAAATACGAAAAAGAAAGAAAATAAGGCTAAGGAGCACATGCTATGAGGTTGCTATGGAAGTCTTGTGAAGTCCATGGTTTTGATCAATGTTACAATTTTCAGCACATGTAAACATCAATGTGCTCTAAGTGGTTGCTAGTTGCTAGGTTTACTTAAGGAGTTTTTACATTTATGCTGATGGGTGTAAGTTCTTGATGAAATTGGTGTTTTGGCATTGTACTTATATTAGATTTAAAGGGGAACTGTGACTAAGATGTAGATTGTCAGCTTTAATTTGAGGATATGTGCATCATTATCAGATACAGCATACAGGAATTACACTCATTTGTCTATTGAAGGAACCTTTAAGAAGAGATCTTTATTGACCAACTTGTATTTGCTGTTGAGTTTCAGGCTCAACATCTTAAAGAAGCAAAATGCACAGATGACCTTAACTATGGCATGCAATCTAGTCTTCCAAAGATTGCAACCAGATGTTTTAGGCAGATAGGAAGAAGATCAATCTGTATGAGAGTGATGGAAAGAGGAAAGTGGATCTCCAAGACCAGGGTTGTTGACTACTGATGTAGAAGCATCTCAAATGCACAGATCTAGCCAAACACTGTACTTTGAAACATACTATTGAAACAACTATAGTTGTGTTACAGCTATAGGATGGACCATCACACAGTAAAAATTTCAAGAAGACAATGCGAAACCGCATTCTACACACATTAAGTAAGCATGGCTATGGAAGAAGAGAGTGCAGGTGCTGGACTGGCCTGCCTGCAGTCCCGACCTGTACCCAGTAGAGAATTTGTGGTGCATTTTAAAATGCGAAATGTGACAACAAAGACCCTGTACTGTTGCACACCTTAAAACCTGTTTCTGATTTAGGCTTGTACAAAATGGCTATATCACGATGGAACTCTAAAACAATCTAGGTTTCAACTAATTTGTAGGAACCTAGCAATCACTTCAACAACTGAGATCCCTGACGCTTGTTGTAAGGGATCCAAGCAATCATTGACTACAGACTTCCTTACTGCTGAACTGAACACTTTCTACTCCTGCTTTGAGACCACTGTTCAGGCCCAGTTAACTAAAACTGCCCTGCTCCCTCCCCAGAGGAGCTATCACTCATACTGGCTACAGATGAGGTGAGGAGAGCACCGATGAGGGTCTCAACTCTGAAAGAAGCAAGCCCAGATTGCAGGGTGGGTCCTGAAAGTGTGTGCCAACAAGCGATTACCACCCCTGTTCCCCCCATTCTCACACCTGTAGTGATGAAGTGCTTCAAGAGACTGATCCTGACTCACATAAAGAGTCTTCCCCCTTTATTGACTTCAGCTCTGCTTTAAATACTACCATCACCTCTACATTTGTCTCCAAGATAAACACTTATTTGCACACCTTGCACTTTGCACTTTTTCAGTATGCACACTTATGTTGTATTTTGCTCTACTACGTATTTATGGTGTTGTTTGCACCTCAGTTGTAGCCATATTGTGACCTAGAGTTACTGCTCATGCACATCTCTTTATTTACTGTCTATTCACATATTGTCTTGTGTTTCAGTCTGTTGTCCTTGCTTATCTGTTTTTTTTTTTCTTCACTGCACTGGAGATTTTTTGTTGTGCAGTACAACTATGTATTGGTGTAACAATAAAAACTCATGGCTGAACTTTAAAAATTGAACTGTAAAAATAACAGCTTTCAGAATGATGAATCACGGTTATCATAAATATGATAAGTCATTCCAACCTTTGAAATGAACCTATTAATGCATATTGTTATGGTAATAGTAATAAAAAGTCCTATATCCAGTGGCCTGTCAAGATACAGGATGCATGCTCATATGTCTTGAAAACATAGCAGTATTTTGGGGGGTTATTTTGTAGTGCCCAAGGCAATCTTCCTTTTCTTCCAGCATCCAAATTGCTATCTGTGTTTTCGTGAATAAGTGAATATCCTTAGTGCAGTCTTGTTGGAATTTCCACTTTCCAGACTTTGTCAACATAAGTAGTCTAACATCAGTTAGATGCTGTGGTAAACGTGCTCTTCTTTGAAAAGAAAAGACCTTTTTTATTTTAAGAAGTAACTTAAAGAACTTTATTTTGGGACTATTGACTCTCTTAATACTTACAGAGGCTGTTGTACATTAAAGAAGCAGATTATTTTGGCTATAGACCTCTAGACATCATGACCTTGGGGAGAAAGTTATACGTTAGAGTATATCAAGCCAAATCTGCAAAACACCTTTAGTACTACTGTCGTACCAATACCACATTAACACCATTTATAAGTGAAAACCTGAAGTTAAGCTATGTTTGTTTTTTGTCAATGATTCAGCTTCTGACTCTTTTTCTCTTGCCAGCAATCATATTAATAAATCCTCTACTGTAGAAGACTAAGCATTCCACAATATATAGTTCTGTTTTAAAAGGGCGTGCAAAGTAAACGTCAACAATGGAATCCAAGACAATAGCCAGTCTTTATTCATTTTACTGACGAGGAAAATTAATTGTAATGTACAAAACTATGTTTAAAGAGGTAGGCTTTTTCTGAAAAAGCCCAGTTTTGGCTCAGCAGTGCCACAGTATACAAAAATATACAATATGCATTGAGATGCACATCTGAGTCACACTATGCTACGTAAAATGTACTGTTAAATCTTAAATATTAAGACAACTGAAATAACTTAACAGTAGTAAGTATACAACATTAAACAGCAACAAGAAATTAAACATGGGGATCCTCTGGGAACAAACAAACAAACAATCAAAAAACAATGCTGCATATTTAACTTTTGGCTTCAGCTCAAGATAGAAAACTGCAAACATTCAAGATGTGTTGTGGTCAAGTGACTAACAGTGTGTAATGTGGTGATATTTCCTTCATTTAAATAATTCAAACATACAATATATGGCCAAAAATATGCAGACACCCCTCCTATTTATCAGTTACAGATGATTCAGCTCAGAAGAGCTCAGTGAAATGTGGCACTATCATAGGATGCTACTCTTATCATAAGTCAGTTTGTGAAATTCTTGCCCTGCTAGATCTGCCCTGATCAATTTTAAAGTATTATTATTGCAAAGTGGAAGCATCTAGAGGCAGCAACAATTCACCCACCAAGTGGTGTATCACCAAGTTTTGAAGAGTAGGGCTGCCAAGTGCTGAGGTGCATAGCATGAAAAGATAATGCTTCATGAAACGGGTTTCCAAGGCCAAGTACATGCACACAAGCTCTTTGCTATCTGGCAGTCTGACAGACAAACCTGGGTTTGGGAGATGCCAGGAAAATAATGACTACCGGTACAGTCTGGATTCGGGCTAGTAATTGTTAATGATAATGCTACATCATACAAAGACATTTTAGACGATTATATACTTCCAAAATTGTGCCAGCAGTTTGGAGAAAACCCGTTCTAGCATGACTGCCCCAGTGCACAAAACAAAGTCAGAAAAGGTGTCCACATATTTTTTCCCATATAGTGTATTTGTTTCCATACTGTCACAGAGTATCGGTAAGTGTATCTCAAGTATGAAAAAAATAAATATAGAATCAGGTAAACAGTTAGAGTTAGAGAAACACACAGTCTTCAAAGCTACATTTCACTGCTTACCCGAAAAGCCCCAAAGTAGCTGCCTTCAGCTTCTGGATCAAGCATCCAAGAATTTGATACACTCACATATAAACCTTCTCCAGGCCGTAGTGAAAACACCCCACTTTGTTGTTGACAGCACATGTGATAAGTCCCTCGATTCCAACGCCATGTGTTCCCACTTTTCATTAGCAATGCTGGCCTTGAGGGGGAGCTGTGTGACAAGCGCTCCTGGAACACATACTGTATTAGCTGCACTCCTTCGTCAGATGGTGATATGGTTGGTGACCTTTTCAAATGACCGCCTTGAGTTGATTCGGAACTTTCTTCCAGAATTCCATAATAACGAAAACACGTTTTGGCATACACATAGTACAGGCCTGATTTCTGAACAAGGATCCGCCCATTGTGATATCCAAAATGGTGAAGGTTGCCTTGCTCAGGATTCCAGTGGATGATGGTGGCGTGCACTTTCCCTAATAATAGAATTAGAGTGAGATGCGCTAATGAAAAACTACCAAACATTGTCAGTATTTACAGCATAGCATGTAGAGCTAATGCTTAAAGTTTATTGCATATGATTAGTCACATATCTAATTGTATTAATGTATTTAAACAGAATTTATTAATGTTTTGCCAGAACTGTATGCTTTGCACAAAACTGAATATGATTGTGGATATGTGGTAAGGCGTATGTCCACAGAATACAGGTTCTATCAACCAAAAGCACTGCACACGATTAATATGTTGTCAGAGGTTGCAACAATCCAATACCCAGCATCCACATCTGATATCTCTATTATCTGATATGTCTATTATTGTCATCATAGCTTTGCATGCCTACCTTTATACATTGTGAAGGTCACAGAAACTCTAACACTGTTTGGTCCAAAGAAACTGTTAGGATTTGCACATCTTCATAAAATTGGATTGGCTGAATTTAGTCCTCAGTGACACAACAAGCTCACTGAGAGAGAGTAGCCTGATTTTTAAATGCCAATGCACATTTTAATGCGGTTTGACTGTCTCAGTTTTTAGACAAATATTTTTGAATATTACAATACCAAGGAGAAATCTTGCTCTGATAACACACTAATGTCATAAATCTTGGGATATTCAGTCTTTTGAAGGACATTTTTACTCTTTGGCATATAATTACAAACATGCTCATTAACACATTTTAATTATCTGTTTAATGTACTAACATTCACTTTTAAGTAGCCTTTTTACCCTTGAAGCATTTCATCAGTGGGGTTATAAGATTTTTTAATGTTAACCTCAAGTTGACACTTTCACTTTGACAGGTTGGGTGTTAAACACAGACATTTTAATATTGTAAGAAAAGTCATGTATTCTTTTTGTATGTTACAGTTGTACAGACTACTTCAGCTCCTTCTACAGGGAATTGCCTTTAGTATCTATCTTTGAGGTGCATTTAAGTACAAATTTTCAAAAGGCGATGAGACCAGGTGGTGAGCTGATGGAAGGTGATCACAATCTGGCTTCCACTGGGTCGTCCTTATTGGCTTAGTGTGTCTTGTCTACAAAGTCTACAATGTTTTGTGTGATTATTTACTGTATATGTAAATGTTGTTAATGGCAAAGTGGTGGTAAATCTACAAACGAAAGATTTCCTTTGGGTACTATTTTGCCTCACAACACCCTGCATGTATCACTCCATGAAAAGCTTTAAAATATTCATGACTTTCTTAAAAGTATCATAAAACAATGTCTTAGACATCATAATCATCATATGTAATAACTTTCTGTAAAAACTTTTTTTTTATTATTCTGCAACAAGTACAACACCTTGCTGCAGTGTATATGTCTGTTCTGTATATGGCGTTCCATGTCTTTCCTTACTGCCAGTCACCTGTGCTGTTTGGTGCCATTTGTTTACTGTTCCTTGTTACTTGGCCTGATGTATTTTTATATGTAGGAGAATGCTGCTGTAGTATAAGAATTTCATTGTAGTTTTTTGAATGTCCTGCCCTGTATTGTGAATACATATGACAATAAACCAATCTTGATCTCTTGAAGGTAGCCTTTAGAAGAATTAAAGCCTTCAAACATTTGGTTACTACCGCCACTGAGAACAATTCTGACTCTGTTTCTCTAGAATGACACATTTCACCACGAACCAGTCTGAATGATTTTGTTTCCATCTCAATGGTTTGGTCATGCAAAATCAGCAGAATTCCTCTTTAATGTACATAAAGCAGTGCTCAAATATTCAGTTTGCTTGTGTAAGACTGGGTTACAGACACACTACTTTTAGTGCTGGCACTCACTCTGTATATATCCACTGGCTGGTTTGATTGGAAGGTGAGCTGCTGGAGTGATGTTCCTATGTTTCTTCTGAGATTTGGGTTCTGGGCTGGCCTGTCTAAATGCATCAGTTGGGACGGGCTTGGTGAAAACCTGAAATATGGGGAAGTGATTTCTCAATAAGTCTTTGTTTATACTTCTAATAAATTCCTGACTCAAACATTCACAGAACTTCTTACCTCTGTGTGTCTCTGTAGCCCTGTGGAGGAGCCTGCCTGGAAAGAATTAGCGCATGTGAAACAAGCACATTCATTGCCAGGAATATGATTAATGGAAAACGTGCGCATCAAATTAGTGCTTCTCTGAGGACCACCACCTGGCATTCTGCTGACTGGTCTACCTCCTGCTGAGTGCTGATGTAATTAGGTGCCTTGTTAGTCCCAGATGTTAACCTCCTGAGACCTTGCGTCCTCATATGAGGACATTAAATTTCTGCTTCTCTGCACCATGATACGTCATTTTTTAAAACGTTGACCCCTTGGCCTCATATGAGGACATTGTTTTTTGCCAAAACAACTTCTTTTGCCAAAACAATTTCCTGTACAAAGGCAAAGTTTAGTTTTTATACTTGTTAGGTCCTACTAATCACAAACAGGAGGAATTAAAAATGCACACCAAGCTAAAGTCCGGGTCTCAGGAGGTTAAACCATGACCACCTTACAAACTCCAATGAAAGGTTTAGCATTTTGAGGTGGAACTCTAATATGCTTTATAAATGCAATTAACACTCCATCACAATAGAAACATAACATATTGTGTAGTGGCACAGTACTATGCAAGCCATCACATATTAAGCTATTGAGCATCACAGAGCCTGCTGCGCATGTTTCATTTTAAATAGTACTGAATAAGCAATGTTATACAATTGCAATGGCATATACAGTATATGCTGTAAAGCCAGAACACAATAGCCTGACTTACCAACTAACACTTCACAAACAGAACCACTACAGTGTTCTGGCATTCATTCTGCCCTACACCACTATGAATCTATGATCTGCATCATTGCCATAAATAGTTAGAGGACAGCAAATGACATTTAACAGTTTATGGCATTTAAAAATATGTTTCTTAAGTAATAAAGAGAGTAGTAAGAGTGGTACCTGTGGTATATGCCCGGTCAAGTGTAAAAGCACTGCAACACTGGAGACAACCTGTATAAATCCAATGACGGTGAGCGCGATGAACACGGCCGTTGTCCCGCTCCACTGCGCTGATCGCCGCTGTTGAAGGTCCAGCTCACAGGTATCCATCTCTAGGCAATCCGTTATGGGCATCACTCAGTGGTCAATTGTTTGCTGATGGCTAAAGTTACTGAACGGGCAGGACTATCTCCTCCCGTTGTAGAGAGAGAACAACGGAACAGAGGGAGGGGCGGTTTACAGTGCTATTTCCTGTCTTCACAGATTTGTCCATACTGTTCGAAGGGCTGGGCTGAATAACAGCAGTAAGTTACTCATTCATTCCATGATAGGTTTTGAAAAGACGCTCTTCAGAATATTTGCTTTATATGATCTATGACAATCTTCCCCATCAGTTTTCACTGTGTTTTAGTCAAGTATTTACATAAGAGACAGCCCGCTAGCTGTCTGACTACACGGCGAAACACCTATAACGCGAGAGTTTCTCTCCTTTCTTAATCTCCAAAAACTCTCTTTCAGGGCACCCAGAAATGGCAAATCCTGAAAAAAAGACTAAATTATTCTTTCAATACTTGTCTTTCTTGAACCCTTTGGACTACAACCATAATCCCACCACTAGTCCTCAGGCAGCTAGTATGGGGTGATATTTGTATAATAATTTTAAAAAATGAATGAAAGGAGATCCACAAAAATAAAAATAACAGGAGATACACAAACATATTTTCGTATTTTAAAAGTATTGAATCGCTTTGCAAATATGTAACATAAATATAAATAAATACATTTATTTGTGGAATCGTTTGCATTTAGTTTTTTTTGTTCGTTTGTTTTTGCGTAGACTTAGCACACCTCAAGCCGCATGTGTGCTTTGTTCCCACTCTGCCTGTTCCAACCAATTAGAATGTCCGGCAGCCTTTCGGTAACGCGCACATTGGGTCAAGCAATCGCAGCAAGTATGTTCAACCAATCAGCTCAAGCCTTAGGGGGCGGCAGGAAATGAGTCATTTGCGCGGCTCTAGCGCGACTCGGATCGTTTTTTTCAGGTCAGTTCAGAGAGAACAGTTCATATTTGGAATGTTAAAACCAAATACCCGACACCAATACTAATGTGATAGCAGTATGTAAACTGATCATAATGGGGCGTTACCTCAGGGAAAGCCTTCGGAACGCCCACATCTGTAGAAGTTGTGAGTTGCTGTTGAACACTGCAGCGTGCTCAGTAATTATCGAGTTCGAACGAGTCTAAGCAGTCTCATGGGCTGTGACTTGATTTTGTACTACACACTAATACTACACAGCATATGCAATGTACTGATCTTAATATTACGAGTTCGGCATGCTAGTACATAAAGTATTAGCATGCTACATCGTTTCTTATTAACAGGAAGTGATGAACCTTACGCCATACCAAGCCATGCAAACAAATAAATGCATTATTTACTATAATACATTATTTTACAGGATGTAAGTGGGTCGCGCTAGTAGCTGGTCTGCGCTGCGCGGATCTGCAGAGTAGCTGAGTTTGAACAGGGTTTTGTGCTGTTTCGCTTCCCGTACTGAAGCCTTGTGCGCTGTGTCATGCTGTGGTTACCGCTGCTGGTGTGAACTGGTCTGAATATTTCGGTGTAGTTTAATCCGAACATACAGCAACATTACATCACAGTAACACTGAACCACAGAGTCAAACACAGCTAGCAGCGCTACGGCTTTAACGCGTTTCACAGAAAATAGACCTTTGACTTCTCCTGTTCAGGACATAGATTATGTCGTTTTTACGACATATTTTCTCATAAAAATGACATCTGTTCTCGTAATTGCGACTTCTTTTCTTTTTCCTGTGCGTGGCAGCAATACGCCACCGTACTATCTTCTGTGAAACGCGTTAAAGCCGTAGCGCTGCTGGCTAGCGAACAGGCTAGTAGCTGTGTTTGACTCTGTGGTTCAGTGTGTTACTGTGATCTAATGTTGCTGTATATTCGGATTAAACTACACCGAAATATTCAGACCATTTCACACCAGAAGCGGGAACCGCAGCAAGACACAGCACACAAGGCTTCAGTACGGGAAGCGAAACAGCTCAAAACCCTGTTCAAGCTCAGCTACTCTGCAGATCCGCGCAGCGCAGACCGGCTACTAGCGCGACCCACTGGTCAGCGCGGTGACACCGACTGGACAGCACGGCGCACATCAGCTGGGACTCAGTGGGTTCCGACCGACTGACCTAAAGTAGACTAAATACACCAGTGACTGTTTTAGTAACAGCCATCCACACAGAATTACTGTTCCTGTATGATGATGATCAGTCAGTATAAACAGTGATCTCTTTATACTACAGTTATTCCATGGACACTAAACATTAATGCGAGTTCAGTAGATAAAATCATTACCTGTAAAAATCTAACCTGTTTCAGATTCTTCTTCACTGAGATAAATACAGCTAAACCTTAAAGGTACAGTATAGCAGCCTAGTCGAACTTACACTGTCTTAAAGTACTAAACGTTGTCCAAGGAGAGTCAATTATTTCTTATATATTACTGACCAAATACATAATCGGAAATGAACAGGTCAGTGCTTTACGCTCATAGGAAACCTATTAGTTGTAATGTACAGATAATCCTGTGGACCAGCAACATGTCCTTACATATAACTACATTAATAACAGTTAAGGTATGACCTGGTCTAATACTATGTTTAATCTATCTTGATTTTCTACTACTGAATACACATGATCCATTCATGACACATTCATAAAGGTACAGTAACACTCCATTACAGTTACAATATTCCTCTGAAACTTTCACAAAATGCAATAATTAATGCTACAAGTATGTGAACATGTGACCGTTACACTGCTTGCTGCTTGCTGAACATCCCACTGCTGGAAAGACTTTCCACAAGATTCTGGAGTGTGTATGCAGAAATTTGTGTCAGAGTATGTGAGGTTAAATGTTTTTAAATAACTTTTTTCAAATTCCAGAACCAAAGTTGTCCTGAAGTCAGTTGCTAAGGTGCAAGTCTTGGAGCAAGTTCCTGATAATCTTCTTTTCACAACTTAACATGCAAATAACAGCACAAATAGCCTAGTTTTAAAATAACTTGTTAAAACGGAACAACACCCATGTTTTTAAAATTCTATAAAAATTAATAGAGAAATGTATAGTTTCAGAATTCAGTCAACATTGTTTACAGTGGTGGTGACAGGATATAACTGCATGAGAGCTGCAAATAGCTTGTCTGATGCATGAATCATTGGTTTATTATAGTTTTGAGATAAGGGTTTGGCCTATAATGCATTTTTAAATTACATGCATGGCACAGAGGCACATGCAGTGTGTCCTAAGCCAAACTAGCCTGTGAAGAACAAATCATGTTTTCCATACCTTTTTTTTATTAACAACAACCTTCTCTGTAGGTTCACTGCTAGTTTTGAATAGTACATAAAATATAGTCACCACCACCATAAATCTTAGTTTCTACAATTAAGTGTTTCACACCAAACCACTCTCCATGACTTGGTTTGCATCCTATGTGTTTAAATACAGTAAACTTGTAGAATTCCAGATTGGAGGCTAGCATGCAGGAAAAAGTCTGAAAAAAAAAACATTTCTAATAAATTATTAATTTGTTCAATAATCTACTAATTTAAATAACTTAGCAAAATTATAAAAAACATATACACTCACTTCATTAGGTACATCTGCTCTACTGTTTGTTAATATCAGCCAATTACATGGCAGCAACAGCATTTAGGCATGTACACATGGTCAAGACGACTTTAACATGGCATCATTTTTAGCGCTAGACTTGCTGGTCTAAGTATTTTAAAAACTGCTGATTTACTGGGATTTTCATCCACAACCTTCTTTAGGGTTTACAGGGATGGGCCCGTAACAGAGAAAACAGCTAGTGAGTTCTAGGCAGTTCTCTGGGTGAAAATGCCTCGTTGATGCCAGAGGTCAGAGGAGGTATCCAGAAGAACATCTCTGAATATGTCAAACCCTGAAGCTACAGCAGCAGAAGACCACACCAGGTGGCACTCCTGTCAAGTAGGAGTAAGGCAACTGAGGCTACAATTCGTATGGACTTACCAAAATTGTGCAATGAAAGATTGGAAAATGTAATCTTGTCTGATCTCAATTTCTGCTGCAATGTCGAGAGGTAGGGCCAGAATTTGGTGTAAATAACACGACTCTATCCTGCCTTGTATCCTGGTTCAGGCTGATGGTGGTGATGTAATAGTGTGCTCAACCTCCTAACAGAAAAACAATGTACATGTCGTTTTACTTTTAAGTGAATCATAGCACTTGTGGAGGTGATCCAATCCTAGACACAACAGAAATAGCTGGTGTCCATCGTCTGTTCCCTAAAAGTTAAACAGTGCATTCAGCTTACCTGAGAAAGCATAAATATGAATATGAATAAGTAATACTAATGAATAAAAACCTGTCAAAACACTCACGAATCACAGCTTCATCTTCTTTTTCATGACATGCTTTGAAAAAACACTGCCCTCTTTTCCACTGTCAAGCCACATGGTATTCTGTATCACGAGGCTGTACTGTGCCGTGCTGCGCTGGTGCAGACTCGTGAGATTGATTATGGTTCCTGTTTCCATCTGCTGGTTTAACATCACTGTTTAACATTTAGAAACTGGTGTTAGATTGAAGCTTTAACATTTAACCAAGAGTGCACTGAAAAATGTGCACAGCCTCTCTCCTTCTTTACACGTTCACTACTGAGACTCAGCCTCTCTCCTTCTTTACACGTTCACTACTGAGACTCAGCCTCTCTCCTTCTTTACACTCTCACTATTCAAACTCGGCCTCTCTCCTTCTTTACATGTTCACTACTCAGACTCAGCCTCTCTCCTTCTTTACACTCTCACTATTCAACCTCAGCCTCTCTCCTTCTTTACATGTTCACTACTCAGACTCAGCCTCTCTCCTTCTTTATACTTTCACTACCCAACCTTACCATCTCTCTTTCTTTACACTCTCACTATTCAACCTCAGCCTCTCTCCTACTTTTCACTTACATCACTCGGACTCAGCCTCTCTCCTTCTTTACACGTTCACTACTCAGACTCAGCCTCTCTCCTTTATACTTTCACTACCCAACCTTAACATCTCTCTTTCTTTACACTCTCACTATTCAACCTCAGCCTCTCTCCTACTTTTCACTTTCACTACTCGGACTCAGCCTCTCTCCTTCTTTACACTTTCACTACTCAAACTCAGTCTCTCTCCTTCTTTTCACTCTCACTACTCAAACTCAGCCTCTCTCCTTCTTAATACTTTCACTACCCAACCTTAGCATCACTCCTTCTTTACACTCTCACTACTCAACCTCAGCCTCTCTCCTTCTTTACACTCTCACTACTCAAACTCAGCCTCTCTCCTTCTTTACATGTTCACTACTCAGACTCAGCCTCTCTCCTTCTTTATACTTTCACTACCCAACCTTACCATCTCTCTTTCTTTACACTCTCACTATTCAAACTCAGCCTCTCTCCTTCTTTTCACTCTCACTACTCAAACTCAGCCTCTCTCCTTTTTATACTTTCACTACTTTAACTCAGCCTCTCTCCTTTTTATACTTTCACTACTTTAACTCAGCCTCTCTTCTTCACACTCTCACTGCTCAAACTCAGCCTCTCTCCTTTTTTATACTTTCACTACTTTAACTCAGCCTCTCTCCTTTTTATACTTTCACTACTTTAACTCAGCCTCTCTCCTTTTTATACTTTTACTACTTTAACTCAGCCTCTTTTCTTCACACTCTCACTTTTCAAACTCAGTCTCTCTCCTTGTTTATAGTTTCACTACTCAAACTCAGCTTCTCTTCTTCTTTACACATTCACTACTCAAACTCAGCTTCTCTTCTTCTTTACACATTCACTACTCAAACTCATCCTCTCTCCTTCTTTACACTCTTACTACTCAACCTCAGCCTTCTTTATACTCTCACTACTCAAACTCAGTCTCTCTTCTTTATACTCTCACCACTCAAACTCAGCCTCTGTTCTTTTATACTCTCACTACTTAAACTCTCTCCTGTTTTACACTCAGTTAGAATGCCCCTTCTGCTGATTATGATAAAAAAAAAGAACACTCCAAGCTTTTCGGCTCTTGGAGTCATTGGCCAAGAGTCATGCTGGAGTCGAGGTATTGACTTCTCATCACTAAGTGACAACTCAGAGACAAAACGGCAAGTACTCTATTACACTGATTAGGTATCTGCAGTTTTGTGAACCATTTTTGCCAAATTAATACGTTTTCACAATTATATCAATTTTATTATTGGAAAATTGTCGAAAACTTGTCACTTGATAAGCTAACGTTACTAGCTAAGTTAACGTTAGATAATTTAACTTTAAACACTGGAATCTCATGTTAGCTAGTTAACTTTAATTATTCAGATGATTCTAAGTGAGGCTAGCTAGATAAGAAATAGCAGTAACTGCAGTAAAGCAGCTTTCCTCTGTCATGTACAGTTGCTTTATAGTTTACTGAGCTTCAAATACTGTTCAGTCAATCTTAATTTGCAGTGAAACATAGCTATAGAAATGGATTTGTTTGAATCATCTTGATTTTTCATATTAGGTTTCAGAACCTCCTCAGCCAGAGTTGCATGTTAAGAAGTACACACTGCATTACTACATTAATGTCAAAGTTATAATTAAGCCTTTCATTAAACCACAAAGTAATATTTAAGCAAGTCTAGTTTAATGTAGCACATTTCATACACAAAGGCAATTCAACTTGTTTTGTGTTTTTAATACTTTTTGTTATTTAAAAAAGTAACAGTCAGCTCGTTTTTGGTTGCACTGTGTCCACTCACTGTCACTATTACACTCTCCCACCTTGCTGGTTCACCTTGTAGGCGGTAGTTCAGCTGTTGCTGCACAGTTTGTGTTGGTCATCTTCTAGTCCTTTGTCAAGGCTTGCAGGACATTGACCACAGGATGCTGTTTGCTGGATAGTTTTGGTTGGTGGACTATTCTCAGTCCAGGAGTGACACTAAGGTGTTAAAAATTCCAGCAGCACTGCTGTGTCTGATCCACTCCTACTAGCTCAACACACACTAACACACCACCACGACAGTGTGCAGCGCCAAGAATGATCCACCACACATTCACCATGCTCTGTGGTGGTCCTGTGGGAGTTCTGACCATTGAAGAATAGGGTGAAAGGGGACTAACAATGTACGCAGAGAAACAGATGAACTACAGTTTGTAATTGCAGAATTACAACGTGCATCTACATGGTACGTAGAGCTGAGAAAATGGACAATGGCTGGAAAGAAGATTTCTGTGCTGACAACTGATACTCTAAGTACTCTAAGTAACTCTAAGTATATAACAAGCCCCAAAAACACCTGATCCACAACAAAACTACACAAAAGGAGGCTCAAATATAAACACTGCAATTTGGCTGATTTAGTTCATCTTCTTTAACTGTGTTATTAATGAAATCCTTTTTTGTAGGCATAGACCCAAATTTCTGTACTTAAGTAAATGTAGGTAGGTCTTCATCAGAACATCAAAATAATAGAATATCAAAATAAAGATAAAAGTATTTTAGAATATTAAGTTTACTATTAATGTTTAGGTACACCTACTAGCAAGTACCTTTGTACTTGTACTAAGCAGATATATTGATAGAGCACTTGTACTCTTAGTCAAGAAGTATTTTACATCTACTTTCACTGAGGCACCGCCTAGCTGCCACTAAGCCAATTCAGCTTTGTGTGCCATCGCGAATTTAACGCGAGTTTCAAAAAATGCTCTAAATAAACACTTAAGGTTATCAGTACTATTAAACGACGTCAGCTGACGTATCCGCTCACTGTGCCATGTCTACTTTTGGCCTGAGCTTGTGCAGAAACGGAGAGAGGCTGCGCCATCCCGAAGCTGTTAATCCGCTCACCCGTAGTGGTTAATCACCTCGTCGCCAAACCCTTTTAATTATAACCAAATAACTAATATAAAACGAATTTATTGTGGAGGACTAATACATCTTGGGGGAGGTTCTAGCGCTTGTAGATAAAAAAAACCCACTGGACGATGTGTAAACTCAAATCAAAGTTTGGTCTGAGACCCGTTTTCTTTAATGGAAGTAGGCGGGATAAAATGTTGTACTTGCAGCCAGCCACCAGAGAGCGTCAGAGTACTCTCTTGGTATATATGTTCTGAAGTCAAACTCCTTTTTTTGTCATACTCCAGTTGTCCACTACTCTCTTGGTATATACATGTTCTGAAGTCATACTCCACGCTCCAGCTAAGTAGATGGCGGTAATGCACTTTACGTTGGCCTACCAACCGCCTTTAACACAACAGAAGAAGAGGAGAAGGCGGCGGAGGACGAGGAGGAGGAGGAGGAGGAGGAGGAGGAAAAAGAAGTAGTAACCTAGGCAGCTGCGTTCACGAACGCAGCCAATGATAACTAGCGCGCTGTGCCCGCGTTGGTGGGGGGCGGGTGTTGTTACCCACAATGCACCGCCGCCCTTCAGAGCGCCATCTTCTGAACGCAGTGCTGAAATCTAGCGGGTTTCCATTCTGCAGTTTTACTGTATTTTATGTGTTTGCTCTTTTTTATTTCATCTCCAGCTTTTGGTTAAGCACTGGTAAGCGTGATTCTTGTTTTTTAACAGGGTTGTGTCGTATTGGAGATATGTGTGAATTTTAGTTTCATTTTTGTGCAAACGGAGGCCTCCGTAGAGGAACTTAGCTACAGTGTTAGCATTAGCACAAGCACAAGATTAATAGCTCCCTAATTAAGTTTACAGAGTATTTCAAAACAGAAACACACGGGGAAAATATGCGCCGTGTTTTGTATGTTAACTCAGTACTCGTTACGCGGAAAGAGCCAACCTCGTTAGAATTTGATATTTCGCCAGAGATTAGCTTGTTAGCTAAACGTGTGTGGAAGCTGCGAGTGAGATTGAATGAACTAACGTGAATTTACTGAGAGTAAACAGCGAGGGAGAAAGAGGTGGTTTAGTGTTTTGTTGGGGTTTATGTAAAGGCAATACCTGAAGTAACGAACTTAATAGAATACATTGGAGTTAGCTGCAAACAACGCGATTTAAACTACAAAGCAGGCAGAACATGGTCAGCAACGTAGTTCGCCAACTAGGAACTAACCTTTTTAAGTCACACGACATATGATCTGTCACCCAGAGGTGTGTTCGGGTAACTGGTTAGTTTGTTTCTGTTCGGTCAAGTACAGTTAAATGGTTAGGCTGTGTCTAATGATTAATCTGAATGATAACGCATTGTGCTGGTCGTTATAAGGTTCTGTCGTTGTCGAGTGCTTCCTGTTGGTTTACATGTACTATGTGGGTTACTAGAGCACAACCTTTGGGGTTATATTAGTGAGCACAAGGAGTGTAAAACATGCTATTTGAGGTACAATGTTCTTCCAGTTTAGTTTTTATTCACGTTTATTTATTTGTATCTGTTGTTACTAAGTGTTCAGGAGTTTTGTATAAACATCAGCAGTGTTTGTTAAAAATAATTTTCAGACAGTCGTTTAGATTTTATTGATATTTTTAAATTGATGTTTGGTGGTGTATTTGTGTTGAGCAAAAGCAAAATGCTCTCTTGACGCTGGACTGCTGTGATTAAAATGTCTGCGTTTCATTTATTTTGTCACATTCCCTCTCTGTTAAGTAGGTCCATATGGATCTAATCCAAGTTTCTACGTTTGATAAATGTATGTTCTGGAACTAGCAGATATGTACTTGAAAAGGATGATATATCAGCTCACAATCACAGCAGTGCGTTTCTAATTCTTTCCATGTTATGTCTCACAAAACGCTGTTATAATATAAACACTGGAATGACCAGTTTGTTGTAGATTTTGCAAAGAAATTGCTAACTTTTTTTTGTTTTGTTTTTTCTGACAGAAATATGGGGGTGAAGGTGCAGCGTACTCGCTGCTTCTTTGACATTGGCATCAGCAATACACCTGGTAAGAATTAATATGCTAGTAACAAAAATAAAGAGAGGATTATTACTAAGTCTGTAGAAGTACTTATGCTGCCTTATTTATTTATTTATTTATTTATTTAAAAAGCTGGGCGAGTTGTCTTTGAACTTTTCTCGGATGTATGTCCCAAGACATGTGAAAACTTCCGCTGTCTCTGCACAGGTAAGTTAGCAATGTGACATGCACACGTTTAACAAGCCATGCAATTTTTGTGGTTGTGTTCATTTGATATACAGTTACAGCCGTCTTGCATAAAATTATTGAAGAATAGCGTTTTTGGTTTTTTTTTGTTTTTTAAGGTGAAAGGGGAATTGGCAAAACTACCCAAAAACCTTTGCACTACAAGGGATGTCTGTTCCACAGGATAGTGAAGGACTTCATGATACAAGGAGGAGACTTTAGTGAAGGTACTGTGTAAATCTGTAACTCACAGAATGTGACTCGGCATTGTACAGTATTAAAATACTCTTGCTGTTTAAAAAAAAAAAAAATGTTTCTCCTTTAGGAAATGGCAGAGGGGGTGAATCCATATATGGAGGCTTTTTTGAAGGTATGGGTTTACAGTTACAGCTTCTTCATTCCTTCAAATGTTCACTGATTTTCTGGTCTGTATTTCCCCAAAAAAGCTTTGTATGAGGGTTTGGCAGTTTGACAGTACAATATCTCTGTCATGATAAATTGTGTCTGCATGAGTAGATCGTGTTGTAATGTGTATCATCAGGACTAATAGGTTATTTTATGAGAAATACTTAAAGGATCATTAGCAAAAGTATGCATGTTAACTAGTTGTAGTAATGTGTAGTGAAGCATTTGAATAAAAATATTTATAGTTTTAGATTAAATGCTTAAATGAAACATTTTCAATTTCTGATATGTTTCCACACATGCTTGGGCAATATGACAATATTTATTGTTATTGTGCTAAATTATGTCACAGTATGTTGCAGTATACTTTTCTCAGCATGTTCTGGATATTGCCAGTACTTGA
>CM067476.1:12943663-12990658 GCA_034552555.1 Semaprochilodus insignis | reverse complement strand
AATTATTTATTTATTTATTTTTATTTAAAATGAAAAGGGTATTAATTACATTGGATGAGGTGTGGTAGATTAGGTTGGGAATTAAAAGCGTTTAGCATAAATCACAAGGCCTGGACCTGAGCCACCTTGGTTAATGTCACTGCTATACTGGGTATTAGGTTACACACTGGGTATAGAGCATTATAGATATCTGCATTGTTCAAATGAGAATTATATGTACTTTCCTGGGAGGATCTTGTTTCCATGAGTAGGCATATCATTTGTTAGTTACTAAATTGAATTAGCAAATTCTTTCCACCCTGAAATGTCACTGAAATTATATCTGTAGTGCTACAATTACAGGAAAGCATTCTTTATTAACCTTAATGTATTTAAATAAAGACTTTATAATAAACTCCAGATAAAATAGGGGGTTTAATAAGTAGTACATAGTTTTGCTTCCATTTTGTAATTTCTTAAATTACATGTGGCGAATAGAAGTTCATGGTGGCATTGATGGCTTTTGTGTACCTTAATGCTGCCACAAACAGCCAGGCCTCACCAGTCATGGGTAGCTTCCTTGAAGCAGTCAGCACCTATCGAATGCCGTCATGTGTCAGGTCTGACAAAGGAGGAGAAAATGTACAGACTGCACATTTCATGGTGTCAACTAGAGGCCTAAATAGGAATTCCAACCTCACTGGAAGACGCACACACAATCAGAAGTAAAACCAAATTGACTTTGGTAGTGCCCAAATAAAGTGTGTGTGTGTGTGTGTGTGTGTGTGTGTGTGTGTGTGTGTGTGTGTCCCCAGTATGATTCTGTGCCTACTTTGTGTTAGTACATTTAATTCGTCGTCCATTGAGGCGTTTTTTTTAATTATTATTTATTTAATTTTTTTTTTGTGTGTGTGTGTGTAGCGTTACCGGACTCCGTCTCGGTCTCGGTCTCGTTCGTGGGACAGATTTCGGCGCAGTGAAACCCCCCCACACTGGAGACAGGAAATGCAGAGAACACAGAAGGCCAAACCGAACACTCAGGCCACCCAGGATCGCTGGATAAAAGGAGACAAGTAAGCCTTGTAAAATGTGTAAACCTCTGGGGACATATGCTTATGCCAAATCCCACAGTTCAAACAGTAGAAGTGTATAAATAGACCATTACGTTATTGATATCTTCAACTGTATTTGTAGTTACATCTGGTTATATTATTGTTTAAAAAAAGCTTGTGTTTAATAATTCTACTATTAATATTAGATTGTTAGTTTTTGTGTATTTTAGTACTGTGTAAATGATTACTTCCTTCAGTTCTGAATTACAACTGAAATGTAACTGAATCGTCAGTCATAAATTGTATTGAATCATAGGGAAATATGACACCTTCTGGTGGAAGTAATATCCTGTATAATTGTAAAATAATTTGTGAGTTTAATGTTTATAATATTTTGAAGTAATTTAATTTTCATCTATTACAGAGGTGACATGTCAGAAGAAAAGACAGGTGCTGCAGAGCCAATGGAGAAAGAAAAACCCAGCACAGAGCGAGAGAAGAAAAATTCTGAGAAAGAAAAGAAAGAGAGCAGACGAAACAAATCCAGGAGTCCATCTAAAGGCAGAGAGAGGAAAAGTGGCAGACATCGTTCGAGGAGCAAAGAGAGAGATGGAAGGAAAAAGACGGATGGAGAAACAGAAAAGAGAAAGGGGCGTAGTCGCAGCAAAAGCAAAGAGAAGAAAGGAGAGCGGGAACACAAACATAGTAAAATGGATGACAGAAGAGGCCGATCAGGCAGCAAAGATCGAAAAGACAAGGAGAAAGATGCTAAAGAGAAAGAGAGAAAAGAGAAAGACAGAGAGAAGAGCAAAAGCAAAGAGAGAACCAAACAGACTGAGACTGATGGAAAGGAGAAAGAAAAACAAAAGGAAGACGGTAAAAAGGCTAACAGAGAGGATCATCGTGAAAAGTCACGAAGCCGAGAAAGAGAGCGTGATCGGGATGTTAAACGGAGGTCCAGGTCGAGGGGGCGGGGCCAGAGAGGGTCACGAGACCGTGGGAGGGATAGACGACAAAGCAGTAGCAGCCAAAACACAAAGTCACGGAAGTCAAAAAGTAGAGAGAGGGAAAGGGGCAGAGAACGGGGGAGAGAAGGAGGGGACAGAGAGAAAAGGAAGAATAATGAAGAAAGCAAGAGCAAAGACACCAGGGGGAGAGAGAGAAGCTCAAAAGACCGGTCTAACCATAAACACAGGAGCAAAGACAGGACTGACCAGCAGGGGGATGACGGACAGAGACGACGGAGGAGAAACAGCAGCAAGACCAGCAACTCTGACAGTGACAGAGATAAAAGAAAGAAAAGGACGAGGAGCAAAAGCCCCAAATCCAGAGAAAAAGCTAAAGACAAATCGCGCAGCCCTAGAAGAGACAGAAATCATCACAGGAATCAGCAAAAGGACTCAAGCTCCAGTGACAGTGACTAACCTCCCTGTTCACTCAGTCTAAATACTGTTTTTCTAGCACATGTGTGCCATATTTGTACAATATGGTTGATTTACTCCAGACAATAATTTCAACCCATTTAAAAAAAAAACAAAAACAAAAGGGACAAAATCTCTGGCCTCAACACTAATAATGGAAGCCAATTGGCAGGTGGCTTAGCAACTGCCTGTTGGCTTGTACTATAAGTGTGTTTAAATTCACCAAATTTTCTGATCTTGCAAAGAGAAATTATTGTTATTAGTTATGACTGTCACAGATGCAGCAGGAGGGGTTTGGTTGAAAAAACACTGGCATACGTTTTTAAAATGTCTCTGTCGACTCTGAACCCTGAACTCTGCCTCATAAGAACGTTTAAGAACGAGAATGTCTCTGCATTTACACTGATCTCCTTTCATACCGACTTGTCCACACATGGATTTATTTGAACTGGAAGCAAAGAGACTGCAAACTTCAGTTGATCCTTGACCAGAAATGTTTGTGTAGTTAATCCCCCCCCCCCTTCTTGTTCTCTCCCTTGTTTTCCCTCTGTCATGTTGTGATGCAGGACTTTTTTCCTTAGTGGCACAGTCCTTTTTTTTGTGTTCAGTTGCAAAAGTTTTCCTCAAAGAAAATGGTTAATGTGTTTGCTTTCCCCCCACATGCTGTCTTGAGCTGTGTTCTTAACCCTTAGGGTTCATTAGAGGGTGGGAACCTGTATTTTGGAGTTTTATATGGGTTTTATGTTTGTAATAACATCCTGATAATGGTGTCAGTTCAGTCAAATTTGGGAATTAAAACTGATTCTGAAATAGGAATTGTCTGTTGTTGTTTTTATAGACTGTTATGTGCTCCTCCTTTTGAAAAAGGGTGATTCAGCAGTCAAAGCAATGAGGACGAGGACTTGACCTGACCCTCGATTCAGTTTGACTTGACTCTGACTGGAAGACTTGCTACTTTTAGCTGGAAATGCACAAACACAAACAAAACATTCAATTATGATTGCCAAGCTTAAAGAGGTCTTGTTGTGTGTTCTTATTTTTTTTGTTGTTTTTTGTTTTTTTTTTTGTTTTCCTGTGACAAAGTGAAAATCATCTCATTCCTTTTGCCCATCTACTGGGAAGCTTGGCCCACCTGAGAGATTTGGTTATTTAACCATTCGACACAACACCTCAGTTGTGTCAAAACCCCATCCCCATGTCAGTGTAAAGGGTATAAAATGTTAGTGTAAATTTATGTAAGGTTAACATTAACACACATGCACATTAATGCACATTCATAATATTTTACTTTCTCAGAAATTCAAATATCTATGCTAGGGACACTAAAGGCAAATGGTATTGCCCCTGTATTTAAAGGTTCCTTATTTAAAGACATTTTTAGCAAATGCAAGTAATAATGTGTCTGAAGTTTTCTATTAAGAGACTCATGATGCAGCTTGAACTCACACACCAGCTCTAACCTAGAGCTAAGACTTGCACCTCGGATTCATCCCTCAAAGATCCCAGAGTGGATGCTGATTCACCTCTCAGATACTTTAGAATCCACTAGGCTGCAAACTCAGGGACTCAAGGTCCTACTTTGACTCAATCCCCAGGGCCACCCCTGAACACATGCACAGATGCATTACTAAAGGGACATAGCTGCTTGTTAAAATAGTCATTTCAGAACATTTGAACCATCTTAACAGCTGATATATTAAAAACTTTCACCTGTTGGTTCAATAGTACAATTAGACATTTAATGATCAATTTGGCCGGTAATGACCAGTGGGCAGTGTTTACAAATATAACTCATGGCTGGGACTATATATATATGTGTGTGTGTGTGTGTGTGTGTGTGTATGTATATATATATATATATATATATATGTATACATAATGAACTAGTCAGACAGATATACATTTCCTCCTGTAAATTGTTGAAGAGGGGCTAATGAGAATGAAATTTCTGTCCAGTTGAGTGACATTTTCAGTTGTACTAGCCTAATGCTATACCGTAGGATTTTCCCATATCCCATTTCCCATACAGGCCCATATCCTGTATTGTTTAGGATATTTTAATTTTATTTCATTGAGGTTAACTTATAACATTTACATGGTTTTATGTGCCAAACATGATTGTTTTTCAACCTCTTTTTACAATGATAAAACCATTTTTGCTAAGCTAATTGGGCTCTGTTCTGATTGGATGTCCTGTATTGTGTCTCATTCATAAAAACACTCAAAGTTGACACATTACCTAGAACTTCAACATGCGTCAATGGTGCTAAACTGCTGTTGACTGAATAGGTGATGATACATAAATTATTTTGTTCCTGTGACATCACAAAAACAATTAATTCAAAGCAGGATGTTTCTAAAGCTTAATTACCACATATGGGCTGTATGGACTTGGGAGTGAAGGGTATGTTTTGAAACTTTAATAATGTTTACGTATTATATTTATTTTGAAAAAAAAGAAAGGGAAATGCTGTTTTCCATAACAGGAACCCTTTAAATGGAACTTGATGTTGTTTATTTTATTTTTTTGAGTTCACTTGACTGCCCGAGGTAATGTGAAGGAAATTAAACGTACTTTATTTTTCTCTGGTAAAACTAATCCAAATTGATTAGAGCAGCAGAAGGAAAGTCATTCCAGAATTATTACTTAGCACTTCATATAAGATTAAAATCACAGGTTTCATTGATAATCACTTTAATTACAGTGACTTCCCTGGTTAAAAAAAAAACCTTCAAATGGCTTGATTGGGTAATTTGGCCATTTTTTTCTGCAACACAAATGTAGCCTGTTTATTTACTATTTAAAAATACCAGTGAACCTACATATGTCCTCTGAATATTTATATGCAACACTGATGATGGTGTTAAATCTGGAAAAAAAAAACATTTTCTTTGGGTGTATTGCCATAGAACATCCCTCCACCATTAATAGATTAAGAGTTTTTGCTCAGTCTCTCTGACATCAGAACGAGTTTTCATAATCATGTAGCAACTTTCAGTGTAGAAGTTTTTTAATGCATTAAACTAGGGGTGTCCAATCTTATACGAAATGAGCTGGTGTGGCTGCAGGTTTTCACTTCCAACAAGCTGGAGCACATCTGACTTCACCTTTTTTTTATTAGTTCATCTCAGTGTAACTGATCATATCTCCTGCTTTGTTGGTATCAAAAAACAGCAGGCACACCAATCCCTTTGTGGATAAGAGATTGAACGTCCCTGCATTAAACACTTCAGATGTCTGGTTTCTGTCATCACCAATGTGAACTAGAAATGAACTAAAACTAGCTAACTAACTGAACTAAAAGCCTTTTTGTAAACACCCAGCAGAATGTTATATATACTTATTCTTTACTTTTGTATCTGGCATACTTTTCATTTCATTCAAAAAGCTAGTGGATACATATTTATTTACTGAATTTTTATTTTGCATGTAAAGTACTGGTTTAATTGAACATATAATTTGAACATTATCAAACACTGAATTAAATTTTGTTAAGTGATATTATTTTTTTAAAAAAGAGCACAGAGCCTCTGATTTCTGAAAGTTGGCTTAAATATTAATGTCAGATTTTCTGGTAGAATTTACATTCATCATTTGTTATTGTTGGAAATCACATACTTTAAGGTATTGGTATCAGTATCAGGACATTAGACTTAGGATTGGATAGAATGGAAATCACTACAGTGAACTACCTGAATGCCCATCACTACAGTGAACTACCTGACTATTGTCAGTGTAACTAAGGCTAACTATTTTTCATTAGCACAGGAAGAGGTGCATTTTTATAACACAGGTTTACACAAGACTTTAATTAGTAGTACATTATATAATACATTAATACAAATATATCATATATATATATAGAGAGAGAGAGAGAGAGAGAGAGAGAGAGAGATACAGTACAGACCAAAAGTTTGGACACACCTTTTCATTCAAAGAGTTTTCTTTATTTTCATGACTATGAAAATTGTAGATTCACACTGAAGGCATCAAAACTATGATTTAACACATGTGGAATTATATACTTAACAAAAAAGTGTGAAACAACTGAAAATATGTCTTATATTCTAGGTTCTTCAAAGTAGCCACCTTTTGCTTTGATTACTGCTTCGCACACTCTTGGCATTCTCTTGATGAGCTTCAAGAGGTAGTCACCTGAAATGGTTTTCACTTCACAGGTGTGCCCTGTCAGGTTTAATAAGTGGGATTTCTTGCCTTATAAATGGGGTTGGGACCATCAGTTGTGTTGTGCAGAAGTCAGGTGGATACACAGCTGATAGTCCTACTGAATAGACTGTTAGAATTTGTATTATGGCAAGAAAAAAAGCAGCTAAGTAAAGGAAAATGAGTGGCCATCATTACTTTAAGAAATGAAGGTCAGTCAGTCCGAAAAATTGGGAAAACTTTGAAAGTGTCCCCAAGTGCAGTCGCAAAAACCATCAAGCGCTACAAAGAAACTGGCTCACATGAGGACCGCCCCAGGAAAGGAAGACCAAGAGTCACCTCTGCTGTGGAGGATAAGTTCATCCGAGTCACCAGCCTCAGAAATCGCAGGTTAACAGCAGCTCAGATTAGAGACCAGGTCAATGCCACACAGAGTTCTAGCAGCAGACACATCTCTAGAACAACTGTTAAGAGGAGACTGTGTGCATCAGGCCTTCATGGTAAAATAGCTGCTAGAAAACCACTGCTAAGGACAGGCAACAAGCAGAAGAGACTTGTTTGGGCTAAAGAACACAAAGAATGGACATTAGACCAGTGGAAATCTGTGCTTTGGTCTGATGAGTCCAAATTTGAGATCTTTGGTTCTAACCACCGTGTCTTTGTGCGACGCAGAAAAGGTGAACGGATGGACTCTACATGCCTGGTTCCCACCGTGAAGCATGGAGGAGGAGGAGGTGTGATGGTGTGGGGGTGCTTTGCTGGTGACACTGTTGGGGATTTATTCAAAATTGAAGGCATACTGAACCAGCATGGCTACCACAGCATCTTGCAGCGGCATGCTATTCCATCCGGTTTGCATTTAGTTGGACCATCATTTATTTTTCAACAGGACAATGACCCCAAACACACCTCCAGGCTGTGTAAGGGCTATTTGACCAAGAAGGAGAGTGATGGGGTGCTGCGCCAGATGACCTGGCCTCCACAGTCACCGGACCTGAACTCAATCGAGATGGTTTGGGGTGAGCTGGACCGCAGAGTGAAGGCAAAAGGGCCAACAAGTGCTAAGCATCTCTGGGAACTCCTTCAAGACTGTTGGAAGACCATTTCAGGTGACTACCTCTTGAAGCTCATCAAGAGAATGCCAAGAGTGTGCGAAGCAGTAATCAAAGCAAAAGGTGGTTACTTTGAAGAACCTAGAATATAAGACATATTTTCAGTTGTTTCACACTTTTTTGTTAAGTATATAATTCCACATGTGTTAATTCATAGTTTTGATGCCTTCAGTGTGAATCTACAATTTTCATAGTCATGAAAATAAAGAAAACTCTTGAATGAGAAGGTGTGTCCAAACTTTTGGTCTGTACTATATGTATGTATGTATGTATGTATGTATGTATGGTGCTTGTCTTGTGGATCCCAAGTTAGATCTAATTTCTGCAAATGTTGCACCCTTCCTGTAGGGGGCAATACACGTGTTTAATTAAATGCAACCTGCCGTTCTTTTTCCAGAGAAGAAGGTTTCAGTCTGTCTGAGTTGGTGAGCAGGTGAGTTTCTGAATGATTTCACGTTACATTGTCGATAGATGTTAACTACCTAGTCAGTATTTTGCTATCGCCATTCGCCAATAACACGTTTCCTACGTGTTTTTAAAAACACTACGTCTGATCGCTGAAATACATGTTTTACACGGTTAATGCTGATAGCTACGTCTTACCTGATGTCCGAAACTGTCCCTGTTTTGGTGTTAAATAGGATTTCCCTTGTACTGAAGCACCTTTCCCCGTATCCGCTTTGTCGAGCGGACATAAGAGAGGAGTTACGGTAAGTGGGACGGTTTACAAACACGAAAATCGGTAGTGATGGGTCATTTTGATTATAACTGTAAATTTAATACTCTGACGTTTTGAAAGAAACGTAAACATATCAGATCGCTGTCGCTGATTGACCTAAAACGCAACGGATGCAGATTAACACACGTTTGTCCTTTGCACTAGACACCAGCTCATGCTCAAGTCAAGTCAAGTAGTTTTTTATTGTCATTTCAACCATATACAGTGGTGTACCGTACACAGTGAAACGAAACAACGTTCCTCCAGGACCAAGGTGCTACACAGAACAATAAATACAATAGATTTACAAGACAATTTACAATATACAAAACAGCAAACAATAAATACAAGGAGGGAGCAGTAAAGTGCAGTTATGTCCATTTTTTAAAGATGGACATTGAACATTGAACATTGTTTTTAGCAGTTACATAGCAGCAGTTATGTCATTGAACATTGTTTTTAGCAGCAGTTATGTCAATATGTGGTATAAATGTAAACATTTACTCCTTAAGTTTGTGTAGACAGATTTAAGAGATGAGATTTTGTGTGTGTGTGTGTGTGTGTGCGCGTTCAGTCCAGTCACAGAAATGTGTGCAGTTATTCAGACCAGACTCTGGTTGTTAAGGAGTCTGATGGCTTGGGGAAAGAAGCTGTTGCACAGTCTGGATGTGAGTGCCCGGATGCTTCTGTACCTCTTTCCAGACGGTAGGAGGGTGAAGAGTGTGTGTGAGGGGTGTGTGTGGTCATCCACAATGCTGTTTGCTTTGCGGATGCAGCGTGTAGTGTAAATGTCTGTGATGGTGGGGAGAGAGATACCGATGATCTTCTCAGCCGTCCTCACTACTCGCTGCAGGGACTTGCGATCCGATACAGTGCAGTTCCCAAACCAGGCAGTGATGCAGCTGCTCAGGATGCTCTCGATGGTTCCTCTGTAAAATGTGGTGAGGATGAGAGGTGGGAGATTTGCTGATTTCCAGATTTGCTGGTCCCGAGAGTCCGTGTTTCTTTGGCCATGTTTCTGAAATCACGGTGAAAATATTTTAGCATTACTGGATCATGATATGTGGCGAGTTTTGAAGCACCGGTGACTATTACATTACTAGGTCAAGTTTCAAGTTCAAGTTTCAGGTTTATTTGTCATTTGCACAACATGTCAGGACATTTATGCATTGAAATGCTTGTGGTGAGGCTCAGGTTGATACTCTACAGCAGGGGAACATTATATACATACTAACTAAACATATTAAATAACGAGATATAAAAGAGATATGTTAAATAAATACAAAATACAGAATATACAAAGACAGGAGGGGTCTGTAGAAATTCTCTGATGTATACATTATTAGACAAGGATAGTCTGAGAAAGAGCGGAGATATATACTGTGTGTGTGTGTGTGTGTGTGTGTGTGTGTATGTATGTATCTATGTAACTGTGTGTGCATGTGTGTCTGTTGTTTAAAGTGATATTGTCCATAGCGGTAATATATTATTATAATAATAATAATAATAATAATAATAATAATTTTAAAAAAGTGTCAGAGTGCAGTGGTATTGGTGAAAGGCTCACAGCTTGTTCAGGAACCTGATGGCCTGTGGGTAAAAACTGTTCATTAGCCGGTTTGTTCTGGCCTGGATGGAGACCTATAGGCTCTCATTGCCCCCTATATAGCCTAAACTCCACCAGCGCCCACATTTGCAGTCTCGGCAAAGTGTTAAATGACAAACAGTTCAAATGATGCAAAAATCTAAAAGGAGTAAAAGCAACTTTGCAAATAACATCAGTCATATTGTACACTAGTTAAGACAGCTTTGTATTAAGTAAGTGTCCTCTTCGTTCCCTACATCTAGCACACAAACTTGAATTGAACGTGCAGAGTTCTATCTGCCAGAGCTTTAGCTGGATGGATTTAAAGCTACTAATGACACTGGCTTTATTATTACCAGTCTATAGCTATTTAAACATTTTGTCTGACTTACCAGATTTCTCCTCTGTGTTCCCAGGCCGAGATGAAGACATTAGTCGTGTTTGACTTCGACCACACTTTGGTGGACGATAACAGTGACACATGGGTGGTCCGCTGCGCTCCAGAGCAGAGTTTACCGGCCTGGCTGAAGTCCTCCTATGAAAAAGGACGCTGGACGGAGTACATGGGCAGAGTTTTGTCTTACCTCAGAGAACAGTCCGTCCACCCAGACACAATCAGATCAGTTTTGGAAACGATTCCCTTCACAGATGGAATGGTAGAGCTGCTGACTTTCATTTCGCAAAACAAGAACAATATTGACTGTATTATAGTCTCTGACTCCAACACACTCTTTATAGATTGGATTTTACAGGCACATGGGGTAAAGGGTGCTGTTGACAGTGTGTTTACAAACCCGGCTAGCATTGATAATAGTGGTTACATAGGAGTTCAGTGCTTCCATTCACACCAGTGTGAGAACTGTCCAGTAAACCTGTGCAAACAGAAAGTTTTGAGTGATTTCAGAGAAAGTCAAGCCAACTCTGGTATCCAATACCAGGCCATATGTTATGTTGGAGATGGAGGGAATGATTTTTGTCCTTTAAAGATTCTGAAAGAGACTGATCTAGTGATGCCACGTAAAGGATACACACTTGAAAAAATGTTGTCCAAGGCCAGGTGTGAAAATAATGCACTTAAGCCCCAGATTGCTACATGGAGCAGTGGAAGTGAAATTTTGCAGCAGTTGCGTGACCTCATCCAGCACTAGTCTGACCTTTTAATTATGGAAAGGCAAGTTCTGCAAAGGATCTATAACAGTTTGAAGAGATGTAACATTATGCGGTATACAAAATGCAATGGAGATCCTGCACTAATAGTTATGCTCTGTTATGTATTTTTTGGACCCCGGCCATTTTAAAAGGCGTATGTACGAAATATGAAGATCGTGACTAGATTTTTAGTTCATGTATGAATCATGTTGTATCACATATTGAATTAATATTATCAGTAGCAGTAAATTGACCTATGTAGTTTGGAGTTTTGGCAAGTCTTTACAGAATGTCAGAAAACAACAAAGGGCTTAGCTGCACTAGTTTTTTTGTACCGTTTAAAATAAATAAATAAACTAAAAAATAACCTTTTCCAAGCATGGATGGGTCAGTTAAGTTATTAAAAAAAGGGTAATATGTGACATTGTTCCATCACCTATAGGCTGGCCTGATTTGTTTGAGGAAAAACTGCTTGTCTATGGACAACATACACCTGTACTTCCTTCTGTTGAGTAACTTGTAACTGCGTTGTTTGTGTTTGGTTTTTTTTGTATTTTTTGGGGGGTTTTTTTTGGATCAGCTGCTATCACCACTAGTTTGTACTGTATGGTTATCAGTATGTATGGGACATGTTGATCTTATGAAGAAAAACAAATCAATATTTCTTTTCTTTTAAACAGAATCCACTGTTTTTGACTATTAACTATGAGTTTATCTAATGAAATGTGGTAATCTCAGGGATGAAGCTATTGATAAATTCAGAGAACAAGTGAAATGATACTCATTAACATCTTTGTCACTGCATAAATCAATCCACAGTTAAAACCAGTTTGTGTTGTCAGTTTTGTGCTTTGAGTATATGTTGTGTTAATGTAAGTATTCATTACACTATTGTACTGTATGACATTAAACATGCTACATCTATATTATGTTTAGGTCTTTTTTCATTCTCCATATGTTCCATGAAATTTGACATGTAGACTGAACAGTGATTTGCTGAGGGCTTATCTATCCCTGAGGTGAAAACAGTGATTTTTTTACAGTGTCTTCCTAATTAATCAAAAACAAAATCATTCAGTGTGGTTTGATGTGAAGTGTCCTATGCTATAGAAACGTGTTGAGTCAGAATAGCTCACAACACCAGTAAGAATAAGGGGTCAGATTTAATGCTTGTAAAAGCTCCTTTTGCAGAAAGTCATTGCATTAAATAGTTACAAATACATTGTCTGATTCAGGAGACATGGTTTAAAACTAGGTTTGGTTTTAAGTGAAAGTTTTGACCCAAAACTATTTTTTGAATACTCTCATGCCTGAAAGGTCCATGCAGTGTGCTCAGAGAATGTTTTTTTTTTTCTTTCCAGATGTATCACTATTTTACATGCGTACACTCATTGTCAAAAAAATAGATGCACCCAGAAGGAAGTGTCAGATTGCAGTGTTGTTCGAAAGGAAGATAAAGGTTACCAGAAACATTAAATAATGAAAAATTTAGACTGATATTGACTTAGACTGATACAGAAGTAGTGTCTCTCAGTATTGCATCGGGCTGTTATATTTGCTAATGCAGCATGCCAGATGTCACGGCATGGAGGTGTAGAGGTTCCTAATAGTGTCCTGCGAAAATCCATCCTATGCAACTTGAATATTCTCACATGGTTCCTGCAGATATTATGGTTGGGGTGGAGGTGGAGTGACCCCAGGCCTTCTGGATGTCTCTGACTTGTTCACCAGCATTGACAATGCAAGCTGACATCCAAATACAGGATATAAAACGATGGTCTGTCTCAATGCTCGAGGTGTTCAGATACAAAGTGAGTCTACACGCACAGTAATGACAAGGCAATTTGTTAATGTACATGTAGATTGGTCTGACATGAATCTTTTCATACTATTAACAGTAATGGTACAATCTATGGAACTCTCAGTTTCAGCTTCCCCTGTGCTTTCATTAGGAAGCTGGAGTGGCCACCTGTCATGCGCCCCTCAAGCCCTACACGGGCTATACCGCTTGTGAACTCCATTTCCCAGAACTCCTCAGATCACCACGTGACCTCTCACTCACAGCCAGCAGCCAATCGCAGAGCAGCATCGAAGGAGTACTGATTGTTTGCACCTGGAGCTGGCTCTTTATAAGCTGTTCAGTCTTTCTACTCTTCTACTTTCAGCTAATAGCAGTCCAAACCAATGTCTGGTATTAGATCTCTAGATTAAGGGTTTGTTGTTTTTTTTTTTTTTTGGTTTGTGTATTTGATATGCTTATAATGACCTTTTAGAAGTAATCGTAGTTAAATATAACATTGAATTGAAACTTGTTCACCTGTTTTTTGAAGGACACTGTGTTCAAGAAGCTATGCATCATTAAGATCCAGAAGGAACTGTAACGTACACTCTCTGGCTGCAGACATTGGGGTGCAGAAGGTATTCTGTGCCCACTCCTAACAGTTTGTGGCGTATAGATGGCAACCATAAACTTATTTGGTAAGGATTATACAGTTATACAGTTCTTTTGAATGTGTGGTTTTATTTATGCCAGGGCTCCCCAGACCTGCACAGCTTTTTTTTTTTTAAATTATTTATTTATTTATTTTTATTTAAAATGAAAAGGGTATTAATTACATTGGATGAGGTGTGGTAGATTAGGTTGGGAATTAAAAGCGTTTAGCATAAATCACAAGGCCTGGACCTGAGCCACCTTGGTTAATGTCACTGCTATACTGGGTATTAGGTTACACACTGGGTATAGAGCATTATAGATATCTGCATTGTTCAAATGAGAATTATATGTACTTTCCTGGGAGGATCTTGTTTCCATGAGTAGGCATATCATTTGTTAGTTACTAAATTGAATTAGCAAATTCTTTCCACCCTGAAATGTCACTGAAATTATATCTGTAGTGCTACAATTACAGGAAAGCATTCTTTATTAACCTTAATGTATTTAAATAAAGACTTTATAATAAACTCCAGATAAAATAGGGGGTTTAATAAGTAGTACATAGTTTTGCTTCCATTTTGTAATTTCTTAAATTACATGTGGCGAATAGAAGTTCATGGTGGCATTGATGGCTTATGTGTACCTTAATGCTGCCACAAACAGCCAGGCCTCACCAGTCATGGGTAGCTTCCTTGAAGCAGTCAGCACCTATCGAATGCCGTCATGTGTCAGGTCTGACAAAGGAGGAGAAAATGTACAGACTGCACATTTCATGGTGTCAACTAGAGGCCTAAATAGGAATTCCAACCTCACTGGAAGACGCACACACAATCAGAAGTAAAACCAAATTGACTTTGGTAGTGCCCAAATAAAGTGTGTGTGTGTGTGTGTCTGAGAAACACAGACAGACGAGACCATGCTATACACTGGGTCGTTCTTTCTCAAATTCAGAGGCATTTGGAGTTATTCAAGGATGGCTGGAACCACCATCAATTATGAGAATCAGTCACCATGTCATCTATGGAACCAGAACCAAAATGAGGGACATCAAGACCCTCCCCAGGTATGTTTGAAACAAAACCAGCATTAAACGGTTATCTAGACAGATACATTTCTAAGAACTTAAATACAAATGGTGGTTAGCCTTTAACAAGTATTAAATAGTTCATCTAATGACATCTATTGTACTTCAACACATTAGCACACATTCATTACAATGAATTATAATACAATACATTTCCAAAGACCAGTTAAATTTTATTCATTTCCACACAAGAAATGTGCTTGTGCTGGACATGTTGAATAACGCGTGTTTTTTTTTTTTTTTTTCTTCTCATTTTTAGGTGTTCCTTAAGTATAAAGGCAAACCATATACTGAACAAATATTGATGTTATATATCATATTATGTTGACATAGAGTATGGTATTGACTGGGAAAGTCTACATGGATACCACCATGAAGGAGTCACAGTTACTTAGTTCCTGAGGTCCCCGTTCCTGAGGTCCCCAGTCACAGTTCCTGAGGTCCACAGTCACTAACTGAAGTGGAAGGGCTGGACTGAGAAAAGTGGCTGGACTGAGAATAGTCCACCAATCAGAACTGTCCAAACCACTGATGAAGGACTAGAGCATGACCAAGACAAACTGTTGAGCAGTAAATGACCTATCATCTCTGACTTCACATATACAAGGTGGACCAGCAAGGTAGGAGTGTCTAATAGAGTGGACAATGAGTAGACACAGTGTTTAAACACTCCAGCAGCACTGCTGTGTCTGATCCACTCACATCAGCACAACACACCAATATCAAGTGTTACTGCAGTGCTGAGAATGATCACCGCCCACATAATACCCGTTCTGTGGTGGTCCTGACCACTGAAGAACAGGGTAACTAAGTAACTAAGAGAATCAGATGGACTACAGTCTGTAAATGTAGAACTACAAAGTGCTCCTATATGGTCTTTGGAGCTGATAAAATGGGCACTGAGTGTAGATACAAGGAGGTGTGGTAGGCGGTTGGTGTTTGTCCAGGTAACAGCAATTCCAGAAACTGATCAAAGATGCAGCTGAGAACTCTCATATCTGCATGGAATATATGTGGTATAAGGTCTAACTAGCGGTTTTTAGCATAGCAGCATTTCTACTACTTTTTTCAAATAAAGTTGCTAGTAAGCATATGTGCCCATTATGCACTGCAGCAGATCTAGCTGATTTCTCTCCTCAAACAAACCTCATTCAACTCAATTAATTCCCAGGGTTAGTTGTTGAGTCAGAGCAGAGAAATTGATAAATTAAGTTCTCCAGCACAATACAGTATGACAACACTTCTTTACCATTATGATAATGTCACTACTTTTTGTTTTGTTTGAACAGTTAACAGTAATGTGGGTTGGGTGGATGGATCTGTAAGACATCACTCATTTTATTAAGCAAAGAATGAACACAAAACTCTTTGTGTTATTCTGTTATTGATATAGCTCTCATTTGGCTCAAATCTGACCAAATCCAGAGAAGGAGGAGGAGATGCCTGACATTAGGTCTTGATGGAAATCCTTGTAGGTTGGTGCATTTTTTGACAGTTTCAGAGTTAAAAGCATGTTGATGATCATGGCAGGTCACAGTCAACAACTTCCAACTCCAGGCGTGAGGAAAGGACATCCCAGCCAGTCCAGGATGACAGCAAACTCTTCAAGATCTCTAGAAGACCCTAAAAAAGACCCCCCCCCATACCCAAACAGTATCAGTAGTTGCTCTGCTCTGTATTGTATTCTGTATGGTACAGAGTGTGCAAATTCCAAAAAGGAAAAAATAGTTATCAGAGTATCAAATGTTGCAAAATACCAGTTTCTACAAACTTCCAGAGGAAACTTAACACTCTGTATTGGTCATCCAGGGTGAGTATGTCCTCATCAACATTTTTTTCCTGTGACCAGATAATCTTGTTCAGAATCATCCAAGAATGAACAGATTAATGGTTTTAGACGCAATAACCTTACAGCTTTATCAGCTATATCACAGATTATTAATTTGTTTGCTTTTTCAGCTTACTTGAGGTGTTCTCAGTCTCAGAGGCCCTTGGGATAGATTGGCACAGTGCTAAAATCTCCAAAACACCTGTGTCTTTCAGGCCTATTTTAATTTGCTTCACTTGCTTGGTAGTTCTTCCAAAAACCTGTAATTGTATTACAAAACAATGATAAAGCTGATAAACATCAGAAAGAACTATGCATAGTTTTTAAACAAAACACAAATACAGTCTTTTCTTGTTGGTTGTGACAAGTCTTTATACAGTATTGTAAGTGTATAACCCAACCATATCAGAAAACGCAATAACTGGGCAAGAAGAAAATAAAATACATATATTGTTTTATTTTGTAGAGCTTACTGGCTGTGCAGCCAGTAATTCTTAATTAAGTGTAACTCCTTAATCAAACAAGGTTGTGTCAGAATTCTAATAATCAAACAGGTGTCTATCGAGCAGGTGTCAGATCGAGCAGCACGCAGCACGCAGCGTCTAAAGCTAAAGCTGCCTATTTCTCATTACTCATTGAGAAAAACAAAAATAATCTGGAAGTCCTGTTTAGCACTATATCTAAACTATCTAGTAACATTAAACAGTTTGAAGATTGTATTCAAACAACATACAACTGTGATGACTAGCAGATTTTTTCAATGATAAAATAGAACATATTAGAACACAAACTCAAAATATGCCTGTAAATCTAATAACACAACATGACATGTGCCCTGCTAGCCCAATAGGCGAACTGCTATCCTTTAGCCCTATCCAACAGAATGATTTAGTCAAACTGATTAGCTCACCAAATCCTCAACATGCATCCTTGACCCAATACCACCAAAACTACTCAAACAGATTGTCCCCTGTGTGGTTAAATCTCTGCTCTCTATAATAGTCTTCCCTCAGTCTTGGATATGTACAGAAATGAGATGATTCAGTCTGGCTTTAGGCCTTTCCACAGTACTGAAACAGCATTAACTAGAGTAGTAAATGATCTCCTTATGTCGCTCGATAGTGGTCATATATCTATATTAGTTCTTCTAGATCTCAGCGCTGCTTTTGATACTATTGACCACAAGATCCTCCTTGATGGGCTAGAAAATCGGGTTGGCAATAAAGGACAGGCTTTATCCTGGTTCTGGATCTGACTGGCCGCTATCAATTTATTAACAATAAACACTCTGAACGTACACTAGTAAGATACAGTGTCCCTCAAGGGTCAGTGCTCCGGCCGCTTCTTTTCTCTCTTTACATGCAGCCTCTTGGTAACATAATCCGCAGTTTCGACATCAGATTTCACTCCTATACAGACGACACACAACTCTATATATCGGCAAATGAGGCTTTAAACCTAAATAAACTTGAAGAATGCATTACTAATATCAAAAACTGGATGGGTAGCAATTTCCTTCAGCTTAATCCAAACAAGACTGAGGTCCTGCTACTTGGACCCAAAGCAGAGAGAACTAAACCCTCCCAATTTGTCCTAAACTAAGCTGGCCACACTATTACTCCAAGCTCCACTCTAAAAAAATCTAGGCGTCATCTTTGATACCAGTTTCTCTTTTTTGGTGCACACGTTTGTAACATCATTAAGACAGTATTCTTCCATTTGCATAACATCGCTAAACTACACAAGATCTTATCCCTAAAAGATGCGGAAAAGGTGGTGCATGCCTTTATAACCTCTAGGCTGGATTACTGTATCGCCCTTTGAGCCGGATGCTCCAATTAACTAGCTCCAGCTGGTCCAGAATGCAGCTGCTAGAATCCTTACAAGACCAAAAAAATATGATTATATATCCCCAATATTGTCATCATTACACTGGTTACCTGTTAAATTTCGAGTACAAGATTCTCCTCTTAACGTATAAGTCATTAAATGGCCTGGCCCCACAGTATCTTAGTGAATTACTTCAGTCATACAAACCCACACGTGCGCTCCACTCACAAAATAACGGCCTGCTGACACTCCGTAGAATTAAAAGAACCACAGCAGATGGTTGAGCCTTTTCTTGTGTAGCCCCAAAAGTGTGGAATCATTTCCCGTTCTCCGATTCGGACTCAGACACACTCTCTACATTTAAAACTAGACTCAAAACTTACTTGTTTGCACAAGCATTTGGCTGATATCATCTGTTTACCGCTACAATTTCTCTTACATTTCTCTATTAATGGACTAAATGTACAAACTGATTTCCTCTTTCCTGCCCTTTCATCTGTCTTCTCTATGAGCTGATCGATCCTGATGGATAACACTGAGGAGTTACCAGCGCAGAGGAATTTTCTCCAGGATTCTCAGGATTACACGCACTAAATCATACAACAGTTTGCAATGCCTACCTCTCAATCCTCCTAATCAGTCTCTCTCATTCTTTCTCTCGCTGTCTCTCTACAGTCCCTTTTCTCTCTTTGTTGAGCCCAGGAGCGACATTTCTCCTGAGTGATCACACGGAAGCCCCCAGAGCTACTAGAGTCAGCAGAGCATCATCTCCAATGTGGGTCTCCCCTGCCCTGGTTCTCCAGCTCGTCACCCGACATGACTACAACGACTACAATAACCACAACAGAGCTGCCAG
Organism: Semaprochilodus insignis; assembly: GCA_034552555.1. Classification (NCBI taxonomy): domain Eukaryota; kingdom Metazoa; phylum Chordata; class Actinopteri; order Characiformes; family Prochilodontidae; genus Semaprochilodus; species Semaprochilodus insignis. Next base: position 12,971,445 of record CM067476.1, on the reverse strand, counting down.
CATCTGGCTCTGAACATGAACTCTATCTCTCACTTAAACAGAGAATCTATGGGTTGGCTCTACTTTTGCAATTACTACTTCCTGGATTAATCAGAATGTATCTAATAGATGTTCTAAGCTTCTTTTCCTGTAAGCTATCTTTCTCTCTTCATCCGGGATCGACCTGAGGAGGATGGGTTCCCACTCGAGCCTGGTTCCTCTTGAGGTTTCTTCTTTACTCTGAGGGACTTTTTTCCTTGCCACTGTTGCCTCTGGCTTGTTCACTGATTTTCTGTGAAGCTGCTTTGAAACAACATGAGTTGTCTTGAGTTTGAGTTGTTGAGTTTCATTTGTAGCACTATACAAATTAAAATTGATTGATTGATTGAGTTGCACAATGTCCATCATATCCTGCATCCAGACTTAACAGCAGAAATCTGCCTTTTCTTTGTGTCAGGACATTACGTTAATTATTGCTTATTTGTGCATAATAAAACTACAGCATTTTGCTATATCTAAATAGTAGTTTCTATCTTGAAGGAAAATGCTGACTTCCCTATGTTAACCTCTCAAAGCCAAAGACAGAGTCAGAAAAATCTAAACTAGTAGAAAGAAGAATAAAATTAATAAAATAAAACAATTACAGCATGGAGAAGAATTTTCTCCCTAAGACACCGCCTGTTCTCTCTGACGTGACACCAGGCAAGTCCCAGGGCATGCTCACAGGAAGGACCACTGATTTCTGGTCTTAAATGGATGCACTTTCAAGAACTAAGACGTTTAAATACTCAGACTGTATATTATCAGCATGTCTAAATCAAGTTAACACGTGCATTAAAGTATTGTAATAAACACCCCTTTTTGTTTCACAATATATTTAAGGGAATATACAATTCCTTTCAGCTACCACTCTCGGCCACTGGATCAAAATTATATGCTGCTACCAACTTTAATTCCCGGTCTGGTCCGGGTGAGCCCGCCCTAAACCTGCACAAACAGTAGGCTCAAATTTAACCAAAATACATTATCTTTTAAAACAACTGTAAAAATGGCAAATATGAAACTTGGTCTGTAATTCAGTATCTAGCCACACTGCAATCATATGGAAGGCAAATCCGACCAAAAAGGAAATTAAAATGAAAACAACAAAATGTAAATACAAACCTCTTTTTGCCATTTCTTTTTCATCAAACATCTGTGCAAATATCCTGCCAAAATGGAAAATGAAATAAAATACCTTCATTTGCAATTTAATTTTTCACATGAAAATGAGACAAAAATAAAAATAAATTTAAAACAGCTATTTGTCTCTTCATTTTAGTCATTATTCTGGTATTTCATGGTTAAAATCTAAAATGAAAAAGCTAATAGAGAAAAGAAAATACAAACTTCATATTGACTTTGGGTTTTCTTCATGAGATGCAGAATACGACACGTATTCTGCATCTCATGAAGAAAACCCAAAGTCAATATGAAGTTTGTATTTTCTTTTCTCTATTAGCTTTTATTAGCTCTATTAGAAAAGTAAAATCAAAATGCGATGTTTAAATTGTTATTTCTTTTTCATAGCAATAGGCTGCATATCTGCCAAAATGAAAATGAAAATGCAACATGAATAAATCAACAGCAAAGTGACGGTTAGTGATTCAGTTTTCGGCGCGGACGTGCTTTAAGTGTCAGAGTGAAAAGGCAGAGGCAAACGAACATCAATGCCACCTGCTGGAGATTTACTTACATTTTCCACTTTTCATTTTCGTTTTCAAACTGACCAACATGCAAATATGTTAATTAGCACTGGGCGGAGTTAAAACTACGGAACTGCCCGCGAAATCCAGCAGGCAGCTCACAGTAATATGGCGGGCATATTGTTTGAAACGGTAAACGAGTTAATGAGGTTGGCGAATTGTGAGGATGACGCTAGCTAGCTACCATGGCAAGATAGACCGCTACTTTGAACGGTCTCTCTTGCCATAGAAGCGGCTTGCGACGGACGTTGCTGAGGCTGTGATTCGGTTCACTGGGTGAGGCCATCTATTGTAACCCCTGCCCCCGCGGCCTCCTATAGCAGCTCCGCAACCGACTTCGCCATTTTGCCTACACATGCAGAGACTTTTTATCGACTTTCGTGATTTCGCGGGCAAGTTCCATAGTTTTAGCTCCGCCCAGTGCTAATTAACATATCTGCATGTTGGTCAGTTTGAAAACGAAAAATGGAAAATGTAAAGTAAATCTCCAGCAGGTGGCGATGACGTTCGTTTGCATTTGCCTGTTCATTCTGACACTTAAAGCGCGTCCGCGGCGAAAACTGAATCACAAACCCCACGGTGGCCGAGAAGTGCAAAACAAATGAACATTTCAGAAAACAAAATTACAAAAATGAAAACAAATTTACTCCGAAACACTTTTACAAACTGTGAATTCTGACGGAAAGGGTAGGTCTAACACACAGGAAGTGCTTGTTGCGGACCTTTGTCAATCAAACTTTTCCTTATACCCCTCACTGCTGGCGCGTGCATTCACAGCCCGCTCTGTGCTTTTTCAGAGCACGTGCCTTCAGCGCTTTAGAGAATTCAGTGTTAGGGGTGCCGCTTTGTTGTTCAGAGTAAATTGTTGTAGAATGCTGGTAATAGGCCAGTGTGGTAGTCAGGCAACAGCTACAATGACACTAGCTGACTGCATCCAAGCTGAATACATTTCTTTGTGGAATCAGAAACACTGATTCTACAGAGCGTAGGACATTTAAGGTGATATTCATGTCCATAACAAACAAACAGGTAGCCTTGCCACTTAATTAGCTACAAAGCTCTGTGTGCAAGTGCAAATGTCCTCAATTGGTTCTTCATCTCAGAGAACCTGGGCTGGGTTCTCAAGTGAACATAAAGGTAGACTTCAGGGGCAGAACTTGCCTAGAGATCCAATAATGGCAGGCAAAGCTGTTTAAGGTCAAAGGCTCTTTTAATGATCACATGGCAAGAGCTACTGACTCGCAGGGCATGGTCACCAACAGCCACAGAACAGTTTGATTGACAAGGGTCCGCAACAAGCACTTCCTGTGTTAGACCTACCCTTTCCGTCAGAATTCACAGTTTGTAAAAGTGTTTCGGAGTAAATTTGTTTTCATTTTTGTAATTTTGTTTTCTGAAATGTTCATTTGTTTTGCACTTCTCGGCCACCGTGGGGTTTGTGATTCAGTTTTCGCCGCGTGTAATGTAACGTTGAATTAACGTTCTTTTAACGTCTTTTTAAATAGATAGTTTAAAGGACCATATGTATAATATTCTTTAGACACATATTAGGAAACATTAGTCAACTGTTTTACATCCATTTTCTGAGATGATAAGGTGCACCGCTGAAAAACTGAATCCACTGTGTTCTACTGGACTTTTTATGCTTAATATTCAATAATAATTTATAATTATAATTATAAATAATAATAATAAATATTTAATTCAATTCTTACAATTCATTACTTCTCTTAGGTTTTTTTTTCTGACTGCATTTAATAAGAACTACATTAAAAACTGAAACTGCTGTTACTAGAAACAACGAGTTTTCCTCAGCCCGTTTTGAGTACTGTTGCCATGGTGATGGAGATTCGGCGGCTAAATAAACAGACTGAACGGGTTTAAATCAGTTGCAGCCAGTCTTGTCTGTTTTTCCAGAGGGGGTCGCCTGCCAGCCTACTTACAACGTAAGAAATGAAGAGTAAAATACTTTTTTGGCAATGTATCTTGTGTTAAGGTTTTATATAAGGTTTATAATGAATTCTATAAAGGTATCCCATGGATTTAGTATGTTAGCTAACGTTAGCTACTTTTTAATTTATCTCAGTTTATCAGCTAGCCAACATTAAGTTATTTATCTTGGTAACTTTACATTAGTTATGGGCTTAATATGTTTGGTAATGTAAAAATAACTCATAATTAGTAATGTAATAAAATTCGCCAGCTTTGTTAAAATTTTCCGTTCCACCTTAAATGGTACAGCAATTCTGGAGACTGAGGCGTCACAGCTAACCTGCAGCATTAGCTAGCTAAAGGTGGAACCAGAAAATTCGAACAAGAAGCTGGTGAAATGTAAGCCAATTTCAGCCTTGTAAATAAACCAATGTAAATCTTGCAGACACAGGTCTGCTTTCATGGACATATCATCTTGGACATATCAATTAACATTTATACAGTTTTCTGTTTCATTTAAGGTTCGATGAAAGCAGACCTGGGCAAGGGGTTATGCAATGTTGTCGCTGATGTACAAGTAACCAGATGGCCACGTGTAAAAGGCTATCGCTGTTTTGTAAAAAGAACTGAGAAAGAATTTGAGAGGACTAATTTAACAGTTAATTAGCTTGTTAATGAGTTGGGAAATAGGGGTTCACGTTCATGTGTGCGGGCGCACGCCCCAATTGGCATGGTGGGAGCTTCCCGTTAGTTCTTTCTGTTACGCACATGGCTCTTCGCCTTTTAGTTACTTTACGTGTACTTCAGCTTGAGTGAGCGGACCAGAAAATAAATACCACCTTGTTCTAGAATTCATCTTGCTTCAGTGATACTCGATTCAGTAAAATAGCCAAGCCAAACCAGGTCCGTAAACACATAAACACATTTTAAGTGGTAGCTTTACAGACTGGCAAATGCCATTCAATGAATGCTTAAAAACGATTGACACTTGACACTCAGGTCGCTCAGGAGCCTCAGCTAGCTAAATGCCAGAAATGTAAATGTTTTTTATAGAAGCATATCATTATCAAAATGAAAATAAAAATGTAATATGCAAAATGTCAATGAAATCCTAAATTTGAATTCGAATTTCAATTCGAAGTGGATATATGCACTATAAGTATATTAAGTAACAAAAACAGGATCTGGATACCTGTTTCACCTCACTGTAGTACTGTAACATAAATGATAGCAGGAGTACATATGACAGGAATTGTCAGCAAATATATTGATATATAAGTAAAATAAAAAAAAAGGTTTTATGAAAAAGCACATCTTTGTACAATCTGTTTTTGTTTTTTTTTAGGCTTGCTAGGTCATGCACCCCAAGGTCGCATCCAAGATGTTTGAGATATGTGTTAGGGACACCTTAAAATATGCCCCACACAGGGGATCAAGGGTAAGTAGTCACACCTTTGCTGTTTCGTTTTTTCATTGTTCATCAATGGTCAAGACCACCACAGAGCAGGTATTATGTGGGTGGTGGATCATTCTCAGCACTGCAGTGACACTGACGTGCTGGTGTGAGTGGATCAGACACAGCAGTGCTGCTGGAGTGTTTAAACACTGTGTCCACTTACTGTCCACTCTATTAGACACTCCTACCTTGCTGGTCCACCTTGTAGATGTAAAGTCAGAGGCCATAGCTCATCTGTTGTTGCACAGTGCAGTGTTGTTCATTCTCTAGTCCTTGATCACCAGATGCTGCTCACAAGACACTGATGACTGGATGTTTTTGGTGGGTAGACTATTCTCAGTCCAGCAGTGACACTGAGGTGTTTAAAAGCCCCAGCAGCAGTCTTGTTTTAGGTTGTTCACATTATCTTTTTTATGTGATCTATGGCTGACATTCATCTGAACAGTTCACACTCCTAAACTGATGCGCATGCCCAAAAGAACAATGCTTCACTTCAGGTGACAAGCTCATCTAGAGTCAACAGGACCAGCCACTTGCTTAACCCTTTTTCTCCAGTTTTCTCCAGTGCCTGCTTTTTTCTTTTTATAACGGGTTTACATCTGCTGCCAGAGAGGTTACTATTTTGACAAGAAAATGAAAGTGGAACTTCTCAGTCTTTAAACAGCATGTCAGGTTTCTACTTTTAAATAGTTCTGTAAAAGATAAACAAGAATCACATTATTACAGCTCATACTATGACTGATACTACTCATTCAGAGTTGAGTTGGATTGATGTTAGCATCGCATGAATTCCGATCTGTTTGTTCAGACGGAGTCGCATTACCGCAATTTGGATACACTAGGATTTCAGTGTCAGATTCTATGTGTGTGTGTTTTTCTTGTTTACACTGCCACACATAACACATCTGTGTCGTATATGATGGAAAAGAACGGATTTGGGCCACTTTAATCTGCTGCGTGAATGTAGCCTATAACACTTCACTGGGTAAGCAGACCCTCTGCACTGCCAGCTTGAGTCATCTGTTCATTAGCATGTTAGCATGTTACCAGATGTTGGTGGCTAAATTTGTATGAGTAAGAGTACATGTAATTGGTATTGATGAAGATCTACGACAGACTCCAGTTACATTAAACCCCTGGGTTTTACAAAGAATTTAGGTAATTTTGAATCATCTTTCATCAAAATTCTGAAAAAAATCAGTTTGATTAAAAATGAGGCAGCTTTTCAAATTCTATAAAACATTGAGATCAAGATTCTTTCAGGGAACTCCACTGTAGTGTTGAAAAACACCTCCCCAGGAACACATGGAATACGTTTTGTGTAATTTTACTGTTTCAGTTTTGAATAACATCTTTCCAAATGTCAGAATCAATCAAGTTGTTTTTACATAGTGTATTTAGGTTTTCATAAAATGTTCAAATAAAGCTTTTAACAGGGAATTTTTACACATTTTATACACTTTAAGGCCACTATACATGCCAATTTAACACCTTGAAACTAAGAAAGTCCTCAGTACTGCTGTGCAGTTCCATCCTATCACAGGCGAGGAATTCAACTATGAAAAAAAGAACCACAGGCACATTTGACTTATAAATTAAAGATTGCAACGTAACTTTACGTTGCTTTACATCAACTGATAAATGTGAAAAAATAACTAATAAACCTATTTGTTTACTTTGCAGGTGGAGAATACAGAGACACCCTAATAGACTTCTCAACTTTTTGTTCATTTACTTGAATTAATTAATAATATTCATAATGATAATAAACATCTATTAAATCCATTATACTTGTATTGATTTTGCCTCAGTTTATGCCAATATTATCATAGTAGTTGGACTGTTTGAATTAGAATATCAGCAACATATAGGAATGTGGATAAAGGGAAGGAAACTACAGACTGAGAAAATGTTAATGGAATGTTAAAGTAACATTGAAAAAAATCTGAACTTTTCACACTGAGTACTGCTGGCTGCACAAAAATATTGGGAAGATGTTTTCGGGTATGTTGTACTAACGTCCTAAGAAAATTAAGAAAAGTGGAACTATAAACCTTTGAAGAACATTTAAAGATAACATTCCAGGAATGGTCAGTATATATAAAGCTAAGATTATATTCTGGGGCAGTGGTTTTAAGAAAGATGTTACAGGAACATTAAGAAAAACAGCCTTTTTAAGTTTAGCAACATTCTCACAACCAAAATAGAATGTTATGGGAATGTTTTATCGTTCTCAGAACATTGCAAGACCACATTTCTAGAATGTTCAATTGTTGTAAATGAGGTTGGGTTGATGTTTAGGGAACATTCTCGCAACGTGAATGTTTTGAGAACATTAAGAAAACTGGACAGGTTCATGGGGGGACATTCCAGCCAAAATGGAATGTTAGAGGAACATTCAGATAACGTAATTCTGAATGTTCCAAGACAACGTTCCTGTAATGTTAAACTGTTGTTGCATATGAGGTTGAGATGACGTTTTGGGAATGTTCAAATAACTTAAGAAACACGTTCTGAGAACACTGCACAGAATAACGTTGAGGGAATGTTCCAATAAAACGTTCTTACAACCGAAACGGAATGTTAGAGGAACGTTCAGAGAACATAATTTTGAACGTTGTCAGAACGTTCCACAACAACGTTCCTAGAATGTTAAATAGTTGTTGCAAATGAGGTTGAGGTGACGTTCCAGGAACGTTTTCATAACTTATAAAGAACGTTCTGAGAACATTAAGAAAACTGGACAAAATAACGTTGAGGGAACATTCCGATGCAACGTTCCCACAACCAAAATGGAACGTTAGGGGAATGTTCTGAGAACGTAATTTTGTTAGCTGGGATTGTCGTTGAATGCATGTCTTCAAGCAAATTAACATTTCCGCAGTTTTAGGCGTGGTTACTGACTGTAAAATGTTTTTGGAGCACTATAATTCCTCACGCTAGTGGGGCAGTTTGTGATTACTTTGAACCAGAAAAGTGTAGCCTAACTGGGACATACAATGATAGCCTAGCAAGGCCCCACTATGGCAACCCAGCTGGGCCCACCACTCTACCCTAACCGGAGACCCCAAAGGTAGCCTAACTGGGCCCCATAATGCCAACCCAACTGAAGCCCAGAACTGTAGCCTAACATCTGCACATGCTCACTTAGTACAGGCAGAGCTGATACATTTAATTTGTGTTTATAAAAGGGTATTGTTCATAGTAACTAAATAAACCAGTACCCACATATTTGGTGAAAGCTTTCTATAAAGTTTACAAATCACACGCGTTTTAGAGGTTTTTTTTTTTTTACAACAGGTGTGTCAACACTGGTCTCTCCCTTTCCCACAAGCAAATGGAAAACTGCATCATCAACCAATATCTTTTTTTTTTTTCTAAATAGCTAATCCTGTTGTGACCAGTGTGTGAAATACTGGGTGTCATGAGGGGTTTGGAACCCTAAGTAACTTAATTAACCCCTTGGACCACCTGAAAATAAATTTATTATGACATTATGCTCTCACTGTTTAGATGCTTCACCCACAATCTGTGAGCTTCTGTATGTGGTATTCTTAATTAACTAGAGGTGCAGCCCTTATCAATATCAGGGTGGTGCTATAGCAAAATGGTTTACCTACTATGCCTGGGATACCTCTGAAAAACATTATGCCGAATCTAAAAACTTCCTCTGAAAAACATATTGGTGAATCTAAATACTTTCCAGTTTCCCCAGAGATTTGTGACGAGTGAATTGTTACTCATTTCTCAAACCGAAGACAAAAGATGATTTGTGTATGATCTTAATTAAAGTGCGGAAGAGTGCATAACAAACTAAAAGACCAGTTTCAGAAGAACTGTTAAACCAAACATTTTGTTACTGTTGATGGTAGCATCAGCACTGCTGCCAGTCAGCGCTGGATTAGAGAGCCAAAATGGGACCCTTGAAATACTGTTTTACATCGTTGTGATTGTGTCACACCTTTTGTGATTTTGCAAACCACTAATAATTGTGAATTAAGAAATGTAAAAATGGATTACAGCGTTGTCATAAATAAATTTGAACATGGCAACTTACTTTTATCAGTTTTGGAATGTTAGAATAAATTATATTCATTGTTTTATAGAATTATACTTGGGCTAAAATACTTGGACTACTTCTTAACATAAGTAAATTTTCCTGCGTCATGCTGACAATAGCGTGTTGAAAGTGTATTCAAAGAGAACACAAACAGTGGTGAAGGATGTGAAGAGTGGTGAAGGTTTAGAGCTCTAAGAGGTGAAGGCTTTGGTATCACTGCCAAACCTTGTGAAGAAAGAAAAGACTATGCTAGATGGTCTGGTGCATTAGGTTAGCCATAATAACCAAGCAAGGTTGAAACATGCTCAGGGATTAATGTACTGTTTACCTTTGAATTTCGATGTGCTTAACACTTACTTACTCACAGATTCAACAAGCATTTATGCCTTGATGGCACACATGCTAAAGCCTAGCTTAAACATTACCAACGAGACTAGCAAAAAAACTGGTTCCAGTATCTACGTGATTGCTGGGTACCACAAGTGTCCCCCAGCTGACATCTGTGCCTGGAATCTGCAAACTGAAGGTGGGTAGAGTAGCCTAAACCTTACACTTAATGTAAATTGTTATTACATCAGGGGAAAAAATGTCCTAGCCTAGCCTAATACAAGTAGTCCACCAAACAGCAATTAGTTAAAACGCATCAGGAACTTCTTTGTGCATCCACCATCTGTCTCTTTGCATAGGATCTTAAGGCTGTTAGACTTATCGCTGTATCTGGGCCTTATCGCTGTACCTGACTGACGCAACAGCCACATTTGCAGACATTCAGCGAGCAGTGATGCCCTCCATGAGTCATCAGGTTGCCAGCACCATGGGCAGATCTTCAGTAATAAGTCCCTCTTTTGTCTGGGAGGCACTGTGGTCAGCACTAAGATAAACAGGGCATGAAAATATTTCAGCTGCATTGGATGGATTATCGCAGGACACCATTAGGAACCTCTACAACTCCATGTTGAGATATCTGGCATGTTGCGTTAGCAAATATGGCAGCCTGATACCATACTGAGAGACACTACTGCTGTATGTGTAGCTCAATAAATACTGTCCATATCAGTCATGCCAGATTCCGGGGTGCAGGGATAGGACATGCCTGACTACACCAGAGTAAGCTACAGCGTGACTCGGGTGGGTGCAGATGTTTACATTATGGACACAGACACCACAGAGGCTCTGGAAACTGTGTGGGTGTATAACGAGGACAGAGATAAATGGACACTTTGAACACAGTATTATTATCACTGCTCTGTAGCTCTGCATAGGTATGTGTATGTGATGGAAGAGTATAGAGGAGGCACTCCCACTGCTGAGTTTTTCGACCAACTAAAGAAGAAATGGGTTTCAGTGACATGGCCAAACATCTTATCATGATAATTTGATGTCAGTAATTATTGATAATTATTAAATGCATGTCCTAGTGCTCAGTTGTGACAATCAACCTGACATAAATATTCACATTTTTACCTTGCTGTTTTATGTCCTTGGTCAATTTCCATTTCTCTCTAATGCTTGATCGAAAAGTAGCAACCTATAATATGGTATATAACCAATAGCATCCAACCATAGCCAATTAAGACAGGGAAATGGGTGGAATGGCTACATCATAACAATATCCAGGCCCTTTTATTGTCGAAAATGTGTATCTCTCCAAAAAACAATTATTCAGATGGAGGACAGAGTAAAACATATATCTAAAAACTGGACATATCCTTAGGTGAGGCTGTTTTCTGGAGAAACCAATATTCTTTTATTAAAACTCAATTTATCTATATTCAGAATTGTGTGTTTTGTGCATTTTATTACTTGGTTAACAAGTAAAGTTGTGGTTGTCATGTTTGCAAAATAAAATGCTTTTTGACAGGCCCTTTATCTCTGTTGTCAACTGTTAACATGAAATGTGAGATTAGCTTTACTGGTATGGTTTGTCAGTACTATTAATAAAACTACAACTCGCTACGTACTCCATGTCCCAGGGTGCATCAGTGGATCTATAAGTGACGTATTTAATGCACAGTCTCGCAAAGATTCATGGGAAAAGTCGTTCTGGCAACGTGAGAGAGAAGAGGTTCGCCTAAGAGTAGAGCAGAGCAGAGCAGAGCAGAGCGTTGTTAAAGTAAGTGTAATTGTATTTTAATGTTTTTGATTAGCTGTATGTCTGTATTGTTATGTATGTCCGAGTGTGTGTGCGCGAGCTGAGCAGGCTGAGTGTGTATGTGAGTTTGTAGGCCGCTGTATGTGTGTGTTGTCCACATGTCCACATGCGGCGTGGCGAAGCTCATACAACGTGAGATCTTGGAGATCCAGCTGCACTTTACATCTAACGCACTTCATTCGATCTCAGAAGAACATTAATATGGTGAATAAACGCAATGCTGTTTACTACAGCAGGATTGGGCCGGACGTTAAAATAAACATGGCCCAGAGGAGTTTAGCTGTGTGATTAGCTGTAGGTCCAGCTGTACCGCTGCCAAGACTACCAGTTACAGACGCTATATGTAATGTCATACATACTTGCAGGACAGATTATTTGTATATCCCTGATTTGAAAATGGGCTTACAGTTTAGGACACGCTCCTCTTATCTGTGTAAGGCTAGCTAGTTGGCTAACTAACGTGCTCCTGCGTTCAGTGCAGGAAGTAGCTGCACACGGATGCAACACATGGGTTTCTTGTTATGGCTTCATGTAACACACGTTTGTTCATTGCTAATCCCAGGCACTTTGAGTTACTCTTTAGTGACACAGGTTTTGCAGTTTGTCTTAGCTTTTCTGTTCTCTTGCTGTAGTACTAGGGATGGCTGAAGAACAAGAAATCTCCCCCTTGGAGAAAAAGGTGGCAGAACAGATAGAGGTGAGAATGTCTTGCATACTTATCTATTCTGTAGCCCAGTAGTTTCCAATCGTGACCAGCGGGTCCTTCCCTCATTTTCTCATTGCCTCTTATTCTCTCCCTTATCCCATCCCTCCATTCCTCTTTCTCTGTCTTTTCCTACTCTCTGTCTTTCCCATTTTATTTCTAATCCTTCCATCATGTCTGTCTTTCCCATCCCTTTTTGATCTTTTCTGTTTTTCTGTCCTTCCTTCCCTCTCCCTCCCTCCCTCCCTCCCTCTTTCTGTTTATTTCTCATTTTCCCCATCCCCTTTCCCTTTCTTTTGCAGTCTTTTATTCTGTCTTCCACTATTTTTCCCATCCCTCCTTCCCTCTTGCTCCCTTTTCTTTCTTTTGCTTTTTCCGTCCATCCTTTCCTCTTCCTCTGTCTCTTTCACGTTCCTCCTTCATTCTTTCTCTCTCTTCCCCCTTCATGCCCCACTCCCTGCTTCTTGTCACAACACATGGGGATGAAGGAAAGATGTGGACCGTCCTGATTGACCCTGAGGACCAGACTGGGAAACTTTGCTGTATGCACAGTGTTGTATACCCAGTCTCACAGTTGTTCTCTGTTGCTCTTTCAGTATTATTTTGGAGATCATAATCTCCCTCGAGACAGGTTCCTGAAGGAGCAGATGCAGTTGGATGATGGCTGGATTACCCTGGAGACAATGCTCAAATTTAACCGGTAAGTACCTTCTTGCTAGAATGCCGGATGCTTTCCATGCTGTTTGGAATTTACCTGTGAGACTCCGTTTATGTACCTTTCTTACATACGTTTATCATTGCAGGCTGAAAATTTTGACCTCGGATGCTTCGGTTATTGTCAAGTCACTACAGAAATCCAAAACGGGACTACTGGAGATCAGCGAGGACCAAACCAAAATCAGACGCTGCCCGAGCAAACCTCTCCCAGAGCACGATGAGGATTATAAGGATGCCCTCAAACACAAGTCGGTGTACATGGTGAGTATATGATTTAACTGAAAGTTCATCAAAATATGTGTTTAATTTTAAGGTTCTGCTGGTCAGAATAAACCTTCTCCATTGTGGCACCATTAGAATAGTTCTGATTCTTTTTGTTGCATGTCAAATAAAAAAACACTGTGCTGTCACACTTTAGAAACAACTCACACTCTGAAGGATCTGTTGTGAGGAGAGATTTTTTTTGATAGTTAAAGGCAAATTATCCTTCCACAGAAAGGCTTTCCTTTGGACACGACCTTGGATGAGATTAAAGACTGGCTTGCTGATAAAGGAACTGTGGAGAACATTCAAATGAGGAAAGGCCCACAGAAGACTTTCAAAGTAAGTTTTGTCTAATGCAAACTGTGTTTAAAGCAGAAACTGCAATACAACTAGACTTGTTCACCTTTACTGTTATTTGATTTTAAATTTTCCTTCCATGTTTCTGTGGGTAAACCGTTCAGGTTAGAGTGTAGGTAGACGAGAAAGATGTGACAGTCTGCTCAATGTCCCATTTTGGTTTAGCAGGAGAACATGTCTTTGGCTAGATCTCAAATGGCTCCACACTCCCTGTATAATGCACTGCATAGGTGATGAAGCTATGGCCAAATCAGGCACTTTAGATGAAATATAAATGGGTATTTTATTTTGTTTTTGCAGGGCTCCATCTTTGCAGTACTGGAGTCTGATGATGCAGCCAAGGCTTTTGTCACCAGAGATGATGTTAAGCAGTTCAAAGGCAATGACATGATTGTTCTGATAAAGTACGTAGTTGTCAAGGACTTTGCATAAATGCCTTTACATGTCTTTTACATTATATTGTCCTTTTTGGACACAATTAGTATTTCATGGAGAGGTGGGGTCATGCCAATATACCTTGAAATGAATCACAAGGAATAAGAAATCTCTGTATAAATGTCAAAGATGGAAGTGTCTGCTCTTTTTATGTGTTGTCTGTGTTTTTGCCTTGAAAATGTGAAAATGTTTAGTTTCCTGTAATGCAGTCTGTCTTGATGACTTTAGTGAATGCACTTAGCATTTTCAGTAACTTGGCAAGAATATAATATTTGTACTATTCAAACAGTCAGTGTTACAGCATAAAATCTACTTCAATAAAACGTAGATCCAGTTTCCCCAGTCATGGATGAAAAAAAAAATAGTTGTAGATTAAATTGTAATTTGGGTGATAATGGCTTTTGGAAGTTTGGTCTAGGCTCAGGTTTTCACTCCCTAGGACACATTAGTGTCACTATGCATTATGCCTGACTGGTACCTTTGTCCATTGGTTTGCTGCTAGAATATATATGTGTGTGTGTGTGTGTGTGTGTGTGTGTGTTTCAGTTTTTGCATGAGGAGAAGTTTAAATCTGACCCCTTCTTAGTGGTGTAGTGAACCACATAAATCCTTTTGCCCTGAGGGGTTTTCACTCCGAGGGGGAGTAAAAAAAAAAAACTATGTAAACCCAGGACGGTGGACGGTGTAAAATTTATGGTCACAGCATTGCAGTCTTGTGTCCCAGTTTGAAAATGCCGGTGATATAACTGATGACACAGATTATAGTAGTTTCAAGTGAGCACTGTAGTCAAATCAGTAATATCAATTCTTTTCTTTTTTACGTAGGGAGGACTACTTTGCTAAGAAAGCCGAGGAAAGAAAGCAGAATCGTGCAGACGCAAAAGCCAAAGCCAGGAGGTGAATATGACAAACTGAAAACGTGTGAAAATACTGCTGATCAGATTTGAGTAGAGTTTGTAATGTAAGCTGCATGAAGCCTGTAATGTAATTGTGCTGTCCTGTTTGTTTGTCTGCAATTTGAATTGTATCAAATCTACAACAACTAGTGAAAAAGTAAAATCTTCTATTTTAGTGACAAGGAGGAAAAGCAAAAACAGGCCGAAGAGGAGGAGATGGTGAGGGTTAATGTTTTTTTTTATTTATTTTTTATATTATTATTATTATTATTATTATTATTATTTAAAAATTCACTAGTACACAGGAATACGTTTTGTGGCCGTGGCCATTTATTTTACATGATATGTTCTGTTTAATGTGTTAATATTTGCATTTTATATATATACACACTCTGATTATATATAATTTTATTTATTTATTTATTTATTCTTCCTCTTCCCTTTTCATTTAAGAAATCTTTGGATGAGCAGAAGGGTTGTTTGCTGAAGTTTTCCGGTGACCTGGGTCAGACCTCTCGAGAGGACTTCCATGAAATCTTCTCTGAGCATGCCCAAATCAAATGGATCGACTTCACCAGAGGAGCTAAGGAGGTGAGGCCTGCTATGTGGTTATAGGCCTACTATTCATCTTTGTGAGGGGCACTGTTTCAAAGTCAATTTTGGCATCTCCGCTAGCTTTAAATTTAGCTTCATGTTGTGGGGAAATCTCTTCCCTTACTGGCTAGCTGTCATAATCCAGATGATAGAATCATTATCATACCATGATCTTTTTGATGATAATCGAAAGTAGAGCTTCACCACTGATGCATGGTCCCATAGACCATGTTTCCATAGATGTCTTGCCTATTCTCATGATTATGCAAATAAAACAAGTTTGCAGGAGACATGTACCATTTCTCGCTGCGTATCCTAAGAGGAAAATTAAGAGGCAAAAAACAAATAATTGAAATACTCAGAATTATCAAACTGGAAAAAAAAGATACATAATTAATGACAGAGCAATCCCTTCTACCAGCACTAACTAACTTGTAGTTAAATAGTCTAGGATAAATGGTGAATTGGATTGACTCTGATCAACCGGCTGATGTTAATGTTGACCAACTTGGAAATCAGGTGCTGATGTTCACTAAATATTATCCCGGACTGCTCAAGAAGCCTAATCTTTAAAGCTAGTGTGTGTTTCTGATGTTCCAGTTTACAGCTTGTCTTTGTAACTCCAGGGCACCATCTTGTTCCGTTCAAATGCTAAAGAGGCTCTGCAGAAGGCCCAGGAGGCTGCAGGAGGTGCAGAGCTGAAGGTTAAAGATAAAGCAGTCCAGTGGGAGGTGCTGGAAGGAGATGTGGAGATGGAGATGCTAAAGAAAATTATAGAGAGTCAGCAAGAGTCGTTTAATAAACGCAAAGGAGGAAAAGGTATCCCACATACACATCTCATATACTATAGGTTTGACTCAAATGGCTTGTTTTAGCTTTATACACTATATTGCCAAAAGTATTCACTCACCCATCCAAATCATTGAATTCAGGTGTTCCAATCACTTCCATGGCCACAGGTGTATAAAACCAAGCACCTAGGCATGCACAATGCTTCTACAGACATATGTGAGGGAATGGGTCGCTCTCAAAAGCTCGGTGGATTCCAGCGTGGTACCGCGATAGGATGCCACCTGTGCCACAAGTCCAGTCGTGAAATTTCCTCACTACTAAATATTCCACAGTCAACTGTCAGTGGTATTATAACAAAGTGGAAGCGACTGGGAACGATAGCAACTCGTCCACGGAGTGGTAGGCCATGTAAAATGACAGAGCGGGATCAGTGGATGCTGAGGCACATGGTGCACAGAGGTCACTAACTTTCTGCAGAGTCAATCACTGCAGACCTCCAAACTTCATGTGGCCTTCAGATTAGCTCAAGAACAGTGCATAGAGACCTTCATGAAACAGGTCTCCATGCCCAAGCAGCTGCATCCAAGCCTTACATCACCAAGCGCAATGCAAAGCGCCACTGGACTCCAGAGCAGTGGAGACGTGTTCTCTGGAGTGACGAATCACGCTTCTCCGTCTGGCAATCTGATGGACGAGTCTGCGTTTGGCAGTTGCCAGGAGAACGGTACATGTCTGACTGCGTTGTGCCAAGTGTAAAGTTTGGTGGAAGGGGGGTGATGATGTGGCAATATAGTGTATCTCTAGGTAAATATTTTGCAATATATTGCAGGGTATATGTCACAATGTATAGCTATATAATGCCAGTTACATTTTTTCATCTTTATTATGCAAGTCTACAGTCTAGAAAGTATGGCTATTTAATTTTTCACTGAGTTGGTGGACAGCCCGAAATGAAACCAGGTTAACACAGCGTATTGATTGGCCAGTTAACAGGTAGCCCATTTGTCTTCCAAATTTTGCTTTACTTTAGAACTTGAGCTACAAGGCTGACATTGCCAAAAGCAATACAGCACAATACTCACTCAAATGGCGAAAACCTTTTCTGTAAAAATATATCCCCAAAACATCTTTCAATCCATTCAAACCAAATCCGGGTATCCATTAAGGCTTTAAAATGATCAAAAGAGAAGCCATTTCAGATTCTTGGATCAGATGATCTTGTATTAGATTTCTCCGTATTTGATGGTCATTGCCACAGTGCTGATTTTGGACACTTCAACACTCCTGTTCCTGTTTGTGATTACAGACCTTGCTGTGTAAAGTGAACACTTTAGCCAGAAGTCGCAGGGTGTCCAGTAGGCATGCTCTTTAGTTCTTCTATGGGACACATTTGTTTGGGCCAAGTTAAGATCCTGCTTTTTTTTTTAATGCATTTATGCAGAAACGATTTGGTCTATTTTGGTGACTGTTGTGTTTGGGGGTTTGTTAGCAATTTTAGCCTTGTTGCTGCGGTTCTAAACTATTGAAGCAAAACTGGGAGTCAAAAAACGTTTTAGCTGGTTGACTAGATATGCGGTAAAATTTTTCTCCAAACAATTACTTTAAAGGGGGATATAGTGCATGACATCTGTCTAATATTGGCACACAATTATACACCGTATTTCCTCTAAATTGTCTTAGTGTTGAATATGTATAGCTAGTTGTTGCAAATGTATTGCTTTAAAAGTGAAACTGATTTGAAGTATGGATCAAACATTAAGCTGTTCATACATTATAAACTTAGCAAAGACTTTTAAAGTAGTCAAACGGTTTTAGAAATGTAAAATTGTGTGTGTGTGTGTGTGTGTGTGTGTGTGTGTTTATTTATAGGAGGTCACAGAGGTCGTGGTCGAGGCAGGGGTGGGCGGAAGGACAGAGGTGGGCGAGACCAGGTGCAGTTCCAGGGCAAGAAAACCAAATTTGACAGCGATGATGAAGTTGGTGGTGGTGGTGATGAAGGCATCGATGCAGGTAATGAGAAAATGCCACCTCAGTCCCACTTAAAATATGTTGTTCTTAGACCTGCAGCACTTGGACACCCTTAAACATGACACATGCAGTTACCCAGTGTTATTTAAGTCCATTCTATTGTTTTCATTTGTAATGTTATAGCTTGGGCTGCATGACATAATATTTCATCACTGAGGTCTTCAGAAACATATCATTAAGGGCTCTAATAATGTTGAAAAACATAATGACCTTAATTAAACAAAATTATCTTACGTACAACATGCCAACACCCAGGAATGTTAGAAACCCAATGAGTGCTTTTCTGCAATAGGTTGAATCTTGGTCTTACAAGTAACGTAAACCATTTGAACTGCCTGTTATAAAATGCCCACACGTACAGCTCAAACTACTCCATCCTACTACTCCAGCTACTAGCACTGTAAAAATGCATAAAATATGATTTTCACTATCAAGTTCTGTGCACAATGCACTGACAGTACGGTATGTGTGAAGCAGTAACGGCTACTGTCACAACATATCTCCATCATAAGGAGCTATTAAAGGACTTGAATGTATAGTTCCTGCTTTGACAAAGCTCATATGTATATATTGTTGGTTTATTTTTGGACTAAATTTTAAGTTGCAATCTGCTGTTTACATTGTATTATGATGAATGGACCAATAGTCATTTTTGAAAGCTTCATAAGAACAAGAAGTGTCCCTTGTTCAGTCTTACACTGACGCACTGTGCTTCGTTGCCAAAATTGCCCACAGATGTTTGTGAACTCAAGCTAATACCAAGCAAATGCCACGATGGTATGCCATACTTTATTGGCTAGAGGACAGATTGTATGTGAAATCAATTTGACTACAAATCAGTTGTCTTCCTGTCCATTTCTTACCACAAAGCCAGTTTGTTCCTGCTAGAAATCACTGAAAAGACTACATTTCATCGCTATTCATAGCATCATTGTCTGTGCACCAAGTTAAAGAAAGAAAAAAAAAAAAACAGTGTTTGGTCTTTGCGATTGCTATTTTCTATATCTCAGGTAAGATTAAAAAATCTAGGATCGAAGGAAGGGGCCTAATGTTTTCTAGTGGTGGAGATAAAGCATGTGCCATCCTGCTCAATTAATGTTAAAGTTGCCAGCTATCAAAATAGTTGCCAACTATTTTGATCCTCCATTTTAGTTGGCCAAATCAATTAATTGTTAATTGTCAGTTAATTGCACCCTGCCAACAGTTTAATCGAACATGGTCTTTAATATCCATATTGTGCAGCCAAGCTCGGTGTAAATACAAGAAAAAGGTGTTGACTGACTTTTCTCACTCCCACAGAGCACACTGTTCCGAAGAAGAGAGCCCTTGAATCTAACGGGAATGATGCTGAAGCACCAGCATCCAAACAGGCGAAGGAGGAGAATGGTTCATAAGCAGGAAGCTGCAGCCATGCTGTATTTGTACTTTAGATATTTTCAAAAAGCCCAGACACTGTCCACCACTAGCCTGAAGCCTCCCATCTCTGCCTAATCTTTTTGAGACTCTGAAGGAGCCTCGTGGAGAGCTCGTACTAAACTGGACTTGGAGACTGAATACAATCCTGTAGTTAAAGGCTCAATGGTTATTGAATTTTATTTTTTATTTTTTGTAACCTAATCTAGTGTATGAAGTGATGTTTATTTTCTTGTCTAGGCTCTTCACATAAGTTAGATTCTTGGTATCATGGGAAGGGTTTTGCCATCTTGATTATGTTCATAAAGCATGGGCAGTGGATTTTCTAACATCTTTTAAAACTAGCTTTCATTCCCTGAATGGAAGGCTTGGTCCAGTCTGATGGTCAGGCTGGGTATGTGCTATGGTAATGACCTTTGTTGGCCACATTGCCTAATCCAGGAATTGGGCAACTCTCACCGCATTTGAGTAAACTATTATCCTTTACAAACTGGTGAATGTTATTTGCCAGTAAGTCACTATTCTCCCTCTTCCAAATGTTTAACTGATGCCTTTCTTTGGTTTTGCCTGCACTTCCATGCGTTTTAAGTTGTCTGGTTCCATTTTGTTGTCATAACCGTCTGTTGTGTTGATATTACAACTAATTGGTAATGGCAGTCTCTAAGGGCGCGGTGTAAATTTTACCTGCATCTAAGTAGTGCGAGTTTGTTTTTATTGAAAGAGGACCATAGAATTTAATACAACAAGCCATGTGTGGTAATGTTGCGGGCTTACTTTCCATTTTCTTCCCTTACCCTTTGTTCCCCCCCTTTTTTTTCCCCCCTCTTCTGGAAACCGTGTGAACTCCCGTGTGACTGAGGCTACTCCCGTTCCTAAGTGCCATTTTAATTCAACTTGGATTGTACAAACATCGCTGAGGATTTCAACATGAGGCACTCAGATTTTCTTTAACACTTTATTTTTCCATGTGTGATGAATTTAGCTTATTGTTTCAATTTCAATAAAAAATGGCAAAAATAAACTGGTCCAAGTTTTATTTGGGGAGTGGTGGTGGTGTCCGTTCACTTGCTTTTTGGCCAGTAGAGGGCGGTATTGTTACATGTGGAGCTTGATCATCTTCAGCATGTTGTAGGGGCTTTCCTCCCTTTAACTGTGCATTCAAGCAGTCTTTTTCCATGATCATGAAGGACTTCAGAGCTTGCACCTAAATTAGCTGCACAATGTACTGCAGGCTACCAGTGTCTTGAGCCACATGGAGGCACAATGTAGGCACATTTTCGTTCCTAAACATGCAGTTATTCTTGTGCTGTGCTGTTTTGTGATGTGTGTTGTCATAGATATTTGAGAGTTATTGTAGTAATAATATTTATTTGGTTTTCATGTTTCTATGAGGCTTGTGACATGGATTGTCTTGTTTATGTCCATCTCCAGTCACCCATACCAAACAGCATGGAACTATACACTGTTAAATTGGATTAGTTGGCAATACCTTTTTTAGGTCTTTCTTACTCTTGAATTAGTTAGCTTGAATCAATGTTCATGTTTGCATAGCTATTCAGTTAATCATTAAAGTTAATTAACAGAAACCAACAAAAGCCACAAGACTTATCGTAATAAACTGATCCTAACTACAGTCACCTACATTCACTAAGGGTTATTCAAGAAATAGTATGTGCTACTAGATTTGTAATGGTCATTTTAACAAATAACTAAAAACTAAACAAAAATGTAATCCTGACTGAGAGTGACTCTTACTGATGTCATTAAGAGAGGCATATCTTTGACACTGTGCCACCTGAGAGCACGAAGTCTGCACAGGCTTTCGACTCTCTTGGATGCTCTTCATACCCAGTAATGTTACTGACCTGCTGCCAATTAACATAACTAGCTGTAAGATTTCCTTCCCACCATGTTTTTTTTTGGCATTACACGACTTTACCAGTCTTTTGTCACCCCTGGACACCAGGCCTTCTAGTCATGTGACACATGACAACTGTTCATTTGACGCTGACCAAGGTGCCTCCACACATAAATTCGTTGGTTGTCTCCACCAAGACAAAAGATGACACGTTGCCAAAAAGATGACCCATTGCCGAGTCACTCAGTGATAGGGTGGCATGATGCCAGTGCAGTCTGTTGGGTCGTTGACGTGGTGTTAAGAGCACCACTGCTCGCTGAATATCCGTCGTGGCTGTTGGGTCAGTCAGATATAGCGATAAGGCCCAAGTGTGAAATTTTAATTATTTGCATGTCTCACAATGTCAAACCTACCCAATTTTTCCCCTACCCCTAAGTTTTATTGATTTCTTCTGGGTGCAACTAGTTGTGCAACTATTCTTTTGATGATGAGTGTATATGTCAAAAACCAACTTTAATGTTACAAATCAGTTTAACATTTAATATGGTCTCATGTAGTATTGTCAACTAATCTTAATGATTAACAGTGGAGGCTGCTACAATGTGTGGTAGGATAGATTGGAGATGAAGATAAAGAAGTAATTATCTATGTCACAGCAGCCTTCTGATGGACCATGTCACAGGGCTCACAGAGACACAGAAGTTGTAGAACTGTTAGTCTTCTAGTTGTTAGTAATATATTCTTAAATAAATACCCAATCATAAAAAGATTTAAATTTGATTGTAATAATCAACATCCCCCTTCACATTCTGTTATGATCAATGCACACAATTGATTTACATAATCAAATATAAAACAAATGATATATACATATAATAATATAAATAATATAATAACACGTCCATGTAGTTAATGTAGTTCATGCTCAGTCCTCTATCCTACAAGATGACCACCATAACATTACAGACTGCTTTCTGCTGCACTTTTGGCACATATCCTGGTGATTCAATGTATCACTTCTATATAAGGACCAGTATTATTATGTTAATACGGCATGATGTACACTATGTCTGTGATATATGTATACTTAATAAGATAATTTTTTACACTACTAATATTTGCACTACTAATACTGCATACTATACAAATGTTCTGCTCCTATGGCTTTCAGACTTACATTACACACACAGACTGCATAGTACATAATATTTATATTGTACATTTTGTTAATTTATATGGATAAATATCTATTATTTGTGCTTCTTTATTTAGTCCTTTTTGTAAATTGTAATTGTTAGTCCAGGAGCTAGGTCAGAGTAAGAATTTCATTGTACAGTGCAACTGCTTGTTTCTCTGTGCATATGGCAATGAACACTTCAATCTTGGATCATATTATGCAATGTTTTGTTTTAGTTGGGCCAAGCATGACATAATTATAATGAAAAAAATACATCTGGTTTAGCAGCAGATCTGGTAGACTTGTGCTTGTTTTGACAGGGCAGTCATGCTCAATAATCCTCTGAAGTTACCTGTTTTGCCAAAATTGTGTTAAAAAGAGGCTGCTGCTAAACTAATGACAGAGCAATCGGAGATGGATGTCCTCACAATGGCCCCACTGAGACGAAAACATGTCCTTGGGAAGGTTCCCATGAAGCTCAGGATGAAGAGCCACCCAGCTTCATTGTAATTAGTGCTGTGTGAGTTGTGATCAATATTTCTGAATTGGGTAATGACTTGAGGAGCAGTTGCAATAGGAGGTGAGCTGGGCAAAGATGAACGAGGAGGACAGGAGCAGTGTGATAACGCAGGGGTTAATGTCCTCAGCTCAGTGTTGCAGGATACTTGACTATTGGGTAGATCTTCAGCCTGATTAAGTGTCTAAGAGCAGAAGAGAGTTAGCGTCGTATAGCTATGTCTGTATCCTGGGTCTATAGATGTGGGAGTGAGAAAACAGCAGTGTCCTCTATTGAAGGTCAGGGAGAGAATTAGTGCAGCCTGAAAGTTAGGGCCCTGTCTCAGAAAGGCCTAAAAGCTAAGAAGAGGGGATCATGACTGGAGATCAGAGCAGTGACAGACTTTATTTCCTAAAGCTGTCTTCTCTCTACTCAGTGCTGACATGTTAACTCATTCTTTTTTCCCCTCTCTGTTATGAAACATTGTTAATATCCACTGGCAGCTTGTTGGCTGAAAAAAACACATGTCCCAGTTGTCTCAAACATCACCAAACAAAAACAATTTACAACAAAGTTAATGCTATAAGCTTGATGCTTTCAACATTGATTGGGAGGATACATTTTATTTATGTTTATTCTCCGGTAATTATGTTACTATAGTAGCAGTTGTGTTTCGTAGTTTCCAAATGCATTAGCTTTTGCCACAGGACCTATATGATATGGAGGCCACACAGCTCTTCACTGCAGTTTATCAAATGAAAATCATTCTTTCCATTTAGCCACATGCAGGTGTGTAAATTGCTGTGATCTGTTTCTTCCTCTGATTGAACACAGGACTCAAACCTGTGCTCTTCAGTAAAAGGTAAGTCGTAGATAAACACAAACGTCACATCTAGGTTTGCTGGTAGATAAATCTACAGCTCAGTGTCTTAACTGAACATTTTGAAGACAAGTGAGCATAGCAGTTGCTGTGCCTTTGCTATGTTTTGTAACAAGAGCCTGTTTTAGCTTTGATTATATAAAGCACTTGATTGCAGTTATATAACCTCATTCAAACATTTAACGAGGGCGAAAAGGTATGATATATGTAAAAGAAATGTGTTTAAAGACACTAAACCTGTACATCACAAAACTTTCTATGTAGCCTACATCAAAATTCAACAGTTCAATATGTCTAATACATTATGATTAAGGCTCTTGTATTAGTCAGAAATCTTCTGAGTGCAAGCTCAGATGTGTATCTGTTCAAAAAATGTCCCATCATTATCAGGACCACTTCTAGCCCTTTTGGGAACTTTTTTTGGGAACCAACTGACTAGTCAAATTTGAGGTGAACTAATAGACCACTGGAGTAAGTTCATCATTACGTAGTGGGTGCCATGGTGTAATGCCCATATAAGGAACTCCAGCATGCTTTGTCACTGCACTCAGCCTGACAAGCTACACTGCTCAACGAGGTTTTTACATCTTCTAATACTTTACTGTGTTACTATGTGGTTGCCATGGCACTCCAAGTGGTTGCTAATGTATTGCTAGGTGGTTGCTATGGTATCCCAGATGGTTTTTATGGTGTTATTTAGTGATGGCTAAGGTATTGCTAGGCGGTTGCTATAGTGTTCCAGGTAGTTGCTAAGATATTGCTAGGCGGTTGCTGTGATGTCTCAGAAGGTTGGTAAGGTGTTGCTACGTGGCTGCTATGGTGTGAGGATTGTTTACTGAGTGGTTGGTGTGGGTTGCTAAGTGTTCAGTGAGTTTGTTGAATGTCAAGCAAAAGAAAAAGCAGGGTTTGTGTGGAAACAAAATGAATAAAAGTCTGTGAATGAATGAGGGATAAATAAATGACCCAGAGTAAGTGCACACAGTTTGGTCACTGTCAGGCAAAGGAAACAATATGGTTTGTGTGGGGACATAAATGAATAGGACTCTAGGAGAGGAAAGAGGGGAAAAAAGACAAACAGATGAGTGTGGGTCAGACTAACACTGCATTTATGCTTGGGGTATGGGATACAGTGTCTGTTGATTAAGCAGAAGTACAGTAGATGGCATGTTCTTTTCCATCCCATTCATTTTTAATGCGAAAAAAGTTGGATCGAAAAGGTGTATACAAGTGCATAATTTCCGATCAGACTAAACATTCTGGAGTTGGAATGGGGTCAATATCTCAAAAACTGTGGGACTAGTTAGTGGACAAAAATCTCTCAAAAAAGAAGGAGGAAAAGAAGAATACAATTTGGATGACAATAGTGTTGCGCATTGCACAGTCACTAATGATGCACTAATGTAGATGGCATGGCAGCTGCATTCAAGTAGACTGAATGTACAAATCACCCTACTAATCACCTAACAGCATGATTCAAGTCATGTAACCCCACCGCTGCTTCTCTGGGTTACCTCGGGTCTTAAAAGGATGTTTGTAGTGCTGTTGTGGACTCACTTGACACTTGCTAGCTTCTTGTTTCTACTAAACAAGCACAATGCTAGATGTTTATCTGTCTGTCTTAGTCTGTCTTTTTGGTGTGTTTTTAATACACAGTTAAAAAATCGGGAACTTTTCCAGGGTCAAACCACCAAACACAGGGACATCTGATCATTCTAGCTCAGTAGAATCTAACCCTGGTGGTACCGGCAGCTGCATTGCTTTTTAACTTAATTAATGCTTTACTTATTGAGTTAGTTTGATTATTTCTTTTTTCTTCTTTGACAGCAACTCTTGGTTGTGCACGTGCACAAAGATGAATCACAGTCTGAGTACCTAAACCTGGATTAACAGAGGAAGTTGCCAACCTCTGTTGTAAAACACATTAACCATATCTGTGTTTATGTTTTGTAAAGCTGAAACTGAGAAACTCAGAAAGCCTAAAATTTTAGAATTTTGGATTTTTTAAAATTTGCTAAAACTGCTAAATTTGCACAGAATGATCATACACAGCAATATATACAGGTCGTACAAGTCATAGCACAACTTTGTATGTAAATCCTAAACATACCTATGCATTCTGCACTTTAAGGTTATTGTTTGTGAGTTTATCTGACAGTCAATAAAGGACAAGCTCATTATGGATGAAAAGATTTCCTATTTGGATGCATCATACTGCAGAGACAATCCATCAATCACTCCATCAGCAGTGTCATGCAGGTAAATAATGTTTAATCAGTTCATTAAAATTAAATGTTGTATTAATTAGTGCATTTATTGAGAAGTCAAACCTTTATATAGATCAGTACCTGCAAACAGATGGCTGTTAATGCAAGACCAAAATATTTATACCCTGGTGGTGTTCTTTATTGAAAAGATGAATGGATTCTAGTTAGAAAGCAAATTATATATATAAAAGACAAAATTGCTGCCTCCCTTTATAAAATCTTTTAAATCTGAAATGTTTTCTTTATAGCAGAGGAAAAAATGTTTAGTTTACCTTGTCATGAAGCCATGCAGTCATATGGAAATTTTTGGGTGACCCTGGTCAAATTACATATTTGGTTGATTTTTCTACATGAAATATATTCATGGATAAATATATGAAATATTTCCAATATGTTAAACTACAAAATAGAAATTGTTGAGTAAAATTGGCAGAAAATGGCATATGCAAATGCATTTATTTATTTATATACTGGCTACTGGCTTTTATCTTTGAGGTATCTGAGAGAAATAGAGAAATTTGCGTATGGTAAAATCTGATTGTGAAATGAACATACACATATTTCAATGACAGTACGTTTGATCGTACTAATTGTACAGATGGAACTGATGAATAAACTGTTGGTGAATTAGTGTATGCTGATTTTGCTATAGTAAATCTGACTTTATATAGCTTTGATGAATTAGGGCAAATATAGGTAACATACATAGTTGGAAATATGTAAATAGTTTCTAAGTTTTCATATGTATATATTTTAATTTTTGTAACAGGGTTATATTCTTTTCACTGGTGCACTCAAATCTGAACAATTAATAAAGGAAAACTGACAACTTTTGTTTTCTGTTTAGCAAAACTTCCTCCAGTTATTCATTTCAAGCCTGTAGCCTTACTGCCACTCTACAGATGTCCTGTGTATTGTGTAGGTCATCAGGTTTTTATTTTTTGCTTGTTTTTCATGAGGCTTGTTTGCATGTGACCTGAGTTTGATTCAGGCCGACGTTGTGTGTGTGGTCACCTCACCTTCATACCGTCCCTGCCATGGTGGACCAGCCACACTGCTTTACAGAGATAAGCAGAGTGACCCCATCTGAAGGTCAACCATAGACCCGCCTGGTCTGGGCTGTCAGTTACGGCATCTAAACTGATATTAATGCAAGTGTACAAGGTGTGTGTGATTGGTGTGAGTGCAGTGTGATGAAAGAGGTAGCAGTGGGGCCAACAGCGGCCATCCGGACATTACAAATGACTATAGATTAACAGAAATATTGCTGTTATCTCTAGGCCATAATCATAACCACAATAGAGTGATCTTTAGCTGGAATATACAAGCACATTTATCATACACATAAGGAGTAGAGTGATGTCACAGCTGTGTGTGTTTGTTCTACATGTAATACAGCACATGTTTATGGGACATTATTATTACATATAGATACTTATGTACATAGAATACATAAGGGCATATGTATCATTGCTGGAGACACAAGGTGACAAAACATTGTATTACACATATAACCCACATGTACATACACACATATGTGTGTGTGTGTTTGTGTAAATATATATATATATATATATATATATA
>CM067476.1:12758530-12924192 GCA_034552555.1 Semaprochilodus insignis | reverse complement strand
TATATATATATATATATATATATATATATACATATATATATATAGTCTTTTACAGCTACAATATCTATGGTACATACTATACAAACTTACAAAGTTATATATATATATATATATATATATATATATATATATATATATATATTGTATGCACTATACATGTAACAGCCATGGCCTTTTTACAATATGTGCAGTTGTTCCTTCAGCCTGTTGTTCTTCAGGTTAAAAGAAGTGCCCCCTCCCCCGTTTTGGCTGCTCTGAAGAGAAATGAAGAAATAATACCAGGAAATAATCGTGTCCATGCCCCTGAAAAAGCTCCAGCGATGTAGTGCTGGAAGGCATGGGTATGGTCTTGCATGAACATAAACAGATTCCTGCTGCAAGGCAAAATCCAGCCAGAATGGGACCCTTATGTAAAAGGCATGACTTATAAAAAGCTCATTGTGACCAATTGTTTGCCTGCTTCAGTGTCCCAGTTTGCCCCAGGTTGTAGCCCTAGCCAATCAGAGCTATTTTACCAAGAGCACTTTATACTAATTGCATTATTAAGATTATGTTATGGACATGATCGTATCATAATATCATTCTGATTATTTGTTTGAATTAAATCCACACAAAAGCATGGCTCAGGATGTGCTTTATTATTATTTGAATATTTATGCATGCAAACAGTCTGTTGGACTTGTGCTGGCATGTTTTTTGTGGTCACTTGGGGCATTTTAGGACAGCTGTACTTGATATCTGTCTTTAAAAAAAAGTACACTTACCATAAAAGGCAATTGGCAAAATTGGATCATATTTTGTGGAACACTTTAGGGAATTCTTTAATGATTTTAGTAAAATGGAACTATAAAACTGTACAATTGGTTATTTCAGAGACAGGACTGGCAGAGAAAATAATTTGTGGTAAATTGTTGGCAGGACCGTGATGTGGGCGGAGTTTTCACAGTCTCCACCTGACCATCATACTACAAAACCACAGGGTTTATTTGTTTACATGATGTTGTCATCATGTGTCCCTGCCCTGTATTGTATGTTAGTAAAACTAGATGAGATCTGCGGACTAGAATAACTGAAAATAGGAGCGCAATTCTTAAAATGATACTTCTCATGTTTTTCATCAGTTTAAATCAGCTAAACATTCTCTTTCAGATCTTTGCTTCCTGGGAACTGAGAAGGTTTTGTTGCAAGAAAAGTGGAGGAGATCAGAGTAGAAGATTATTATAGAGGGGGGCCTTCTGGATGTGTGAACTTATATTTTTATTCCCTAATGGTATGAATGAGAATCCTTTTTGTTTACTTTAAACTTTGATTCGTGTGATCTTTGAACTTTGTAATGTTTTTTGATATCATCTATGCAACTATAGAGTATATCCTGTACTTGTTGTAGAACTGTCATCTTGCTTGGGTTTGCTTGCGAGCGAACTCCTTCATGAGAATTGATAACAGCAACTGGCTGAAATGTTTGGTTAGTCTGGCTTTTTTGTACTCTATTTAATGGAATAAATATACACTCATTTTATCAGCTCCACTTAACATACAGGTACACGCTGTAGTCCAACTAATGGACTACTGTTTGTGTGACACTACTGTGTGTGTGTGTGTGTGTACCTGTATATTTAATACAAGGCAGTTACTGCCAGAATATACGGCATAATTACTGTGTCTTGGGCAGCGTTCTAATCCTCTTGCTGCGCTTTAGGCTGTGTGAGGGAGCAGGATGTGCACTAATGCCATCAGGCACTGCAGTCTGAAGGACAGTGAGGGCTGTTTTAGGCCCAGGGAGAGATGTGGTGTGATTGTTTTGTTGCCATGACAACAAAATTGAGCTGTGGGCCAAATGCCATGCTATTTCTTTTTCTATTGAAGTTGATGACTGTAATGATGCTGTGATATTAATGATGATGAGAGCTGTTGTGTGAGAATCATTTTTGTCCCTCATTGCTCTCTTTCTGTACTTTTGCCTGTGTCTCTCTTTCTCTTTGTGTTTGTGTGTGTGCATGTGCACTCATGTGCTCGTATCTATGTCTGTTCCCCATCTTCTTTTTCTCTCTATGTCCGCTCCATTCATGTCTCTGTGTGTGGTGGATGCTTCTTTTACCAAGGACTGTGAAACTGACCTAACAAACTGCTGTTTATCCGTACATCATACCTCCCTACTTTGCCATTGTTAGGGGGCCAAGCACCGATGGTGATGAAACCTTATTGTTTTTGCTCAGATATTTCTTATTCTTCCGCTCGATTTTTGACCTAGAAGCTGTTCTAGAGCAGCCATCTTAAGCCATCCAGACACCAAATTTGGATGGGAGATATTTTGCACAAAGATCTCGCCGCACACCAAAAACGTCACAGATTGGCCTCATGGTGGCGCTATAGCACAAGCCTTTGCGTCCTGTTGCGTTTGTGGATCTCCTGATCCATAAGACATAAAGCCAAAATTCTTTCTTTGCCTTAATCCTTGAAGAATTCTGCAACAATGCCTCACTCCATGTTATTAACTCCACCAACAACTAGTGTACCATAATTGGCAAAATGTGTGAAACTAATAAGTTGAACTAGTCTCAGGTTTTTCATGATACCCCAACAATATAGGTGTCAAAATGTTTGCCAGAGTCTGGAGGTAAAGAATCATATAATAAATTTGAATATTTGTCAACAGTATGGCATTAACAGTCAAATGCATAGACTGATAAGCAGAGCATTCCTGCAATTTGGCTCAGTTGGCCTCTACAGAGCAGAAATTTCATTGCCTGCCTTTGAATCTGAGGGGTTTACAGGTCAAATTTCACCTAGGCTGTGTGCTAGAAAGTCATGAGAGAGGTGTTTTCAGTCCTTCCTTCCTTTTTTGGATTTTCTGACATAAGTGGTTATAATTATATAAAGGATTGCTCAATTGTGATCAAACTTGGCATACAGGTCTAATAATATGCTTAGACTGGTAATCAGAGCATGACTCCAAATTTAGACTTGAATAGGCCTTAGTGGGCCTCTATACAGCTGCATTCATTGTGAGTATGTTTCTTCGTCTACTTTTTTGTACAGTTCCTTTTTTTAAAGGAAAGACTAACAGATAAGGACTAACAGACTAACAGATAAGGTCTTACTTAGCCATGTAGTCTGTACAGGCTGAGAGTGCTTGGCCCCCTTAGACTACTGCTTGCAACTATATTTGGCATTTGTTTGTGCAAGAACTTATATACATTATATATAATGTTATGTAAGTACAAGAATTCAGTATAATATAATCAGTCACGGTCTACTCAAATGTACAGTGTGAGTCACAGAAAAATGGATGGAAAACACATAAGGTCCTCGGTTGTGATTATGTATATATACCTACGTGAACTATCAGTTTGGTCGAGGTGATAATGTGGGTCATGGGGTTTTATCAGTTAAATGACAGTAATGTTTGAGCATGGCTGACACGTCCCTTTTTAAAAACAAATATCAACCCCAGTCTTCACAAGCATAGTCTGTTCTTTACCACTCACTTTTATTAATCCATGCCATGTCTCAGGCAAATGGCATATTTAAGGGCCTTAGAAAATTATTTACCAATGTTCATTAAGCTGGAAGAGATTTCAAAACCATTTCTGACGGTTTGGACTTCACTGACCCACTGTCAGGTAAATAGTGTACAAATGGATGAAATTCAACACCATTGTTACTCTAACCAGGAGTGGTCATCCAACAACAAAAATACTCCAAGATTGAAGGTGGAGAATATTCAGAAATATCACATTATATGAGAGATGTTAGGTTTGGCAAAACCAAATAAAAGGGGTCACACCATCTACTTTACCAACAAAGGCATTTACTGTTATATTACTACTTAGGTTTTTTTCCCTTTGTTGAATTGGGCTAAATGAAGACCTAATTCTGATCATTCACAGAAATATTTTAAAAGGGTTTACAACCTTTCAAGCAGCACTATATATGTATAAACATGTGTGTTTTCTTAAATGTTACATATCAAAAATAATGGGAAAATCTCAATAGGTTAAACCCTTAGTTTGTTCTAGAATTCCCACAATTGTGAAATTCTATTTACAGTTCCAGGGGCCTCACTGTGGTACAGCATTCTAACTGTGGTTCTACAATTCTTTGCACAATTAAACAATTATAACTGTGGTTCTACAATTGTCAGTGCAATGAAAATGAAAAAAAAAATAAAGTTTTTATTAACTAGGGTCACCACAGTGGGAATTCTGAACCTACAGGTGGAATTCTAGTGCAGTTCTAGAGATGTAACGGTTGTTCTAGAAATCAGTCTATGGTTCCAGAATTCTCTCTCTCTGTAGTTTTTTGGTTTTAAAATTCCTACTATAATTCTAGACTTCTTGTTATAATTTAAAAAAAGCTTATTCCAGTTCTATTTCTATAGTTTTAGAACAACTGTTATTAACTACAGACATTGTTACTTACGTGGAACTCCACTACGTTGCAACCTAGACAACAAAAAGCTGCTGGCCGTTGAAGTGCTTGACTGTGAGCAGCCAATCTATGTTTCGTGCTGTAGATAAATGTGGTTTTGATTTCCACTTAAGGCACATATTTGGAATGTAAACTGTGTATGCTTGCCTGTTTGCATAATAATGAGGAGTCTGGCTGTAAATGGCAGTGCCTCGCCCCTGGCCTGCAATCTTTTCAGACTAGAAAGGGCAAATTAAAACGCCGCTGGATGAATGAAGTGTTCTGCTTCATCTCATATTCATAATTATATTAATTAATGTAGTTAGTATTTTTTCATAACTGCCACTGCTCTATAATTCACTACAAATAATCAACACAGCAGACCAAGGTTTTCCTTACTCTCTTTATCATCCCCTCGCAGTCACACACATGCACACAAAAACATGGTACAGTGCTTTCTTATTTACACAGCCATGCACTTACTCACACACTTGTGCAAACTGACTCTTTGTTACTGGGGTCCTCTCTTCCTTTCGTCTGCGTAGGCCACACGGGAAGCTGTAATAAAGCATGGCCATGTTGGAGTGAAACGTCTGCCGTCCGCCCCAATTTCCATTTAAATGATAATGGGTGGCTGCAGGAAATGCAATTAAAGTGACAGTAACCTGGCTGTTTCAAGCTTGCTTTGCCTTGCAAAGAATAATGGGCAGTGGCGAGTGCTTCTGTTTAATAGCTCTGTGACCAGTGATAACACACATAAGCACACACACACATACACATCCATATCATACCAGACCATGGTCATCCTGAAAGAGGAGATTTAGAGGGATTTTTTGTTAAGAGACATGTTTAGTCCTCTTTTCTGTGGAAAAAAGGCCTATTGTGAATTACATGTTTAGTATTAAAATAAAGCTGTGCTGGTATAGTTTAATGGCCTTGTTAGCAAATTTGACATAATTGGCTGAACACGTGTGTGTCAGGCTAAATACTAGTTGTGTGAGCAAAACTCATGCTAACACTAAACAAACATCAACAAACCCTAACACTGAGCTGGTGGACCATACCTGTATATGATTCAGTTCTTTCCCTTGACTGCCACATGTCAACAAGCCTTGTTGTCTGGGATGTTAAGTAGCTTAGATTTGCATTTATTGTACAACAAAGAAATAATTCAAACTTTACAACCAGAGTAAGAATTTTAGAATCAGAATGAGATTTATAAAACCACAGTGATAATTCTAGAAACACTGCTAGTTTTCTAGAACCACTATACAAATGTAGAACCACAATAAGAATTCCAAAGCCACAGTTAAGAGTTCCAGCACCATGAATGAAGGCATTCTAGAACCACTGTAAGAGTTTCTGGTAAAAATTCTACAACAGTGTTGAGAGTTGTAGAACCACAGTTAGAAATCCAGAGCCACAGTTTGGGATCTTGAACCACAGTGACAATGATGTGCTGTTAAAGGCAGTCGTCGTACTGGTCTGTGTGCATGTAGTCCTGCATCGTGCATCCAATGCAGCTAGCACTAACAGGATGACTCATGGTGGGCATCACTGCTGGCTTAAGGTCTGCAATGATGGCTATGGGGTCAATCCCGTGGTTTGTGTAGGTCTTCAGATCACACAGGTGGATGCCTTTTTCTATCCACTGCCACCATTAGCTTGTAATGGTAATATCTGCATAACCGGTATGGTGCACAATATGTCGAAAAGACCATCCTGCTTCCCTTCTCAAACTCTTCCAACTGCTCGAACTGCTTTCGCACTCGTCTCTGAGGCATACTTCGCTTGCAAAGGATGCTACCAATACAACAGCACAAGTCAGAATGGAAAGCATGCGCAACAGGGTGACCTTATATAGTCAGTCAGATACGGCAATAAGGTCCGTCCTTGCTTACGTTACGTGCACGGCTAGTCGGGAAACTTGAATCATTCGCATGTCTCATGAGGTCAAACCTACCCACCAAGTTTCATTCCTGTCCATCGATTCCTTCTGTGTGCACCTTTTTTTCTTTGATGAGTGTAGAACCACAGTAAGAATTTGAGATTTCTATAGCCACAGTGAGAATTCTAGAAGAATTAAGATATATTTCTATAACCACAATGAAAGCTCTAGAACATGTGAACCACTGAAAAAGATCTAGAACCACACTTTCTAGAACAGTCTGGTTAGTGTGATTTGATGTTGAACCCTTCTGCCAGACAAAATAAAGAGGATGAGGCTGGAGTGTTTCTGTTTTACCAGTTGTCTCTCCATTTCTTTCTCTCTGTTTCTGTCTCTGTTTCCTATGGTTGCATGGCCCGTGCCTTTAAGGATGTAAATATTTGGCAGGAACTCAACGCAGCAATCAGTGTTTCCATTAAGAGCAG
Organism: Semaprochilodus insignis; assembly: GCA_034552555.1. Classification (NCBI taxonomy): domain Eukaryota; kingdom Metazoa; phylum Chordata; class Actinopteri; order Characiformes; family Prochilodontidae; genus Semaprochilodus; species Semaprochilodus insignis. The sequence continues at coordinate 12,917,409 of CM067476.1, read as the reverse complement.
ATGGTGTGCTGATGGTAATTTGCATGTGTGATTAACTCCATTCACAAAGATACCAGCCGCCCAAAGCCCTACACACATCTGCCTGTGTGTGCGTGTGTGTATTTATGATGAAGATTACAATGTGCTTCAGTGTCAACATCCTTCCTTCATAGCTGCTGCTGGAATTGTGACAGCAAAAAAGGACAAGAAGGACAGAGAAGGAGCAAAGGAGCAGGGATGGAGAGCGACAGAAAAAAGAGAGAGAGTAATGGGGAGAGACAGGATGCAGGACAGAGGAGAATAAGTAGAATTGAGAGAAAAAGAATGAAGGGGAAAGAGAGACATGACATGAAGAAGGTGAGAAAAGAGACAATGAAACAGGAAGGCAGCAGAAAGGAGAGGAGATGTGGGTAACATACGACTCATGGGAGGATTTGGTCTCAAGGTGGGTGTGTACAGTTTGTGTGTGTGTGTGTGTGTGTGTGTGTGTGTGTGTGTGTGAACATACAGAACAATGCATGTCTGAAAGCAAAAGCACTCAAGTGTGAAATGATTCTTTTAGCATGTCATCTGTTTCCACACACATATGCATGCACCCCAGCTGCTGAGACGCACCCCAGCTGCTGAGGTTTATAGAATTTTATACTTGATTTTAACTTGTACCACCAGAAGTATTGATAAAGGGATGTTGCAGGTATGAAACTATCCTAAATGTAGTTTGCAGCACTATCTACTACATTTAGTCATGTGACATAGTGCTAAAAAAGGCTACAACTGACCCTTCTTTAAAATGTCATGAGTGTAGCCTTTTAATAGTAGCTATTTAAATAACTTAATAGTAGCTATTATAATAATAGCTATTTAGTAGCTATTTAAATTCAGTTTTGAATTTAGAATGTTTAGCAAATGGTTAGCCTACAACAAAACATTTTAAAACAACAAAGTAGTAATGGTAGTAAACAATGGACGGATAAGTGGTATCAATAGCTGACATGTAAGTGCTCTTAATAATACAGACAATGACTTTTCAGTTTCTACCATTCCTCTCCTTCTGTGTAATACTAAAGTTTCTACTAGCTGCAAAGGGAAAATGTCTGAACATGCTTTTTATGTTAGCATTAACAACTTCCCGCAAGGATGTCCTGCACATAACGCTGAGCTGTTAGTGTCCCTCGTATCACTTTTAGGGGTAACCGACTGTTATATGTGATGGCTCCCCAGCAGTTGGGGCAGTGTGTCACTCCACAGCAAAGGCAGGATTAAAGCGCTCACCACAAGGCCTCCATACTCAAACCCGACTGGCGTTGGACTCGAAACGGAACCTAGATTCATCACTAAAGCTAATACAGTTCCAGTCCATAGGAGTCCAGGTTATTCGTTCACGACACCACTGCAAAGGAAGGCAACGGTGTCTGGCTGTCAATGGTGGGACATGTAATGTAATGTAATGTAAACCAATTTCCTTCTGCTAAGTGCCTGTATGGTCCAGGCAAAGAAAGGAGTGTGTAATGAAGATACCACCTCTGTCAGGACAGTGGACAAGGAAACTGTGGGAGCTGCTTGTTGGTGGATCAAACGATTCTCTCTATTGGTGGCCTGTAAGGGCTGGTCGGAGCCTGTCTGCCATATGTACATGCCCTAACATAACCACACCACACCTGTTATCGCTACATATCTGCCTAAGACATGATTGCATGCCCAGTTTTGCAGCTGACATTTCTATCTGGGTGCATTTTTTTGGTCAATGAGTTTTAGACCAATTTGAAACCTTCCTTTCTTAAGTAAGACTTTTCCAAACAAATAAATGCTTATCTAATATCCAGGTTTTCTAATATCTGGTTTTCATTCTAACCACAGTACTAAGATAAAGCATTGGCTCATGTTGTCAGTGACCTTGGACTGTTCTCTAGATACCCTTTGGTTGCTGTGTTCTCTGGTTCTCTACCTTTTTGTAAACACCAAACTCAAATGAAATCCAAACCTGTTCTACTATATGTGAGGATCTGGTTTTGAATCCATACAGAGACATAACCATTTTCATGCAGTTCATTACATTTTAAACCTTATAGAAAAATAAAGCCGGTGTTTAGTGAGAATATTGTTTAAGTTAACTGAATTTATTTTTTGTAGTAGTTCGTTCCAGTCTACTTGATGTTTAACTGTATGAAAAAGTCTGCGTGCCACTGGTCAAATGACATGTTTGGTTAATTTTCTAAATAAAAGGTAACACATGCTTTACAAAAGACACACTTCTGCGCTTTCTAATGCTAAAGTACTGTGTATTTACAGAACATATCAGAAAGCATATTAGAAAAATGTTAAAAAATAAATTGTTGCCTGAGCAAACCTTATGTCACATTTTATATATTTTTTTTGTTGGGCCACCTAGTGGGAAGGCCTAGAAGAGGCATTTTTGCTTACTGACTGACTGACACAACACTACAGAGAAGAGAGGAAAATTTAGGTTAGCTAAAGTTGTGTGATTTCACTTAGGTTTGTGACTTTCATGAAATATATTTGTAAAGGGAGGCAGTGTGAAGACATACAGTGGTATGAATGCTTTTATCAAACTCAGCTGTCTTGGTGCAAAATCCCTGACTTGCATATGTATTCAAGCAACTAATGTTAGTTTAAAGCTAGTGCAAGAGTTATTATGATTCACGGCCTAGTCAAACTCCACTAAAAGTAATCTCATTTAGGTTGATACTACCATAAGTACCCAGCTCACGGACCATATTCAAACTACATCAGGTTGATGCTACTTTGAGTACCTGGCTCTACTAAATTAATCTGATACCCTAAGTATTGAAATTTGATTTGAAAAGATGATAAAGCTGAGACTTAAAGCATTACACCTTACATGGTCCTGCAGTTACATCATAAAGCCGGCACACCATTAAAGAGAACCCTGACTGTTACAGGCCCCAGTGTACATGTACTGTTCAATTATACTGTACTCACCAAACAAAAGAATTAAGTAATTATTGAAAATATAAAAAATCGTTGTACTAAGAGGCTGCCATTCTCTCTCAAATGTTTAAGTAATCTAATACATGGAGTAAATATATAATTGTGATACTAAATCAACAAAATCTACTTGGTCTTCTTGTGCTCAGACATCTAGAATTAATTTGTAAATAAAATGAACAAAGAACACACTGAAACTACAATACATCATGTGTTACGACTACATCCAAATCCTGCTGAATGCTTAAAACTGAACTGCCTTACCAGTTTTACAAACACTGAAATGATCACAAAAACCCCTTACAAGTAGAACTTTGTGATCCATTTTTTTTTATTTCTACATTTATTAGCTCTGCCCTACATTTACCTGTAGCACAATTTCACATAAGAAATACCACTAAGGCACTGACATGAAGCACCAAAATTATTTCAGCATTAGCAGCGCCCCTAACAATGTTATGCTAAACCTAAGTGAATACATGAGTACTTTATGTCTCAAGGACTTCTAATAAGAAGAGTAGGTATTTAGGACCCTGCCTCTTCATTGAAATGCCAAAAACACTTGTACCACAAACACTAGGGAGGCCTAGTCTTGTTTCATTATGCTAAACCCAGCAAATTTAAGGTAATTGTGCTCTAAAAATGCCATATGTTTCTTCCCTGTTGAGGATGTGGTCAATTATTTTCAGTTACTCAACAAAACAAGTAATTTCATTGATCACCGGGGGTGTTTAAAGTTTTACACGTCTGTATAGCACATTGCATTTGCATGTTCTTTTCACAGTAGTCACAAATCATCTTTAGCAAGGTCCAATTCTAGATGTGTAATGAGCAATCTGAAGAACATGGGGCAGGATATTTCTGAGTAGCAAATTTTTTAAAGAGTTTTCTCATATAACAGCTTGTGTACATTAAACTCTTAGATTGCTGGGATGGTATTGAAGCAAATATACATCCTTTTGAAAGGCTAATTATCCAATACTGTAATCATTTATGCATACTGAGTGTGTGTGGGAGGCCTAATTATAGGAGATGGCACTTACTTACGTAATACTGCATCACAAACCCACATACCATGCAGTGAAAGAAGGGGAAGGAAAGCGAACGGGCAGGAGAGGTTGCATTAAGCTATAATTCACTGTACGTTTCGCATAGGAACCTAATTGGCCTGCACAAAACATAATGCCATGCTGCGTTGGTATTGTTGTCGATGCATGCCAAAAGTAAGCATGCCAAGAATAGGCAACAAAAGTAGGCAACAAAAAGGCCAGTGACCCCCCGTGGGCCACTGAATGCTGATACTAAAGACAACCCCACCAGGCACATGCATTCACAGGAGATCGAGCCTTGCTAGTCAAATGATTCAATCATGTCTAGTAGGTCTATGTATTGACGGGAACTCCAAAAGAGCTGATTCCTTGACTCAGATGTGTCTCTTGACACATATGTGATTCAAGGCTAACAACTCTGACATAATGCTTGGAGTCAACTCTTTGTGCTGCATAAAAACATATACATGCCAGAAAAGAGAGTTTCTGCACCTGAAATAAGTCACCTAGCCATAGGTATTGCATGGTCTGATCACAGTGGAGGCAGCACTAAACGTAGCCCTTCTTGTTAAGCAAGCACACCTGGTCAGCTGTCACGCCTGCTGCCTCTCTTCTCACCCCTGATCTCCCAGACTCCATTTCCTATAACCCACTACCTGATGACGTCACTTTCACATGTCCGCCATCTCCCAATCCTGTTCCATTTTCTAGATCTGAGTCTCCCGAGTATTGATCACACCTGTTGTTAATTTAGTCTGTTTGTGTATATACAGTTAAGGTCAAAATTATTAGCCCCCTAGGAACTTTTGAATATTCCTCTAAAATACTGGCCAATCTTTGCAATATTCTTAAACTTTAATATATTCAATTATTAATCCATGATATGGCCCCATTTTGGTACACTTTAGAATGTAAAATAAATATTCAAGATTTCTTTCTGAAAAATCTGGTGAAAACTGAGATGGTCAAAATTATTAGCCCTCATGTGATTTTGTGTTTTCAAAGCAAATTAACTGTGTTTGAAACCAGACCTGAGCAGTCAATTAAGTTTGAAAACATACCTGAGCAATCAATTAGCACTGAACCTTATTTAAGTGACTCCAAGAAGCAGAGTTAGTATCACTTGACCGCTTGAATGAAAGTGATACTCTAGGGTTGCTCTATAATCTTTGTAAGAAGCAATATCATCATGCCAAAAAGAAAAGAAGTCAGTCTGGACCTCAGACAGAAGATAGTGGACCTTCATTTTCAGGGGGAAGGATATACTGCCATTTCCAAGCGCTTCATGGTTTCTAGAACAGCTGTGCGTTGCATCATTGCAAAGCACAAAGAAACAAAGTCTGTTAAAAATAAACCCGGCCGTGGTTGAAGACACAAGATTTCCAAAACTTTGCAGCGAAAAATAATCAGAGATGTCAACAAGAATCCCCAGACCTCTGCAAAGATGACTGTTGCTGAACAGGGCTTGATGTTTCACACAAGACTGTTGTGAGGGCTCTTCATCGTGGTGGACTTTGCGGTCATCGTCCAAGAAAAACCCCGCTGCTCTCACAGCGGCACATCAAAGCCCGACTCAACTTTTCCAGAGACAGTCTGAAACATGAGGGTGAGTTTTGGAAGTCTGTCCTTTGGTCTGATGAAACCAAACTTGAGCTGTTGGGCATATGGATTTTGTTTGGCGTAGGAAGGGCGAGGCCTACAACCCTAAAAATATTGTCCCCACAGTGAAGCTGCTGGTGGAAGCATAACGCTGTGGGGCTGTTTTGCTGCTTCGAGGAAAAGGAAACCTTGTTCGGGTGCATGGGACCATGAAAAAAGAGGATATTCTGAAGAATAACATCACGACATCTGCTGCCAGTCTAGAGTTAGGTCATCGCTGGGTCTTCCAACAAGACAATGACCCGAAGCACACATCAAAGTTAGTCAAAAACTTTTTGAAAGACACCAAAATCAAGGTTCTGCAGTGGCCCTCTCAGAGCCCTGATCTCAACCCTATCGAGAATCTGTGGAGGGATCTCAAGGTTCGGGTCCATGCTCGGCGACCAAGCAATTTGCATGATCTTGAACAATTTGCCAAGGAAGAATGGGCTAAAATCCCTCAGGAGACATGTGCCAACTTAGTTAGAAACCACCAGAAGAGGTTGTTATCAGTTTTGAATCAGAAAGGCTACATTTTTGACTATTAGTTGTCAGAGAGCTAACAATTTTGACCATTGCATTTTTTTGCTTTTTTCTTGTTCCAGTTCAGCAAACCAGTAAAAATGTTCATTTGACCTTATCCAGATGTTGTGTTTGTTCTTGTGGACGCACACAAACTATAAAGACTTAAGGTTATGGCCCATGTCATTGGAAGAATATGGGTTTTATTTGATTTCATAAGGGGAGCTAATAATTTTGACCTAACTAACTGTATAGTCCTCCCTCCCACTGACCCATTGTGCAGTATTGTCACTCTGTGCGTACTGAACGGGGCCGTCTGTGATTTCTCTTGTTTGCTACTCTGGTTTTGACGTTGTTCTGTTTTACTCTTTTGTCCTTGCCCTTTTGGTACTTATGCTGGTCTGATTGTTTGCCTGGTTTTCAACGTCCGCTTGTTTCTTTACTCTGACCCTGTCTTGCCTTTCTGTTATGTCCGCCTTGCTCTTGTTGCTGCTGTGGTTGATTACAAATCTGTTACATGAACCTCACCTTGATTTTAGCTCAGCGCTCGTCACAATCTGTTTGTCCATCAACACATCAGCGAAGTGAGCCACTTCAGTTTACATCTCAAATCCCTCTTGGACTGGTTTACTCAGACTATGCCTTTGTACCTCTGCTCAGTCCCAACTGAACCATGCTCTTATTGCTACCAATCTTCCTGTCGTACATTCAGCAATGTTATTTTATATGAATACACAAAAGCAAGTTTCACTTTTATCAAAACATTTTTCTTGAGTGATTATGATATATAAGCTTACGAAGTGGTGACTAGAACTGCAGCAACTTGGCTAGAAAACTTGAAAGAGCAGGTTTAAGAATGAGAGGTTGGTGACATGGTGTAGCATTTGAGTATTTGAGTTAAGCAAAAGGGGTCTAGGTAAGTTGACACTTTGTTCGGTGATTGGGGTAAGTGCTGTTGCTCCTAAGGTTATAAGACCAGAAACAGAGCAGATGAACTTGACTCAGTGTAATATCTGAATAGTGGCATGGCTGCAAACAGATATCCAGGTCTAAACCCTGATGAGCAAGATGGTGACCGTGCCAAGAACAAAACTTCCAATAGCGTGAGGAAGAAACCTTAAGAGAAAACGGGACTGAACAGGGCAATTCATTTTCCTTTGGTCATCACGAGGTGAACACTCTGTTAAACATGGCAGGGAAAGGAGGTAAGATAAGGGTAAAGCAAATTAAAGAAGGGGGATATTTGCTGCGAGAATGTATGGTGACCCAGGGGAGATGGAGTGGCAGTAGAGAAAAAAAAGGGGAGGCAGGCTAGCTCCGTCGAGCTGTTTCAAGGAATAACTGAGAAGCAGTGGTACCTTGAAGCATGGTGAAGTGTTAAACATAAGAGATATGAGAGAAGGAGCCAGAAGATATGGTGGGGGCAGCTGGGCCAGACAAAATGAGACTGAATGGGAGATGGAGGACAGCTACTGAGGTAAAATACAAAGCGTGTGATCAATTGGGATGAATCTCTGCTCTGTATGCCAGTGGAATATAAGTTGGTTTCAGAAAGAGGGGTTGGTTAGATTAGTTTTTGCGTATCTTAGGTGTGGTGTTCCAGTTTCTCTATGGTTTGATGGAGTTTACCATAGGCAAAAAGGGGTCTAGTTAAGTTGGTTCTTTGTTTGGTGATTGGAGTAGACAATGTTGCTATTAAAGTTGTAAGATGAGAGAGAAAATAGAGCAGATGAATTTAATTCAGTGTAAATATTGCTGTAATTGCATGAATGGTCGAAGACTGTTGCTGTTTCTGAGACTTCAAATTCTGCTCACTGGGCAACTGAGCTGGGAGCACTTTCGGCTGCAGTTCCTTCTTCTTCTGCTCTGGGATACTAACTGCTCTGGAGTGCTGCACTCATCGCTATTCTCTAGTTGCTCCATTCTGGACTAATCTGACTTCAGTTCATCAGCCACCTAAACAAAGGTTTGATCTTTAATTTTTAACATCTTTGTCACAGAAAACAAATCCACATATACTATCTCCAAAAGTCCAAAAGTACACTATGTACACTGTCAAACTAAACGATTAAGCATTAATAAACCTACAGTTCACTCCTAGAAGTTTTGATGAAGAGCCTTCATGCTTCAGTACCTTACTGAAGATACTTCTGCTCTAGGTGTTTAAATTGACTTGCATTCTAATGGTTGTCACATGATTGCTGGATTACTAAATAATACATTTTAAGTAAATACCCGCATTAAATGTGGATACTTCTTATGGGGCAATCAGCTTCATTAGTTAATCTTCAAGTTATTCTGTAGCAACTTTACGTTCTCATTCACCACAAACCAAAACATCTAATTTTCCTGGTGGGATACGCAAGTCATTTGAATGAAATGGATCACGTACTTGTTTTCCTTACGTTTATGTTAGAACACAACATACTGGTAATTTACCTTCTCTAACCGGAAAGTGACAAGACGTAGTTCCTCTTTCTGCTCTTTGATTTTGTCATCTCTCCATGCAGTCTCCTTCAAGTATGTCACTTTTGCTTTGCTGAGTTTATCCTTGTAGCGGAGCTCTTTCTTGTAAAACTTACTGTTAAAGGTGAATGAAAAGACAGTAGCTCTAAAGACTATTTGTATGAAGTAGTACATGCATCATGAATCATACAATTGTTCAGATCAGTGCACGCTGAGCACCTGAACCTCCCTTTAAATGGAAATAGCATGCTGCTCTGTACCTGCTCTGAGTGCCTAGTTTGTTCAGGGTCTGTATAAGCTCTGTTTGAAGACTGTCACACTTTTTCTGACTGCAGCTGAGTTCATGTTGCAGCTTCTCAATAACACCAAGACAAACCTGCTCAAACTGGAGAGAGAATATTGTTTGCTTGAGTGGACTGTACAACTGTTCAAAATCCTGTGTAAGTACATATTAGTGGAAAAGTAGAGAGTGTACAGTCTTACTCTTTTGTCCTCCTGAGCCCCTAAGGTAATCTGCTCATCTGCCATTTTTGTATCTTCTTGCTCTCTTTGATGTTCCTGTGACTTCTGGAGCTCTCCAGTGGCGACCCTGACCCGCTTTAGGTCTTTAATCTGTGATAATACAAAAGATGCAAGCATGCATATCCGAAACGTTCAGTGTCAAAAGAGGTCGGATATAGGCTGTGTCCAGAACTGAAGGCAGTTGTCTTGATGCTTTGCTGCCTGCGCTGTGGAATATGTAAGGCAATGAGAGATACATTTACAGTCTTCATAAAATGGCCAAAAGGCAGGACCCACGGCAGGCAGTGTTTCATATAAACATTAGATTTGAACATGACTGGCTGCCTTGCTGCCTCAGAATAATGTATGAGTAGACAACCATTTTAGTGTTGTGCTGTATTCTGACCCCCTCTCACGCATGTTGTGCAGGCATGTGGACCAAAAGTATTATGGTTTTGTTGTTTCTGTTGTTTCTATGTCTAAGTTTGTTTTTCCAACCTAATACACATGTTTACAAATAGAAACAGCAGAAATGTTTTATGTAATCTAATTACATCTCTGCATAACACAAAGGCACATGAAGGTATAATGTTTCTCTCAGCATTACAATAAAGTTAATTTTTGTAGTTTATAGTTAGTTATAATGAGCCTTAATAAGTGGCTTGATAATTCAGCATGACCTTGACGCAGGCGTCAATGTGTTTCAGTGGGGTAAGATAAGTTTTGCACATGTATTTACAGAAAAGATCTGGGGGACTACTGACTTGTTGGCATGGCTAGCTTTGTACCTCCAGAGTTGAAGTATAGAAGCAAGATTTGGACACTATACCTGTCTTGGCTGTTCGACAATATCTGGGGTGAGTGCAAAATTGTGTAAATCTGATTTGGCAGTTTCAGTAAACTTAACCTCTTCATCCATGACTGCCATTCGAGCTCTGATGGATGCAAGTTCCTCCTGATGCTCATTTAGAAAGAAGGACTTGTCCTCCCACTGTACTTTGTGCATCTCGAGCTCATTCTCCAGTACGGAAATCTGAGCTCTGAGACTTGTAAACTCCTGCTGCTGTTTCTGGAAATTTAGTAATTTTTGTTCGCTCTGCATCTGAGATGAGCGCGCCTTCAGCTGCTGCTCCAGTTCCTTCTTCCTCTGATCTGAGATTTTGAACTCTGCTGTTCTGTCATCATCTCTCTTCTCTAGTTGCTCTATTCTGGACTGAGCCACTTTCATTTCATCAGCCACCTAAGCAAAGGTTTGATCTTTAATCTTTAACATTGTAATCATAAGGCACAAACCATAAATGTTATCTCTAAACATTATTGTACTACATACATTGTCAAGTACAAAATTCAATTTTAATAAAACTACAGTTCACTCATGCAGCCATGCTCCAGTACCTTCAAATACTCCTGCTCCAGGTGCTTAATTTGGCCATTCAGCTTCAAGTTGTCCTGCTTTTGGCAGAGGAGTTCCTGATTCTTGGAGATGAGGAGCTGTTGACTGTTTGTTAAGTCTTCTAGCAGTTTCATGATTTCTTCATCATTCTTCTGAAACAGAACAATGGGAGTTAGAGAACATTCCAAAACATTGTTGATGTGTAACATCAGAGAGATAAAGGCTGAGAATGTCTCTCAATAGCTTCACCTCTTGCTCATACTGGTCATGGAGGAACTTGTTTTTCTGTTGCTGAGCTTTTAGTGCTTCCAACTTCTGCTCCAGCTCCTCATTTCTCTGCTGTGAGACTTCGAGCTCTGCAGATATGCTCTCATATCTTTCCTCCAGGAACTGCATTCTGGACTGGAACATCTTCAGTTCATCAGCCACCTGAATAGGAGTTACATCTTTAATAAAACTTGGGATATACTGAGGAATATACTGTATAATTCTTGTAACTAAGATTATTAGATTAATAGTAATAGACTGAAGCATTTACTAAGTAAAATAAATATTAAAAAAAAAATTAGTTGTATCTTTTGCTAGCCAAAATAATTATCCAAAATGATGTGTGGGGGACAAGTGTTGCTTTGTTGGTGTGCATCTTCTTTCTAATACCTTTAGGGTTTCCTGCTCAAGGTGGAAGATATGGTTCTGCAGCTGAAGGTTGATTTCCTTCTGAAAGAGCAGCTCCTGTTACATAAAGTGAAGAGATATTGAGCATCCTGAAATCTTTACCCGCTCACTGTTGAATCACTTGCACTTTCAGGACAATTTACTTACCTGAGTTAAAACGCTGGCCTCGTCAGCATAACTCTGCAGGGCCACCTGCTGACAACCAGACTTCTCCTTTTCCCACTGGAGGGCAACACTCAGGTGCTCGATTTCATCTTTGACATTGGGCTAAGACCATCAGACAATTTTAAATGTACTTAAATGAAAAAGTGCTTGTATATTTTATTTCATTAGCTCTGTGGGTTTAATTTTATATTATTCTTTGGTAAACTAATGAATATCTAAACAAGAAAAGGATGAGGTAGATGAACTTCTGTCGTAATATCTTCACCAAAAATTAGAAAGCAAATTGAGATTCAGTTGTATCTTAGCTAGCCAATGTGGTTGCAAATACAATGTGGGACTAATTTAGTTTTTGCAAACATCTGCTGTTCAATACCTTTAGTCTTTCCTGCTCAAGGTGAATGATGTGGTTCTGGAGGTGAAGGTTGTTCTCCTTCTGAATGAGCAGCTCCTGTTGCATGAAGTTTAGAGATGCTAAGCACTATGATATTTCTCCTTGCTCATAATTTTATCTTAGTTTCAATTTCTTCAATTTCCACTATAATATTTCAGAACCTTTTGGTTTGTTCACCTGTGTTAAAATGCTGACCTCCTCTGCATAACTCTGCAGGGCCACCTGCTGACAACCAGCCTTCTGTTCCATCTGGATGGCAGTCCTCAGCTGCTCCATTTCCTCCTTGACATCCAGATAAGACCATCACACAAAGCCAGTTAAGTAACCAATAATTAATAATATGTTTTGAAGATCTATTTTATGCTATTTTGTGTGTGTGAAGAACCAAACACTAGTATTTTATGGTGTCTTCTCAGCTACCAAAGTGCAATGTAACACAAGTCTCTCTCCAACAGAATGAATTTAATGTGCTTAACAATTTTGAATATTTTAACTTCTTTATGGTATCTTCAAATAGAGATTGTAGCCCTCACATGTCTTAACTTTACACTTAACATACAATATTCCTTTTCCACAATGTCTTCTGTGATTGGCTAAAACGCATCCCTACACTATTCATTCCATGATTTGCTAACAATAACATTTTTTCTATACCATTTTATCTGTAATTCTCCTCAAAAATAGATTATCTTAGAACATCTTAAACAGAATGAAGCCGCAAACTATCAGTTCTTTTATATTGTAGTTTTTCTCCCAATAACAGACAAGTTATTTGTAAACTACAATTTATCCTATTTTGTCTTTTAAATTAATTCATTCTTTATAGCAGAATGGGACTTAATTTAACATAGTTGATTTTTAAATGAAGTAGTGTTTGTTATACTCACTTTCCGACTCTCTACCATACGTTGATCATAGTTTGCATTTTGTACAAGTTTAACTGGAAAGCCAAGGCTGTCCAGCTCACTCTGTTCTAGCTGAAACGTCTAAAATAAAACATAAAGTAACATATCAATAAATCACGAGGGGCATACATTTTACGGAGAGGAACATGACTATTTTCAGTTGGTCAGACACTCCCATTTTTCCAATATCTAATCTGTGACCACACAACAGATCGTTTTTTTACACTACTACTTTTGTGATTTGATTAAATACATAGTTTACACTGTCTTATCTGAGATTCTCCTCAAATATACATTTCCACCATCTCAAACAGAATGAAGTGACTAGCTGTTATTTTATTCTATGTTTTTTTCTCCCAGCGACAGAGAGCAAGCTATTTGTAACAGGCCTATCATTTTTTTTTTAATTTCTTTCTTTCAAATGGATTCATTCTTTATAACCAAGTGTAGCTTAAATTAAGCTTTTTAAATGAAACAGTGCAGACACAGTTGCTGTACTTACATTCTGACTTGCTACCATACGCTGCTCACAATGCGTATTCTGTACAAGTGCAACTGGAAAGCCGAGGCTGTCCAACTCACTCCGTTCTAGCTCAAACTAAAATAAAATAAAAAGTATCATATCAATAAATCACGAAGTACATACATTTCCAGGATACCAACATTACTGTTTTGCCATATCTACTCTGTGATTTCATGAAGGCAATAACACTACTACTTTTTCAAAAAATTCCATCTGTGGTTGACTAAATCCAACAGTAGTGTTCTACTGTCCTTTCTGTGACTGGATAAAGTCAGTATAACTCCTTCACCATCCCCTATGCGACTAGATGAAAAAAATAGACATATAGTGCTTTGCTTTGTTAAGCGATAGGCTACTTTTCAGTTCATTCCCCAGAGAACAAGCTTTTGTTAACCATACACAGTAATATTAAGACCACTCCTGGTTTATAATGAGCCTGGGACGTCACAGATGCCAGGGTTTGCTGCTTGTTTAAATAAGCGAACACACCAGTCAGTTGTAGCAGAGTGCAAAATGATCGTCATGGGCAAATGACCCGATTTGACTGATGACCAAAAGGGCATGATAATCGGGTACCAGGTGAAGGGTGGTACCATCTCGGAAACCACCAACCTGTGGGTTGTTCTACAGTCACCATAGTGAAGGTGTACTGAGAATGGACATCTCATACAGTGAGTGCCTCCAAGGGTTTAACAGTGGTGCCCCATAGCCCATTCCTCATCAGTGTTCCTTCTAGTTTGCATAGGAGTACCGTAATTGAAAACTGGAGGACTGGTAAAACGTTACACCATCTGACAAATCCGGGTTCATGCTACATAAAGTAAATAAAAAGATTTAGCATACCTGATTCATGTCCATTTCTGGATGAGATTGAAATGGAACAAAAGTAGCTAATGACCAAATAGGACAAGTGAAATACACGCTCTGTGGAATGCATATACAGATGTATGTAGCAGCTTGTGATTACATCACAATGGACATTACCCGCATCCCTTAAGTACTGTTGCTATGGCGGGACAGAACAGTGTTACATCACAACAGAGAACTTGCTTCCGGGTTATCACTGGTAGCATTGCACTGGTCCAACAAGATTTTGTACCCATTCTTAAACTTATTTGAGAGTTATTTAACCAGGGTATTGGAGAAAGCAGAGCATTTTCAGTACTGGGTTAATGTGAACCTGTACATATTCGTTATTAAATGCAGGCTGAACACTGCTACTCGGATAACAATGGAGCCATCACATTCTGGTCTTTTGTAAGATGTACAGCCTGGTACAATAATATCATCACCATCATCAGCCTGTTTTTTGGCTCCATTTAAGCACTGCTGTGTGCAGTTCATATAACCCTTCAATAATTCCCCCCACCCCAACCTCATTTTCACAAAGGAAATTTCAAAATGGGGAGAAAAAAGCCTAGAAGGTCCTGAGGTCCGTCATCTCACTCTGATCCACAAGCCAAGTCTTGCATCTGTAGTCTGTGCCAACATATAGGAATGGCTAGCCTTCAAAACATAACTATTGCCTGACATGGACACCACCTAAAAGAAGCTGCCTGACTTGGTCAGCTGTCTCAGACAACCTTCTTTGGTTTTGTGCAAGTCATAGACCAGCAGGTAGTGGTAGCGTAAAGGACTATATTATTTCCCAAATGTGAGTCTCTGACCATCAGGGGCACAGTATGTGTGTATAAGAGATTTGCCTTGAACATTCTGATTTGTTTTTTGATTTTCCCATTCCACCTTAAATGAGACCTTAAATTTATCACTATCAAAAAGACACTGCTTTTGCTTTATTTTCCAGCTGTTGTCAGCAACACCCACGTTGTAAATATGAGTTTTTCTCTCATCTCTCACTTTCTCTCTCCCTGCACAGATACATACACACACCCTTGGGGTGGTTTCTAGCCTTGCCCTCTATAATAACACGTCTAATAATACGTCTATAGCAAAACGAACCAAGTGCAGTAAAGGAACACATAATGTAAACCTAACATGACAAAAACATTTCTTAAACACGCTACAATATTACATACAATAGAGTATATTTTATACTATAATTGTATATACTGTATACATAAGTAAAAACAGTCAGCTTCTGGCTCCAGGCTCCTCTCTCTGGTCTTTAAACATTACTGATGGCACGAAAGGTATAGTAGTAGGCTGGGAGACAACTGGAGACGAGTGAGCATTCAGTCCAGTCAGTCCGCTGCCTCACCAGCTCCTTGCCGCACAAATGGTGTCTGACCACACACCTGCTGCCACAATTATAATATACAGCATAACTGTATTTGATATATTCTGTTTGTGCATTATTGTATATGATATATTCTAATTGTGTTTATTATACTTTATTGTAATATACAATGAAAATTTTTAAAAATTTAAATAGGGGCATCTCAGAATAATAAGCCACTGTTAACCTACAAGAAATGATTTACTTAAGTGTATAAAATGAAAAAAAATGAATGAATTTTTTGAGGGAAGAGTTTATCAATGAATGCTGGAACTTTTTTCAGAGAATACTTTTCTGTGTGTGTGTGTGTGTGTGTGTGTGTGTGTGTTAAGTGAATATATGTCTATAAAACCAGTTGTGAATCTACTGCTGTCTTGTTTTAGGATTTAAACTGAACTGTATACAGTGAGAAATGCCAGAGCTTCAGGGTCATCTTTAACGCTCTGATGTTTTTACGATTCACCCAGTCTCCTCTGAAAAATTAACACCTTTCTCTCTCTCTGTCTCTCTCTGTCTCTCTCTCTCTCTCTCTCTCTCTCTCTCTCTCTCTCCTCTCTCTCTTTCTCCCCCTTCCAGGTGCTTGTGTTGGCTGTAAATAAAAGCCCTTTCACAGTTGTTTATAGGTCTTGCAAACAGAAGTGTTGCTTCTATCTAAGTGATATCATCGCTCCTTCACTGTGCTGCTCGTTTGCCTCTCAGTGTTAGTGTAAATCTCCCTGCTAGCCTGCACCAGCTGTACTGGAGTGAACGAGCTGTATATCAGGCCTCATAAGGCACATGGCTAATTGACTGCAAATGAAGAGCAAATATATTTCACGTAGGCAACCAGTCAAAAGCACAAGAGCCCAACAATATGCTCACGGCAGGTAGGAACTGGCCATGAGTGTTAAAAAAAAACGAAAAAAAAAACAACATAGCATCGGCTGTGTGTAAGGTTTGGCGATTTGTGTTGTTGCGATTTTGTACCAATGTTTTTTGTATTTTATTACAAACATATTATTTTTTGTATGTATTTTATTTGTATATTACTGTTTTTATATGATTTCTGTATTTGTTTACTAGTGTACTGCATTTGCATATGTGTATCCGTTATGAGCACATGGATGCCTTAAATTCTGCAGCCAGTATTTTTCAGCAGTTGTCTTATTAATCCTGTTAGTGGCTCATTCAACAGCTTGGTACCACAAGATAATATTACAGATCTCCTTCCTTCCCGATCTCCTTCCTTACAAACCATCTTGTTCTCCTAGGTCTTCTGCAAATGGGCTACTTACCATTCCTCCATCCAACCTACAAGGCTTTGGTGACTAAGCATTTTCTAGATTTGCTCCTCGAGTCTGGAACTCTCTCCGACCACTGGTCAAACAGTCCAATTCTCTCTCTATGTTTAAATCTTATCTTAAAACATATCTCTTATCACAATCGCTTATAACGTGCCTCAAGCCTAAACTGCTCCTCCATAAGGTCTTACTCATATTGCCTACTTGTATGTGTTTGTTGCCTTTGATGCTTTGCGTACTGTACAGGGCCACATTAATTTGATCGCAACAGTTACCACTGTGCTGCAGCCAAACATAATCCTTGCACGCTCCACCTCTGCTTCAGTTTTTCTTACAGTTAATTTTAACGCAGTGATCTAGTGTTCCTGTGAATGGACTATAGAGCTGCTTTCAATCCACAAACTACACTGTTTTTGAAGAGGTGACACACAACCTAGACACAGTGACAAACTTCATTTTTTACAAAGACAGCTGTATTTCAATCAGCTTCACAGGAAAAAGAAGGCAACATTCATGAATTCTCTATAAAAAGGCTATAAAACTATAGCAAAACTATAGCTATAAAACTATAGCAAAAAAAACTGAGGCGAGCACAGTATAGTGAACACTTCTGCCCTCCAAAGTGCAGGTTGGGGTTTAATCCCCCCGCCTTCGCAAGTTCTCTAAGCAAGCATAACGTAACCCTAGTCTTGGTGGCAGTACGTTGGGAGCAGGGAAGGAATTAAAATGTGCATGTTGGGGTGCCTCCAGGGCCAGGGTTGAGAAACACTGCTCCAAGCTATACCAACAAATATCCTTGGGCAAGACTCCCATCACTGCCTTCCCTTACCTCTGTAAAATGATCAAAGTTGATTTCTGCATATGAAATATCTACCAAATCTTGTAAAATCAGCTCACCAGTGACCTCCTACTGTAGCTTTGCATGCGCAAAGTACAACCTCTACCCTTCCTCTCTGTGCCCTGTCTTCACCTCTGCCACCTGCTCATCTCATCCTGCTCATTGATGGTGTCAACAGGCTTTCAAATTGGTCTCTCCACAGCTCTGAGAGAGCTCTTATAAAGCAACAATTCTCACAAACGCACACACTTTGCTCTGTTTCCTTTAAAACATAAACCATGATTCCAATCCCCCCAAAAAATATTACTGGGCAAAAGGACTACAGGCCACTAGCCCTGACCTCTGTAGTCATGAAGGTATTTGAACATCTGGACCTAGCCTACATGAAGGTTATTACAAACCATCTGTTGGATACCTTGGAGTTCACATACAGAGCTAATAGGTCTGTTGAAAACATTACCAGCTTTGCTCTACAGTTCATGCTGCTGCATCTCAACAGTCCTGGAACCAGTGCTAGAGTGGTGGTGTCACCATGGTCTCATAGACAATGGTGACGAGTCTACCTGCAGAAAAGAAATCAGGCAGCTATTTTGCTTCTGCTATTGAACACCCAAAGGGCTATAGCAATGATGGTTACTACAGGTGCAACCCCCACCTGAACATATGCTCCCTCAAAATCAATGGCTCTGTGGTTTGGTTCCTCCAGCTCACAAGAACCAGTCAAACACCAGCGCATAATCAGAACAGCAGTCAGTAGATATGCTGTGTCAGGGCATCTACAAGCCATGATGATGAAGCCTGGTCAACACCTCGTCCAGCCACTTCAGTAGAAGATTCAGGGCCACCAAAGCAATTTGGTTTTTTTTTTCTGTTAACTTGTTATTTGAAGTTCAGTTGCCTCAAAAGTTGTTTCAGAAATGTTACTTTCCTTGTGAAAATGGTAATTTATAAGTGTTATATAAAAAAAACAACAACATTAAAACAATATTGGTAATCAGAAACAGACATGTGGACAACAGCTTAACAAATGTAAAACAAAACTGTTCACAATAAACTCAAAGCCAAGTTCGTGGTTGTGTGACAATGACCCACAAATCTCTTCTATGATAAACACTTGCATGCGTTTTTTTTTTCTCAATTGAAAAAGGACAAAATTCTGATTTCAAAGGAAGGCAAAGTGAGCTTCAATGTTTGATGAGAAGTATAAACTGTACAGTTTCTACTGCAACGAAATGTCAGAAAGACACTAAAGGCAGATGCAGCCTCCAGGCAGTAAGTGAGCAGTGTATGTGTCTGTCCCTCTGAGAACGCTGCAGCTGAGAGACTGTTAAACCCCCAACCTCACCGACTCTCTGGGGAGTAAAGGGTTAACGGGTGATGAGAGGCAATTTCATGCTGAATTAGGATGAAAAGGTGTGGGGGATGTGTGAGAGGATTTTAAACACTATCATTTTCTGAATAATTAAATTGAATTCTGGAGATATTTTGCACTGTCATTGCTTTCACAAGAGGATATGCTGTCACTCTAAGCTGTTTAAGATGTGAAGCTTCTTCTAATCTATTTTATTTATGGTTGTGTCTATTTAGCCCTTTTTAAATCTCTTGCTTAAAACATTTCTCTAGTGTTTCTTAGAGTTCACAATACACTATAAAATAAATAAGTTCTTTATGGGCTTTTCTACATAATTCCAATTTTGTCTGATTTATTTAAAAAGAAGAATAAAGCACATTCCCTTCAAATCCTAGATTAACAAATTGGTTTACTTTAAGATTTGGTGTGTGTTGGGGGGCTCAAACATCTAGCATAGTTTAAACTAAATTGATGAACTATGAACTATTCCAGCGCTCATTGGGTGGAAGGCATCAAACGCCCTGGACAGACTGCCAATACATTAATGAAATTAAGAATTAAGACTCATTGCATTAGCATGTTTTGTTTCATTTGTTTGACTGACACTGGGTGCATATAGACAGTTTTGTGTCTTATTTATATTGTCTCTTGTTTGGTAGCTGTTTTTTGGTACCTGACATAGGGGTGTGGTTTAAATGGTTCATCAAATCATTACACTGCTAACCACAGACATTTTTCCCATATTGTTATTTTAGGTGTAGCACTCAGAAAACGTGTGGGGTTAGGGACATGACACTGTGCAGGCTACTGGAGGTCCACCACTCCAAACTCGTAAAACCATGTCTTTTGGGCCTTGCTGTGGGGCACACTCATGCGAGAGCAGGAAAGAACCTTCCCCATACTACTGCTACAAAGTTGGAAGGATATAACTATAATATCACAGCTGAGCTGAAACCTTGAAAAATAGCGCCAAGCCCACTATTCCTCCTCTACTAAACCGTACTCTAGGCACTTTGCATGCTGATAGGAAGTTGTCTCCTGGCATCTGCCAAATCCACATTCCAGTGCTAGACTGCAAGACAATGAAGCATGGTTCATTACGCAAGAGAAAACCTTTCCACTGCTCCTCAGTCCAGTGGTGGTGTGCTTTACACCACTCCATCTAACACTTGGCATTGTGCAAGAGGCTATGCTTGCGTGCAGCTACTTAAACTTAGAAACCAATTTCATGAAGCCCCTGATACACAGTGCTTTTTCTGATGTTGCTTCCTGAGGCAGATTGGAACTCTATACTGAGTGACTCAACAGAGAATAGGCACTCGATGGCCCTGCTTTATGAGTTTACGTGGTCTACCACTTTGTGGTTGAGCTGTTGTTGCTCTTAGACACATTTTGCAGTAACAACACTTACAGCTGACTGGGGCAGATTTTGCAGCACAGAAGGGTCACACACTGACTTGTGGCAAAGATGGCAACCTATGACAGTGCTATGCTTAAAATCACAGAGCTCTTCACGAAGACCTACTGGCAATGTTGGTCTATGAAGATTAGGCTGTGCGCTTAATCTTATAAACCCGTTAGCAATAGGTTAGACTCAAACACCTGAACTCAATAAATAGGAGGCGTGTCCACATACTTATGGCTATATAGAGTTCTGCTGATGCTGAACAATTACAAAATGTGAAAATTAGGAACGAGGTCTAACCTGCTTACTGTTATGAAGAAATGTAAGAATAGTTCTGTATGGTTACATATGCAGCATTGTAGTATAGCTGCCCAACATTCTTCTCTTTAAGAATACAATAATTACGTCATCAAATATCACTTGGAAAGCATGTCCAAGGATACTTGACCAATGAAGTGATTTTGATTGTAATTAGCCCTCGTTCTGTTCTGGCACTGCTGTGTCCAGTGTGTCACAAATTATGCCTACAAATTATGAAAGATTAATAATTAACTTCTCTCTCTCTTTCTCTTTCTCTTTTTTCACTCTACATGTAAAATCTAAAATAGGTCACTCTGCCCCCCTGAGTGCATACAAATGTTCTGATTCTATTAATATTCCAAATCCCAGGGCTGTTCTGACCTCTGTAGTCTGCTTTTTGACCATTCTGTCATGTGTGGCTGGGCATTATCCATGTTACTGGCGACGTCTCACATTTTTCTTGCATTTAATGTAATGAATAGAGGCGAAGAGCATGAACGGTGTACATACGACTTGCACAAAATGCTGATGTTGCTTGTGTAGCAGTATGGCTAAACATGCTGTGTATAGGCTGGAAAGGAAGATGTTAACCTTTGAAGAGATATTCCCTTGCTGAAATGGAAAAGACCATTTAATAACCTTTTTTACATTCTAAAATATTAGGATTACAATTAGATTCAAGATTACAGGCAAATAAAAAGGAAACATAAATAATAAATTATTATTTATTTATTAATAAAAAATGAGAAACAATCTCAACAGATTAACCCGTACAAACAACCACATATAACCTCATGCATGAAAACTTAACAAAGACAAAGCTTAAAGAAAGAAATCAGCTAGTTAAAACACTAGCCCAGAGAGAGAACAGAGTGGGGGGGCACCGCTGTGCCGCTATAGGTGAATTGGAGATGCTAAGTTGCCTCTAGGTATGTGTGTGCTATCAACTGGTGGCCTGTCCAGCTTGTTTCCTGCCTTCTGTCCAATAAGTGCTGGGATAGGCTCCAGTACCACCCCGCAACACAGAAGAATGAGAAGATAAATGGCAGAGAGAAATGCTCTAGAAATAATCAAACCTGCCTGATATATTATTAGGTACTTATTCATCTATTTATCTACTCAGTCAGTTGTGTGGCAGCAGTGACATCAACCATCACAATGTCATCTAAGTGATTGTGACCATGGCATGATTGTCTGATTTGAGTATTTCTAGAGCATTTCTGTCTGTCAAGAACAGACAGCTGAAGCTGCATTGGGCACAGGCCCCTGACAACTGGACAGTTGAGGACAGCAAACCTGTATCCTGGTAGGTCTGATCAATCCCAATTTCTGCTGAGGCACACAGACGGTAGGCTCATAATTTGGCACCAACAGCATGAATTCATGGACCTGGCCTGAAAGGTTGTCGAAAGTCCAGGCTGGGGAAGGTACTGTAATGGTGTGGGGGCACTTTGGCTCATGAATACCAAACAATTATTGCTTGAATCTCAAGGTCTATTTAAGTATTGTTACTGACCATGTCCATGCTTTCATGACCACAATTTACATTGTTTTATCTTTTTGTTTATACTTCCAGCAGGACTATGCACCATGTCACAAACTGGTTTCATGAACATGACAAAATAGTTTAATGTTCTTGGCCTTCTCAGACACTGGATCTGAATCCAATAGAGCACATTTAGATTGTTATATAGGTGGAGATTTGTGCCTGAAAAATCTGTAGGAATTGCATGATGCAATCATGTCAACAGGGACCAGAATCTCACAGAAACACTGTGATGCGATGAAGAGCTGAGTTTGAGAATTAATGTAATATTCCTTCTAGAGTGCTTAGTGAGTGTACAATTGCTACTTCATTATTGCAAATCAAAACTATTACAGTATAATCCACATTTGGACTGGTTCAGAAACATAAATTTAAACAGTGTCATTGGTGAGATTCAGTCCATGAGGGTAGTGACCCTCATGCATATCTTAATGAAATCAGCAAGAGTTTCCCAAATGGCCACCTTTCTATGTTCTATGATGCTGGAAATATCGAGTTCCAACTCCTGTACTGAAGGAACAATTGGAGATGGGCCTAAACAAGTCTTAAATCAAAGAACAATCAGTCTCAAACAAAGTAATGGGATAACAGGATGGTTAACACAAAATGTGCATAAGTAGATGGGCTACAGTACACCAGTGTTAGAGCTAAAAGGAATGGGGTTTCTAATAAAGTGTCAGGGAAAGGCATACAGTATTTGACAAACGAGCTGAGCTAACAATGTATGTTATGCATTAATCTGAGCTTACAGAGATAAAACAGCTTTAGCTGCTGTAGTTAAAGCATCCAGTTATCTTATAATCAGTCATATATCACTGGTTGCTGTCCTTCAGCAGATAGCAGCAGCGTCCTCTGTGATTAGATGAGTCTGTATCAGGCTGGATGAGCTTGTGAGCACAATAATGAGTTGTCATGTTTATGTAGCAGTACATGAATGTGTGTTGAGTGTGTTTTGTCAGCGAAACAAAGAGCACCACTTGCCCTTCTTTAGAGAACGTGCCTGGGATAAAGACCTTTCTCTGTCAGTAGAGAGAGAGAGAGAGAGAGAGAGTGCAATAGATGATTTAAATGCAAGGGATGAGTGAGGATGGCCTTATTTTTGAGTGGACGGCAGGTGGTTCTAGGCAGAAATAAATGACCTGCAGTCAAACAGCATCTGTTGACATCTATGTAAGAGCAACTTCCATGTCCTCTTTCATCTTATTATCCTTTAATATTACACGTTTTCTCTGAAATACCAGAAACACAGCTGGGCCTGATATAGCCACGCCAATGCCACAAACACTAACATGTCAGTGTCACTGCTGTGCTGAAAATTATCCACAACCTAAATCATATCTGGTCAATCGTGGTCATGTGGTCAGAAAAATGTAGCAACAGACAAAGTAACGACCTGTAATTGCACCAATATACCAGACCTATAGGGTACAATACTTACAAAAAGTCAGAGACCACCATTCAGTTTATTTCATTTCCAGTAAAAATGGCTATTAAGTATAAGGTATTCAGTTTTTCAGTGTTTTAAAAAAAAAGCACTGAAAAAAATTTTTTTACAGCTTATTGCAGCTTCAGTTCTTTTCGGGAGACTTGATTTTAGTTTGATAAATAAATCTTCTGGGATATTTTTCCACACCTCCACGGTTCAGTCATCAGCAGCATCTTTGTTTGATTTGCAAATTTCATTCTCTAACATCTGATTGACAGCTACACTCCTTTCAGACGTATAGCTTTAAGCTGTCTTCTCACAGAGGAAGGATGGCCCGGAACACCTGTGGGTGTTTTCAGATATGAAGCAAGTGGAGCTTGCTTCTCCTGTCTCTCAAAGATGAAAACTTTAATTGCTCTTTATCTGATGGTGGCAGGTTTGTTGGTCTACCAGACCTTGCATTGCTATTATGAATCCCTTTGTCTCTGGATCTTTTAATGATTTTTGAACCACACTTTTGTAAAGTTCTCATAAAATGTTCCTGAAAACTTTTTATTTTTATTTTTTATTTTCTGAGATGCTTATGCTGGGCGGAAGGCAGGAAACAATCTGGAAATTAGATAAATGAAGGGTGGTCTCTGACTTTTGTGGAAGTAACAAGGTAGGGAATTCGAATAGAGTGGAATGAGCAGAGTGTAGCTTTGTCATTATGAAAGGCAACAGTTCTGCCTTTAGGATGACCTCTTATCACTCACTAATAGAGCTTAACTTTTTTAAAGGTGACAAAATGAACTACACAGTAAAACAAGCGAAAGGGTTGATGTGCTCTGGTTTTAACATTGTGTGCACTTTAAAGTAAAATGTCATTTATCACTTCTAAAACTTTTAATTGAGTTCAGTTAAGATGAATCACTTAGACTGCTTCATAAAGTCATTTGTCTTCGGTGATTTCATTTAAAGTTTCGACGTGATCAGCGGAAGAAATGTTTCATTTTTGCAGTATCGACTGCCACTTTTGACACCGACCTTTAAGGGTGAGAGCACTGTTTTACACACACATTAGGGCTGAGATAATTAACAAATCATTTATCTTGTCTGTGGGAATTTGCCATCAGTACTCTGTCAATCATTCCCTTGCAACCTGATGTAGTGAAGTTTCGAGACAGAGGGTGGTGAGATTCTGTCTATGAATAAACCTTCAGTGCTGGATAATGAACCAAAATAAGTTTGGTGCTGCGTGTGTGATATAACAACATGCTGGAGCCCTAAACTTGTAATATGTGGCTTGTGGTAACTCCAGTAGTCACTCTTTAATCACAAAGGTTGTAAAAGGGTGTCCCCATACTCTGTCCACCTAAGAAACACCAATGTGGTCCTACCTGAACCTAACTGATACCTCTTTAGCATAAGAGGTAAAATGCTGAAAGAAAAACACACAGTGCTTATATAAATCTGCTTTGATGTTTATTTGAACACATGCAGTACAAAGACATGATATGTAATAATACACCTCAACTACACTGTTTTTGTGTAAATACAGTCATCATCAAAAAAAGAAACAGTTGCACCCAGAAGGAAGTGTCAGTGTAGTAATGCTATTCAGGAAGAGGATAGAGGTTACCAGGAACAAAAAATGATGACAAAGTTAGACTGATATGGACATATATAAGTATTGCGGTGAGCTGCCATATTTGCTAATCTAACATGCCAGATGTCACAACATGGAGCTCCTAATGGTGTCCCGGAATAATCCATTCCTTGCAGCTTGAATATTCTCACTCAGTAGGGGTGGAGTGTTGATAGCACGTCCAATAGCATCCGACACATTTTCAGTCGGGATAGGTCTGGTGATGTCACTGACCACGTTGCCTCCACATACAGATTAGTTGGTCGTCTCCTCCAAGACAAAATCGGTACTCGTCACTGAACATAACACCCTGCCATTCTGGGTCACTCCATGACAGTCTGGCATCACACCATTGCACTCTTTTGTGATGCTGACGTGGTGTTCCCGTGCTTACTTGATTCAAGTGAAACTTCACATGCCTCACAATGTCACATCCTACCCACCAAGTTTTATTCCTGTTGGTTGAATCCTTCTGGCAACTATTTTTTTTTTGAGGATTAATTTATTTGCTCATTCTGAAAATTATGAAAGCAACATGTTCCAAAACATCTTAAACAGGTGATGCATTTATGCTTGGATATATAATAAGACCTAGTCCATGAGACTAAAGATGTATAAAAACATGTCAGGTGATGCAGGTATTTTTGGTATTTCGCCCTCTACAGTCCATAACAACATCTAAATGTAATCTAAATCATATATAAAGATAAAGGTTAGAAAACCACAGCTGAGTGCCCATTATCTTTGACTCTTTTAGACAGCACTGCATTAAAAACGGCTTTCTGTGATATATACCCTAATGGGCTTTGGAATGTTTGGTAAAACCTTGTCAATTAACACCATCCATCGCTCCATCCACAAGCGCAAGTTAAGATTGTCCTATACACAGTGGAAGCCATATGCGTCCAGAAATCCTGCCAATGTCTCTGGTCTCATC
This sequence comes from Semaprochilodus insignis, assembly GCA_034552555.1. Lineage (NCBI taxonomy): Eukaryota > Metazoa > Chordata > Actinopteri > Characiformes > Prochilodontidae > Semaprochilodus > Semaprochilodus insignis. Next base: position 12,891,289 of record CM067476.1, on the reverse strand, counting down.
ATAATTAGGCCAAAATAACATCTAAATAACATTTATCAGTCATCTGCTTCACAAAACGCATGAGGTTCATGTTTCACCCGGAACATTTGAAGGAGGGACCAAGACCTGTTGCCTTGGAAACGAGAAAACTTATGGGGACTTGGAACAACGGGGACGGAAACAATTAAACCTGCAACATACAAAATAAAACTGCGCTTTATTAACAGAAACAGATAATTACCAACTTCCGCAACCGATAAACGACAAAGGACACACAGAAAAGCGCTGTTAAAAGTGTTGTTTGTCATTTTAACGCGATCTCGCCCAGATGAGCAGGTAAGGCTAATAAACATTAACGCGTTTCAGCTTAATTGTTTTATCGCTGATTGACGTTTCATTTTCTAATTCCACCTTAAACAAACCTGACAACGCTACACTTCATCTAGCTGTAGTGTAACGTTACATGTTATGTTTGATAACCTCTGTTAACAAAGTTTGGGGTTTTGTACTTTTCCCATGTTAGGTTATTATGTGTTGGCAGCTCCTCAAAAAGTCCAGCAAAGGTAGGATACACGCACGGGCTATTTTCTATCTGTTTTAATCTTTAATGCTAGGCTTATGATAAGCATTCACAATATAATGGCACACTCCCTATTAATACCAATTCGAAAGAAGTGTTGAATGAGCATTTGGACGTACATGGCAAACTCTCTATGCTCTTATTTACAGGGTGGAGTACCTGTGAAAGCAGGAGTCCTCATCACAGGAGGTAATAAAGAACTGTAGGCCAGCTATGCCAGTGAAAGCTCAAGTGTTTTAGTTATTAGGTGTTAACATAACTGAGAGTGTCAGTCATTGCAGTGTAATTATGGAAATAAATCAGTATGGATATTCACAATTGCTTGCAGGGTTTTAGAGAAATCTACCCCATACAAGATTTAATTATACAATTCTTTCTTCTCTTGGCAGAGCCAGCAGTAAACAAATCAGTCCCCTCCAAACCCAAGTAGGTTTAAACAAATACAGTTGCCCTATTTCAGCATGTTCAAATTTGTGNAACCCAAGTAGGTTTAAACAAATACAGTTGCCCTATTTCAGCATGTTCAAATTTGTGGTAATTGTGCTGGTTCACCAAGAGCACAGTGAAATGGATGTCGTAATAAAATTGATTAGACATTTTAAACTATTCTAAGGTATGTGAACAAATACCGACTAGAATAAACCAGCAGCACAATGATTTCTTTCATTCAACATTTTCAAAAATTTAAAAGGAAACGGCAAAATGAAGCAATTGGAAAAAGTTATATTAAAAAAAAAATTAAACTGTGGCATAATGGGCTGTTGTCCAATTACTATGCAGTTTATGCAGTAACTAGCCATTATAAATACAAGCTAGTTATAATTTGTATATACTGTATATGATCCATAATCATGACAGAGATAACATCTTGTCCTATCCTCAGAATAAAAACAAACAGTTGTTTACTTGAGGAAATGCTGTGTTTTATGTGTGTATTTTATGTGTAAGTCAGTAGTTCTGGTGCTTTTTAGGTCACTTAAATCCCAGTCAAACACACAGCCGCAGGGGAAGCGTCCTTCTGTAATTTCGGATAGAGGACAGGTCAAAGAAAACTCCAGGTAAAAATGTGATATTTTATTTATTTATTTATTTATTTTTTGAAAGTAATTTCACACAAAGCAGCTCCATGGTATATACGGCATTAGACGATACAAAAATGTGTGTGTTTTTCTAGTTTTTCTGAACATTTAGTAAAGATAAAAAGGTGGTTGTGAAAGATGGTGAAAGAGTCAGTCTCACTATAAAAACTCTGGATCTGGAGAGATTCTATGCTAAAAGACTAAAAGCATTCTAGTACTCCTTGCTCTGTATTCTCCAGTCTAAGGAAGTATTATTGGAGAAGACTCGTTGGTAAAGGAAGGTTGCATTAATTAATTAATGCAGTGCCATTCATTGTCACACATGCAGCTTTGTTAGAAATGTTATTTTTTAACAAAGGCTTTTTAATTTCTTAAGTTTGATTTTTAAACATGTTCTTATGCTAAGAGTTTCTTACATTGTCAGTGTGAGCTAATTCTTTTTTTCCCTTCTTTTGTGCTTATATTATTTGGTTTTACAGTTTTTTGTACAGTTTTATATTCTATAAAGCTGACTTGACAAAAGGTACAAAACATAAATACGTTTAATTGAAGTTTAGAGTACAATTGTACATCTCAAATTTACTGTGATGCAAATGCCATCCTTTTACCATATGCCATAAATCTCTTATTTTTATGCTTGGTATTCTGTATGTTATGTCTCCATGCATGTTATGAAGAAGAAATGGCTTTTTCCTGTCTGTATCCTCTGTCTGAGGTCATGAATGGTTGTGGTTTATGGACTGTGGATGCCAGGGGCACTCACTCGCTCCAGTAAGCTCTAATACATTTCCTTTTTTATAATACCTTACCCCAGGAGCGAAGCTGGTGCTGTTTTACAGAATCTGTCCCGAGCAGATGTAACCACGCATGGAAAAGAAAAATTAGCAAAACAGTCATCTCCTGTCAGTGCAGGTACTGCAGCCATTCCACCCCTTCTTGTCATAAATACCCCAGGGGACATTTAGTATAGAACAAAACCCTGCTCTTCATGCATGTGAACCAGTTAGTGTTGTAAGGTATGCTAACAAACTCTAGGGCATATTGTAATGCATGAATAGTTGAGGCTTTTAAAAGGGAAAAGATGTCCAAGATTCTCAACAATGCTTGGTCATTGTTTACTCCTAAAAAGGTGCCAAGAAGGGTTCTATGGAGCAATGTCATAGTATAAGCTCTTTAGTTCCCTAAAGAACCTTTAGTTAATAGTGTTTTTTTTTTTAACAACCCGAAACCACTATATAGGTTCTTTAGGGAAAGTGCTTCTTCTATTGCACGGATGTTTTTCTGAGTTTTTTGTGTGTCCTATTTGCAGTAGAACAGATTGTAAGTGCAGAGTGCATGGAGAAGATGCACCTGAATGGACCTGTACTGGTGCCCCAATTCCTAGAAGTACCAAAGTGTCCAAATAGTCAAAGCATGAGTAAGGAAGAGAGTGGAGATGATGAAGAGTGTGGAGAAGATGAAGCAACCGATGAACACTGTGCTCCCATTGAGCTGCTTGCAGAGGTCAAGAAGTCTTTCAGTGTAATCTCTATCTGCTACATCTCGATTGTGCCATTTATTTCCATGGAGCATCATTTTAATCTTAAAAAATGACAGAAAGCCCACACACATGAAACTCACAGTTGCTGTATTTTGTGCCTAAATGTTTGAAATATGTGACTATATGACATGAAGTTTAAGCTACAACCATTACAGTCTTAAAGTACATGTGTTAGAATAAGCCATAGACATTGTACAACAAACTTTTGAGAGAACTTAACATCAAAATATCTGGGAAAACTAGTCCCATCTCTGAAAACACGAATCACATGGATTTACAGCTTCATTTCAAAATACATTTGACTGAAGAATTCATGAAACTGTGTTGTGTACTCTATAAATAAAATATTTAGCTATGATCTTTTTATTATTTAGCAGCTACATGTTGACTTCTATTGTAAGTAAGTTTCAAGTCACATTTTTTGGTTAAGGTAAAAACGTGTCTTTGTTACTATTGTTATTGTAGTTATTGTTATTGGAATATTCCTTTCATTTCAGTTTGCATAGAAAGTACGTAAAGTAAAACATTTTTAGAAGCCCTGTTGTGAGACTGCACTGTATATTTTCACTGCTGTTGTCTTTAGTTCCTCAAGGCTGTGATGGGGAAGGATTACCATCTAGCAAAGAAACTCTGCCAGATGAGTAAGTGCTACTTTATAGATGTTGTGACGGTGCCACATGAGAAGTCTTTGTAATTTGCTGCACACATTTTTAGAAATGGGTTTAAAATAAAGCCTTGCAAGGTTAAACCTTATTCGGGCGTGGTAAATGAAAGGGTTTTATTTGGATTCTGTATTAACCAAGTGTTATTCAGGGGGCCTCTGGCTGAATTGGCCCTGGGAAGTCCTCGGACTTAAGTAACTGTTTCTTTCCTGAAGTGAGAGGGGAACTGTTACAAGCTGTTCTCTGGAGTGACCAATCACGCTTCTCCATCTGGCAATCCGATGNTTGGCCCTGGGAAGTCCTCGGACTTAAGTAACTGTTTCTTTCCTGAAGTGAGAGGGGAACTGTTACAATGTACTTCTTTATAGATGCATTTCTTTATTTATTTGTGTATTATTTTGACAAGGATACTACAGTTAAACAATAACACATTATGTACAGTAAATATATGAAAAAGGCAGTGACCTGGTAGAAGATCTGGTAGAACACCAAAACAGTCACCATCAGATGAACAGCAAATAACATTTTCAAAGACTTTTGGTTCACATCTAAAAATTCTTCATGTGTTCTTTCCATACTTCCACTGTGAAAAGACAATACTGTGAGTCTGAAAGGATGTGTAGCTGTCAAGATGTTACTGAGAAAAGGAAATAGACAAAACAAAGAATTTTACAAAGAAGTTGCTGGTGTTATAAGAAAATAACTCACTCACAAAGTCATTTTTGTCATAAAAAGCAAACATGGAAGAATGGAAGCTGTAATAAAGGCAAAGACTGAATCTAAATTCTGGGGAAAAGAAAAAAAAATTCAAAACTGGAAATTTTGGACAATACTGCATGTATCTGGTACACTAGCTTCTTGTCTCTAGTACACTTCTCTTGTCTATAATAATTTGAATTATTTCTTACTTTCTTCTTTTATTCAAACAGTTCTTATTTATGAACCAGAAAACTCAGAGGCCAAGCACTTTCTTCCTCTAATTGAAGAGAGAATACTGATTGGTAAGATTGTATTCTTTTTCTACATGTCTATCTGTTGTGGTTTTATATATACATTATATGTCTGCGTGTATCTGTCTCATTTGTGCTATTAGAAGAAGCACAGGAAGGCTCTAGCAGTGAGGACAACAAATCTGATGAAAGTGAAGAGGAGAGCACTGAAGATGATGACAGTGTTGATGACGATGATGATGATGATGATGATGAAGACTCAAGTAGCTATGACTCGAATGAAGAAGTTACTGACAGTAATTCATCACTTGATGGAATGGAAGAACACATCAGCGAGTGCAAAAGAGTGCCTCCTTCATAACTGTGGGGATAACTTAGGTGCCGTTATGAGCATTTTAACTAGCTTTTGTAGTTATTGTAGTAGGGGTGTGGTAGTCATATTACTGTCAAATTTCCTCCTAAATATCTCCCAAAAAAATGCTCACTTTTGTTTCCTGCCTCAAATATATAACTGTGCAACAAACACGTACAAGAGAATGTATACACTGGCAAACAAATAAATAAGCATGTTTCCAAGATAACAGTATGTACAGTTCATTTAGTGCTTATTTATAAGAGATCTGAGTGGTCCTAGGGGTCCACCTTCTCAAACACATCTTTGCAGATGTTAGGATCAGATGTAGCAAGTGTGTAAATCACCAAACTCTGGCCCTCTGGTGCCACGACAATACATAAGCTTTTACCACTTTTAAACGAGAAGCTTAGAGCAAAACGAGAAGCTTAGGCACAATATATTTACATAATATCATGACGTTTACCATACCGTTTACCAGATCTAACCAGTGTGTGTTAGAATGTGAGAGCAGGAAAATCACCATTTGTTCATCCGTCTGCCGATCAATCCATCTAAACGCCTATCCATACATGCATTTAAACCTCATATTCCACTGAAAGTAGTATTATTGAAATGTTGAAACTGAGAAATTTGTATTGTTTTTGAAAAATAAATGGCCATTCGGAAATGAATGGCAGCAACATGTTTCAAAAATGTTTGCACAGGATCAAGTTTACCCCTGTGTTACATCACCTTTTTATAAAACACTGTACGACTAGGAGCTGAGGGGTTTTGAAAGTGAAATGCTTTCCCACGCTTACTTGATAAAGGATATGTATATAAATAGGGTCTCACTTCATAATGCACCAGATGTTTTCCATGGGTGACCAGTCTGGACAGCAGGCAGGCCAGTTTAGCGCCTGGGCTCTTTTACTATGGAGTCATGATGTTGTAATATGTACAAAATTTCGTTTGGCATTGTCTTGCTGAAATAAACAAGACCTTCCCTGAAAAGACATTGTCTGAATGGCAGCATATGTTGCTCCAAAACCTGTACATACTGATCAGTTCTTAGATGTCGCCCATGCTGTGCGCATTAATGTACCTAAATACCTGGCTATTGAACTGTGTGCCGATTACAAGCCGGGTGGTCGCTCTCCTCTTTAGCCTGATTTTCAGATTTTGATTGTCAGATCAAAGGACACTTTTCCACTTCTCAGTCCATCTTAAAGTATCTCGGGGCCAGAGAAAGTGGTGGAGTTTCCAGATCTGTCTGTATCTGGTTACTACTTTGCATTATAGAATTTAAATTGTATTTGTTGGTGCGATGACAAACTACAGACAATGCTTACATTCAATATTGGTTTTGGGCCTTGTCCCTCCCTGAGATTTCCTCAGATTCTCTGACTCTTTTAATGATATTCTGTACCGTAGATAATGAAAGTTCTTTGCTATTTTATGTTGAGAAATGCTATTCTTGAATTGCTGCAGTATTTCCTTCCACAGTCTTTTACAAAGTGGTAACCCCTATCCCACCTTTACTTCTGAAAGACTCAGCCTCTTTGGGATACTCTTTTCATACCCAATCATGCTACTAATCTGTTGCCAGTAAACCTTGAGATTTGAGATGTTCCACCTGGTGTTACACAACTTTGCCAGTCTTGTGTTGCCCCTGTACTGACTTTTTAAAACGTGTTGTTGGCCTCAAATTCATAATGTGCATATACTGTACATTAATCATCAAAAAAAAAGTTGCACCCAGAAGGAATTAATCGACAGGAATGAAACTTAGAGGGTAGGTTTGACATCACAAGGCATGCAAATGGTTCAAGTTTCAGGCTCGGCTGTGCATGTGAAGTAAGCAAGGATAGGCCTTATTATATATTATATGTTATATGTTATTGTTATTAATGTTTCTAAAATGTAAATGTATAATTTTGTTTCTGATTATGCTTTGGCAAAATTGTATCTAAATATGTTCATGCCAATAAAGCATATTAAATTGAACTGAATTTGAGAGAGAACCGACAGATTGTTCAACATGCACAGATTGACCCAACAGCGATTGTGGACATTCAGCAAGCAGTGATGCCCTCCATGAGTCCTGTTAGTGCCAGCACCATTAGCAGATGGCTATAAGCATGCAGAGCGTCACAACGACTGCCTTTAACACCACATCAGTGTTCCCAAAGACTGCAGTGTTGTCGTACCAGATTGTAATAAAGTGACTCAGAATGGCAGGGCATCATCTTCAGTGATGAGTCCCGCTTTTGTCTTGGTGAAACCTGCCAACGAATCCTTGTGTGGAGGCACCATGGTCAGCACCAAGAGGAACGGTTTGTTGTCACCCGTCACATGTCCAAAAGACCTGGTGTCACTCCACTTCCACCTCTTCCACAAAATCTGCAGGAACTCTGTGAAAATATTCAAGCTGCATGGGATGGATGATCACAGGACACCATTAGAAACCTCTACAACTCAAACCTGATGTCTGGCATGTTGAGTTAGCAAACATGGTGGCCTGACGCCATACTGAGAGACACAACCTCTGTATTGGTAGGTCAATAAATATTGTCCATATCAGTCTAAATTTATCATCGTTCACTGTTCCTGGTATCCTTTATCGTCCTTCTGAACAGCACAGCAATCCCACACGTACTTCTGGGTACAACTATTTATTAATGGTGCGTGTATTTTAAAAAAAATCTCAGTTTCATCATTTGTACTTTTTGCACTTTGTACTTTAATTTTCATTTAAAAAATTCTATGGTTTTAAAATCACACATCATTGCATAGTATTCATTCATCCACAAATCCCTCCATTAATCGTTTCAACCTTCCATCCAACTAACCATTAATCCAAACACCCCCAAATCATTCGCCCATTTACCCAGTTATCCTTTCATCTATCGTTCACCTATTTATCCATCCATCAAGGTGTACATCCATGCATCCTTTTGTCCACCAATCCACACTCACGTCTGTCCACTAATCCACCATTCCTTCCAACCATGAATCCATCTGTTCATTTATCCATTCCTCCATCCTATCCACCTTACCATGCATGCATCCATGTCCTGTGGCTCTTCAGTGCTGCACAAATTTCTGATTAAAAAAATGTTATTAAAACATTTATAAAGCATGTATTGATAATGCATCAGGTGAGGTTTTCATTTATTCTAAACATTTCTGTATCAGCAAAAAAACCATACGTTTCATCACATGTGCACTAGAAGTTCCCCCTATTTGTTAGGAGTTTAGTCGAATTGGCCTTTAGACTTTCTGCATTAATGCTGATGATTCAGCAGACCTGAAAATAATATAAACAAGCTCGCAACATACTGAGACTTCATTCAGACTCATACCAGGGTTGTAGATGAGAGTCGTGATGAAATAATCTGGTTCTCTGTCGCTCCCTGGTGGTGATAGGTAGTTTTAACGGGACTTGAGAACGTAAACGGGTAAAGAAAGGAATACTACTAAAGAAAGATCTGGTGTGCAGAGGAGAGTTAAAATGCTTGACACTGCAAGACAGCAAGACAGTGATGAAAGTTGTTAGTTGTTGTTAGTAGAAAATGACACTTAAGAGCAAACAGAGTTTTACATTAGATAAATAAGATGTCCCTCTGATGACCCACCTTCCCCTCTCTCTCTCTCTCTCTCTCTCTCTCTCTTGCTCTCTGAAAGGTATAACTTCTAGAGTGTGTCAGGGTGGGCGGTGTGTATTAATTGCCTCTCAAACAGTGTGTGTGGCCCCTGTGCTAGAGCCCCAGCCTGCAGCAGAAGCCTCAGGACCTGCTGGTGACTCACCGGCGCGCGCTGGAAGGATAAATAGCGGATTGGCGCGCTGAAGGAGGAAAATATACCAGCAGCGCGAGAGACACTGGACCGGAATTCAAACGGAGCTGATCACAGGAGGGCGAGGAGCTTTTCACACAGATAAGGCTGAAATCAGGCTGTACCAAGACTGAATAAGGACATTAGAAACACGCAGTTCGAGCTGGAGGAAAAAGTCTGCACACCTGTACCTGCAAACAAGGTAAACAAAAAATACAAAAATAAATAAAAAGGAAAGACCCAGACTGCTTTTACCGTTAGTGTGGGGGTGTTAGTCCTTGATTTACATGTGTAGTTCGGATTTCTGCTAATTCGTCACGGATTTTTAAGGTTTGTCATTTTTACTGTTTGATTTATGATGTTCAGTATTTGAATGTTTGAGTTATGTTTTTTTCTCGCGCGTTTCTTTGTGTTTATGATTTTTACATCGTTGTTTTATAATTAATTAAATTCTGTTGTGATTTCAGTGATTTATTACACTCACTTCAAATTTGTTTTGTGCTTTCGAAGGTTTAACTGATTATTTAGAGTTTTTTATTCGTGTTTATATGTTTTGGTGATGAGTTTGTTATGTTTATGATTTTCTTCTATTCATTCTATCTGATTTATGGTTGTTGTTTCATTAAAGATTCGTAACGTGTGATTTACGGTTTTCACTAGCCTATTTAATTTATCATTTGTGTTAGATTTATGATTCTTAAGGTTGGTGTAGCCTATATTATTGACAGCACTGGCTGGGTTGTGCATAGTGTGTGTGTGTGTGTGTGTGTGTGTGTGTGTGTATGTGTGTGTGTGTGTGTGTGTGGCTAAAATTGCTCTATAAGCCTCATTTAAAGCCCACAGCTCATTTCCCACATGAGTGGCAGCGTTCATGCACAGTCTGACAGAGCTCCGCCCGCGTGTCTTTATTCAGCCATGCACGCAATTAATTCTCTCGTTTATTCATTCAGCTTTTTAAAAGTTTAACATGCTGTCAAAAAACCTAAAAAGACAAAGAGAACAATGAAAACCGGAAGATAATCTGTTTTTATTTCTATTTATTTACAGCTTGAATCGGCCGTTTATGAGTCTTTGATTGTGTAGTGTTTCTTTGTGCGCCCCTTGAACTGCTCTGGTCGACTATAGGATATTAATGAACGGGATATTGATTACAGGGTAATTGATTAATGAAAAAATCGTCACACACAGATGGTTTTGAGGAGATACACTTTTGTGTGTGTGTGTGTGTGTGTGTGTGTGTGTGCGTGCGTGTGGGTCTCGGTCTGTCTGTTCGTGTAAGTGTCTGTGACGTATATCCTAATTGAGCGTGATGAGTGTGCTGTTGCCCGTGTCTGTGTGCGTGTGTGCGTGTCAGAGTGTTTCATGTGAAAAGACATTTTAGTGTGAGTGTGTATTTTAATCGTGTGTGTGCGCGTGCATGTGCGTGTGTGTTCTGCAGGGTAGTGATGGCAGCCTCTTCATCATCTTCATCAGCCTGCGATCCTCAGCTGGACCCAAACACAGCTAATGTACGACCACCTCCATCAGGTACACAAGTTCAAAAACAGAACAACAGCAGCAATAATAACACAAGCAGTCTAATAATAATAATAATAATAATAATAATAATAATAATAATAATAATAATAATAGCAATAATAACATATTATTATTGTTGTTGTTGTTGTTGAAGGAAGAATTCTTGTCGTCTTCTGATATCATATCTTAGTTTACATTTAATGTATATTATATTCAGATTGAATACGAGCCTTTAGGGTGTTTATTTTATCTTAGCATTCCTTGTTTGCTCTGTTTGCGGTGGCTTTCTGAATCATTAAGAATAATGGTTCTTCTATGTTACTGTGATGGCTGAAATGACTGAAATTGCTGAAATTGCTTCATATTACAGTCGGAATAATTCACTGCTGCGTGTTTGTTGTGCTTTACAATGAACTCAAAGCGCGGTGCGTGTTTTTGTGACTCGGATTAAGGATCCAAATACTAAAATATTATCATTTTTTTCTGGACATGTTTATATTTTTATTTGATAGGAGACTTTAAAGCTCTTGCCCTCAGGAGAGAGAGAGAGAGAGAGAGAGAGAGAGAGAGAGAGAGAGTAAACCCCATACACATATAAACCTAATTTAGAAATTCAAGTGAATGCAAATAAATGCTCTAGACATTGTTATAAAAGATGTATATATTTGTTTTGTGATTCTGATAAGCGCTCTGCTGCTGAATTTCACTTTCTGCTTCACGCGCTCATGGCTAGCATTCACTCACTCACTCGCTCACGCACCCATTCCTTCACTCTTATTTACTCATCCAATGTTTTAATCTCAGTCACTCACTTCACTGGCATTCGTCCACTCATTGTCTTTCACGCACTCATTTACTCTTTCACTCTCATTAATTCATTCTCTCTCATTAAATTATCATTCGGTTGTCCACCCACTTATTCACTCACTCATCCAGTCTTCCACCCTCTTATTCACTCACTCATCCAGTCTTCCGCTTACTCATTAACTCACTCATTCAGTCGTCCACTCATTCGCTCTCTCTCTCTCATCTATCCTTTTATTCTCATTCCTTCATTATTCGTTTCGTAGTCCGCCGTCTTATTACTCACTCGCTCACTCTTTCCCTCTCAATTATGTATTATTGCACTTAATAATGTACTCTCGCTCTCACTCACTCACTCAATCACTCACTCACTCTCATTTACTCGGTGATATTTTTTGTACTCACTCATTCACTCTCCTTTTCTCATTCATGCTGGTATGTTTCATTTTGGCTTTGTCCATGTAAACGCGTGCGTGTGAATGGGTGCGTGTGCGCGTGTCAGTGCTGCGCTACATACCGTGTTTCTCTCGTGCACGTTCGTCCTCTCATTTCACGCGCTTCCGTCTCAATCAACAAATATCGATCAATTAATCGATCAATCGCTCAGTGTGTGTGTGTGTGTGTGTGTGTGTTGTAGCATGTGACGGGTGGTACGGGGTCGCGCACGGCTGCACGAGGAAGCTGGGGATGAAGATCTGCGGTAAGTTGCCCAAATTGCTGTAAACTTATACAGACCAGTGCTGTAGTGCACGTGACGAGCAGATGCGCACGTTGTGTGTTCATTCTGAATCTCCTCATACGTATTAACTTAAAATGGTCAATAACACGGAGGTGTATTGATGTATACTAGTTGTCTATTATTTTATGGACACTTGCTCAACATTTCTTCTAAATTTAAGGGTATTAATAAGAAGTGTAGGCGTCCTGTACAGCAGTAACAACCTCTACTCTTCCGGGGAGGCTTTACACTATGTTGGAACGTTGTTGTGAGGATGTGATTGCATTCAGCCACAAGAGTTTAGTGAGGTCAGATGCTGATGTTGGATCACAAACGCTACTTCAGTTCATCCCAAAGGTTCTGGATGGAGTGCCATCATCCACAGCCCTAAGGTGGGCCCTTGTAGCCATTTAGCCTGTGTTTGGATATGGAGGCTCATGTGCTCTAGAGCGTCCAAATCTATTGACAGTGCTTTTCATGGACAAATGACAGTGTTTTTTTCTTGGTCATTACGGCCAATGTATGCTAAATGTGGACGCAAGAAAGGGATGGTGGCTGTGGTGTTGGTGGTTGTGGTGGTGTTGGTGGGCGTTTTGTCTCGCCTGTCAGGAAACTTATTCTACATTCTTGTCCCGACGGTGAGAGTTAATTTCAGTAACTACACTGTGATCTTAATAATACGATCTTAATAAATCAGAATTCTACAATCTAAGACAAATTCTACAATCTAAAACAAATTCTACAATCTAAACAATCTAAAAACTAAATTACTTTCATAATGATGTGATAGATAGATAGATAGATAGATAGATAGATAGATAGATTAGATAGATAGATAGATGGATGGATGGATGGATAGAGAGATAATCTTATCTGTTTTGTTTATTCTCCATTAATATACTTTAACACATCATCTACAGAGAACACATTAAATATGACCTTTTCCAGCGATGTAGATTATTCCAATAACTTATTCTATTTATTTACTGAATTTAACATACAAAAAATAAAAAAATATAACGTAATATTATAAAAGTTTCTATAGCGTTTGAGTTTTTCTGTTAAATTCAGCAAATAAACAGTGAGTGTGTATTAAATGTGCAGGAGTGTGTTTTCTGCAGAGGACGTGTAGCTAATATGATCTGAGCATCATCTGTAGACTGAGCTCTGCTATGAGTTAGTGTAATGGAATACTGTTTAGAGTGTTTCACATACAGACCTCCTCATAAGGAATGCGTAAGGATGTGTCTTTATTCATCCCGGCAGAGGACAGAGTGTCCTTCACAACTGGACTGTTATTCTTTAGTTTCACGCCGTTTTTCTTTTCAATTCCTGATTATACAGATACATTATACAGAGCTCTTCACTTTTGTTATCCAATATTTTTCATCCAAATCAGTGTTCAGTTCGTTGTTTATTAGCTAATGTGGGATCGATATTCACATTAAAGTAGAATTTTAACCCAATAAAACCCTTTGGAATTTTCTAATACTCTCATTATACACCAACAATAGCCCGATAACACAGGCACATTTTCCATTCAGGATTTTCATGCGTGAACATCAGCAGGGCGGTTGTGCACTGCGCCCCCTGCTGGCGAAAAAAAGGGAAGGTTGTTGTCAAAGATATCACTCGGTATTGCATTGTTTTTGAGCCTTTTATTTTTATTCATAGTAACGGTTAACATATAATAATATTTTAAAAAATGATTATAATTATTTTACACGTGTAAAAAGCGAAACAGCACGGTCATAGTATTAGAGTTAAACTGCTCTATGTTCGGAAAATACAGCTCAGATTTACTACATCATTATAACATGCAGCGTGAAGATATACAGCCCAGCTTTGTTATTTGTGTTGAAGCTTCGGAGGTTGCTCAGGTTGCTCGCTGTCAGATTTACAGCGCTGGACATCACTAGCTCTTATCTGCTTTAGCCTCAGTGGGACAGATTCTCTGTTTGGCTTCTGTTTTGTGCGATAATACAGATGATCAGGGTCCACTGGGACAGATGCGCAGCAGGGGGAGTTGGGGGCGGGCCTCCCATTTTATTTGGGGGAATTTTTTATCCTGTCATTCACTAATAATGGCGCGGCTTACCGACTGGAATCGAAAACAAAATCCGTCACTATAAATAAAGTTATTTGTCGCTTGAAATAATCCTGTTTGTCTACACTGAGAGTTAATATCTGCATCTTTATTGTGTTATAATTTTCCTGCAATATAAAAATCTGCTTACTTCTTGTGTGTACCAGAAAACATATCAGCTTAACGTCTATATATCTTCTGGAATTAAACATGCAGGTTTTACTGTTTCTTTAAAACTGTGTGTAAATGAGCTTTGCTTGCTGAGGAGGTGGTTATATGTACAAACCTACAGGGTTTGCAGCTGAGTTGGTTCAGAAATGGACAGCTTTCCAGTATGTGAAATATCAGTTAATCCAGCACTGGCAGTTTGATGTGCAATGTATGGCTCTGCTTTTTTGCACTGTTCATTCAATTCGTTGCAGTAAAATATCTCTGATGGATCAGTGTCATGAAGCATCGCTCCATCAGTCTATCAGCTCTTTCTGCCTGTGGCTAATGACATGGACCCATTTGGATTAGGCAGAGTCACTGAGGCGTGTGCTGGTGGGGGTATTTTAGTGGGAGGTTATGGGGGGTGTACAGGGGGTCGTGCATGTATCCACAGAAAATCAGGACAAAAAAAGCTGAAAATCAATTTGCTTTCTGTTTCATTTTCGAATATATGTCCCTGCTCGTTTTGAATATCCGAGCACACCGAGGAATATTTCTATTATGCTATAAGAATGTTATAGTTTAAGGGAAAGTGGATTGATGCACCATTATTACAGTATCAGTAACAGCATATGTTGTTCTTTTAATAAATCCAACCGAAAACACTGTATGTGTGCACTGTTAGGTGCCAATTAGTGCTTGTATATGTGTATGAGTGTGCATGTGTGTGTGAGTGCATATTGATTAATAGGCTCACATTGCATAAAGATGTGGCAATACCAAGATGTGGCAATAGCACTTAATATAGTCATGCCCTCATAGATGCAAGTGGGCATGCCAGTCATGGGGTAAGGTGTTGATCAATGATGTTGTGTAAACGGGGGTTTGTGTGGTAGATATATGTTTGGAGTGCATCTGTCGGTCTATAAAGGCATATTGCAGAGTGCATATAGCAAGTGTATATGACAGGTACACACACACACACACACACACACACACACACACACACACACACACACACACACACACACACACACATATGAATCTGTGTAGTGTGTACAATAGTGTAGGTGATCATTCAGCTTTTTTAATGTTTTGTTATAATAGTATACATATCTTCTGTGTTTATATAGGGTGTTATGAAAAATGTATATGTGTATAAATATGGTCGGGTATATATAGATTGATGTATGTAGGGGTTTATGGAGTGTAAATTATGGATGTATATGGGATGTATGTAAAGAAATATAGGATATATGATGAGTGTATATGAGACATGAAATGTAAATTTCTTTGTGTATTTTTTATAGATATACAGATATCTTTGTTTAAATGTAATATATTATGTTTAAAATGCTGTTTAGTTTAAATATTCTTTTGTATTTAAAAGAATCATAAAGAATCTTTCAGGAATTCAAGTATTGGTATTGGTAATACATTTTTGAAAAAAATCCAGTCATAGGCATATATGATAAAGTGTGTGTGTGTGTGTGTGTGTGTGTGTGTGTATGGTATGGGGGGTTGATATTGGGGTTGGATATAGTATGGTATATATGGAAGGGTACATATGGAGTTGTATAGGTGGGCATATATGGTGGGGTGTATGGGGGTGAATATAGGTAATATATAAAGTATATATATATATTATACACTCATTGTCACAAAAAAGTTGTACAAATAGTTGCACCCGGAAGGAATCAACCGACAGAAATGAGACCTTTTGGGTAGGTTCGACATTGTGAGACTTGTGATTGATTCGAGTTTCACACTCAGCCTAGCATGTGACATAAGCAAGGACCGGCCTTATCACTGTATCTGACCGACCCAACAGCCACGATTGCGGACATTCAGAGAGCTGTGTTGCCCTCCATGAGTCATCCTGTTAGTGCCAGCACCATTGGCAGACGACTGCACGATGAAGAACTACATACATGCAGGCCGTTACAATGACTGTCCTTAACACCACGTTGTCGTGCCAGACTGTCATGGACTCAGAATAGCAGCGAGTCATCTTCAGTCTTGGTGGAGACAGCCAACAAATCCGTGTGTGGAGGGACCGTGGTCAGCGCCAAGATGTTGTCACACGTTATCATACATGTCCACAGATCCTGGTAACACTCCACCTTCACCCCTACCGCAAAATCTGCAGGAACGGCGTAAGAATATTAAAGGTGCGTGGGATGGATTATCGCAAGACACCATTAGGAACCTCTACAACTTCATGCCAAGACATCTGGCATGTTGCATTAGCAAACATGGTGGCCCAAAGCCATATTGAGAGACACTACTTCTGTATGTGTAGCTCAATAAATATTGCCCATATCAGTCTAAATGTATTATCATTTATTGTTCCTGACAACCTTTATCTTCTTTCCAAATAGCACTGCAATCTGACACTTCCTTCTGAGTGCAACTGTTCTTTTGATGATGAGTGTATACATTTGGAACTTGTATATGGTGCTGCATTGTATAGGAAGATGCAAATGGGAGCATATTTGAGGCATATTATATTGAAGTATATCTAACGGGTTGTATTTGGGGCTTATTGAATATAAAAGGTATTTATTTCTCAATTTTGACAGACTCAATATGTGCTGATGTCACTGCACCCCCTCAGGCAAAACATATCCACAAATAGCACTGTCCTGATACACACCCTACATCAGCACTGACCCGGGATACGTATATATATTAGCTCAACTCAACTGTTAGTTCCTCAGAGCAAAGCATGTGTCATACAACTTCCTTACGTATAAGCCAGCTTTGAATTTGTTGTTTTGCTGTTTTTTCTGAAAACACTGTATACTAAAGCTGCATAGAGATGTTTTCTAATGACAACTGTGCATTTCATTCGTCCTCCTCCTCTGCCCCATGTAACAAAACAGGCTTTTTGCAGAAGAACAACAGTTTGGATGAAAAAGGACGCATGGTGGGTGCTTTCAGCCAAAAGCAGCAGCTTGTGAGCGAGCTTGGTGAGAGAGAGCAACGCTTCAGACGCACTGAGACTGATTTCTCCAACCTGTTTGCTCGAGGTAAGAACAGGTTTTTGATCTGTTTTTGTGGAACTGTCCATGGTTCTGAAATATAGCAGCGAAGTACACTGAAGAATTAAATTCATTAAAAAGTCTAATGACGACATAATGTTCACATTAATACAGTGCGCTACATCGACACAGTTTTCTGGGGGAAATCAAAGGCAAAATGATGTTGATAAAGTTTATTCATACAGAGATTCAGTAGACATTTGAATCAAATAAATTCAGTGTCACACTTTTTCCAGCATTCAATACTTGTTCAATACTTATTTGCTTGTTTATGCAGTTTATAAGCCCAGTAGTACAAATTATTTAACAAAATACATAATTTAGATCTAAATGTTTGTTATGATTGGGAATTTTTCTTTTTTAATTCTTTTGTAGTACAGAAATAGCTCATAGCTGGTTACTCTGCCGTTTGCCCAGCTGAAAGATACTTCTGTCAATGTTTATAGGTATGATAATGCTCTCAATATATGATCCTTCAGGTCTTCTGTGTATGTGGGTTAGATTCTGCTTATATTTGAGTAAATTATATATATAATATATTTGATAGTCAGTAATTTCTGCTTCATAGATTGTGGGATATATGAGATATAAGTTCTGTATCTAGTCTGGGTATATCAAGTGTATATCAACCCAAGCAATTCTTAATATGCATTTGTAATGCACATATTTAGCAAACATTCTTTATAACAGAGTAAGTAAAGTAAAAGGCGTATTGATTTAAGTAATATTATTATTTCATGTGGAAGTGGTTGACACAAATGAAATATTCTTCATTCTTCCCCATCACATACACATTCTTTACAGTGTATGGCTGAATAACTTTTACCTCTTTACTTCTATTTCAGATTTACTTCCTGCTAAAAATGGCGAAGAGCCGACCATGCAGTTCCTCCTGGAGGTGGTGGACATCCTTACCAACTATGTCCGCAAGACTTTTGACAGATCTACCAAAGTGCTGGACTTCCACCATCCCCACCAGCTGCTGGAGGGCATGGAAGGCTTCAACCTGGAGCTTTCTGACCAGCCCGAGTCTCTGGAGCAGATACTGGTGGACTGCAGAGACACACTGAAGTACGGAGTCCGAACAGGTAGGTGGAGATTAACGCTGTAAAAATAGCCTCTTCACACAGTTCCTCTAATGGTCTAGACGCTGTTATCCAGACTTTAAGAGGAAGTCTTTTATTTATTAAACCAAATTATGAGCAGCTTTTTAACATTTATTTAATGTGACAGTAAGAGTGACTGGAGGGTGAGGTATTTATGTGTCTATTCATTTGTTGACTTAAAATAATTGTTCATAAATGTTTGGCTTTGTTATATCATTTTTTTCCATTAAAATTATCCTATGATAAAAGTATTTAGATGCTGTGTTACCTAATAGCAACAATCAATTACAAAGCAGATATTTTAAGCACATATATTTTATGCAAATATGTTAAAACTACACTTTTTCAGGTTCATTATTGGCCCATTTTGATCTTAATTAACCCTTTACAAGGCTAGTCTAGACTTTCATTCCACTTGTAAAATTATGAGAGGTCAAAGAATCCATTTAACCCCAAAAGAGCCAAGGTCTCTTACAACACAAATGTATATTAGTTGTAGAAACTGGATAATTGATAGTAGTTTCTAAATATTAAGCGTTATGGTTATCTCAATAATAAGTCTGGAGAATAAATATACAGCAGTTTAAGCTTACTTATACTGGGACCGATAATTCTCCCCTAGTTGTATAACTGCACAACTTCTTCATAACATATTGCACAACTTTACCTCTGTATATGTTTTCAAATCATTCTATAATATATAGATACACATATATAGATAGATGTACTTATTCCCATATCTCTTTAACTTCTTTCACATTGACTCTTTATTATTCACTCATTAATTCTATTTGTTCTACTTTTATTTTATTTGCCATTTGCTAAATAATTGTTATAGTCTATGTATTTGTCTAATCTGTCTAATGTGTTACATTCTGACTAAACTCCATGCAATCAGGGGGAGTGTATGAAATAATTAAAGATTAAAGTTAATCTGAATATATTGATGTGATACATATCTATGTTCTGGCTAATGTGTACTAATATATTGTTTGATATCTTTATTTTAAAAATGTACTCACTTTGTTTAGTGGTGAGAGGTGTAGAAAAGGAATGGCCTTTGTCTTATCTCTGTGGGACATAAAGCTTCATTAGTACTGTACACATAGGTGGGTGACACATTATAGCCCTCAGTAATGGGCCTGAACAACACTGTAATGGGGTCATTAAGAGACACTTCAAATAAAAAGGAATTAAAACAGACTAAAACTAAAGTGCTGAAGGAAATATGTCTGTTTTCAGGTGAAATGTAAAATTACATTTCAAATGTAAATTACAAATTAAAATACATTAAAGTGTAGATTGTGTTAGAAATGATTAGAAAACATTCCAAGACTAGGTAAAACATCCATAGTGCTGCATCCCTGGCCAACTACGGTTTAAAATTGGTTGTCATTTTTTTGTATATTATAATTTTGTTAAACATTACCCCCTCATGTCCTTTCCCCCCCCTCCCACAGCTTAAATAATGTAGCCTTCAAATATAATGTATTTTAGAACAAACCTGGGGGTGTGTTGAAAATTTCTTAGCAGAGGGATTATAGGAATATCCTACATGTGGAGTTGACCTAGTTTTGCATTCATATTATAGACTTTCCAATGTTAAGCCTTTAAAGTAGGTATAGGCTGCATTCTGTATTCTAAATGGCTGATAAGAGTAATTTTAACAAATGAGAGATTTTTTAATTTCATGACTTTAACATTTTCCATTCCTCGCTCAGGACATCCCAGATTTTTTAACCAGCTGTCCACGGGTCTGGATATCATTGGCCTGGCTGGAGAGTGGCTGACCTCTACAGCTAACACCAACATGTAAGTCATGAAATTTTTTCTTTTCTTTTCTTTTCTTTTCTTTTCTTTTCTTTTCTATTCTCTATATGCCCTATGCCTACAGCCTCGGTGATCAGGAGAATGAATCTGGATCTGTGTTTGTGTGCTTGTATTTTGTATATTCCGATGATGGAAGGTTATGTAAAGTGTCTGTTTAAGCTACGTGCCTGGCGGTGCTGGTTTTGTTGTTGTATCGAGTGATGTCTCTGAATGTCCTGAAACACAGGCAGTATTCATGGCCCACAGGCAGATTAGATTGCATATTGATCAGCACAGAGCACTAGACATTTCATAACAGCACTGAATGACAGTACAAACAATCGCTACAGCAGTCTGTCCTTACTGCAGAGCCACTTATCTGCATCAGTCTGAATGGGCAGGGTGAAGAGCATGGCTGCAAATTACAAAGGCCGTCAATTAAGGGCATTAAATGCACATTGTAAATGATTTCTGTTATTTACAGTTGTTCCGTTCTGAGGTTTCTTTTTTTCAGACACACACAAACAGACATGCATTCAAAACTATTCAAGATAAAAAATGTCAGCAAGCAGTTTGGCTTGAGTTAATTGAATTGAATAAATTATTTAAACTGGACATATGAAATAGCAAAACCTTGGCCTTGACCTGCTTTAAAAACATAGCATATCTATTTGCATTAGTTTCAGTTAATGACTCTGCTTTTCTTTTCTCTTTATATTTTCACAGTATAGACATGGACAATTTATTCTAACATTAGTAAATTTTGTTGAATTTACCCTCTTAAAAATGTATAAAATATATCACATCAACTTAGTCATTCTCAAAAGTAAGTGAATTGCAGTTCTTGTGTTGGTGCAATATATATATATATATATATATTTTTTTTTTTTTTTTTTTTTTTTTTTTTTACTTATGTGGAACAGTTATCTTAACAAGTGAAATATATCATAATGCTCAGGCTGATAATCTTGCCTCAAATGCATAATTTACTAGAGCCAGTAACATTACTGTCCCTAATGATTTAACAAAATATCTTACTTATTAAAATATATTTTAGATATAAAATATGCATCTAAGTACTAATCTGAAAGAGATTAGACAATCTGATAAAAGTCTACCTTTGATGAAAATTTTGCATTGAGATCTATCTAATCTGCAAATCATTCCAATTTAGAATAGACTCTTGTGCAGAGCTAGTTAACGGCTCATTGATTGAGCTTGACTGAGGGCTGGTAGGAATCGGCTGCCAGCAGACACAACCAACCCCCCCTCCACCCCCTGACTCCCCAACCGTGGCTGTGGAAACTTCTTCCTGTGTGTGTGTGTCAGTCTAGGAGGCCTTTCTGGTCCCACAGGACAGAGCACTTCATTACCACCGCCCTTCTTAATATAAATGCAGTGCTCTATAATAGAAGTCACTTATGACAAGGAAATGCTTGTTAAAGCACCATTATGGGAACAATGGCTGGTGGCACTGGAGAATTACCTCACTTAATACACTCACATTCAAACTCATCCCTGCCTGTGACACATACACACACACACACATACAGAATGAAACATCAGTGAAAAAGCCAAAAGCCACTCTTAAAGCCAAAATTTTAAAAATCTAAATTAAACAAATTTCCCCCCCTTTTACCACATACATATAACACAATTAAAGGTACCATAGAATTAATTTATTCAGCATTTTAAATTGGTCTACAGAAGTCATGTGAAAAGTGCCCAGATGCAAGATAACAAGCTCATTTGCAAATATATAAGCTGGCCCTAGAATGAAACAAGCTGTTTTCCTTGTTTTGGTGAGCTCATAAATAATTTGATAAGCACTGCTCTAAATTGCTGGTTTACAGAAAGACACCTCAGTAATCACACAGAAGCTACATGCTATATAAACACATACAGGAAAATAAAATTAACCTCTGTGTAAAAAGTCATCATAGGATTAGCTAGGATTAGCTATGCTAGGTACTTGGAGCTTTCTAGAAGCTGATATTGCCTATACTAGCTACTTGCTTTGCATCTCTACAACAGCACAAAGTAAAATTGTTAAGTCATTATGAAACGTTCCGTTCAAGATCATCTGCTTCAATAGGCAAGTGAATAAAACTGGATAAAAAGTGAATAACATTACACAGCATGGCTGCTGCTTACAGGTTGCTGTTGGGGTTGTGATGCTAATAAAGGTGGAACTGCTCCTCTCTTTGGTATCTGCAGTGTTAAACACTGATTGAAGCCAGTTTTATATTGTCCAATGTTTGAGAAACTGTATGAAGTGAAATGTCCAGAGCAAACATTCACTGTCCTGGAGGAGATAACAGTGTTTGAGGTTTACAGTGTATCGGTTCCATCTACAAAACATATAAAACTTTGCAACAGTAATCTAAAAAAATAGTTTTTCATTCTATAGCAGCTCAAGAGTATGCCTTCATACATTTACATTTTTTGTACTTTCTTGAACAAAAATGTACCTGTACAATACCTTTTTTCCCAACAGTGCATTTGAATGAAATAGTAGCATGTCATTTGCTTTGCCTTGCTTAAAGTGATTACTTTTTGAATTTTTTTCTTGCCCGAAAAGTCAAGGTATGATCAATCAAGGCATGTTTAGTGTCTACAATTTGCTTCTTTATTTATGCACCGGAGCTACAAAGCTAATGTAACTTACCAGTAATGGAATCTTGCACTCTACTAACTGCATGTCTAAATCATCACACACTTGCCTCAAACTGTGTTGGGTTATTAAGCAATCTCAAGGAGACTTGCTTATAGTCAATGTCCTAAGAAAAGCATGTATTTCTAAAATGTCAACTTTACAGGCATTTGTTAAAGACATTTTATTTGGAGCATTTTTGGAGCATTTCTGTTTGACCGCTCATCATGAAAATTTCACACAATTTAAAGGACAGCTGAGCTTAACTTACGCAGAGATTTTATAGACAGTGACTTTATGACAAATTGTAAAAATGGACAAAAGATCAGACAAAATTTAGGGTTGGAGATGGAGGTTACTTCTGGTCCTAGTTACTAGTTAGATATGTGATATAATTGTATCCATCATTATAGATAACAGTGTCATGCAGTGTCAGAAACACATACAGTCATATGTTTGAACACCCCTGGCTAAGTGAAAATAACATATCGTTGCTGTCCAAAGAAAAACAAGTATCTCCAAAATGGCAGCTCTACAAGAGAGGGCAAAAACCTAATATAACTTGAATGTAAGTCAAAGGAACCCAACCTTTTTCCAAGCAATTCTGAGCCATTTCTGTTGGTCCATTCATCACAAAATTTTCACACAATGTAAACAGCTGCTGTGTTCAAATGATGTATAAATATATAAAAACTATAAAAATTGAGATACATGTTTTTCTTTGGACAGCGATGATATACTCTATAGCCAACGTATACATTCCAGTTGTCTAGGACCTAGATTCTATGTATTTGCTGAGTTTGACATATTGTGGAAAAACATAAAATACAATGTGCCATAAATTTTGTGCAGACCACATTTTGTTATATTTTTTTCTCCAATTTGATAAATGCTGCAAAACCAGTAAAGGGTTCTCTGTCAAGGATGTGTCAACTTATTTTCACTTAGAAAAATCACAAAACATTTGGCCAAAGGCGTGCAAACTTGTGCATACTGTAAATAATAAGCAAAGCTATAGACTTGGTGAAGTACACCGTGTGCTTTGAGCATTATTCTTTCTGAGCACGTTTGAGGTGAAATATGAGATTCTCTAGAGCATTTGGCAAAGACGTGTTTTAGGTCACTGTGACCTTTTAATTTAAGCTAAAATAAATAAAGATGCTCTGCGGCCACTGCTGGCATTTTAAAAGGAACATTGTGGTTCAGTAGTGACTGCATTGCTGTCTCACTCCCTGATATGTTACTTTTTCTTAGCCAAGAGAAACTAGCGAGAGGAATATGAAAAGACATATAGGAGAGAAAATGGAGCAATCACACTGCTTTTACCCCTCTAGCCTGTGTAAGATTGAAGATGTCCTCGAAGAAGGGTGACGTGAAGGAAGCCGGGCTGTCCAAAGAATGTGGATTAAAGGGCAAATACTCTACATTTTAGGTCACTTCTAACATGTGTCTGCCAAGAGTCATGATTCATTTTTACACGACCAAGCACTCTTTCATTCAGGACTTTAAGACTGATAAATGCTAATTACCCCTGTCCTGATTGGCTGCCTTATCCCTCATTCAAAGAGGAAGCTGAAACATTAAAGGGTGGTGCTGTAAACTTCTATAGGTTGAAGAAGCTGAAATACGTCAGTGCATTGATTTTCAAGACATCGCAAGCAAAACAAAGTCAATTAAGGCATTTTGCAGCTTTTGGACTGTATGTACTAGATAGGGAATGGTATGTATGGGTAGAAACAGCAGCATTTCTGTACAACAATCAAAGTCATATTCATTCTTCATTTAATTTGTTTTTCATTAAACGGTAGGGCTATACTGTTGTGGACTAAATGGGCACTGCTAAACTACAGTAGTTTGAATGAGCAGGGTAAAACTGTTGTAGACTGAATGAGTGGGGCTAAATTACTGTAGGCTGAATGACAGGGTGAGGTTAAACTTTTACCGCCTGTATCAGTAAAGTGCTGCATACTGGATGGTCATGACTAAACAGTTGTAGACTGAATGGGCAGAGCTAAACCACTGTAGGGTGAATAGGCAAGACGAAAATTAAGTAAACTGTTTTAGGCTGAATCAGTGGGGCTTAACTAAATTAAGATGAATGAAAAGTGTTGTAGACTGAATGGGTGTGGCTGTATGTTGAATGTGCAGGGCTAAACTTCTGTAAACTTCTGTAGGGTGGGGCTAAACTGCTATAGGTTGAATAGGCAGTGCAAAACTATTGTAGGCTGAATGGGTTGGGCTACCCTGCTGTATGGTGGGGCTAAACTGCAGTGGGCTGAAGGAACAGGGCTAAAAGCTGTAAGTTGAATGGTATGAAAATACAATACACAAATGTGTATATAGGTGTGATATCAAAACAGTTTTGAAATGAAATGGAATTGTATGCTTTAGAAAATCAAAGCTCCATTATAAAACTAATAGTAAAGACACAGCACATCAAACTTGTTTTGTTTTCCAAGGTATGTGCTTTTAGCAGAGCAAAGTCAAAGCCATGAAAAACAAAGGAGCTTTTAGGCTTCTTCAGGCTTCAAGCTGTGTGTATATGTATGTTGCTGTTTTTTAGCTGGGGGGTAAATCTGCCTCAGCCGCCCCCTGCAGGGCTGTTCTGGATCATTTGGAGCGATGCTGCTGCCCTGTTGTGTCTGATTTTTTCCCCTCAGTGTTTGAGCATCATTTGTTCCCTGCTGAGAGCAAGACATTCATTCAAAGCCCCCCGCACCCCTCGACAACACACACATACACACACGCGCACAAAGCTCTTTGTAAGAGGAAAGTGGAATCTTCCTTTGTCTTCCCGTTCTGTCAGCGCATGAAAGAGGCGAAAGCTCTGGTTGTGTTATCATCATTCACTGTGATTAATTTGAAATAATCAGTGCTGATAAGTGCTTACAGGCAATTAATGTGCTAAAGCATACATATTCACACACATATATTTTCTTGTTTTTATATATAGTACAGTGCAAAAGTCAAAACAGCGTATTTTGTTATTTGCGTTATTAACTTTTCAAGATCAAGAAATAGGGCAGAAAATTACTCAACAATTAAATATAATACCACAATTTTCAGCATTTAGTCTTAGTTTTTAGTTTTTACAGCTTCTGTTTTAGGGATTTATCCACACCTCCAAAGGTCAAAGTTAGAAGTTGGTTGTATTTTCTGATTCTCACAGTCCTCTCAAGCACATTCAGTGGTGTTGAGGTCTGGACTCTGGAGAGGTCAGTCCGTTGTTCTGAGAACACCAGCAGCTTATTTGACTGATTTGCTAAGTTTCCTCTTTTTGTCTTTTTTCTTTTATAACATTTCTTTTGGACAATGACATATCCTTTCGGACCCATAGTTTTGAGCGGCATCTTCTCACAGTGGATAGATTAACAGAAAGTCCTGTGCCATTTTTTCAGATCTGAAGTAAGAGTGGACTTTGATTTTCTCTTCTATCTCAAAGATGAAAGCATTAAGTACTTTTTATCTTATGGTGATAGTTTTGGTGTTATGCCAGGTTGTGCACAGCTGTTAAGAGCCCCTTTTTATCTCCTGGTTTTTATCTACTGGAATGAGGAAGTTGTACTTAATTTTGATTGGAAATCAAATAAAAGAGGGTGGTCACTTACTTTTTCACAGGACTGCATAAACCTACTATGTACATTTTATTTTCCAAGTAAATAAATTAGAGGTAGTTCTTAATGTAGAGTCTATCAATTGCACATTAAAAATAAACTCATTAATACTTGATTGTAATTAAGTTTTACCTAATAATGTTTTCCTGAAGTATTGTCATGATTTTCATCATTATTGCAATATGGTACTATAAACATCATGAATTCACTCAACATAAACCCACACAACATACATTAACATGCCACCACCATGCCAGTGTCACTGCAAAACTGAGAAGGACCCACCACCCATGTAATACTTGCACTGTGATGGTCCTGTGGGAGTCTTGACCACTGAAGAACAGGGCTCAGTTTTCAAATCAGGATTTGAAAAAAGAAACATCTGTAGCTGTAGAAATATAAAGTGTAGAAATATAAAGTGCTCCTGGAGCTGATACAGTAAACAAATAAGCAAACAACAATGGGCAATAAGCATATATACAATAAGCAAACAACAATGAACAATAAGCATATATACAAAGCAGCTAATAAAGTACCTAATAAAATTGTCAGTGTAGCTACTCATAGATTTCATAACAGTTATGAAACTTCTCGGAGCTCTACAAAGCCTTATTATTAGTCATACCCAGCACATTCAGATTCAAAAGACTGAACTGTTTCTCATAGAAAACTGGGGACACTAGATGACAGGTGCACAAACACGAGATATATAATTTCGAAAAATATACCCTACACACAATAGTATTTATAAAATTTGAATTTGGATTTGTATTTGCCTTACATGCCCATAATGTACTCTTGCACCATGGAACACACACACACACACACACACACACAACAAATAAATAAATAGATAATATACATAACATTGCCTGGGCATCAGCCAGCATATTCATTACCATGCCACTAACAAATCAGTCATAACACCATCAAATTTAGAAAATGTTTTAATAGTGACTATCAATACATGACTAGCAAACATGATTAGCAGACTACTTAACTGTTCACCATATATCCATGAAGGACAGCAATGTGGTCTCACTTCCAGCTCTAAAATGCAGGGGTGTGGCTAAAATAAGGCTCAGTCTATGGACTAAAACTGTTTTCCAAATTAACTCATGCTCA
This sequence comes from Semaprochilodus insignis, assembly GCA_034552555.1. NCBI lineage: Eukaryota > Metazoa > Chordata > Actinopteri > Characiformes > Prochilodontidae > Semaprochilodus > Semaprochilodus insignis. The sequence continues at coordinate 12,863,701 of CM067476.1, read as the reverse complement.
ATCTAAATCTTTCAACTTAACTTTGAAATAACAAACACCTTTTTTAAAAAAGTATAAAATAAAAAATATAGGATAAGGATATTTATATTTTAAGTTAGAATTTAGGGGTTAGGGTTTGGACCAATAGAAAGTACCTAATAAATAATAACTTCATGTATATTTAGCTTACTTAATGCCTTGGGTTTAAATAGAACATAACAAAACATAACAAAATCCTGACTAAATACTCAATTGCTATTTAGCTATTTTAAGTCCAAATCTTTTTATATAGCACCAACTGACCGGCGAGAGTTAGAACCTGACTGAATTTTATTAATGATTTTCTTTCATTCTGCTGTTGTACATGTGTTAACCTTCACAGCTAGGAGTTAACAATGAGTCTGCCATGTTGTGAGATTTTCTTTTGTTCTTTTCTTGCATCACACACATATAGATTCTCACTCACACACACACGCACATACACACTTTGCTTCTCTGTGTGAGAATGAGATGGATTTTGAGCTGAAACATAGCCTTATCTTCTCAGAGCAGCCGTGCCCTACCTGTTTCCTGTCAGATTCAACCTCCTCCATTTAGACTGACAGATATTCATCACTCCATCGGCTCCCTTCATTAAACCCCCCAAAATGAGCTCTTATCTCGGCCATCACAGCCCTATTTTAATTAGCAGCATTCAAAGCAAAGCAGTGGAGCAGAATTGATCTCATATGGAAGAGTACGTCATGCTATCCGAGGCTGTGAATGACCAGAGAGGCCGCTTTTATCGCTTTTATGAGGATTTGAAATTAGTTGAACACAATCGGCTGTGGGTAACGATGATATCTCTGAAAGTCTGTTATTAGGTTTATTGATGAAGTCTATTGTAACAGCGTATGTGTTGCTGTCTGGACGTGCTGTGCAAACCAGTCCATTTCTTGCCAGGTCATTTTCAGTCAGTCATATAACCGCAGCTTTGCTGCTGCCAGTCAGATCTTTTTCTGATGCTAATGGTGATCAGGCATCAGATTCACGTTACACACCTCCCACTGACATTTAAGAGGTTCAGTGAGCCCTGCATCTTTCATGGATGTGGGACAAATATCATTCAGTTAATACCATTCATTGGAATTCGCTAAATCTATACCATGGTAATGTGATTTAAATATTTTCATCAATATTTGTTTCTGTTTCTTAATTGATAATAAACAGTAGATGGTGCTCAGACCTTAAAAGGGAACTCCATTTGACTTTTCATCGAGATGAAAACAAAATCATTCAGTGTTTTAATGTGAAATGGTAGACTGCGGAGAAACCTAATGATTTTCTGCACAACGACAATCTAGGGATCCTCTCACTTAAGAATCAGCATTTCATTAGGGGCCTCTCAGTGCCCTGCAAAAAGCTTATCAAGCTTGTCTTGGCATCAGACAATGCATTTGTGCACATTTCATATAATAACTTTCTGTGACATGATATAAAAAGAACCAAAACAATAGTAACAGTAGTAAATTGTATGAAGGAGCTGAATTCACAATGTTTTTTCTGGGTTGGTAAGAACTGAAGGGGGAGGTGGAGGGACTGTAGATTTTCTGGGGATACGTTGCCCCTATTGTAAACCCTATACCATTGGAGTCTAAATTCTACAGATTGAGAGCAAGCTTACAAATTTTTCCTGTAAATGCAGACATCTAGTTCTTATCATCACCAATATGAATAGATCAGCTGTGTTTTTTTTTCTCTAGAATGACACCTTTCACATTCAGGCACTGGAATTGTTTAGTTTACATTTTTTAAAATTTGCTTATAGAAAACCTTTTTTTTAATACAGAGCTCTGATCCTTTTCTGATAAAAACGCAAGACATGGCAAAGCTGTTACACGAGCACCCATATCAATCTCATCTCTAACTCTAGCTGAATTGCAGATTAGCTGAAGGTGCAGGAATAACTCAAACCATGCACAAATCATAAGAATGTGCCACCTCACAAAAACACATCAATGCACTGCCAATAATAAAGATAATGTTGGTCAACAGGAAAAGAGGCCGATGGCAGTGTAACTGTGTATAGGTGTTCTGTCCTCAAAGTTTATCACAATGAATAGTTAAAGGGACAAAATGAACACGTTATCTGTGGCTACATCGTCTTTACCACACTAGTCTCTATAGTGAAAGTTCCTGGCCCCACTAAATGATCCTGAACCCCTGCCTGCATGGAATCTGGTAAAAAAAAATATATGTTTTTATTTATAATATATGCCACTTTTATGACTGTTAACAAAAAAAATCAGTTAGTATTTCAAATGAAAACAATTTATTGAATACAAATGACCATAACCATAAATTATGAAACATTGCAATGTCTGTTTTCATGAGCCTCAAAGCTGAAGCTTTCGCATTAGCTAGAACATGTTTAATTAAGCTAGCTGAGTTAGGTACAGTGTCCTTAACAGATATCTTTTAAGTGCTACATGAAACCAACGTGCCATAAGACTTGTAATAGTGCAGTATATAACTGCAGAAAAAAATTGCGAATGGCTTCTAAGCATTTGCAATAGAGCATCATAAAAATACAGTGATGAACTACAGTGATGAATTACAAACCCACTTCCTCAAATGTTGGGACAGCAGGAAAAAAAATATGACTACAGACAATGCAATGATTTGCAGATGCTTTTAGACTTGTATTCTATTGAAAACAGTACAAGAGCAAAATATTTAATTAATTGAGTTTTTCAGCTAAATCAATATTGTTTTTTCTGTATATAAACACTTATTCAAGCTTTGATGCCTGCAACACTTTCCAAAAGGTTATATTTCATTGTGTTACATCACCTTTTCTTTTAATTGTGTTTAGTAAATGCCTGAGAGTTGAGGACACCAGTTATTGGAGTTGTGAAAGTGGATTTTATTTAGTTTTTTGTTTTCTGCTACTTAATACTCTGTGATCTTTGTTGTTGTAAACTGTCCTTCATAATGTGGCAAGCAGAGACGTTTCTTCTCCTCTTCTAGATGGCAGCATGTGTTGATCCAAAATGTGTATTAACCTTTCAAAAGTAAAAGTGCCCAATACGTTACCGATTGGCTCAAACACAACTCCATACCTTGACAGATACTGGCATTTGAACTTTGCATTGCACACAGAGATTTTTTCTGATTTTCTGTATCCCGTAATATGGGATATCCCGTTATGAACTGTAGATGGTGAAATCCCTATGTTCTTTGCAATCAAGCATTGAAAAGTCTTGTTCTTAAACTATTGGACTGTTCACTTACACAGTTTTTTCTCAAAAAAGTAGAGCATGAGCCTTTCTCGACTGCTTTTTTATGTCATAATGACATAACCTCTTACCTGTTCACCTGTTTATGTGTGAAATGTGTTTTGATTATTCCACAAAGTTGTGGAAACTTGCAATGCCCCTCTGTCCCTCTGTTGATGTTTTTGGAATGTGTTACCACATATTGAAACTAGTATATTTACAAAAATACTAGTTTCAACTAAATGCCTGTAAACATCACTGCTTTTGTTTTTATTTGCATTTTACCTACAGTCTAATTTTTTTTGGAATTGGATGTGTATACTACAGTACTTATTATTTATTACTCATGACAGACCACTACAGCGATCCTAAACTTGTTGTTATATACGTTCTGGAGGACAAGGTTGTAGTGGTCTTTGCTGGTAAAATATCATGCCAACTGCTGGGCTAATGAGTCAAGCTGTGACAAGTGAGATTTGCTGCTGCCAGTTAAATCAATTCACTTTTCAGAGTTTTACCTGATTTCTCCCTCCCACTCCTTCTCCATTTTATCCTTCTCTTTTAGGTTCACCTATGAGATTGCTCCTGTGTTTGTGTTGATGGAGCAGCTAACACTGAAAAAAATGAGGGAGATTATTGGCTGGCCTAACGGAGAGGGAGATGGACTTTTCTCACCAGGTAAAGTCACCTGCCTGAAATGCTGCACCTCACACAGAGCCCCAAACATGAAGGATTTTATTTACTAAATTCAGAAACATGCACAAAAAAACTATACGTTACCTCAAATGAATTACTGCAAAACGACTGACAGTAGTTGATTTGGTGTAAAAATACAAAATGTATATGTTTACTTTTCAATTTCCTAAGTGAGGTGCGTATATCTTTCAGTTACTTGGCTGTATCATATCATGAGAACCAGAACAAAATTCTTCTAGTTAGTCACTGAAAAAAGCTATTTCTTAGCTTGCCTAAGAGTGTGCATGCACTGTTCACTGTTTATCACCAACTAATGTATCCTAGCTTTATACACTCATAGTAAAAAATAGTTGCACAAATAGTTGCACCCAGCAGAAATCAATCGACAGGAATGAAACTTAGTGAGTAGGTTTGGCATCATAAGACATGCGAATGATTCAAGTTTCACGCTCAGCCACGGATGTGACATAGGCAAGGACGGGCCTTATCGCTGTACTTGACTCTTTTGAGCGTTTTTTTTTTTTTGTCACGCCTCACACCTCCAGAAGGCTTGATGTAACTTCACCTCTACCCCTACCACAAAATCTGCAGGAACTGCATGAGAATACTCAAGCTGCATGGGATAGATTATTGCAGGACACCATTAGGAACCTCCACAAATCCATGCTGAGACGCTGGCATGCTGAGACGTTGGCATGTTGTGACGCCATACTGAGAGACACTACTTCTGTAGGTGTAGCTCAACAAATATTGTCTATATCAGTCTCATTTTTTTTAATCTTTCTTCTGAATAGTACTGCAAACCGACACTTCCGTCTGGGTGCAACTATTTTTAATGATGATTGTATTGTATATCTAATAGTAGCAATACCACGTAATATTAAATTAAGGTATTCACCTTTATATTTAGCTAAGGAAATAGATCAGTCAGCATAATGCCTAAAGTTTTTAAATAGAAGTGTATGCAAATGTTCAGGCAACTGGTCAAATGACATTTTATTGATTTCTAAGTGAACATTACTAAATGAAAAGTGAAAATAAGTGAAATAACACATTCTCTACAGAAAACACACTTTTGCACATTTTGCTATTTATTTATAACTGTTTATTTATTTGTTGATTTGCATTCTTCTACACAGGTGGGGCCATATCAAACATGTACAGTGTGATGATTGCTCGGTATAAGTATTTCCCTGAGGTCAAAACCAAAGGCATGTCAGCTGCACCACGTCTTGTTCTTTTTACATCAGAACATGTAAGTAAACATCCTCAGTCAGCCCACTGCTTGTTTTTCTACTTGTAAACTATCGAGAAGCTAATGTTAACAGCTAACACTGCTAAATTCTGCCTAAATGATCTCTACGTTTAACACTAAAGACAAACAACAAGAACCCATAAGTCTGCACTTTGGCCTCTTTTCCACTGTAGAGCCAAATGGTTTTCTGGGCCTTACTGTGCCATTCCGTGCTGGTGTGGACCCGTGATACTGGTTACATTTCCTTTTTGCATCTGCTGTGCAGCTAAATTAGAAGCAGAAAATACCAGAAAAACATCACAAAAAAACTTCGAATATCCGATGTTGAAGTGGCTGAAAGATAAAAATAGGATTACTTGGTTGCACTTAGAGCTGTACCCTGCTGGGATATGCTAATGCAGGTAGCCGGCTACATGTGCACACTCCGTCTCAGTAACTTATTTCAAATAACACCCGTTTAGAGGATAAATAATCAACGTAGGAGACTGGTGTCATTGTGGCGGATGTAATTAGATGTGTTTTATGGTGGGTGCTGTATGTTTAGCGATTAGTCAGTTAACGAATCATTTGAGTAGTTTTTCGTGGTAATTCCTTGTTATGATTTAGCTGCTAAGCAGATGGAAAAAGAAACTGAAACCAGTCTCGCAAGTTTTAGGGTTTTCCATATTCCAATATTCAGTGTAATGTCTATCTGGCACAGCAGTGGTGTGCATTCAGGTAGCACAGATAAAAAAAAACTTTTTTACTTGTTTTCTAAGAGACATGACGGCTTTTATAGTATTTTAAGTGCAATTTGAATTAGAAGATTTTCAAACATTGTCCAAGGTAATCAGCTGTATGCAGTTAAGCCTAGGTTGAGAAATTCTAGAGTACTCCTTTGAGATTTATTACTAAAGTATTTAGTAAGAATGCAATTTAAAAGGCAGCTGTTGCATTTTTTGTCTCTTCTTTCTTAGAGTCACTATTCGATCACAAAGGCTGGAGCTGCTCTGGGTTTTGGTAAAGAAAATGTCATCCTGCTCAGCACAGATGAGAGGTAATAGAATTAGTAGACCAATGATTATGTCATGATCTATTCAAACCTAAGACGTTAATTCAGATATTCAGTAATAAGCTACATATATACAGCATCTTATAGGGTATTTAGTGTATTGTTTGTGGGGTATTGTCTAATGGGATGTGTCTGTCGAAACACTAACCGCTAAATTCCAAGAAAGAGTCTAATGTTTCTCTGCTTAATTTTTCCTGAACCATTTTTGCCAATGTGTTTGTGCCTCTGCTGGAATGGCTGATTTGATCTGTTGTGTTTTAGGGGACGGGTCATACCCGCTGACCTGGAGGCCAAGATCATTGACGCTAAACAGAAGGTGACTTTTAGACACAAACGCTCATATTCCTGTCTGACTGTAAAGCAACTGTAGGCCCAGAAATCTGTCCATTATAAAAACAGCTGTGCCAAGAGTAGTTTGGAGTAGGTGAGCAAGGTTATGGCTCACTGTAATGGAGCTCAGTGGATCAATAAAGCAGCATAATGGGCCCGTCGTAAACTGAGGGATGGATTAGCTAGCTTCATTCACTTTGTCAATAAAGTGCCATCCTAGTCTAATAAACGAGCCTTTAACCTGTTGTTCCACAAATACATGCACCTGTATATTTAGGTCCCCACAAAGCATGCTTGTTATAGTAACATTTATTATAAAAGGGAAGAAATATTCAGGCAATTTTTAAAATACAATTATTTATGAAATTCATAAAGTTATCATTGACCATGACGAGATTGCACCTTAGTTAGTTCTAGTAACCTTAACCAATAGTTAATACCACTACATGCTACATTTAGCAACATAGGTTTGTAAAAATGCTGTGTTGAACACTCATTTCTGAAGTTGCTTGACAAATGCTCATAATAGAGCACATTTTAAAAATTAAATATCAGAATGTCAGTTAATAATAACTAGGTAGAGGTTAGGCCTGCTTAACTAATATTGTACAGACCCTTATCTTTACCCCCTTACACTGTAGGTTATCCAATGTTAATGTAATGTAAGTAAAGCAAAGCTCACACCATACAGAGTAGACGAGCATGAAGATTGTGCTGACCTGGCTTATTGTACTTTTGTGTTTTGGGGGAAAAAACTGCCCATTCTGCCTATACATTCCTACTAGAGTACTACATCAGCTGTTACTGAGTGAAAAGAAGCTTACAAAATTCTGTAGTTATGAGATTGAGAAATATTGATTTTGCATTATTGTAATTTTAAAATACATTTGCCATTTACATTGTGTGTAATGAATACACCAAAGTATATATTTTTTCTCTTGTGTAGTTATCATTTTGGACATACTAGGTTTTAATTCCAACAGTGTATTATGCACCTTAGAGTTTAAAGGATCAACCAAGACAATTTCTTAGCCCACACTTCAGAGTACATATGTTGTGATTTTTTCTGCATGCTGTAGGGTTACGTGCCACTCTTTGTGAACGCAACAGCTGGTACCACAGTATATGGAGCGTTTGACCCCATCAATGACATCGCCAATATCTGTGAGAAGTACAACCTCTGGTTGCATGTGGATGTAAGTGTTTTTAGTTATATTCAGTCATGGGAAATGCCGCATGGTGTATAACAGTAATGGTTTGATGAAAAATCATAATTATTAAATTCTCTCTTTACTTTAAATGTAGATGATCAGTTAAAACATGTTTGATGCCTGAGGTTTGCTACTTCAGTTTTGTACTGGACTAATAAGTAATGGAAACTTTCACCCCAGTATTTAGCATCATGCAAATACTGTGTCTAAATCTTCACACGCTTACCCCAGATTGTGTAAAGTTGTTTATTCACCTCAACCAGACTTGCCTGTGGCTTTTCTGACACTGTATAACATATTGTTATCTATAAAATAGGACAAAAGAAAGAAAAATTCAGACTTCAAAATAGCTGCTACTGCTGTTTTTGATATGTGGAATTGATTGTTTTGGATAATTTCAGAATTGTACAGAATTTTCTTAAACCTTACTAGGGTGTGAGACTGCAATTACTTTACTTTTAATGACCCTCTACCTTAAATATGTTTATTTTATTAAAATAACTCAAAAAACATAACTCAAAAACACTTACCAGTACATGATTGGTAAGCACAGCATTGAACATAAAAGCTGATTCAGTAGTGACAATTCTCAAGTGACTATAGACTAAAACTCTTTGTGTTTCGGTGGTGACATGAAAACATTGGACAGCGTTTTTTTTTTTAAACAAACTTTTTATAAAGAAACCTTTAAAGGAAATACAAATATATTTAAATAATGGAAGAAATTAAAGTGCTATTTTCACAAGTTGAAATTTAGAGGTTAAAGTTTGTGACAGCCACCTAAAAAAAAAAAAAAAAAAAAAAAAAAAAAATATACATTATTTTATATATGTATTTCAATTACTGCATAGGGTTTAAATACATCATAATATAATCCTTGTACATGTCTACTGTTTGAACTGTTCATTGTTTTTTCATTTTAATATAGTTTTTTTCCTGTTAGACCACAGTTTGATCAAATTCAGTAGACTGGTCCATATACTTTTGTTTGCTTTAAAGTCAACCTGAAATCACTAAGGACTTACCTTGTTAGTTTATGTGCCATATTATCAATATTAAACCTGATTCAGTAAATCACATAATTTATAAAACAATGTTCTGTGTTTCATCCTGTTTTATTTTGTAATTATCCATCAAAATGTAATGATGTTGGCAGTTTTTTATTACCCCAACAGGCAGGGCAAAATATTATTAACTAATAATATCAAAAATAATAAAAAAATTTGCATGTGTCTTTGCTACATGTGTGGTTCATATCTTTAGGGTGCATGGGGAGGTGGCCTGTTGATGTCAAGGAAACATCGTCACAAGCTGAATGGCATCGAGAGGTAGAGTGTGCTATAAACTTTCACTGTAATCACTATTGATTGACAACATGTGCATATACACTCACTGGCCACTTCATTACACTCACTGTTTATTTTTATCAGCTCTACTTACCATATAGGTGTTGCAGACTGTAGTTCATGTGTTCCTCTGCACATTTAGTTAGCCCTGTTTCACCTTTAATGTTAGGACCACCAAGAACAGGTATTATTTGGGTGGTGGGTCATTCTCAGCACTGCAGTGACACTGACATGGTGGTGTGTCAGTGTGTATTGTCTTGGTATGAGTGGATCAGACACAGCAGTGCTGCTAGAGTTTTTAAACACCTCAATGTCACTGCTGGACTGAGAATAGTCCACTAACTAAAACTATTCAGCCACCAGCATCCTGTGGCCAGCTGACTTCATATGTACAAGGTGGTCCAACAAGATAGGAGCATCTAATAGACTATAGTCTATAATTGTAGAACTAGTGCAGCTATAAGAGAGGAGTAACTGATAAAATGGACAGTGAGTGTAGATATAAGGAGGTATACCTAATGAAGTTGCCGGTGGGAGTATAAGCTGAGTTTTGAGCTGTTTAAAGATGCAGTGATGTTTATCAACTCTTACAGGGCAAACTCAGTCACATGGAACCCACACAAGATGATGGGTGTCCCGCTCCAATGTTCTGCCATTCTGGTCAGAGAGAAGGTAAGTCATTTGTCAGCACTCAAAGATAAGTACAGATTGTTAATTTCAGAGAATTAACAAGGGTGAGACAGTGAATACATGTCTCAAAAGATGAATGAATGAAAATGAATAAATCACTGACTCTTGCTTTTATTGCATTTTACAAAATGTCCCGACTTTTCCAGACAAGGGGTTGGAAAACTCTTCTCTATATGTAGGCATGATAATTTTGTCATGGCAATGTTTTTTAGTGCTGAGTTTAACATATTGGGAAAAAATAAAACATCAAATATAAAATGGGCTATAACTTTTGGACAATGTATGTCACATGTTAAATTTAGCAAATAAACACAACTGTGCAATAAAATGTGAAGAAGTGTGTTTTGTGTAGAGGATGTGTCACTTAGAAAATGAACAAAGTGTGTAATATATATATGAGTAGGTATGCTGAGTAGGTGATCTTTGTTTCCACAGGGCATTCTGCAGGGCTGTAACTCCATGTGTGCCGGGTACCTGTTCCAGCCAGATAAACAGTACGATGTTACGTATGACACAGGAGATAAAGCCATCCAGTGTGGCCGACATGTGGACATCTTCAAATTCTGGCTCATGTGGAAAGCCAAAGTAGGTTACAGTCTTAATGCTTTACATACACAGTTTCTAACCAGACACTGTGCTGCAATTCTAATCATCCCTCTACAGTCTTGCTACTAAATAGACTCAATGACAAAATCTGAACCAAACTGAGGAGATTCTAAGATTCTAAGATTTTCAGCCTTTAGCTCCTAAACTGCAGTCTTATTATTTGGTTACTAGAAAGCTAGAAATTGAGAAATTGAAGTGTGCACCTTCATACAGTCCCTTAAGGACAGATATACCAAGCTTTTTGTGTCAGTTTCATGTGCAAATCGGAAGCATTCTGCTCACATGTGTGTACAAAACTGGTAAACACATTGTTATGAACCAATGCACTTATTGCACATCCATTTGCGGGAGGATTGCACAAACACCAGTAGACAGCAGCAGAGCATGGAAACATGACTTACAATGTCTAAAGCATAAATATAGCCATTTTATGTACCATCCAGTGATCATATACATGTTATCTGAAATATTTAAAAAAACATAAAACATATAAACAAAAACGTAATTCTCACTGAAGGTTCTTTTTGGATTAATGGCTCCGTTATTTAACCTTCGTAGGAGCATGCACAGCTAATAGGCAATCCTCTGTACAGTTTGCAGTACCATATGCAATAAATCGAACATTAATTTCAGACACATTGTGTGTGCATACCATAGTGACATCAAGTAACTCTGTGTTTGTATATACATCTAGCCTAAATGTTTCATTGGTTTAACATATTAAGTATCCCTGATTAAGTTTGTCCAAAAATGTCATCTGCAAGAAGCAACAGGGCAGAGGGCTATAGGATCTGTTGCATTTCAAAATGGCCCAGTTTCTTTTCTCATGGCTTTTGATATCTTATTGTTCTCAAAGTCAGTCTAAAAAGCACATGTGGGTTGTGTGCACTGTAAGGATACTTATAGTTGTTGATAATTCACACACAGGGTACGGTGGGATTTGAGCAGCACATAGACAGGTGCCTGGAGCTTTCTGAATATCTGTACAACAAAATCAAAAACCGCCCAGGATACGAAATGGTCTTCCATGGAGAGGTAATACATATTAACATGCACATGTTTCTCACATTTGTCTTTCCGTCTGTCTGTCCCTTGCTATTGTTCAAAATGGAGTGTGATGTATTCCAGTTTATTTAAGACCACAGAGAGGTAGAATTTTTGCATTACCAAAAGAGAAATTGAACCAAACATTTAGCTGCCTCTGAGGTGGAAGGCTGTAGGTAGGCAACTAGAGCCCCCATTAGCCAAGTGCTCCATTAACACATTAGATATTGCTGTTGATGTTAAATAACCTATTTTAGAATATGTTAATTATGCTGATTTTTAGTAACTGCAATGCAGAGACACACATGGTGGTAATTAATTATTCCATGTTGTTGTGCGATTACACAACTGCATAAACACAGACTGGTATAAACCTATTCTATGTTAGAGTATATCTTTGGTACTTCTGGGTGTTGAAAGGCAATAAACCAATGTTTTATCCAAGTACAGTTGTCCAAAAGTTATCCAAGAACAAAAATAGGAAGGAAAGCAAACATTTTATAATTACAAAACTAACTTTGTTTTTCCAATCTGAACTGAGTGCTGCACAGGCTCAGCTGATTGTACATAAAGCTAAAGTTAAAGTTAGTAGAGGGGAAACTACTCAAAGTATAAGTATTCCATTACAGGTAACTAATTACTTCTCCTAAGTTTGTGATGGGATTATGTTATGTGTGCTTCCTGGAAAAAGCAATCTTATTACTCATTATTTTCCTTTTGCATTGCTCTGTATCTTATTTATTATCTATACCTTTAGATAATTTAGCTTGTTCCAAGCATATAACTTAATATAGGGGAATTATTTTAACTTAATTACTATAGGGGTATGCCTGGGAATAAATAAAATCAAGTTATAATATTCCTACTCAAAGTGAGTAATATTAGATACATCTATGTGATTTAAGATGATTTTGTTTGCCAAGATCTGCAGTTTCGGCAGTTTAGGTGGCTGTGTAATCCGAGAGCCCGCAGTCTCAGTCACAACAAATCAAAAACAAGTACATCCAGAGGGATCCCATTCCTGTCTTTTGCTTAGAGCCCTAGAACCACTAAATCTGATCCTACCAAATACCAGGGGGTACTTTCCACACTGTATGTGAGATACGCTCCAGCTTGGTTGTAAAGAAAACCACACTGACCAATTGTGGATAAGACATGTTCCCCTGTTGGGCATGATACTAATTCAAACTCCATGGCTTCACATCTCTTTCTTTTTATGTTCACTCTGTTGATCTCACTCCTTCTCTATTCTGTCTTTCCATACCATTTCTCTGTCTGGTCCTGTCTCCTTTCCACTCTTTAACTCTCCACCCCTTTCTTTGTCTCTAGCCCCAGCACACTAATGTGTGCTTTTGGTACATTCCACCGAGTATGAGAAACATGCCAGATGGAGAAGAGAGAAGAGAGAGACTGCACAAGGTAATGTACCGTTTCATAATAAGCACAAAGTACACCAGTAAAATTATTCCGTTCTCAATATAACATCATAACACTACAGTTCACTTTCTAACTCAGCTATTCAGTGTCTCTCGCAAGATAAGTTTGCCGTGCATTGCATTGTGTCTCAAATCAAAAAGGAGATCTCCTTAATATGTCTGTAACTTTACCTAGTCAACACTGTGATCAGACAAATGAGACTTTCACTTAAAGAGCCCATATCATAAAAAACCTTTAAAAAATTAATGGTGCCATACAACGCATTTATTCAGTATTTTAACACACCCATTTACAGCCCTATGATTTGGCCCTAGAATAAAACAAGCTGTTTTCTCTTTTTTGGTGGATGCAAGAATATTAGGATAAACTCTGCTCTGATATGTTGGTTTCAACAATAACACAACTCACTATGAAACTTTCAGTTCAAGATGATCTGCTGCCACTGGCAAAAAGTGAATAAACTCATACACTGCTGCTTACAGGTTGCTGTTGGGTTTGTGACTGTAGTTAAGGTGGAATTGCAAATCTCTTCCCCTCTCTGCACTGCACGAAGCGTCAATATTGTCCAAGGTTTAAAAGCTGACCATAGTAAAATGTCCAAAGGATCTCCCAAGATGTGAGAGTGAAACTTGGCTTCCTGTTTGCCAGCTGGTTTTGTAAATTTTCTGTTCCACCGTAAATGACGCCACAGCTACAGTTTGGTGCCTGAGCAAGCAGTAGTGTTTAAAGTGAAACACAACATTTGATTCGGAGAACCTGAGAATAGAAAGCCAGCTTAATTCTTGTTTAAAGAAGATAATTAAGAACATAATTCCTGGGAAAGGGTATGAAGAGTGTCAGCATCCCCTTCACAGCCAGTAAAATATGTTTCTGCTTAGTCTGCCAGCCCTGGTACAAGCTGTAGCTTTTAAGGTGGAACGGAACATTTGATTTAAAAAGCTGGTGCATAGGAAGCCCGTTTTAGCCTTGTTTAAAAATAAACATCATCCATGCCTACTGTGGGATTATTGAATAGGGTTTTAAAAGTCCCCTTCCCAGCCTGGTTGGAGGTAAATTTTCTATAAGCAGTGTTTCAGCCCACATTGCTTTTTGAAATGGGCATAATACAGAGTAGCCAATGCTATAAGAGCTTATGTACACATATCAGTTTTAAAGACACCATACCAAAAACAGCCTGTTTAATTCTAAGGTACAGGTTCCCGACACTGGTCTTGTGTTGGCAGCAGAGAAAACACTAACATATACAGGGCAAGGAGCACTGGGATAAAGACACTTTGGAAATGATCATGTAAACATTATTTATTTCATCTTGGTATAGAAAAAAACAAACAATAGCAGGCATATCCTGACCTTTAGAGCTTTAGTAGAGATCTTGATGAAGTCATGTATTGTACTCAGATTTGCCATGATTATAACACTCAATTATAACACAACATAAGTTAAACTCTCATCTTTTCTTGTTTTCTCCTGTATCTCATGTCTACTTTTTGAGCAATAATGAGTAAATCTTCCTCCTGGAAAATATTGTCTTAAATTTTACATGAGATTAGATGCTTTTCTATTTAAATAATGGCATTTAAGAAATGTTAGAATGTTGGTCCTTAGAAATGTTCCCTGGCATGTTATGCTGTAGCTAACTTCTAACCTAGGCACAATTCTTTGAGGTACCATGTTGTTATTTATCCTTTCCATTTTTATTGTGACCTTTTTACTTTCAGATGCTTCTACTCTACAAAAGTGCTATACTATATAACTCAGTACATAGTGTACTGCCAGAATACAGTGCATACTACTTATGTTTTTCATACTCTTAATACACTTAATCCAGTTAATCAGCTAATTAACAAACCCACCCTGATTTCAAATAGCTATGTTAGAATGAGAAAACACTAAAATTTGCCGAACACAAGAGCTCCAGGTTTATAGTTATATATAATTATAACGGAATTGAATTCAGTTTGATTGTGTTTTTCTCCTAACCAGGTGGCACCAAAGATCAAAGCAATGATGATGGAGTGTGGCACCACTATGGTGGGCTACCAGCCACAGGGAGACAAAGTCAACTTCTTCCGGATGGTCATCTCCAACCATGCCGCTACAAGGTCTGACATTGACTTCCTAATCGATGAAATTGAGAGGCTGGGACATGACCTGTGATTGTGCCCTCTCCTGGAAAAAAGAAGATACTGCAGCACCATTTTCCAGCTAATTAGTCACTACATGTGATGGGTGTGTGTGTAACAGTGGATATTGTGTTTAGCTATTGTGTGTCTGTTATGTTCTGTCCTTTCCATAGCGATTTCCTCAATGTGTTTTTTAGTGCGTACAGATACAAAAACCCCTCGCACATAGCCCTCTATACCCAACTAATTGACTTCTCCATGGTTAATAATGCGTTTTATAGCAGGTGTTCTCGGGTTGGTCAATCTTTACAGAAAACTGACAAATTTTCTGTTCATCATAATGAGAATGCACCCCCCCCCCCCAAAAAAAATTAACAAACAAAATGAAGTTGTGTGCTGCAGGTTCTCATTAGCTTGAATAGTAATTTAGCCAACGTTCTCCAAACTTGTTAAACCTAGCAACAACAGCTGTGAAACAATGTCGCACTTGGATAGGTCAGTTATAGTGCTGTGTTTTAATGCCATTTGACACATAAATTTCATGACTATATATATAGACTATATATTATGATATGTTACACATGTTACAATGTTACACATATCATAATATATAGTTTTGCTATATATAAATTACGTTTAATGATATATGTAAGATGTTTGGTGCTTCAGTTGTAAATACACTACTAAGACAAGCAAGGCGCACCACCCTTTTAATAAACTCCTCCTTGTGTATATGTGAGGTTTGTGGTCATGGTAAGATCCATTTCCCAGCATTGTGTTTTTAGAACTTACCTTGTTGTAGGTCTGTAAAAAAAAAAAAAAGCAGTGTTAAATAAGCACCTTTGTGAGGTGAAAACGTCTTTAATTTCCAGTCAAAATGCTCTATGACAATGACAGGTATATAAATGAAAACCTTTATTTATATTGTGACATGAGAGAATACAGTATTTTATTTCATTTGTAATGCATCATATTGGTATTCTAAGCACATTTTATGTAATCAAACACGTTTGTGGTCCAATAGTGAATTTGTGAGCCAAAGACAGAGAACTATTGTCGCACATGTTACACTAAACACTTTCTATTAAGTATTACGTATAAAGTTCTTTGTGATAAGCTGGAACATAAAGTATATAAAAACTTATATATATATGAAATAAATGAAATATATTTACTGTGTGTGTTGTTTAGGCCCTTGACCTCAGTGCAATCAGTGTGTTGTTAACCTGTGATCCTGTGTGTAACTTTGACTGAATGTCTTAAAGCAATCACATCAGTCAGCAGTGTGAAAATAATTCTTTATCTGTTAATGATACCTGGTTATGAATGCAAGCTATTTAAATCTCTGCCACTTCTTGATGTAGAAAAAAGCACAAATTAGAAGAAAGGCTGGGGCATTTGATCTTTAGGAAAAGTAAAGTTTGTGTTACAGTTAAATGTAGTAATGTTTTATTACTGTATATAACACTTTTATCCAGCAACTGTGAAATTCTGCAACATTTGAACCCTGACTGTTTGCACAATGTCTTTCTCTTTACTGTTTAACACTGTTATCGGGATGAAACGGCTTCCGTAGTGCTCAATGGAAGAGCTGGAGAGCTGGACAGCAATCTTAATTTTGTGTCATTATGACTTTTTGAATGGACAGACTGTAAAAGGTGAATGAATGTGTGGAGAGAAAGTCTCCCTGTAAAGGTCAGCACTTTAATATACGAAACATGCTATGTCAACTTACTGTCAATTGTACAGTGCAAATAAAGTCTATTAAAGCATAAACTTATCATAGCCCTTTTTTGTACATCTTGTTTTCTTACAAGAAACTAGAATTACATGTAGAATTACATGTGTAGAATTACATTACAAGAATTACATGTGAACTGTATTAAAACCCACCCAATAAACGTTTTTGGTTGTTTTTAGCAATTAGCTACTTATGTTAATCATTATGCTTTTGTATGTTTTATTGTTAGGTTTTTTTTTTTTTTTTTGGTGACTGAGATTTTTCTAGTCAGGTAGCTCTTAGTTAGCAATCCGAAATAAAGAACTTTTACTAGCCTAGGTTCAGTTGCAGATGTTGAAAACATTGCTGCCAAAAGTAGCTTTACTACAAGCGAGAGGGTGAGTGAACATAGCAGCATGCCCTAGCAACCAAATGGACAACTGGAATAAGAGTTTCCTGACTAACGTAAAAGGAGAAGAATAACGTCCTTCAAGAAACACTCTGCAAAAGCAACCAGCACTACATAAACTACGTAGCAAATGAATGCACAGGGCAGTTAACACAGTTCCGACAACGATTTGTTGTCTAAAAGATGTAGTTTCCTTTTACTCCAAATGCAGTTGATCAGCCAAGATCTGGTGTTAGTTTGTTGTGTGTTTCTGTAGTTTTGTACTGGAGCTATTTAAGGCTAATGCTAACAAATAATGGAAGCTTGTGTCCCATTACATTGATACCACTCTATAAGTGATTCCTCAAGTGGTGTGTATTTTGCACCTTATTCATACTCCATTTATGCATCTGAAGGTAAAAAGTCAATCTAAGCGCAGGGAAAGCTGCTTTCACAACAACTTATGTGTGTCTTTCAGATAACGTATTAACCCTCAAGTTATTTTTATAGGTCATGAAACATAAACATTTCACTTGTGTCCCCAGTCATCCAGTCAACCCTGCTGAAACATTTACCCCAATAGAGCACCTTGAGATCACATGTGCAACATGAATTTGTATCATCTAAACTTCCTCAAGAACATGAGAAGAAGAAATCTTTTCTTTTTTTTTAATTCTTTTTCATTTTGTAATGATTTTGTGATATTGATCGATAAGACCTCAGTTCAACACCATTGGGCTACCTAAAGTTTTTAAACACCTCAGTGTTACTGCTGGACTAGGAACAGTCCACCATCCAAAACTATCCAGCCAACAGCGTTCTGTGGCTAACCTTGCTGAAGGACTAGAGGATGACCAGCACAAACTAAGCAGCAGCAGATGAGCTATCGTCTCTGGCTTTACATCTACACGGTGAACCAGTAAGGTAAGAGTGTTTAATAGAGTGGACAGTGAGCAGACACTGTGTTTAAACAGTCCAGCAGCACTGCTGTGTCTGATCCACTCACACCAGCACAACACACACTAACACACCACCACCACGTCAGTGTCACTGCAGTGCTGAGAATGATCCATCACCCACATAATACCTGCTCTGTGGGGTCCTAACCATTAAAGATCAGGGTGAAAGGTGCTAACAAAGTGTGCCGTAAATCAGACTACATAACGCTCCTATATGGTAAGAGTAGCTAATAAAATGAACAAAGTTCTTATGAAAAAATTCCTTTCCAACAGTTTTGTGATTTAAGAACACATCATGAATCTGACATAGGCCTTTTCTTAGGAGCTTTCTCAGGAATACTTTTAAAACAGTGGGAGGATATTGGTGAATGAGGCCCACTGCATAAGAACGGATGCTGGTTAACCAGATTTTTTATGTGTATTTATTTTTGTATTTATTCACTGTTTCAACCCTGTCACTCATTGGAGCCACTGTCAGCAAACCTTTCTAAATGGTTGATTGCATAGATGAGGATCTGATGATTAGCAGGAATCAGGTGAAAGCAGGCCTCTGTATGTCACATTTCTGCTTTTTGAGAGTTCCTTTCTGTTATAAACACAAATCTGACTTTAGGCAACATGAACAAATTAGATAAAGTTCTGTGCATAACACTGAAGCACTTCTAAGCTCCAGCAACATACAGTTTGATTATGAAATTTTTAACTTAATAGACAATTAAGACAATTAAGGGACAATTATTTGTCTTATTTGGGCAACATCACATTCCTAATGTCAGGGTGATGGAAATTAAACCCAATAGGAGAGTTTTCTGCACAGAGCAGTTAAAGAAATCTCAGTTTATCAGTCACTAAGTACAAAGAAACAAAGCTGTCTATTCTATTCTTAATAGACTTTTGGAAAGTAATAGATTGCAATATCTCTTTCTTCTTTCTTTCTTTCTTTCTTTCGTTCTTTCTTTCGTTCGTTCGTTCCTTTCTTTCTTTCTAAATAAAGGAAACAGACTAGCATTATATCCTCTAAATTAAAAAGTGATTATATTGTTCTAATAAAATACTTTGAACTAAATATTAAATACGTTTTCTAAATACGTGGTCTCAAAGCTGTATAAATAATTTTACCATTAGCCATAAAGAATCTTTCAAATTTGCCTCACACTCGGTCCCACCACAAGGGGGCAGCACTTCATGTATCACATATAAACCAAGGCAATGATGACGTTTTTTAGAAATCACAGTTATAAATCATCACCTTCTGTCGAGCGAGTGGTTGATAATAATAATGAAACAGGAATAAATTATAGAGATTAAAAACGAGTGAATAAATAAATCAATTACCCCGTTAATAATCTCCATGCTGCCACGTCACGCAGAGCGAACTGCGCATGCGCCAACGATTTGCTGTTCAACCGACGTGTTAATGATGAGTGTCGATTCAGTCTTACGAACCGGTTCCTCCGAATTGTCTGATTCAACGAATGAAAAATGTGATACAGCGATTAAATGATTCAAATATTAAAGTGAATATCTGTGAAGTTTAAAGCTAAAGCTTTAGAGTTAAGTTAACAATCCACTATAAATACGTTATTCACTTATTTTTATATCACGCTGCAGTAAATACAAAACCTTAAAAAGTATATTTCAGTTTACATAATTTAAAAATGTCTGCAGTTAGAACAAAAACTTGAATCTCCAAAACGATAGCTTGTTATTACATTTATAATAATATAAATTCCAAGTGCAACCATTCAACTGGATTGAAGAACCCTTGAATAACCATTTTTAACAGTGTAGAGTAGCATTATTTTAAAAAATCAGCCGGTTGGTGAGTCGGTTCATTTGAACCATTGAAATGAACCGTTCGAAGGAACCGATTTGTTCATGAATCAGGCATCGCTACGACCGACGTGTCGCTCCGGTTCGGGACGGACACTTTACGGTTCTCGGCATGGGGGGCTCTCAGAGCGTGGAGATCCCCGGTGGGGGCTCGGAGGGCTACCACGTACTCCGGGTAGGATTTAAGCACTTGACAGGCTTTTTAATTCGCGTAAATCTGATGTTGTAGCTGGCTGACCGGGCGGCGCCGGAGCAACTGCGGCCGCGTTTAGCTCATCAGCGGTGGCTAAACGACGAAATCGAGTCCGAAGCTTTAGCATCGCGGCCTGGATGCTAACACGGCTAAAAGCAGTCTTTTCACAAGAACAAATTGCATTTTGGTCTAAAACTGATCTATGGTGTGCTTGGACACTTCACGGTCTATATAATCAGAATAAGTAGTGTTGGTTTAATAAGGCACAAAAGAGAGACCGGGCTCGTCTAGCTAACGTTGCAGTTTAGGTCTGTGCTCTCTGTCACTAATTGATGTAAAGCCTTCGTCAGAGTACTCTTGCTTCGGGATTGTGTAAAGCTGGGTATAAACTCATTTAAAGCAGCTGGTAAATGTTAATTTGGCGAGATTTAGAGTCCATGTACTAACGAGTATTTAGAGAACACATTTAGGCTTTGCTGCAGGGTTTGATTGAATTTGGTCAAACCAGTTTTTTGCCTTGAGGGCTGAAGGATTCAGATCTGGAGCTGAATTCCAATATGTCTCTGGATTTTGCAGTCATTTGTAGTTACGTCAATGGTTAATGTACCTGCTTGACCACACACCTGACTCCAAGGTTGGGGAGGGTGTTAAATCTGTAGTAACCCGGACCTGCAGGGCAGTTGTAAATCTTCAGTCTGGGTATTTAATCCAGTTTGTTCCGTGTGTTCGAACAGACGGAACAAACAGGATTAAGAAACAGATGAGATTTTTGATCTTGTAAATTAATTTCTGCTTGCCTGTAATTCTTTTCGAAGAATTACATGTATATTTCGCACAGCTCCGTATCTGCAGAGTGAATGAAATCTAAATGTGTCTTTAGTCTTAACTGGAGTTGTCTATGGTGCAGGTACAGGAGAACTCCCCCGGTCACCGGGCGGGACTGGAGCCTTTCTTTGACTTCATTGTGTCCATCAATAACACCAGACTGGTATGTTGACTGCACTCACACCCAGCTGTCGAGCTCTAATCAGTGACTGATCTTTAGTAAAACCGCAGCTTTTCTTTGACTCCAGTCTGAATCTACAAGTCTGTTGGAGAAAAAACAGCTTGTTGAAAGCAAGAAGCAGAGGAGTAGATACAGCCTTCTTTACTGCTTCTGCTTCTACACAGTCTTTGTTATATGTGAAACTAATTGCATGCTTTGCTAAAGACTACCAAAGCCTCAAGAAGTTAACGAGTGATTTTACACTACACAATTTACCACTACGAAAAATTAATTCATAGTATATTATACTAGCTTACGTTAATTGTTAGCCATATTAACATATTTGATTGAGCTACTCCTTTTAATGGATGTTAAAATGGCTTAACAGAAAGTTTTTGGACATAGATTAAGAATAGTCCTCAGCTAAATTGCAGTGCTGATGATGGATCACCAGTGGAATCTTTTTAGTCTAGAATTAGACTAAATCTAGGCCTGGGAAACTGACAAGCTGTTATGCTGTAGACATCTGCCTTTCTGATATTTTAGCTAACTGCTGATTGTATATGTTAGAACAAGGACAATGACACCTTAAAAGACTTGCTGAAGGCTAACGTGGAAAAGCCGGTGAAGATGCTGGTGTACAGCAGTAAGACTCTGGAGCTGCGGGAATCTACGGTTACCCCAAGCAATATGTGGGGCGGCCAAGGCCTTCTCGGTGTCAGCATTCGATTCTGCAGCTTTGAGGGGGCCAACGAGAATGTTTGGCATGTACTGGTGAGTATATGATACAGTGCCTTTGTGTTTCTTTTAAGCACCTGGAAGCAATATTTCAGCAGAAAACCAGAACATGTTTGGTAGTAAGGGACAGCAGTAGGTACCATGTGAAGTCTGAAAACCACACAAGCAAGTCTGAGATTACTTAACAACTGAACATGGTTTGCAACCAAGAGGCTTTAGACATGCATGCATGTATGATGCTTATTGGTGGTATACACTTTCATTACTTGTGACACAGCATTACTCACAGCAGCCTGGAGACAACAAACATGTCTTCACTCATGAGCTACGTAATTAATAGAGGGAAAATTGTCAGTTTCTTGGTGTAATTTGTTTATAACAAGCATGGTAAACTGTGACTTTCTGATCTAACCGGTTTGTCAAACTATCAAATGAACAAAGACTGGACTAAAAAGGGACCTGCTGTGTTCTTGAAACCAGCTTTGTTGTCTTACACCACATATGCATTCTTGTTGTCTTTCTCTGTCTTGTAGGAAGTTGAGCCGAATTCTCCAGCCGCCCTCGCAGGACTGAGACCGTTCACAGACTACATCATTGGGGCAGACACAGTTATGAATGAGGTAATTCTTTTTCCTCCCTCGCATCCTGTTTTCCCTCTCATTTGATGTCATGCATATTAGCCCAGTTCAAAACAAAAATAGAACTGAGTAGGGACTGAGCTGCATGACAGTGTTTTGTCATGATGTCAGTGATTTTATTGTGCAAATATGTTTAAGAATATTATGAAAATATAATGACATGAAAATGTTAAAAAAGCAAGCTGAAATCCTTTCATCAAAATGGATGTTATGTGTACTGAAGCTTGAGTTTCTTTATAATACCTAAGAATCAGCTACAATTTATGTACATTTTGAATTACAACCAGCACTTCTGCTGTTTACTGTTCAGATAATAACTATGTAAACATATTTTGCCATGGCAGTGGGATTAAAACAGGTTACACTGTTGATTGAACTGTTGTTGACATCTCATCTGTAGGTTAGAGTGGAATGGGAGTATTGTCCACATTAAGTGTGTTTTATTTCTCTGTTGCATAGAGAAACGACTAAAAGCTGTAATTGACAGTCACGTATAGATTTTGTTGCAGTTGCTAAAGGAATAATAGTTATTAATTGTGGCTAACTAAAGTATGTGTGTTTACTCCCCACAGTCAGAGGATCTGTTCTCGTTAATAGAAACCCATGAGGGAAAAGGACTGAAACTCTACGTCTACAACACAGACACTGACAGCTGCAGAGAAGTTGTTATAACTCCCAACAGTGCCTGGGGAGGAGAGGGCAGGTGGGTGCCCTGAATCTAGGTGGTGGTCTGTCCATGTTTGGCTTTGTCTACATTATAACGTTTTTCCCTCTGTCTTACTAGTCTGGGCTGCGGTATTGGTTATGGCTACCTGCACAGGATCCCTACACGGCCCTTTGAGGAAGGAAAGAAGATCAGTTTTCCTGGACATGCTCCCAGTGAACCAGTCAGCCCACTGAAGGATGGATTCACTGAGGTATTAAATTATTTTTCATATGTAATCTTATCAGACGGACATGTGATTACAGATTATAGAGAATCTGTTTCTCTGCAAAAGTCTTTTCTGTCAGTGTTATACTGGTAAAAGTGTGTAAGGCACAGCAGTACTGCTGGAGTTGTCTAAAATCAGTGTATACTGGGCGATATCTAAAAAGAATACGCTTAATATTTTCCATTAAAAACAATTCTTGCAGTCCGCTGTTGTTTTGACCTACATTCTATTCTATTATTACTTTATCCATTTTAAAGGTTTTGAATAAAAATCACATATTAAATAATGAGTAACACAAACTGTATCATCTGTCATTTTAATAGACATGCAGATGTTCGTTCGTGAATTCTTGGCGACTGTCGAATGCAAGGGATTTCCAAAGCCATGCCCACTTGCTTTAGATAGTTTTAAAAAAAGACAGGAGTTGCTCTGGAATTTATACTGCAAGTGTTTTCTTAGACAGTAAATCAGACTCTGGTAAATGCACAGCAGACAGTGTGAAATTGACTCTGCTGTAGCCTTGAAGGCCTGTAATAACCCCTGTTTTAACAGTAAAGGTGGATAAAACATTGTGGATCATCTTCTAGTTCTTCATCAGCAGTCATATCCTGGCCACAGGATGCTGATGGCTGGATGTTTTTGGTTAATGGAAGTTGGATCTGTAGACCAAAAAAGCTAAAAAAAATATAAATAAATAAATAAAAAAAAACAAATACAGATATATTTTTTACAGATCCCACTCACTGTAAATATATTTACTCTCTGAGTTATGTTTCTGATTTCTTCTTTTCTGTCTTATCCTTTAGGTTCAGCTTTCTGCAGTAACCCCGCCTCCGGTCCCACAGCCTGCACCCACTGGACTTGAGGATAGCCTCTCCAGTCTGTCACTCAGCTCAGCCCCTTCATCCATACCCACTGAGCTTCACACAGGTACTGCCTCCTCTGGGTTTAAATTGAAGGAAAAAAAATATGGTTACTGTACATACACATCTGAAGGACACTGATTGACTTCTCTACTTTTCCTGTTTAACTTAAATAGATGCAACAATTAGTCAACAAGTTCATTATCTTTCAATTATATATAAAATTCAATATGCCATTAACTGTTAAACAAAAGTGCTCTGTAATATCTAATGGTAAATGTTGTCGTTCTGATTGTTATTGCTTAATTGTTACACAAGAAAAAGAACGGATGAAATGAAGAAAATCAGTTAATTGATTACATTGTGAGATGCACATTTGAAAATGTGCGCGACACTAGCTATGAGATATTTTATATCTAAGCACACTTGGCTTATGATTTGTCATAAGCACATGCGTTTTGATATGAGTCAAATTGGTTTGTGTATATCTGTTATTTCAGGTGTGCCCACAGTCCCCTTGCTGCCCACTCAGGTGCCTCCGGCTCTGGGCACTCTCCCTTCGGTCAACCCTACCACTACGCTACCAGGTAATAAATACGTCACTGCTGAGACCCACTACTAATTCTGATACACAGTGGATTCCCTGGATTCTCATTTGGAATCTTCAGATAAAACTTATTTTGTGCTTCAGGGCTAATGCCGTTACCTGCTGGACTTCCCTCACTGCCCAACCTTCCTAACCTCCCCAACCTCAACATACCCTTACCGGACCTCAGTGCTGTATCGTTAGCAGGCATCAGCAGCCTGCCTCCCTCTACTACAGGTACTCATATAGGAGTGGTGTTTTCTGTTGGCTTGTTGGTTCCAACATGGTTCTGTTACATTGGTGCCCTTATACAGCTGTATGCAAAATATTGAGGGGCCAGCTTATTTAACATGTATTGGGTTTTTTTTTTTTTTTTTTTTTTTTTTTGGTAAAAGGGGAAAATATATTCTCTACAGCGAACATATTTCAGCACACATCACATCTGTGCATTGGCAAAAACCTGGCAATATGGCGTGAATCATGATTCAGAGGTTACAGTTCCATTTATTGCAATATGTAGTGATACTGTAAGCAAGGTATTGTGTATGTACAGTCATGGCTGAAAGTGTTGGCACCCCTGAATTTTTTCCAGAAAATGAAGTATTTCTCCCAGAAAATCACTGCAGTTACATGTTTTGTCATACACATGTTTATTTCCTTTGTGTGTATTGGAACAACACAAAAAAAACCTTTTCAAAACTCACCTGTGGCAAGTAACAGGTGTGGGCAATATAAAAATCACACCTGAAACCAGATAAAAAGGAGAGAAGTTGACTCAATCTTTTCATTGTGTCTCTGTGTGTGCCACACTAAACATGGAGAACAGAAAGAGGAGAAGAGAACTGTCTGAGGACTTGAGAACCAAATTTGTGGAAAAGTATCAACAATTGCGCAACATAATCAAGACGTTTACAACCCATGGCACTGTAGCTAATATGCCTGGACGTGGACGGAAGAGAACAATTGATGAAAGATTGCAACGCAGGATAGTCCAGATGGTGGATAAGCAACCCCAGTCAAGTTTCAAAGAAATTCAAGCTGTCCTGCAGGCTCAGGGTGCATCAGTGTCAGCGCAAACTATCCGTCAACATTTGAATGAAATGAAACGCTATGGCAGGAGACCCAGGAGGACCCCACTGCTGACACAGAGACATAAAAACGCTAAACTGCGGTTTGCCAAAATGTACGCGAGTAAGCCAAAATCCTTCTGGGAAAACGTCTTGTGGACAGATGAGAAGATAGAGCTTTTTGGTAAAGCACATCATTCTACTGTTAACTGAAAACAGAATGAGTCCTACAAAGAAAAGAACACAGTACCTACAGTCAAATGTGCTGGAGGTTCAAAGATGTTTTGGGGTTGTTTTGCTGCATCTGGCACTGGGTGCCTTGGACTGTGTGCAAGGCATCATGAAATCTGAAGATTACCAAAGGACTTTGGGTTACAATGTAGGGCCCAGTTTCCTAGGTCATGGGTCTTCCAGCAGGACAATGACCCCAAACATACTTCAAAGAGCACCCAGAAATGGATGGAAACAAAGTGCTGGAAAGTTCTGAAGTGGCCAGCAATGAGTCCGGATCTAAATCCCTTTGAACACCTGTGGAGAGATCTTAAAATTGCTGTTGGGAGAAGGCACCCTTCAAATGTGAGAGACCTGGAGCAGTTTGCAAAAGAAGAGTGGTCCAAAATTCCGGTTGAGAGGTGTAAGAAGCTTGGTGATGGTTATAGGAAGCGATTGATTTCAGTTATTTTTTCCAAAGGGTGTACAACCAAATGTTAAGTTGAGGGTGCCCATAATTTTATCCCGCTCATTTTTGGAGTTTTGCGTGAAATTATAATTTTTGGGGGTTTTTTTCTGTGTTTTTTTTTTCTGTTGTTCCAATACACACAAAGGAAATAAACATGTGTATAACAAAACATAAGAATTTTCTGGGAGATATACTTTGTTTTCTGGAAAAATTTCAGGGGTGCCAACACTTTCGGCCATGACTGTATGTATTGTGTGGTTGGTTTTATTTATTTATTTATTTATTTATTTATTTATTTATTTTAGAAAAACCGTCTAACTATAAAAAAAAACACACCACCCTATGCATAGGTTTGCCAACGTTAGCCTTGTACCCATTTCAGCACTGCAGCAGCTGACTATTGCTTTGGTTTTGTAAACTGAGCTATTGGTGGGCACTTGAAGGTTGTAAAAGCCGTGTTTGAATGAGAAGTCTGCTGTTACAGAGTTATAGCAACACGCAAGCAGCTGGGCTTCGGGGACTCTGGATGGTTCGGATGTTGGCCTAAAAATTGCATTACAAAATAGTGGTGTTTGTAATATGTTTTATGTTAAGTCTTATTAATGCATTATTAACTTTGATACACTAAATCTTTTTCTATGCAGCATTATTCAGGATGGATTTACATATAAACTACTAAAATGCATTTTTAACTTTTTTGTTCAATATTTTGAGGCATTATTGAAGAAACAAAAGATCACTTTTTATTTTGTCTAATCACCTCAATTTTTTTTTTTAAATACAAGGTTGATCTTGATCTTACATTCCTCAGTCTGGACATGTTTGAATTCTGCATGTATTAATAGAATTTTTTTTTTTGTATGCAGGTCTCCCATCCCTGGCACCTCTTGCCCCCCTCCCCCCACTGAACCTGCCTGGCATGGCCCCTCTGCCCATGCCCAGCGTTCTGCCCTCCGCTCTGTCCACAATGCCCGGAGTGTCTCTACCCTCTGATCTCGTCCCACCCGTCGCTTCGGCAACCACTTCCCTGACGGCCAGCCAGACCCCAGCGCTCATTCTGGATGCTACGCCCACACCTGCGGTCACCTACACGCCCACGGAGACACTCATTGCCACAGAGATGACCTCGCAGAGCACAATAGAGGTCAGCGCACAACCTACCCCGGAGTCATCATAACAGCCAGGCACTTGAGCTGCATCCTGGAAAAGCATCTTTCACACCCTGCTTCTCTCTTCATATAAATATACATCTCTCTTTTTCTCTCTCTCTCTCTCTCTCTTTCTTTCTGTACATTTCTGTCATTCTCCTCTTTCTCTCTCAAATGTATTTATTCAGTCTAAAAATGATCCAGTGGGTAGAAATGTATAAATAAATCACACAACACTGCTGCGTGGCCACTCTGAGTCCAGAGAGCTGGCTCATGGGGAGGATGAGGATGGACAGACGGTTGAATGCTGTAACAGAGCGATGGAGCCTTTTCTTTCTTTGTTCCTTAGCTATTTCCTCCTTCTCACTTTTGCCTTTATTTCCTCAGCATCATTTTCTCTCTTTCATTGCTTTCTTTATGCGATCGTTCAGGTCTTTTCTCTCCTTTTTATTGTGTAATCAGTTTGGAAATGTTAGATTGATTGATTTAATTAAAATTCTGTTATTTCTATTAGATGTAATGATTGTATTTGATGCTTCTGTTATGTCCCCCCACCCCAACTTGTCGATTTGTTTTTGCTGCACATTTCTTCTTTGACTTTCTCTGCGCACCTCTCCATGAAGGACGAGTGGGCTTTGAATGCGAGTGTGTGCATGTGTGCATCCTCTCCCTCTCGGTGAGACCTCTCTGCTGATCAGATTTGCTGAAACGCGCACACATACACGCACCTGCTGTAGAGCTGTGAGGGGAAACTGTGGGGAAAGTTGTGAGCTTGTGCAAATGTAAGGTTGTAAAGAACACACACAAGCAATAAAGTACATGAGGTTTTACAGTAGTGCTGTCCGTGTTTGCTGTGCTTGTGAAATTGTTTCATACGTGAACTATAAGCCTGTAACGAAAGAGAGAGGAATTCAAGAAAGCACGACTCGCCTAACAATAGGGTTGAGGTGATCAGGTCGACAATACATTTTTTGTAACGTGATAATGTTTACATATCTCACTGAAACATTAGCGTAAACCAATCTGAGAATCATTTGTTGCAACCCTAAACTACTGTCACAAATAACAATAATGAAGTACTTTTTTCATGTGTCTGTACTTAAATATTTCCATTTTGGAACTCCATTTCAAAGTCAAATATCTTACTTTGTACTCATTACATTATGCAAAATTTGTCATTCCTTTCGGCATATGTGCGCATAAAAACATAACGGACCAACAACAAACGAATCGGACCAAGCTTATTCATGGATTCTTAGCATCCGTGGAAATGCCCATCTCAGGCTTGGACTACATCAAGGACCACCTGGAGGAAGGTATTGTAGGTAAAGCAGGATGGGGGTTCTGTTTATGAACAGAGACCTACAGATACAATATAGCAAAGGAAAACTCATTTGTTAACCTGTGTTTAAAGCTTTTAAGTTTTTATTAAGTTTAAACTTGTAAATTGCAAATAAGTCTTAAACCGAAACTTTGCTTGTATGCAAAAAGTTATTTTATAGTTCTAGCTAATGAAAACTGTTCTCCTTGAGTGTTCTGTGCTTATGATCATTTGAATAGACATCAGTGTCAGACTAAATGAGTTAAGAGTCTTGTTCCAGAAATGATAATAGGACATTAGAGCCATAATAAATCATGCCACTGTTACTCTCCATCATTAAGTACATACGAGGGTAAATACTTCAGTGCTTTTACTCCAGTGGAGGTCTAAAAAGAACTTCTACTGCAGTAATATTTTATATTGGTTATCTTTTGGTTATCTCTACTTTAACTCAACTACATGGTTTGTGTACTTTGTCCGCCACTGATTTAAACACTGTGTCCACACACTGTCCACTCTGTAAAGACACTCCTACCTTGCTGGTCCAAATGTGATGCTGCATTGGTCCTCCTCTAGTACTTTATCAGTGGTCGCAAGATTCTCTTGGCTGGATAGTTTTAGTTGGTGAACTATTCTTAATCCGCCAGTAGCCCTGATGTGTTTAAAAACTCCAACAGCACTGCTGTGTGTGATCATCTCATACCAGCGCAATACACACAAATGCACCACCACTATGTCAGTGTCACTGCAATGCTCAGAATGACCCTCGCCAGCAGAGGGCTTGAGGTTTTACCAAAGTTTTACCAGCAGAGGGCATAAGGTTTCAAAGAACACAGTACCTGCTGTCTCAGGTGTGTGTTGAGCTGGCATTTCAGCAATTGCCGGCTGACGTCTAGAAACATCTTTTCTCTTTTCTGTTCTTTTACACAGAAATTTGTCAGATATTACATGTGTTAAGATCTTCATCTGAACAATTACACTTTTCATTAACCACTATTAAACTAAACATGTAGTCTGAAACTACAAGACACAAGCGTGAGGAAGTTCACAGACCCGTACGGCAGATTTCCTACACTGAAAGAATCTCCAACACCAACGGTGAAATTAAAATGAAAGATTAGGCTTAACAAAGATTAGGGTCAAACCACACAGTGTAGATGTAATAATAAGCAAAAAAAACATCCAAAGCAGTTGTATTAAAATAAGTTTTTTGATTTTTTTTTATTTCTCTTTTGGCTACATTCCCTACAATTGCAGCAGCATTTTAGAGACAGATCACAGGTGATGAGCTGATGAAGGGGTTTTAGAGAGAGAAAGAGGGGGGGAAACAAAGCGTAAAGGTTCGACCCAGTACTGCTGAGAGCACTCCGGTCTGCTGAGAGTGATGATCTCTGGTCAGAGTTGCTGTTGTAGGGTGAGGGGTCAAGGGTTGCCTAGCAACAGAAGAACATGGCTCAGGACACATGGGCAATAATCACCATTATGGGCGGGGTCCGGCCCACCTTCTGTCTCTTCACTTAAAATTATCACTCATACCACACACACACACACACACACACACACACACATCCAAATGTATGCGTGTGCCTCACACACACCCGCACACACACACACACACACACACACACACACACCTAACAAAAAAGTTAGATTTTTATCATCAACAACATGCTGTGATTTCCTGGCAAATATACTTCTGTATGATTTCTATACTAATTAAAATCATACAACTAAAAAATGAACTAAAAAGCAACACTGTATAGCAGCAACATGAAAATTGCTTGAGGAAAGAAAGAAAAAGAAAAAACTGAAGAAGAAACTGGAGGAAGGATCAGATCCTGCTGTAAGTGGACCTGCTAACACGCACATCACAGAATGTACACATCACAGCTGGAGGAGCTGTAAAAAGACATTTTCATCTTCGTCTCTGAAAATATGCAGCTCCAAAGAACAGCCCCCACACTGTTGCTGTCATAACAAAACCTTGTATGTCCAAACAGGTCATATAAGATGGGGGGGCACTCTTCAAGGGGAACATTTATAAAAATGTTTACATAGCTAAATAGCTAAGATGTAAAGAAAGACATTGTCAGTCTGATGCGAAACAGTTAGTCGTATAGGAACTTGCCAGCGTCTTTACAGTGGTGGTGATTAGGGGGTCCAGACGTCAAGCGAAAACACAGAAGCGATACATGTCTTGACTTTTATATGTAATGTTTAGAATGGTGGAAAATCAGGAAATGTGTTGCAGGCCAAAAGCTTATCACCTACACCATAAAACAATGTCTCAGGAAGAAGGCAACATGTACGCAACCGTTTCTTGTAATAACTTTGGCGTGGGAGCTTTTAGTGGCATTAAACCCTTCAGACCATCTGGTTCCTATCACCACCACTATGAACAGTTCACAATGAACAAATCAAGCATTTTGAATGAAACCACTCCTATTAACTTTCTCTATATCTTGCCAATTACATTAGCAGTCATTTGGAAAAATCGACAGACTTTCCCTTTTATAATTAACTTCTGGGGTTGTACTCCAAATCATTTTCGGCTGTTTCTATTGGTCTATTGCTTTTACACTAAATGAGCAGTTGGCATTTAAAAAGTGGAACAAAATAAATAAAAAAAAAAAAAACAAAAACACGTATTTACAAGGTTTTGTAATGACAGTGACGATATACTAACACTGTGACTACAGACGCACTCACACAAACTCAAAATTGCTGTGCTTTCATACACACACACTTTCCCAATGGCATCTTCAATCAACACACACTCACATGAGACACTGGCTTCAAATACGCACGTGCGCACACACACACACACACACACACACACACACACACACACACACCCCTTTTAAGGGGTATAACACAGAAATAACAGTGAAGTTAATATGTAAAGTCTCCCCCTGCAGTGCCTAAGCTTCGGTAAGCACAGAAAACTCCTCCCTTTATGCTTTTTACAGCTTCATAAAACATCTATTTTTAAAACCATCAAATTGTGAAGCCATACATATTCAAGTTTTTTCCATCTGTGCTCGACACAGTTGCACTGAATTGGAGCGCACGGAGGAGGTGACTTCAGCCATTCCTGCTCATCACCACGGCAACCACTGCCAGGTCAGGGGCACGTCTTTAGGCTCATAGGTCCCTCCTCCTTTCCATCCGCATGGGGTTGGGCAAGTGAGGGAAAGCGCTGCTAGGAAAAAGTCAACCATCTGTCCAGCCGGAGAAATCAGTAGGAGATGATGCCAGAGGAGGCAGGGCTGGAGGGCGTGGCCTGCAGGTTTCCCGACGAATTGGATCGCCTGATGTGCGGAAGCAGGTAGGAGTCGCTGCAAAGCTGGTGGACATCGTAACGGTCCTCCTTTCTATAGGCCAGACAGCGTCGAATAAACGCCTGAACACAGAGGGGAACAGAAAGGAAGAGAGAGATTTCTAATTCTGAAATATTAATATTGAATGATCTGAAATAAAGTGCCGTACTTTAAGATGTTCTGGTTAAAAACCTAAAAAAACAAAAGTCATCCAACATCTTTAGAGTCACCTCTTCTTACATCATAAATCTTACATCCCAGAGGTCAGATTCAATCTGACCACTTTCACATGATTGTTAATCACAGCAAAAGACAAGCATTTGGACCTTAGCTTCATTGCTGACCACAGGTTTAGGAGGGAACTGAACTTCAGTGGCTTTGAGGATGGTGTTCTCCTGGAGGATATCCTGCTGAGACTGGTTATGGCCGAAAGGCTACGGAACATTAGAAAAACATTAACATGCAGCATGGTAAATAATATTACCTCAACAAAAAGTAGCATTTATCTTAGATTAAAAACATACAGCTTAAATGAGATTTAGGCTATAAACCTCTTTTATGTGTACAACAGCTGCAGATAGCTCTATGAAATTCACATCCTGCAATTACATTCCAATATGCTCAATAAACCTTGAAGTAACAACACAGCTGCTACACAAAACGCACATAGGCTGGTGGGATATTCAAAGGGTCTACTCTCTGACCCTTCTCAGATGTGATGCGCCAGTTACCTTGCGTCCATACAGACACTGGAAGAAAATGACACCCACAGACCAAACATCTACTTTGTTGGAAATCTTTGGAGGCTCTTTCCCAACTACGAAACACTCCGGCGGTAAATACCTAAAATATATTTAAAAAAAAAAAGCACAATGAATCAGCACAAAATAGCCAAAAAAGGGGTAAGGGCTAATGAAACTAGATAAAAACAACCCCATCTGTCGTTAAGGACCGAGATTGCAATCCTTAACCCTAGACTGGGTAAAAGTGACATTCATGGCTATTTTTCATCAAACACTGGGATGAAAAATAGAAATGTCTTTTTGATCAGACTGTTTCAGTTCACCACATCAGAAACCTGAAAAATGTGTTATTATAATATTTATTTGTTTGGAAAAAAGGAGGGTGTCAAAATTTACATCACTATAAAAAAACCAAAATATTAACATTGAATGGCTCCTCGCAGATGCAAAAAGTAGTTTATTTAAAAAAAAAATCATTTGTGAAAATGTGTGGCATTGACCCAAATATCACAGGACACAGATCATCATCTTGTCTTACCAGTAGGTTCCGGCCCCCTGCGAGGTCAGGTCCATGCCATCTACCCCATAGTTATCATCATCCATGATCTTCGATAGACCAAAATCTGTGATTTTTATCTCTCCACATGCAGTACCGTCCACCAGCAGGATGTTTCCTGAAAGAGGATGCAAATCTTACTCGAACACATACTGCACAATGACGAATGAAAAGTCTAGACAATGTCTAATGTTACCAGCACATTCTTGTTGGACTGTGCTGTCGTCCCAATAAAACGTCATTCACAAAAGAGGCTGACATACATGTACACGCAGTTGGGAACCGAGGTGACAAGTGTTTATGGCTCAATAGCAGTGTGGTGGGATGGAGGAAAAACATGCTAAGATATTACTGGTTAGTATAAATTTTTTAGTCAATGTATGGAAAATAAAAAGATACAGAAACCGATTTCAAACAAACCACGACCACAGTTTCTTTCACTGAAATTGAGGGTGAACTGGTGGAAAGTCTCAATATACAAATCGTTTGGAAGGCAAATTGATCAACTTTAATTTGCAGCTGTGGAGTAACAGCAAAAAAAGAAACAGCAGCACAAAATGTTCCTTTTCATGTAAGTTATATGGATTTAACATCAACTGTTGTGTTTTGCACCAATTTGACCTTTGGTTTGACATGTTTCGGGATTTGCGCGTCTAAAACTGAAACAACTTCCAGAGATTAGTCAAGACACCAAGTAGGATTACAAGACCTGGGCAGCTCTACACTGACCTTCTCTTAGACAAGCTTCAACTATTTTACCTGTAGGACTCTTTTAATTAGGTACAGAGGTATAACTCAGCAGGGCCGATTTTAAACAACCAGGTTCAGACAGTCTTTTGCTCATGCTGCTTTGAATATATTTAATAGTTACACAGAATGCATTTTGGAACTTTAATTGTTTGGCTGCACGTTGTTGTTTTGCTACCTGTTGTGGTAATTTTATAGTTTTTGTATACTTCATTTGTGAGTGGGAAGGGGAGGGGTAGTAAGCTCATGTAGTCACATTATTCTACTGACTGAAATTCCTACTTAGATAATAAAGCAGATTCTAGGAATTTCAGTTAACAGGACATTCATATAGAACTTTCTGGTCAAGAACAGGCCTGGGTGTCAGTTTCTTTGACACCATCACTAATGAGACCTTTGTTTTGAAAGTAATTTGCTTAAATGTAAATATTCAATAAACATTCAACAGCACAAGGTGATGTATTGGGGAAGTCACAGCACCATTTTCAGAAGCCTGATTTTGAAGACTGCAGCAGGGGTATTTATAGACACTTACATTTGCATTCGTACTTCGTACTTACTTATGCTTATTGCATACATACTGGGTGGTAATGCTAATGTGAACAACTAAATAGGTACTGAAGAACACAGACCTTTTCAAAACAATGCCAGAAAAATCTGAATCTTGACAATCTTGCATGCAACAATGAAATCTCAGGCGGTACCATAAAAGTACCGCATTTTAATTACAGGCCTTAATCGAGAACACACAACAGCTATTTACGATAATTTTTTATAGCACATGAAGGCAGCATAAGCCCAAAGAGTCATAGAAAGCAACCTCATGCAGACCACGACGTATCCTCACCTGGTTTGAGGTCATAGTGAATGATTGGTGGTTTGATCTCGTTGAGGTATCGGAGAGCGTTAGCTATCTGCATGACAATGGAGCGAGCTTCCTTCTCTGACATCAGCTTGTGCTGCTTCAGATAAAAATCCAGATCATTCCCCTCACAGAACTCCAACACAGTACAGAACCTGCAAACGTGAAAAGAATAAAGAATTTAAAAAAAAATAAATAAAATTGCAATACAGCACCTGCTACTAGCAGAAAACATCCAGTACAGTACAGGAACAGATTCAGCACCAAGGCCACAGAATCTTCTAGAAAAACAAAGCCACAATTCTGAAAACAGCATTTCCATTTAGAAAGACTAAGCAGAATTCAAACTAGTAATTTTTTTCTGCTATTGTGGTCTGAATGATATTTTCACAGCTCAACTTTGTGTTTGACTTGCGAGGCAAAAGGCTTTTTTCAGATTTTTTAAATTAACCTACACTAATACACCAAGACAAGAAATCACAATGTTTAAGCCATGTGATACGCCACAGCCAGCCCCACAAGTAATTGGACAATGCTACATTTTCATAATTTCGCCTTTATACACCATCACAGTGGATTGTGATGATGCAGTCAAGATGTAAAGTGTAGACTTTCAGCTTTAAAGGTGATGCATTTGATTTTGGAGAGAAACTGTTGATTTTTGAACAGCAAAACAAACACACCCCTCCAAATTCACAAACGTGCATTCCCAATGTGAACAACAGTGCAACGCTGCTACGCTAAGCTGGCTTCTTATTTGAGTTTTCCCGTTCCACTGCGCAGCAGTTACACCGTAGGGGCGCAGCTCCTATTCTACACTAAATAGAAGGTGCAGTATTTCCATGCTTGCACCTCTGCATATTTGTTTCTTGTTTGAACTTTCCCATTCCACCTTAAGTAATGCCTCCGGCTAGTGTAACAGGCCCCCCCGCTTAATAAATGGACTTATTAACACGTGATAAACAAGGGCTTAAGTATACTCTCGCTTTTGTAGTTCTGAGACTTGAGGCCATGAAGCTAGTGCAGTGTATGCTGAGACAGGATTAGTGCAAGGACACCAGTATGCTAACAGAAAGGAATCCTCAAAGCTTTGACAACAAACAGAGTTAATTACAGCTCTATATGTTCACAGCAGGTTTATAGCAAAAAAGACAAATATGTAATAATAAACGTCAGAAAACGTTTTTTATTAGTGAAATAGATGTGACCTGCAGAATGTAACTACAGCACCATTTAAGAGGGAACGGCAACATTCGAAAACATTTTGTTAAAAATGGCTCATAGCCCTTTGCCCTGTGCCTGATCCAAAAATGTCTTTCTGAATATTTTTTGAACAGATTCAGATGCTTGTTTTTAGCCATGTCTCGGTTTTGATCCTGCTTGTGGAGCTCTGCATGTTTATAACAACATAATACAGCCTCTTGTTCAAGTCATGGTCATGAACCTTGTGCATACTTGTATAATATGTGGGTAGTACAAGTCTCCAACTGGCTAATATAAGTCTCCAATTTCAACAACTGAAACAGTCTGAGCTACTGGATTTAATTCTGTTATAAAAAAAAAATGCATCTTTCATGCATGCAATTTTATGTGGATTATCCACACATAATCCTGATGCTCAAGAAGCATAAAACAACCATATTTGTGGGCACCAAAATGCCGATGTGTTTGGAAAACCTATTTAGTAAATCAATCAAATAAGTAAATAATGTTGTATTTTTTATTTATTATTTTTTTTTTAATAAAAAAGCCAAACTGTCTTGATCAGACAGGATTTTTTTTTCTTTCACACTGCCGAACAACTATACTATCAATCCACATATCTTGGCAAAAATTGGTAATGATAATAGCTAGGACTAGACCAGATTTGTAGAACCACAAATCATGGCTGCACTCACGTGTCTGTGTCCAGGGAGAAGTAGTCATACAGTTTGACTATTCTGGGATGATCCAGCTGCTTGTGGATTCGGTATTCTCTACAGGCATGCCTGAAGTGACAGAAACGCACAATCAAGGATGAGAAAAGAACAGTGAAAGAGAGTAAATGCAAGACATTACACACATCTAAAACAGATGCACTAACCACAAATGTCCTACTAAACCAAAACAATAAAACATATACATTCAAACTACACATAAACAAAACAAAAACCACAATTCAGAATTAACGACAGTTACATCCCTTGTAAGGTACTGAACAATGTCACAAAATGTTATTAATGAGAAGCACCCACATGTAGATGCCAACATTACTAAAAGGTATGCACTTCTTGCATAATGCTGTACTTCCATTATGCTCTGCAGCAATTTCAGCCAACACAAGGTTGTCTAGTTGGTGGAGTGCCAGTTGGTCCCCTTTGTGGACACTCATGAGTAAATAAGTGAGTGCGTTTTCACCGTTATGGAACATCTTGGTACTATGACCTATACCTCAAACATTTCTTTTGAGATAAGAATCTAATTGGTGTAAATATCCATACACTCCTTTCTCAGAGACTTTAAGATTACCCTTTTGAGATAAAAATGCACTCTCTCCTTCCTTTCACCTTCATGTTTAATGAAGTCTATATGGACACACAGAAATAACATGTTTGACTTCATTGCTTCCATGCTTATCGAGGGCAGTGTCAGTCACATACTTGTGATAGTTTTCCTTTTTCTCTTCTCTCCAGTTCTTGTTCAGTTGGTGGATCTTCACAGCAGCATAGCGCTGTTCAAACAAGTCAAAAGCCTGCAGAACCACAAAAAGCTCCATGGTCACAAATGTGTTTGACGGAGAAAAAAAAGAAATCTGATACTATATTTAACTGATTGTCTGTGGTAGAGGCATTTACCTTGTAAACCTCACTGAATCCTCCTCTTCCCAGCAAGTGCAAAAGGAGATACCTATCATTTAGAGTGGGGTGATCTTTAAACCTAAATAAATAAATAAATAAATAAAGGAGGTAAAAGCTAGATCAGACCAAGTAATGAAACAGACTTTGTTAACAAGGAGAGACAAATCAGAAAGTAGGGGAGGGAAAGCAACAACAAGAGACGAATAAAGGCTGGGAAAGAAGTAGAGAAAAAAAAAGGATAAGGAAAAGGAGAGTAGGAGACAGTGTGAGAAAGGAGGATGAGAGAGAGAGAAAGAGAGTGCGCAAGAACACGAGAGAAAGGGAAAAAAAAGGAAGCACAGACAAAGAAAGACTGATAGAAACAGCCAGAGAGAGTGAGAGTGAGTGTGTGTGTGTGTGTGTTTGAGCATGAGAGAGAGCAAGAGAAAAAGGAGAGAGCACAAGAGCGAGAGAGAGACACACTCACTGAGAGCTATCCTCATTGCTAATTCTCTTCAGTTCGCGAATATGCAGATTTCTCACTCTCTCCAAACGCTCCAGCTCAGCCTGGATCTCTGCTTCCTCCTACACACAAAAACAAGTATAAACGAGTGAAAATACTTTCATGTACCTACAAATAAGTCAGTACACTAAGAACATGTTCCTGACTAAAGCAAACACAGAGCAGCTTAATGAAGTTATGTTTCTGCCTGACTGCTTCCACATTAACACCCCATTGCACTGTCCATCTTAACAACCAGTCCCTTAGCGCAAGCATATAATTCATTGTGTGTGTGTGAGTTAAACCTTTTTAAGATGACCCAGTCTCAGTTTGAAGATTTCTTCCTGCTCATGATATTCTGCTACAGTCAACCTGCAACATCAAGAAGATAAACAGGTGTTAAAACAAGTCTTGATATGCCTTTCTAGAAGCTGTTTTCCCTGAACTTTTAAACAGTAATGTTACACATGCTGCTGCTCTTCTGTTTTAATGCTCGGAAAAAAAAAAACCTTCTAGAGCCACTGTATTGTATAAGACGTACTGAGAATGGACTTCTCACACATCAAGTGCCTCCTAACAGCTTAACAGGCCACTGATTCCAACAGACAACTGTAGGCCCAAAGCATGGTAATGGTGGCAGTGTACATGTCTGGTGGATTTTTGCTGGCATGGTCTTGGACCACTAATAGCACTACATTACCCTCTGAACACTAAAGGGTGCTTGGCAATACTAGCAAGTCATGTGAAACTGTACATGTTAACACTCCTCCCTGACGGTAATGGTACCCCATCAAAAGGATAAAACCTCACCTCACTTCGCAAAAGTGGTGCATGAGTAGGTTCAGAAGCACAACAGATTCTGGTGTCCTTCCCTGGCCCGCTAACTAACCTGATCTAAATTAAACTGGAGCACATCTGGCAACACTTGTATCGGCAAGTTTACCGTGCTGACCCACGACCACACAATCTGACCGCTGTACTGCTGCAGTTGGAAAAGGAACGAGTGCCTCCAGATACCTTACGTCACCTAATACAGTCCATGCCACAACATCTCATGGGGAAAAATGTGATCCCAGATCACTTTATGGTCAGAACATGAAAAAATACTTGGCAAACAGTGGAACGTTACAAATCTGTCATGGGATAGTGGGAGAAAGCTTGTTTTGCAGGTTTGATGTTTTTACCAGCTGGCTAACGTTAAGTAGCACTTTACCGTTCAGAATTTAAAAAGAAAACAGATTATTTTTTACTGTCTGGTAAAAGGTGCTAGGCTATCAGGTTACAGATGCTAGTTTCTCAGCAACTTCAGTTTAGTGTTTGTTAAACATTTATCACCTATGTGAACAAGGAACTGCACCTTAAACCTATTAACTGGTTGTGCTGCTCTTGGTAGTAAAAAGTGCAATCAAAAATTTGCGATACCTTGCGAGGAGCCGCTGTGGAGAAATTTTGGCCCACTTTTATTTGCATAATTGTTCTAACTGGTAATATGAAGTGCCTGTTTAAAGTCTTGCCACAGCATCTCAATAGGACACAAGTTAGTACTGTGACTCGGCCACTCCAAAATCTTAATTTTGTTACTTTTGAAACATTCAGAGATGGATTTGCTTGTGTGTTTTGAATTATTGTCCTGCTGTATAACTTAAGCTTAATGTCACAAACTGCCAGGTGGACATTCGTCTGGCGGATTTTCTGAGAGAGAGCAGAATTCATGGTTTCATCAATTATGACAAGTCATCTAGGTCCCATAAGAGCAAAGCAGACCCAGACCATTACACACCGCTACATTCGGCATGATGCTCTTACGGTCTAATGAGGTGTTGGCTTTAAGCCAGATGTGATGGGACCCCTGTTTTCCAAAAAGTTCCAATCGCAAAAGTCTTTTGGGTCATCTAGATGTTTTCTGGCAAATTTGAGACAAGACTTTCTGGTCAGCAGTGCTCTGCACCATGCAACCCGCCAATGGACGCCAGCATCTTACCTATTGTG
Organism: Semaprochilodus insignis; assembly: GCA_034552555.1. Lineage (NCBI taxonomy): Eukaryota > Metazoa > Chordata > Actinopteri > Characiformes > Prochilodontidae > Semaprochilodus > Semaprochilodus insignis. Next base: position 12,823,091 of record CM067476.1, on the reverse strand, counting down.
AAACTGTGTACAATGACCTCATGTGCAATTGTGTAAAATAACTGAGGGAAGGAAGGTCTGCAGTTTATTAGATGTTCCTCCAGGTTCTTTTGTAACCACCTGGTCGAGTTATTGATGATGGTTGGTAGATCAGTAACTCTTAGGAGGGTGTTGCTGTGTTTTGCTGGATTACCAGAGCCTTAGGAAAGGTTTTATATCCTTTTCTAGATTAAACCCAGCATTTGGTGTTTACTTGGGTTATTTTTTTCCTAATATTAAAAATAGTTTGATCTGAAACATTCAAGGGTGACAAATAAAGGGAAAATGAAATGAAGGGTGATTTACTATCTACTTAAGTTCATGATAAAATTGAGTTTGCTGCAGGTCAGTACAGTTACTTCCACTTACACAGTACATTCTATAGACAACTATTATATCAAACATTATGAAACATTTGTTATATTTATATAAGGGAAAATTATATCAAATTTTTATTTGCCAATTACCCAATTGCAATTTTTTTTATTGGTAAGCCCAATAGCACGACTGCAGGTGGTAGATGGGCTGGACTGAGTGCTTCTGTAACAGATGGAATTTTCATACGGTCTTTAGAGAATGCAATTAAGGAAAAAAAATAATAATAAAAAAATAATAATAATTCGAGGCAGTGGCAGTTCTGCAGACAAAAATGATGAGAGATCTGAACAGAGGCTGAGCAACAGATTGTTCAAGTGTGAAGAGCAAAAGTTGACTCGAAAAGCATACCCTGGTCTGATGAATCTTGATTTCTGCTACACCATACAGATGGTAGGATGAGAATTTGGTGCCAACAGTGTAAAAAAATGGACCCAACCTGCCTTGTGTCACAAGTCCAGGCTGGTGGGGGTGGTGTAATCATGTGGGGATTGTTTTCTTGGTACACTTTGACCCTGTTAATACCAGACGTTAATACCAGTCATACCTCTTTGAATCTTGTTGCTAACCACGTGCGTCCATTGATGGCCAAAATGTACCCATTTTCTAATGATGCACCATGTCTAACAAAAAAATGCTTCAAACTGGTTTCATTAATATGAAAAGGGGTTCAATGCTCTTCTGCCGCCTGCCAACATTACAGAATCCATGCCACAATAAATTCAGCCTGTTTTGAGAGCAAAGGGAGGCCTTACCCAGTACTAGTGTACTGTTCCTAATAAAGTGCCAGCTGAGTGTATATACACACACAAAATGTAGGTCAGTAGCATTTAGGTCAAGGTTTATGCACAAGTGTTTTGAGCCAGAGACAAGCACAACATGTATGTAAAATGTGTGCTGTAAAGTTGTGCTTATATACTTGCAAAGAGAATGCTTTGGGTCTAGATGCGTAGATGTACACATTACGTACAGTGTAGGTAGGCTGGGTTTGAGGAAAGGATCACTGTCTGCTCCGTTCACTGCTTTAGTCTTTCTGGGTTTGGATTCTCCATAAGGAGTGGGGCTCTGTGAGGCAGGGGTATTGGGGGGTTTGCGCTTTGCTAGCAGTTTCCGCTGCCTCTCAATGTCTTCCCTCTGCTGGTTCACCCACTCCTGCTGTCTGCACACAAAAGTTACATGTACACTTAATTCAGGTTAGAAATATGTTTGTATATATTCAGCTTCTAACGGTTTAAATCCATCCATTTACGGGCTCTTTTTGGCACATAGCGCCACAAAAATGTCACAACTGGATCTTAAAGCCCTTTAAAGTAATTTCAAGGTTCAAGTTCAAGGTCAAATTTTTGTTATAGTAACGCAGGTCATGTTCAAAGTGTTGTTACATTATTTAGTGCTTCTGCCTCGATGCTGCAGAAGATCCGGTCTCCACTCCTTGGGAACTGTACGTGCCTTTTGCTTTCAAGACATTACTTGTTCATTCAATACTGCCATGTTTACTCCTAAACACACTTGGATTTAAATGTTGTTTTAAAAGACTTTTGCTTACTAACGCAAGTCATGAATCATACACTGAGCATTCATATTCAAAGGTGCTATATAAAAAAGAATAGTTATTATTGTGTTATTATAGAATAGTTATTATTATTAATATATTTTTTTAAATTAAGTACGACAGCATGATACATATGTGTGTGCTCCCTTACTTGACCAGGTTTTGAAAGGCATATCCGTCGGTCCACTGCTCTGTGTATGACGCTCCGTGTCGGACTGTGGTGAAGTGGCCGAGTCGCAAACGGTCCTGCATGCTTTTCTCCCGACATGACTGTTTCTCCTGCGTACTCTAACAGAACACCAAGGTCACACACATCAACATAAACATCAACAAGCATTCTCAAATCAACAAAATGCAACAAAAAAAATATTCACTGCTGCATCATGAAACATCAATCTGTGGGTGTTGATTCAACAATTCTAGTCAGAAATAGCATAGCTGTTAGAAATCTTAGAATCATCTAAAATTGTTTATTAAAATATTCAATTAAATATGCACTTTTCTGAACAAAAAAGGTTCTCAGTCTCTTTACAAAGGTTAAAAACAAACACTGTCAAAGTTGTGAACCTGGCAGCACATCGCTGTTTCTGATGGCTTTGTGCTCCAGTGTAGCACAAGACTCTGCACACAGGAATGGCAGGCAAACCTAAAACGCTTCTGTTGTTGCAGTATTTTTTGTGAAATATAAAAGAGCTCTTATATACACACCTGTAGAGCCGAACCCGCTCAGAAAATTTCCCTTCAAATTCATTCACTTTGAATAAAGTGTTGCATTTACGTCCAATCATTTTTCTTGCACACACATTAAGCCTAGCTTTATATACCGCACTGCTGACCCGTCCTAAAATATCCTCTCTCATCCTCTCAGAAAACAGGCTATTAAGAGTCAGCATTTTTAGGAATTTTTAAAAATGCTGACTCTGACACCCACCATCCCCCATCAAACAAGGTATGTTCAAAACACCTTAAAAAGCAACACATTTAAAATAATACTATGAACTATGAAAACAATAATTCACAGACTATGGCTATACTAAAATCCAATTAATCAGGGTTAATTCTGTTTGTTTTTTTATTCCATTAAAACATGCATTGTTTTCTTTTCACAGAACATGCAATTCAGAAATCTTAAAGTACTAATGATACCTACATCTGGATATATATTTATTCATTTGGAAATAATTTATTACTTATCACAGTACCAATAAATATGGTCATGCTGCCCACAAATATGTACGTTACAAACAAACTAGTAACATATTACAGTCTTGTTAAAACAAAATCTGTGTTTTATTAAATAGCTGATCCTAAGAAATGTAACAAATACCAAAATAGTGATTTCAAATACCGACACCTTGCACAGTTAACCAACTGTTTGCTTAGCTGTGCGTATAACGAATATGAGTCACACAAAAAATAACTGAATCATGGTGAATTGTGGTGGAATTCATGACACCCTTATTCTTAAAACTAAATATAACCAAATTTTAGTCAGGAGACGGACACCCTTGCCAAATGTACGAGCAACCTACCTTCTCAATTAAGAGTTTTTTGCTCATGGTAGTGCATTTGTTCAGTCGCTCCTTGTATCTTTCCAGCAGCTTCTGCTGTTCTTCAATCTGTCTCCGGAGGTCACAGTTAGCCTGAGGAGAGGTATATTATCAATGTATGCTAACAAGGGTGCCACTTCACATATCTATGTGTCAGAAAGAGCTAAAAGAGATGAGGAGAAAAACAAAAAAGCAAAACAATATTGTTCACTACTGAAATAATACTGTTCACATTTTTGTTTTTATCAACTTACCACTCCTCTAACATCTCTAATATTAAAGTTAAATTGTTTCTTACCCTGAGCAAATCATCTATTCTCCCTTCTTTTTTCTCCAGATCCAGATTCTTATTGCTTTCAAGTGCAGCGAGTTTCTGCAGTGTCAGATCAGTCTAAGAAAAAAAAAAGATACAAACAAAACAGAGAGAGAAAGACAGAGAGAGACCAACAGAGTTACTACTGAAGTCAACCTGAAATTAAAATGGATCTTTTACTCCCCTTGTTAGTTTGTCACATCATTCTATCATATGAAGACTTCATGTTTTCTTGTAATCTTACTTAAAAATAAATAGTTCTGTTTACATCAGGCACCAGCATGCAGGAAAGATAACAATCATTAACACCATGTCCAATCTACCATCTACCAAATCCATGTGAATGTGTCTAATTTCTGATTTGTGAAACTACGCTGACTTTAAAGACAGCCAAGTTCAGTTCAGTGCCATGATATATCGTCAGTGTAAAGCACTCTGTGAACAGGTCATGCAACTTTGTTCTAGGTGTCTCACCTGTACATTTCTGCTGCTGAGCTGCTTTGGGTATGTCGTGTGATCAGTGAAACACAGGCTGGTGGGTGAGGAGCTGTTCTGTCGGACCTAGAAGAAAAAACAGGAAAAACACAATGTGCTGCATTATGTTCAACAAGGTTTTTTCATCGAGCAACAGTTTGCACAGATACTCTCCCAAACACTTACAATAGATCCAGGTGCAGAATGAGAGCCATGTGGGGAGCGGAGGACAGGAGGAATGCCCCTCACCGGACTAGAGCCATTTCCACCCTGCAACTTCAGAAAAATATATATATATCAGTCTGTAAGTAATATATGAATAACATTACATATGTTCAAAAACGACATTCTGCATGACATACGGAATTATTCGGTCAGAAGTTTCAATGGGGAAAGTGTGGTACGACCAGAACACTGCTGCCATTTTAGTTCCATCCGAATCATTCATCATCAAAAATTCATCACTGTGCAGTATCAATCCATACACCACATTCTACGCACAGATGCACAGCTATGCAAAGCTTAAGTACATCCCAGTCCCTTCTGTTCTGTGTCAAGACCCCCCTCGCCACACCACTTTTGCAGAATACTAACCTATTTTTTTTTTTTAATCATGATGATATATTCTGATTATCTTGCTGGCCTAATAGTTGGAGAGCTGACCAGCTACTGCACTATACTAACAGTGTGGACTGTCATGATAATTAGACTCTCTACTATTGACGTACCAAAATAAATATTATTGACCAATAACAAAATACAGGCTGTACTCAACACAGCCAAAATGTATATTTTTAATATGTTACATTTCTTTATTTGCCTTTTCATACATGGTTGCTGTCCAAACAAAAAATAGCTCATCAGTTGTTTTGCTTTATTCTGTTTACTGAATGGGATGTCATCTTTAACCAGTAAAAATGCCCTGAGTGCTGATACTTAACAATGACCACAGATTACCTGTCTAATGTGCTTTTTCCTGCCTCATATGTCTTTCAGTGGCCCTACTTTTTTATTTTGCTGCTTCTGGTTGTGTTCTTTTCTGCTGGTTGGGATAGCAGTTCTTAATTTTCTGTCTTAGATGTTTATCAACACTTTTGGATGAACGCTGCTCAAAGGCATCATGCGTGGTATGCTTTCCTGGTTTCTCTGTGACCTCGTATGTCTGTAAAGACTTCACCCTATGTTTTTTTCTTCTTTTTTTTTTTGACTATTTTAATAAGTATTATTCGGATTGTAATTTGGACATCAAACAAAATCCTGAAATGTCCAGAGAACTTACCTTGTCAAAATAGTACTTATTAATGTGATCAGGGTCAGGTTGTGTGCTGGTGCAGTTCATCTTACTTCATATTAAAAGACATAACTGTTCATACTGCAGTCAGTCATGTTCCACTTGCTTGTACTGAAGAGTTATTTTTCTTTGCTTTTGAACGATACAAGCTAAGCAATGTGACAAGCAGTGCAGACTGGACTGCTTCTCTGTTATCATTTCTGACACCTGACTAACTAACATTTAAAACTAATGCTGACTGAACAATGACACACACACACACACACACACACACACACACACACACACACACACACACACACACACAAAACACACACACACAAAACACACACACACACCCTTACATCAAAATAATCGCTGATCTTTGCCCCTCGGCCGGAAGACTTCCCTGAAAGAAAAAAATATATATATTGTACCTCAGACAGCAAAGAGAAATCAGGAAATACTCTAATTAAAATTAACTTACTCTAAGCAAGCATTAATGTAAATAAATTAAACAGACTCATTTTAACCTCACTCTCCTAACTACAGAATGTCATACCATTAATAACTGATTATACGCCAACTGGTTTAAACCACACAACGTAACATGTAACAAAAAGAGCTACCACTGTTAAAAGTTTAACCTTGTTTGTGCAGATGTTTACACATGCACTGTGTGCTTACAACTAAACCTAATAAAAGTAAACAAGCTGTATTAGAACTGTATTATTTTTGTATCCTATGGAAGTTTTTTTGCTCATATCTGACCTTTCTAACTCAATAGTTCACACTGGTAACTGAAATCCATCATTAATGTGAAGGAGCCTGTACCATGAAACGACCTTTATCAATATTGCCACGTGAATATATCATGTACATCATGAACAACAAGCAAAGTAACAAGCAAAGTAAAACATGACAAGACTTAATCACAAAGATAAGCTGGTCTGAACAAAAGATCAGAACTACATGTCCATACAGCTTTGAAAACATCTGATCTGTGTCACATTAAGGTTAAAACCCATCACTTCAGACCAGTCAGTAGAATGTTAGACAAAAGGCAGCTGCCATCACCTACATGAGGTAAAATTATTTTCTGCTCAGTGAATGACATGGAAGCATGTTAATATCTCTTCTTACTTCAGCTATCCTGGCAAGTTAGCTGTATTCCTTTAGACTTCAGTAAATATAATCTTTTTGTTCATTTAAAAAAATAAATAACGCTGATAGATATTACACATTAAACTAACAACACATAAAAATACTCTTTCATTAAATATTGTTATCGACCAACAACAGCTGTTGTTGCCCAGCTTATGTTGATAATTTTATGTGGTTTCTATGTTAGTATGTAGTATACGTGTTTTACTACTTAATACTAATTATTTCAAATGACAGCGATATATATAATGGCTATCTATTGGGATGAAAACAACAGGGATGATTCGCTACAACCACATTAAAGCCATGTTACCCACTCACGGCCCTGATTAAATATTAATCAAGCAAGTTACAGAGACTAAAAAAGGATATAAAACAAGCTTTGTCTTATTACACTGGGTGTTCTTAAGCGCATGACAAGAAGGAAGACCACACCTTGGTTGCTCTCTGTCTGGTTGTCAGCTTTTCTCTTTCTTCTCGATGACTCAGAGTGCTTCTTCTCAGGTGTCTAAAAGACAGAAAAATAAATCAGTCCTTCCCAACTCAGCCAAAACCCATTCAAAAAAGACCTTAGAGAAATACATCTACTATTTATCAATAAACAAGAAGCAAGAAATTAGTGTTTTTTTTCATGAAATAAATTATACTGGACTCAACTATTTTTTTTTTTATTTTGGGATTCGTTCTGCAAAATATACTCTGTCAGCACATTTCTGTACTGTAATTTATGCTTTTCCATTGCACCATTAAAATGTGGAAATACAGATCATCTCAGCTCTGCCACGCTCACTCACAACACCACGCTTCAGTTCAGTTTGGCGGTGGCAAGAGAGGCAAAATAATCACAGAACCTGTAAACCTTTTCACAGCCGCTCCTTTGTTTATTTATACACCACTACAGCTTAAAAAATGAAGTGGGTTAAATTCTTGCCACTCCAATCCGCCGGTTAACGTATCCATATACTTCTACTGTGCGTCTTTTCAGCATGCAGAAGTTGTATGTTCCTTGTTTGAACCGAGTCCAAAAAAAAAATTACTCAAGTTATTATTCTAGCTCGGAGTGAGCAGATAGTACAGTAGATGGGCATGCACTTTTCCACCCCATTCATGCTTAACAAAAAAATCTGAATTTCTAAAAAGCTATATAGAAGCACACCATTCCTGATCAGACTGCTCTCAACAAAGCTCTGAATATTCGCTTCTGATTGACACCAAATCTTCGGGGCCCAAAAAGTGGTCAACCCTACAAGCAACGCTTTGCTCGAAAAAAATAATTTACCTATTCCCCTGCCACTCTAAATGTAGCAGACCAGCCAAGACATATTTGTTATTTGAACACTGCACTGGAGCTGTAAGGCTAATGTTGCTAACTAACACAAGTTTATACTACACCAATTAGCACTGTGAAAACACATCAGGCTGTAAACATAGTCTAATACAAACACACTTGTAAAATCAGACTTGTGGTTTACAAACTGATCTATACAAAATGGACAGGAAATAGCTGAAATGCTGATGATTTGTTTGTAAGTATATTTACATATTTAAAGCAAAAAGATAAAAAGCAAAAACATAAAATACTGAATTTTGTGCATAATACTAAACTTGGGTTCTATGTTGAACATCCAGCAACGTTTAAATGGGAAAAAAAAGGAAATAGGACAAAACAATTTAAAAAAAAAAAAAAAAAAAAAAAAAAAGAGAGAAAATGTACTTTTCCTTCTTCTCTGAGTATTGCCTGGGCCGGTCTTAACGTTCCAATGAACATGTTTTACTGACAGCCTTCTATTACTCAAACAAAATTCACCACATTTAGTTTATATTACAGCATAGAATACGACGTTTGGGGCACCGAATTGTAAATGTACAAAAGCCTGAAAACAGCAGGGTCAACACACAGCCCTGAGACAGTGAAGTTGTGTTTTACTTTGAATTGCAGTCAACTCACAGATGTTTAGGATTCTTGAGACTGTTTTGATATATATCGGGCTACCTGCCTTACATATACATACTGAGCATAACGGTGCAAACAGTGAGAATCCATGCTGCAATACAATTTGCATTCCCCTTTACACATCAAGTCCTCAGAAATATAAAACACATGCAGAAGATCATACAAGCATAAGTTACATGTACACGCCTACTGACGAGGAGTTTGTAGATCACTCAGAAGTTCCAGCACCAGATAACTTATTCATGGGCAGAATGGTAGGTTTCTTAGTTTTCCAGCGGAATTAAAACAAAAGGCAAAGATAGAGACTGTGGTGAAAAAAACAGTTGCGGCTGCAGGCTCTGTTGTTCATCTATAAGAACAGGCAGAGCAGGTTCGGCTCCAGCCTTCCAGTTAAGGGTTCACGAATAACCACTAGCCCTCTGGATGAAGTTACTGAAACTGTCCAGTGAAATCTGCTCTACATATGCTGGTTGTGTCGTCAACGACACCACTGTGTCCATGACACACTGAAAAACGTATCCAGTTTTCATTTATTAATACCTTAAAGAAGGCAAAGACGTCGTCCACTTTACAAATTAACCTCAGAGCAGCTTACGAAGGTGTTCATCTTATGAAGAAGTTTTAGCTTTAGCTAATATTGATCAGACTCAAAGGGGGCGGAGCCATGTCGGTCTTGTTATTTGTAAGAAAATGTTAACGGAGGTTTTACCCAATATTAGGACCATTCATGTTATTCATGAGAAATACTAACGAGGCGCAGAAGAGATTTACTACTTTGGAAAGATATGCACAAAACATACATTGTACACGCATTCTGTGGGCCCAGAGCAGCCAGATTAGCTTAACTAGAACTAGCTCAACTAGAACTAGAACTATCTTAACCAAAACAGATTTAGGTTCCCTGGGGCTTTAACTCTCAATATACCCAAATGACACTTACTGAATATGCAGGAGAGCCTCCTCTTTTCATATCAGAGTTCTACATGAGAGAGAAAGACAGAGAGACAGAACAGAGGAAGAAACAGAATAGAGAGAGAGAGAGAGAGAGAGAGAAAAAGAGATCAGTAGCACACAAAACAGTTATGGAATAAATGAGAAACTGTTCCCAGTATATAGATGAATAGCCACTATGTTCATTTTGGTTTTGGCACGAGAGGGAGGGAGAAAGAGAGAGACTCACTTCTGACTCTTTGTCACTTGACGAACCCAGGCTGCCAAAGCTGTGGTTGGAGCATTCGTTATTGTTTAACCCCTATAAACATGAACAAACAGGCAATCTTAGATTCGCTTTTAAATCAAAGTATCGTTTACCAGAAAATCAACTTGAACAAGTGAAAACATTATTAAAAAAAAATCTGGCCTGAGTAATTTTTTGTCTTTTCAAATAGGAAATCAACAAAACTTGAGCAGGGAGTTTAAACTTTTGTAGTAATGATTCAATTTTCAGTACTGCGCAAGAGAGACACACAAACCTTGGCCCCTCCGCTGGTACTCCCCGTGCTGCCTCCGGTGCTGCCGCTGACTGCCCCCATAAAGCGAGCCTCCAACAGCTCCTGTCGGCGCGGGTCCAGAGATTGCAGCTCCTCCATACCTACAACATACACACCAGTACATGTTTAACTAATAAATAAGGGGATTTAACACTCACACCCAGCCATACTGAGTTGAAATTTTTTCAAACAGGCTCATTTTCCGACACCGATATACTGTTATTCAACAAAATGGACAAACCAGTACAGTGGGCAGTTGGCACATAATTAGCAGTAATCTAAAAGCCTGAACATTTTGTCAACACTTTTGTCCATTTTGATTAATGACATTTAAGCACACAATGCTCATTAGTGCACATAAGCTTCAAATACCTGTTAGCTTCATTAGTCTTGTAGCTCTGGTGCAAAATCAAAGACACAAAATTCAGACACCAAATATGTCCTGGCTAATTAACTACATTTGGCCCAAGGTGGAAAACTGATTTTTGGCCAATTAATTTAAATTGTTAGCTTGTAGCTCTGTGTGTGAGGAGTAGACTTCTGGTAAAGGATACAACGTGTACCAAAAACACGAAAAAAAAACAAAAAAAAAAACAGTAGGATTCAAAAGGAAATGGAGATAATCTAAGGAAGGAAATGGAGAGAATCTAAGTGGCATCTGACTTGAGTGCTTATATGTAAGAAAATCCCTTTCAGTGCAACCTCTTTTCAGGACCTGAACCCTACTGTAGTGGAGATGAGTGCAGAGCGACCACCCTACATTTTTACCTAAAGCTTCTTTGAATGGTTTACAAACTACTTGATTTGCAGGACTAACACTAAAATAGTCCTATACCCCACCTGCCTCATAATTATTTAGTATAGTTATAAATAAGAATGTGCTTTTAAACAAATTTTGATATTTAAGTATCCGTGCAAGTTAATTGGTTACCAATAATGGAGACACATAACAGAAAAAATCTACATAAAAAGAGACTCTGGGGGAGAATTATGCAGGACAGTATCGACAGCAGGTCTTGTGTTGGAAGGCCCCCTCTTTAGAAGGAAATAACAGAGCTAACCAACACAATGACGGACCCTGATGGAGACTCAATGGAGACTTGCCTCACAGGTGGTATTTTCTACTCAGTGGACGATGTTTGACAGAAAAATGTGTTTTCACTTTTCTGACCTAGCCAACACCAGCTAATTACCCTAGTTAATTACAGTCACATCCTTCCTGCCTTCTGGGCCATGTCCTTAGCAAGGCACTGATTTTAAAGCATTTCTGTTTCATAGTAGCGAAGTATAACAATAAAACATACAAATATACATAGGTAAATACATCCCAATGTGAATGAAATTGCCACATTATGGTCCTGTTTAAAAACCATTGCACTAATTGAATTAACTGTCTGTATACTTTCTCATCTTCTAGTGACAAAACTAAATGAATGATGAAATGACAAATTGTTATTTCAGAATTCGGACACTCTGTATCTGTGGACATCCCAAGTTATTTCAACTAAGCTGAGTTGGTACATTTTTTACATGTTAATTAGGGGGCATTTTTAGCTGACAAAAGTGTTGAATATACCTTTTCCCCTTTACCCCTGGTTATTTCTGATACTCTAATCCTAATTACACTGAGAACTGACCTCTCAAAAACTCTTAACTCTTTTTGATTTCATGCATATCAAGAAGAACCTTATGATATAAGTATACTGTATAAATAGGTAAGTTGCCCAGCCCTATTACATTTACTGATATGGTATAGTTTTAAAAATACAGTATAGATTTAAACTCTGGCTTTTACTTGAAAACGAAAGTGAAAGAAAAGCTACCACTTGCCATTGGGCTATGTACGATGCCATGTCTACTTCACATTCTTTGTGAGATCTACAGTATCCTGATCACCCAGCTGATCATAAGCTAAGCTTTTTAACCCATCTGAATTGAGGTTAAAGTCAAAATTAATTTAGATTTTTCTGGTTAATGATCATCACATGATATCTCTAAAATTATAGAGGTATTTTTTTTTATCATTTGCAATCACGGTGACATCCCATATACAAGAACTGAGCACAGTACATTCTGACACCCCTGCACCTGGGTTTCATTTTAAAGTAAAGCTACAGTCAATTATAACTCTCAAATATGATTATAACTCTCAAAGTACCCTCAAACTGAAGAAACAATCCAGTCATCTGTGATATACATAACTCTGCATTATTAACAAACAAAAAACCTGTTCTAATAGAGTCATCTTAGCTTGTAACTAATTTACATACAGAGTGGTATTCTTCCTCGAGGAGTGGCACAAATTCAAATGTTCAGTAAAAAGAAAGGGACAAAATGGCCCCTCAGTAAAGATGAACAAATACACACAAACGACAGCGTTTGCAACATTTAGGACATACGAAAGACATATGAAAAGCTTCAGCGGTGCCTCATCTCTGGCTGCAGCCTCTGCAAACCTCGGCCTGTCTGACACACCCGCCATGGCAAGAATCATGCCAAAAAGTGCCCGCAGCCAAAAGATCCCAAGATGGAGGATGTGTGGTGTCGTGGCGCATATGAAGGTCAACAGGGCAAGAGGAACACCGCCGGCAGACATGGCACACTCACTCGTGCACACACAGATGAAAATTCTCAAAGAAAGGATGAGCAGCACCCGAAAATTCTCAAGGAAAGGATGAGCCGCACCCGGAGTAAGAATCCTAAAAGCTCATCATCCTCCTCTCAGAACAGAGGACAAAACGTAAATTTACTGCAAGATGCCATACTGAACAGAAATAATTCTTACTTGTATACCGATACTGCAAGTTTCAAATAACCACAGAAAGGGCTATTTCTGTTATTTTCTAAGCTAGAACCAGTTCCAGATCAAACATGTGAACAGGGGGGGCAGTATATGGAAGTCCACCACTGGAAATTGTAATGGTAATTCAGAAGTATTTAAAGCTGCATTACAATTTTTGTAAAATTTGAAAGAGGTAACAGTACCGAGTCCAAAAAGCACATGCTAAATTATGGTAAAATAGTAATTTAATAGGCATCGAAGGATTTTGTGGGACTTTTCTGAGCACATCCAATGTATTTCACGGGCACAGACTTAAAATACGGAACAGCTCAGTGATTAGTTATCAAAGGAAAAATTGACATTATACTGATGAATATGTAATGACGACAATAGTAGATCTTTCACTTGCATCCCCAAAAGACACAGCCGTCGCCATGTTCTGACTAGTTTCTCTTTGAATGCTTTTTCAATGTGCACGTAACTAGGAGTTCTGTAATTATGCGTATCCACCAGAAAGGTCTCCAAATACCCAAGACATACATACTGTAGCTTAAAGGAATACATCAAACCTAATCTAACATGGCTAAAAATAAAGAGAAGATGCGTGAAGCATAAACATGATTTCATCAGGAATATCTTTCCATTGGCTCAAACAGTGCCACTTGCTATCTGCGATCAAAGGCCTATCAGAGGACAGCAGTAAAGACAGAGGCCATCCTACTCATGAACATCAATGTTTTGCGGTCGCTTATTTAGAACTCCAGGTACATCACATTACAAAACTGAACATTTAGTGCATGGACAGTAGATTAAAAACATGCATCTGCTGGACATGTTAAAGCCCAAAGCCACAGCCACCAATCTGCATCAGTTTTTATAGAATTTCAAATGCACCTGCTTATGTGGTTTCTGACACTGCAGCAGCCTCTATTTTATCAGTACTTTCGTAGATGACAGTATCTTTTGTAGATGACAGGATCAGGAGAGTATACTACATGCAGGGTGAAAGTAACAATTTGTAAAACTAGATCTTTTGCTGTAGTTTTAACTACTTTGGTTATTTACATGACACAAACACAGACACACACAGCACACTGTAACCATATATTCAATCCATACTGCTTCAGCTTTCATCCTTACGTTGACTTATCCTGTATTATAGCATTCTATAGGCCCGGTTTGTAGTAGGCCCGGTTTCTAGTCTCGTCATCAGCACATTGTCACTCAGTAATGGCCATACTCTGTTGAGTTTAAATCAGCTGTTTGATTTGGACAGTAAAGAAGTTTCCACTTATTAGCAATGGGGGGAAAAAAAACTTGGCTGCCAAAGTGGTGCATTTTGGGAGGGCAGAAAAGGCCTCGTAGGTCTATTATTATAAACCGTTCTTAAAAAATAAAAAAAGATATGAGTAGATGTTCTGTCCTGATATTACGTTTAAGTGCCAGAATCGGTGCCGATACTGATCCTATATAACGTCAACATGTCAATAGAGCAAAACAAAGCTTTACCTAACGTGGCAGAAACATGTCAATTAATCTATGGCTTGTCTGTACCGTATCTGTTCATAATTCACACTTCTAATTTATAATTCAACAACTAGGCACTTCCTTCACACCAAGACACACAACTTTTAACTGAAGACTGACTGTAACTATAATTTCAGGCTATTTGACTCTTCAAATTCATATCCTCTTAACTTTAATTACACGTTGCCCTTCAAAACGTATAAAACCTCTAACATACAATGTACACAAAAGTTTAAATACAACACAAAATAACATGGGGAAAATGACACGGTGTGACTGAGGGGGGATTATCTCCACACTAACCTTGTAGTTTCGCTACTTTTTTAGTCAAGGTAATATTTAATAGTAGTTCTTGACAAGAACTACTACAACATGGCTACCCGTACGACGTGTTCAGTCTGGCCACCCGTGCGACGTGTTCAGTCTGGCCACCCGGGCGACGTGTTCAGTCTGGCCACCCGGGCGACGTGTTCAGTCTGGCTACCCGGGCGACGTGTTTAGTAAAACAGATGATGTGTTGAGTATGGTTAGACAGACAAGGTGTTTAGTAAAACAGATGATGTGTTAAGCCTGGTTAAACAGATGGTGTGTTTAGTGAAACAGGTGAAATGTTAAGTCTGGTTAAACAAATACTGTGTTAAGTAAAACAGATGAAGCATTAGGTCTGGTTAAACAGAAGATGTGTTAAGGCTAGTTAAACAGATGTGTTAAGTAAAACAGATTTAGTTTTAAGTCTAGTTAAACAGATGATGTGTTAAGTAAAACAGATTTAGTGTTAAGTCTAGTCAAACCGACGATGTGTTAAGTAAAACAGATTTAGCGTTAAGGCTAGTTAAACAGAGGATGTGTTGGGTCTGGTTTAACAGATGGTGTGTCAGGTGAATCAGAAGATGTGTTACGTCTGGGTGAGTATACTTGTAGTGTAGTAGCTAGTATGCTCAGTAAGCCAGTTTGCAAAGCAGAGAAACAACCCCATTAACAAGAGGACACAACTTAGCCGACAGTCTTTTCCACAGAAAGCACGAAAACTTCAGACAAAGTCAGACACAATACATTCATTTCACTAACCTACGGGACCCAACAAGCTCTTGAACTATCCTGGTCATGACATGGCTATTTACAAATCTACCTATTTTTTACGCTAAAATATTCACCTAAGCGTGGTAACATTTTCAAAGCTAATGACACGGCTAGGCTAAGCTAAGCTAAGCTAAGCTAAGAGCCCCTAAGTGTCCAGCTTTGACATCGCACTGAAAATCTGTCGTTCCACAACAGGAATACAAACTTTGAAAACAGGCCCACCTTAACTAAACTTCTGGAAATATATTTTTGCGAATACGGTCATTATTAGGACAGTTAAGCCACATTAATCACCCAGACAGACACGTCGTTGTTAATGTATCTCTAGCTTTGAGATTTGACCACAGCCAACGGCCTCCGACTCGGCTACCGTTCAGGGTCAGATTTCCGAGCATTTTCGGCATCATCCAGCACAAATCTAGGATATTTTGAAAAGGAGGGGATTGAAGGTCAAAATATGATAGATTACCTAATCCACGGGCAGCAGAAGAAGAGATATTTAAGTGAAAAAACTAGAACCGCGGGGTCGGAGACCAAAGATGGCGGTGCGTCCAAACTTGAGCGCAGCCACTCCGGACCCGCTGGAGCCGCTTCACGGTGTTTCGCGGCGGGGAAAAGCGGAGCACAAGCCCGCAGCAATCCGACCGACCTCCCGCTTCAACATCATCCACAGTTCCGGCCCATCAACCCCGCATCGAACCAGGTCTATTCTTCTGATCTTTTTTATTAAAAAAAATCCAAAGTCTGTCCTCTGCTCCGCAGTGCGACTCACAGAAGGATCCGTGTGTGCATGTAACCTTTGCAACTGGCGTCATGCATCTCGGTACTGAACACACACGCGCGCGCACGCACGCACACATGCATGCTCACAAATTTGTATTCCTATTCTTGTGGGGTACTGCCACTGAGTTCTGCTTTAGGTCACTGTACATCGATAATGCTAAACATATGCCTAAGGCAGTCCTGGGGACAATTGGATTTGAAAAATAACTACACATCATCCCACACATATAACCATAGTACTTTAAAAGAAATAGTTGGCCTCTTTGGCTGTTATTTTTTTGTTTGTTTGTTTAATATATAAAGGACCCATTTTCACATGGCCTGGGAAGTCGGGGGGTGCAGCCAAATCCGTGTTTCAATGTTATCGTTCATGTCCCCACAAAATGGCAAATACAAACACATGCACACACACTCGCACAGCGCTATATCGCGAGGTTCACGCACCTATTAGCACAGCACAACATGCCATCGATGCGATGTGAAAACAAAGGAGGAGGAGGAAGAGGAGGAGGCCCAAAAAATCCAAGTGTGCAACTCAGCGCCATGTTTGCTCTTTTCTTCCTGTGCACTACAAAAAAAACCTGTCACTGCTTGTTGCATATTCAAAAATGACTTTAAAGAAATTAGACATAATTGTTCAAACTAATACGGATTCTGCTTGTATTTGTACTTTTTTTATGATATGTGCAACATCATCAGTATCAAATAACAAGTTAGTGTTCATTGAAGGAGCCACAGTGAAAAATGTAGCTATGGCTGCATCTGTTGTAAGCAAGTCATTGGTAATCTGTATAACGATGTTTACTGGTTTGAGAACTAGGAGAGCTCCTCTCTGAAGATGTACCTTCAAGGCGAGAGGAACTTTTCAAATACTACACATGCTTTAGGGTGGATACTTGAGGGCAGGCTGTTGGAAATGTTCTATAGTTTTCCCGCTGGCAAGGCTACCTGATGCAGAAAGAAAGCAGATAGCGAAGGGTGCTTTTAGGAAGATGGACATCAGATCTATATTTGCTATGAGTGGAAATGCCAGCAGTATTATCTTTACTTGTGTTGTGGGGCCTTTATGATGTATTTGCATAATGCATTCTGTATGGCAGGGGTGGAGGATATTGCAAAAAATAATATATCACGGTACTTCAAAGCATTTTCACGAAACACAATATGCATCACACACAGAACACACAGAACATGGGGTGCCACATATAACACACAGAACATAGGGTGCCACATATAAAAAATACTACAATAATAAGAAAGTTATGACAACAGTGATTGGTATTCAATGTTTTACAAGCTGCGTTACACTAAATCCAGGTACATGGACCTAATTTTGCAATCAAACATATACTAAATCATACTATGTATATCTATATACATAGTATATATATATATCTCAATGGTCATATGGTAATATTCACAATATGCTCATAAAAGTGTATTGTGACATAATTTATCATGGTGCCCATGAAATATAGTCATACCGCCTACCCCTACTGTATAGCTACTGTATATACAGAGCACTAATAGACAAATTCTGTCAAATCGATGAGAGTGATGGATGTAGGACAGTGCAAGAGAAACAATATGTCAAATGCTAGTTTTGGGCCAAAATTCTCCTTTAAGAACAGTTCTGGAATTTCTGTCTTATGATGTATAAGTGTAAAAGACAACACATTAACTTGTTTGGGCTGACTAATTGGCTGTAGGTGTGGAAATAGGAATGCTGAATAGCCATTGCAGGGTGGGCCTGTATTTCTTCACTGCAGTAGTGATGAATCTGGGCATTGACAGGGTGCAGATGGCTGCTGTGTGTCATTTATGGAGGCACAGATATGAAGAAAAACAAACATGAGTCATATTGTTTTTCCATCCAGACAAGCCTCAGAGATAGGGCCCCCTACATGCAGCTTCAAGAAGCAGATATTGCAAAGCTATTTTTCTATTACAGTATGAAACTGTAGCTAATGACAAAACCATCGAATGCCATCATGTATTAGATGGCAAATAACAATAAAAATGCAATGATAAATGCAATTCCAACATGCATATTGAGTTGTAAGGAAATAATACTAATGGAAGGCAGATCATGTAATCCCACTCACAGACACAGACACACACACACAGACACGCACACACACACACACACACAGAGGGATCATTTATCATTTCACCATCTGTCTTGAACATACAGAGATGATAAAAAGCCTCTATTAATGGAATCATACACCCAGCTGAGGAAGACTGCTGGCTGTCTGTATGGAAAACTACCAGTTCCCCCAAACACCTCTAGCTGTTCATGCTACAAGCCCTTCCTAAACTTTCCATGTGCTGACCACAGTCACCATGACAGCTTTTCTTTAGTAGGAATTATAGTTGCTGGGTAAATACTGTGTGTGGCATGAGTTGTTTGCGTATTTCAAAGTCTGATTGTGATCAATTTCCTGATCTCTAAATAGTGACATATTAATATATTAATATATATAAAGTAATTGGTAGATATATAGCTGGTGTACTACTATATGGTGTTTTATTTTATTATATACAGTCATTTTGTTGACCTCTTACTTATAATAAGGTCATACTGATCCTCTTTGCTTAATTTTCTAAATACAAATTCCCATCAGACAAAAATTGTTATATTTGTAAAATTATTGCTGATTTATTCTATAGGCCAGTCAGACATGAGAGTTACTTTATTCTTGAACTGATGCAAATATAATTATGTACACATTTGTCTCAAGTAAATTCAATAAAGCAGTTTTTTTAGTGTACTCATGTAATTAATAAGAGCCGTGGCCTTTAAACCAGTCCTCACACAACCCCACAAGACCCCAATGTGAGGACTGGTTCTCTAAGGACTGGTTTGAGAATTTACTTTAAAGCAAATTTACTAAGTATCCCATTGTTCATTGTTTTTGTGACATCAATATATATATATATATATATATATATATATATATATATATATATATAGAGGGGTTGGACAATGAAACTGAAACACCTGTCATTTTAGTGTGGGAGGTTTCATGGCTAAATTGGTGGCCAATCTTCATTAACTGCACATTGCACCAGTACGAGCAGAGTGTGAAGGTTCAATTTGCAGGTAAGAGCACAGTTTTGCTCAAAATATTGCAATGCACACAACATTATGGGTGACATACCAGAGTTCAAAAGAGGACAAATTATTGGTGCACGTCTTGCTGGCGCATCTGTGACCAAGACAGCAAGTCTTTGTGATGTATCAAGAGCCACGGTATCCAGGGTAATGTCAGCATACCACCAAGAAGGACGTTTTCCTCCACCAGCATCACGTAGTGACCTGGCCACTATCCTGCAAGAAGAATGGCTTAAAATCCCTCTGACCACTGTGCAGGACTTGTATATGTCATTCCCAAGACGAACTGATGCTGTATTGGCCGCAAAAGGAGGCCCTACACCATACTAATAAATGATTGTGGTCTAAAACCAGGTGTTTCAGTTTCATTGTCCAACCCCTGTGTGTGTGTATATATATATATATATATATATATATATATATATATGTAGCAACCCATATAAATATTTGTTTATTTGTTTAAGCCTTCAGCAGTTAAGGCCTGTCCATTCAGGTTATAAGAAATGGTTCATCCTGGAGTGCTTTTTAAACATGGTGCAATACAGGGAAGTTAATAGGAACTTAAAGGGACAGTAACAAACACAGCCTGTTTAAAGCAACTTTATGTTTGTGTCATTTTGATGATACACAGATTTATATTAGAAGGGCGTCTCTGTCCAGTCACACACCAGCAACTATGACTCTTCAACTAGCTATGAGAAGAAGCTAGCTTGGGACTCCCATTAAAAGGATGCAAGTCAGTCTCGCAGCCCACATGACTCTTTCTCTGCCCATGTTATCTGTGCCAGTTTTGTTTTTTTTACACATAGAAACAACTGAAAATCACAATATGTAGCATCTATATGCCTGTGTGAGGGTCATGCACGCAAAGGATATATCCTTCAGCTTGTCAACAAATGCATGTTTACAGCAGTCCATGAAGTGTGCGATTTGTATATATGACATATATATTTGTATATATGATGTAACAGTGAAATAAATGCTGCAAATGTAGGGGGACCCCAAGAGCAAAAATATCAATTCTCATATAATGCTGCTTTAAGGGATATGGAAAGGAAAATAATTAATTTTGACTGTTCTTAGTTCAATAACACAAATGTTAAAAAGGGACCTGAGGGTATTGTATGGAAGGCAAAATAAATGTATGGTTAGGGGCCTTTTTGCAGCTGGATTTCAGTCACCACTTATGCTCTTTAATCCTTTCAAGTTCTATTCCTGGACTAAACAGAGTGGACAGCTATATACTTTAGCAAGTTATATATGCTATGTTAGTTTGGACTTATTTATTCATCAAAAAAATTGTATCTTATCTTATTTGGAATAGCCTTTAAACCGACTATACAAGTGTTTTTGTTACTGCTAAATACCGAATACTGAAAAGAGCATATTCTAAACGTCCCATTCCTTACAACATATTTTTGTCAAATTTGACCAGTTAGTTAATTAAATAATTACATTTGAATTATATATTAATACAACAGTAACAACTCATATACATAATAATTATAGAAAACATCCTGGGATGAACCAATATAATGTCACAGTTACTTACCTCTGCAGTTGCAGCGAAGTCCCATAGCGTAGTACACATGTAAGTGCGAATAACAAAGCATGTAATGTTCCATATCTTATCTGTAATGTTAAAAGACATCAAGCACAGGCCATTCTCTCCTTATACAGTCTGTTGTAGTTGTGTGGTCGCTGAAGTACTCTTTGCCGTGGTTGACATTGGTGGTTGACAGCGTTGCACTGGCAGTGGAAACTCACTGATGCTGTGGAATATTACGTCTGGGCTGTGTTCAGCAGAAAAACAGGGCTGCTTATCTCTCTGAATGAATTAGTTTAGATCAGTCTTTTTGTTATATTCCTGAGGATAATATAGTACATTATACACTATACAGTCCTATGCAAAAGTTTGAACAACATTGGCAAATGACATATTTTGTTCAAAACATATTAAAAATAATTTAAAGGGGAATTCTAGGAGTGATCTATCAAAGCTTCTGCATAATTTAGCCACTGACATATAAACAAAGCCAGAGAAATATACTCATTCCTCATTCATATTGCTTTATAGTGGTGCTTATAGGAAACAAGAGTCACAATGTCTACAACACAAATATAGACATTTTATTTATTATCCAAAACCACCAGTAAACCTACACATGTCTTGTGAGTTGTTCAATTTACTGGTCATAAGCATAAAATTGAATAGTGGTCAATACAGGAAAATAAGCATATTTTGGGGACTATTTTACTTTAAAATGATCTTCACATGCCTCTTTTAGGCCCAAAACCTAGTAAAACTCAGACATCAGCCAGTGTATTCATAGGCAATTTATGTGATAACCTTCTGTAATTTAGCCTGTAGAGGCGTTAACCACTTCAGATGTCTGGTTCCCATCACTGCCATTATGAACTATTCTGGGTCAGTAAGTTTCCATAGAACAGAGCAGTTAAATACAGCAAATAAACAGTAAGAACAGATTGAAATGTTTTCTTTGTAGAAGATGTGTTGATGTATTTTCACTGTCACTCGACCAGGGCTATGCAAACCTTTGCACACAACTATATAATTGTCAGAAGGTACAGCTCCTTTATTCTCAAGCGCATTATGATTCACTGTTAAGTGTTATTAACCTCCAGCTGGTCATGGAGTGCCTTCACAAGTTTCTGATCAGTTATTGCCAGTATTTGATAACTCTGTCTTCTCCTGGAATGTGTATTTTTCAATACGCCAGCAACGTTTATTTACTTGAATTGCCACTAAACAGCACAGAATTAAGGTAAAAACATTGCTTGAAATTCAGCTGTTGTACTGTAGTACTGTAGTATTATCATATTCAGACTGTCATTACATTTTGTTTCATCTGCCTTTTGTATTGTGTGAGCATTTCATGGTAACTGAATTAACAGAAATGTTAGTAGATTACTAAAATCTCATTATGTTAACATACGGTTGTACAGTTTGGGCACCCCTGATCAAATTACATTTTGTCTAAGTGAAAAATAAGTGAACACATCCTCTACAGACAACACATTTAAATATGATATTTAAATATGATATCTGAGCTTAACATATCTGAAAAAAATAAATAAATAAAAAACAATATAGAAAATGTGGCATTGCTTTATTTTACTAATTTATTCACTATGTTTAAAATGTCACTGCAACGTTCATATGCTGATTTTAAACAAATTAAATGTATGTTAAGAAATTGTTTTCACCGGTAAAACATTTGAAAAAAGTTGAGCTGTTCACACCTTTACATGCGACTGTATATTTCATTTAACCCTTAAGGGTTAAGATAAGTTCTTAATCTAAAATGAATTGTTCAGTAACTATGAAGCTGAATTGTATAAGTTATGAGAGTGAGGAACTTAACCCCTATGCAGACCCTTATTTATGTCTGAATTTGTGGATTTGGATTATTCGACTTCTAGTCTAAGACTAAATTGCAGTGCAGTGGTTTATTATTGAAAGGCCTTTTTAGTTTTCAAAATCAGTTTCATAAATGTTTTCTTACAGTGTAGTACACTTGTGTAGAGGTGTGTATGTGTGTGTATGTGTGTGTGTGTGTGTGTGTTTGTGTGTGTGTGTGTGTGTGTGTGTTTCTTGGTGGTAGTTGGCATCTGTGGGGTTTGGAAAAGTCCTACTTTAGCACTTAACTGGTGCACATACATGCAAACACACATGCACCTGCTCACCCTTAACCTGATTTGAAGTCACAGGCGGGTTGCCATGGAAACTGCATTGGCCATTTGCATACATCCTCACAGTGACAGACAAAGAGGATGTACTATAGGTCATGGTGCACACACACACACACACACACACACACACACACACACGTGTACAAATATATACATATATTTTTAAAAGTCAGCTTTATTGTCATTTATGCAGTTTCTCCACAAAACAGCAGTAGACAGCAGTACAGACAGACACTACGTACAATAAATACAGACAAATTATACAAAAACTATACGACAAATTATTCTCTAAATATACCACAGGTACAACTATACAACCACTGTACACACAGCAATAGAGAAAATAGGAGAAAACAGATCAGCTGGTCCATAGCAGCAATAATAGTAGAGCGTGTTGTTTATACACAAATAACTAAATGCTAAACTCAAGTGCAAACAGCAAAACAGCACATATGTCCTGCAAAATGAAACATTGCATTCAGAACTCTCTTGTCTCATCATAAATATATGGTATGTTTTCATCACATCTTGTAAGAAACATCCACACACTGATGTCCGTTTACAGTCCGGAGTTTTATTGATTGACTGTAAGAACACACTTACGGAGGCATTCAAAGTTTGGGCACCCCCTGGTCAAAATTTCTGTTACTGTGAATAACTTAGTAGTAATAAGTAGTAGTTCCCTCATGGTGAAAATAACAAGTCCAATAGAAAGTGACAGGAGATTTTCATGAACCATTTGTGGACATGAACTGTCTTGTGGAAGTTCCACATAGTCCAACAATCCCAGGTTGCTTCAAGTGTGGCTGCTGGACTGGCCTGCCTGCAGTCCAGACCTTTCTCACAATGAAAATGTGATAAGCTCAAAATATGACAGCAAAGGCCTGTACAATTGCACAGTTGAAGACTTGTGTAAAAGAAGAATGGCAAAAAAATCTGTTGGGCAGTGCTAGGAGGCTTTATACCCCTCTAGCTGATGCTTCCCGTGGTGACTTTAAACTCATGTTGGACTGATTCAGACCTCCCAGTTCTATTAACCAACATGCTCACTCACAGTGGAATTTGTCCACCACATTTAACCCATGTATGCACTGACACACACACACACACTAGAGGGAAATTGAGCACACTTGCCTACTGCCGTATCCACAGTACCCAGGGAGCAGTTGGGGGTTAGGTGCTTTGCTTAAAGGCACTTCAGTCTGTATATGTTCAGGGGATCAAACCGGTGACCTTCCGGTCACAAGGCTGGTTTCCTAACTTCCATCCCTCGGTTGAGTAACTGAAATGATACACTGGCTATTTTGTTAGAATCTACTTCCTTGTAATTTCACTTTGCTGGTGTACTGAGAAAGATCCACCATCCAAATAATATCTGATTATTTAGAACTGTGGTCCTATAGTCTGAAATTAATCAATAATACATAAAGTAGAGGGTGGCTAATAAACTGTGCAGCAACAGATGGGCTACAGTCTATAATTGTACATTGATATACTGGTTGTGTACAGTAAGTGGTTGTAATAATGTGGTTCCAGTTTGTTCAAGAAGGGGGAGGTTCTAATTATGTAGCAGGGAATTCTATATCAGTAATAGGTCAAAGCACTTTATGGTAAACAGTCCCGGAACTACACTGACCCAAACTGCTGATTGATTTATTACATTTTTATAGCTTAATTAAACTTTTTAGGAACCTACTGACCACAAAACATTATTGTTTACACATACAGCTGTATTCAGAAATTTAGACACCCTGGACTAATTATGTTTCTGAATTTGTATAAATGTATAAATTATTCCAGACACTCTCTAATCTCCTAATCTGGTAAAAGTATTTAAGATTTCTCCTTTAGTTAGTGGCACATTTGGCTTTTCTTCAACTTCTTCAGACAGCACAGGAATTTGAAGATTGTCTAAAACTTCCATTCTATTAAACATTCAGAGAGTTTGCAAATGTGGAATATATTGTTTTACAGGCTAGTGAGATGTCATCTGAAGGAGTTTGAGTGCTGCTAATCATCTTGGCCAGAAGTTTTCCTTCTTTCTCCCCTGATCATAAAAGGTTTGTTTTCAATGTAAAAGTTAGGGTTATGGTAAACCTGTTTTCTGCCTGTGAGAAGGAAAGCCTAATGTATAGTGTTGTTGTTGTAAAGACAGCATTTCTGTGTGTGCAAACTAGTTTAGCTAATCATTTGGCCCCTTATATAACATTGAAATGGCGCCCAGTGTGTGGAGGCAGAAGTTTAATTCAGATTAGTTTCAAAATATGAATGAATCTGGGTCCTATAAACTTCATAAAAGCAGATTTGTCAAGCCATTTGAGGATGCAGGTTCCACTATCTTGGGTTGTATGTAAGTTTCAGCTCTGGAGTCTGTAGAGTTGGGCGAGTTCTCATAGGCGGTGGTGTTTTGGGCTGGTTACTGTGAGTTCATGTATAAAGGACGATAAGGACATATACAAGCAGGAATATGCTCTCCTAACTTACTTAACTCAAAATAGAATGTAGAATATTAGCTAACATAGTTATGTCATGTTTAAGATTAAGCTTTTGCAGTTTTCTAATTTACCCCTAGCATATGGGAGGCAAATCTGGCAAAAAAAAATATTATAATTAAAACAATAAAATGTAAACGCAAACATCTTTTTTCAAAACATCTACATGTGCGAGTTAGCACCCAATCAGTGCTGGGGTCACCAGCCAACATGAAACCCTCCCCACCCTCCCCAAGGGGATATACTTGCACACTGAACAGGGCCTAGAGTGCAGTTGAAATCTCCAGCAATAAGTATTTTACCTGGTAAAGAAGCTGCTGCTGAGAATAATGTAAAAAAAAGTGTAATCATACACTTTTAGTAAGTCATCATTTGGTCTGCACAAATGATTCAGGATTATATCTGTTCATATTAGGAAGCCTTCCACAAAAACAACACAAAAGCCTCTTTGTTTCAAATGTTGCATCCTGGTTGCAAAATACATGGCAAAAAAGGTTAACAAAAAATAATGTAGAACATAAAAGTCATCTTGCACATTTTATACGAGTTTAGCTGATGTGGCACTTGAACATTACTACTCTGAATAAAGCAGTGACACCCCCCAACAATCGATTGATGAGAATCAATGAGAAAACAATTAGCACTGCTGATCCCACTATATAAAGCAGTCAAGCAAGCCAAGTACAGTATTGTCCTGCATGTCCATCACAACAGCTCATCTATGTTTGTTGGCTGTTTGTCTCCATCTCTAGACTTCAACAACGCCTGCAGTCGTCCTCTATAAAAGACATGAAGTTAACACATTTTTTGCATGGAACAAACTTAAATATGGCAAATCTTAGTTTATTAGTGTTCAATTTAACGTATTGGAGAAAATACAGTTAATAAAATATGATTTCTAAAATGTGCCATAATATTTGCACAGGCCACATTTAATGTTTTTGTCCTTTTCAGCAAACATCAGCAATTGTTTGTTCTCTGCAGAAGACCCTGTAGTGTTCTCTGTTTTAACTTACAGTATTTCACAGAAACAGTAGGGTCGCACAATCCTTTGCAAATAAACTGTATGCATAGTGTGATTTATTGCTACTGTCACTTGTTTAGATATTGTGATGTAATACAGTTGTTACCTACACCAACTTATCCCTAGATTTATGTATGTATAGCTTAGCTTATGGCAAGAAGACCCCAACGGGGATATGCAAGGGTAACAAAATATTCAGAAAAACAGATGGACTGTAACTACAAAGTGCCTATATGGTAAGTGAGGCTGATACAATTGACAGTGAGTGTAGACCGGTGTAGGCAGTTGTATGCAAAATTTGAGTTGTACTGATTTTCTCAGTGAAAATAAACTAATATAGGCAGTATTGTGCTTCTACTGCTCACATACAGAGATTTAAATGTAAAACTGAATGTCTAAAGTATGTCTAAATTTTGAGTTACTATTCTAACATTATGTGTAATGGCTTTTAAATCAATATTAGAACAATATTAGAACAGTTAGACGGTTTCTCGAGTCTGGAGCTGTGAATTTGTGAAAATGTCTTTGTCCAAGAAGGAGCAAAAAGATAAATATACTCAGAGTAGTGTTTCCTGCACTCAAATACACAATGTATCAGAAAGCTTGTAAAAACCTGATCCAATATTTGTTCTTCTGTTGATATGGATTTTGTCTCCACTTTGCCGCAGTAAGCATTTACTACTCCTCTGGGATGCCTGTAAACTAGATGTTGTAACTCCCAAAGGTTTTCGATGGTCCTCCACTCTGTAGAATGTTTCAAGTTTATTTGTCATTTGCACAACATATCAGGACATTCAGGCATTGAAATGCTTGTGGTGAAGCTCAGGTTATTACAGCATTAATATACATACTAACTAAACATAATAAATAAAAGAGATACACAAAATACACAACATACACACAAAATACAAAATTTACAGGGACAGGAGGGTCCTAATACCTACAATATATTAAACAGGACAATCAGGATAATCACCCCTCAGCCACCTAGCCGGGGCTTAGCATTGAGCACTGCTACCTTCTGCTCTAGAGCGTCCTTTTCTACCAGCAATGTTTTTCTATGGAGATGATGCAAGCTGCTTGCGCAGCATTGACACCTGTATCAGCTACTTAAAGCATCTGAATTTGCCAGTTAGATGTGGTGTCTTGATTGTGTTACAATCTTGGGGGCATATGGTGCTTTTTGTGAGCTAATGTGTTTGCCTGTTTGTGAGAGCTTGCTTAAAGAAACTGTAAAGGTTTCTCTCTTGTAAGTACAGGGTAGTTGTCCTATTCTCTTGTGTATTGCTGACAGGGAGGTAGCTTTATAATTATATTTTGATTTATGTTAGATGAGTTTAGTTGTCTTTTGTTTCTAATTTACTTGGGCATTAGCTTACCCCCTAAAGCCATATTTTCTTCAGTAAATTTGACAAATGGACTTGAGCAGTTTAAGGCTAGATTTATTGGCTTTATACCTTTGTCCACTGTTTTTCATCTCTCTTTTACAAGGAGATGCCTTATAACTCAAACAAGCAAAAAGAAACACATGCTGACAATTTGTTGTTTATTTGCAGTCTGTAGTGTCATGGTCTGGGAGTTGAGCTGGCATTGGCCTTTTTCTTATGTGAGACCCTATTTTACCCCTATTTTTGTGGTCTAAAGACTAGACAGATCAAACTTGAGCTAAACATGAACTAAATAACAATGTATGAATACCTTTTTTGTTTACTGGGAAACATATAATATTCTGTGTTTGTCCAGTATACTAGGTGCATGGAATGTGAGAGTTTTTGAAAAAGGAGCATATTTATTATCACCAGTATAAAAAGACAAAAATAAGTGCTTTTCATGTGTTTAATGTGTGTAGAATTGCAATAAAACATTTCTCTTTCAACTAGGACTTATGCAGGAACCACTCCTACATTTCATAAAATTTGTATATAATAATAATAATAATAATAATAATAATAATAAGCAAAGAGCTTTTTTTTAACACAAAGCATACACACATACATTACTATATCTAAAATGAATTATAAAATGAAACATTCAAGATCATTGATGAAAAAGGCCAGAACACATTACATTCGCTATATTATAAGTTTACATGTAATACTATACACACTACACATACACTATTAGATACATTTTGCATGCTAGCCCAGAATTGTAGGCAAAAGGTTAGGTTGTTGTTTGGGTCTGTAAACCCTAGTCATACTGAATATGTTCATTTTTCTTAATTTTTGTTAACTAATTCCAGTGTCCAATCTGTTGGCCAGTAAATCTACTGTAATAATTAAAAACATTATTGTCCCCAAATTTGTAGATCATAATCTATTGCCCCTCATGAATCCACATCAGGTTCTACTATTATCCCATCGTCCAAACTTCATCTCAGAATTTGTATAAGTAGATATAAATATCTAATATTTCCTTTTTTAAGTTCCACAAGAGGGATCCTGGAGAAGGACATGCAAACAGAAACATCTGAAAGAGATAAGGCACAATTCAGAAAGTGTTTGATTTGCCATTGAGTGTCTGTCTTTCCAGCTGGCATATTTGTTTTAGTTTATAACAAGATAAAAAACAACCTATTAAATGATCAACCCATACAAAGACTGAGTTCTGTAGAAACACATAAAAGTGCGTGCAGTGATGCACCTGCCTCTACAGAGCAACAACACATCTTATTGAGAACTCAAACAACCCAATACCAGGGCTCATTGTGGGCTTACAAGTGTGCCCTTTAAGTCATGTCCGGGGCTCTCATCATTTAGAAATGTTATTAACACATTATTTAGAAATAAAAATAATACAAACCTTATTTTGTAAACAGGTAGATTGACCTTTTATTTCATTGTATAACTCCTCTTCAAAAACGGAAATATGTGTATGTAGATTTAGGTGGGCTTATTGGGGAATACTCTCCTGTATTTCTATTTGATTCTGTTATGATATTGAGAACAGCCCCCTCTAGTGTGTGTTTGCTTCCATTCAACGTTTTCTTTATGTTTATATGTAATTTATATCACCTGCTGTAAATAATAAAAACAACATTATGCGGTGTTTCTGTAGTTTCTGTAAACAATGTTTGTTATTATTAATAATGTTTATTATTATTTCAGCATGTAACATTAGTGCGTGCGTGCGTGCGTGCGTGCGTGTGCGCGCGCGTGTGTGCGTGTGGGTGTGGGATGGGTGAAACAGTGCCCTCTACTGGTTATGATGTGTAAGTGTCCATGTGGCTGTAAACCCTCCCGGTAGCCGTAGCTCCATCCCAGCAGGCTGCTGCTGTCCGGCACAACAAGAGAGAGAGAGATAGAGAGAGCGAGAGGATAATAAGTTCTCAGCTGCCTCAGCAATAATCCTCCACACTCCGGGTGACACTCAGGACCAGAGGGGCTTCTCTCAAGTGAGTGCGGCTTTATCATTGCCTTCCTCGACATGAAGGGGTGAAATGAAGAGCTGATAAATAAGGGTTTAGAGGTGCTTGCCCCCTCCTGTCTCAGTCTCATGAGCTCTAACTGCCGCAGGCAAAGCTTAGATCATCCCAAAATATCACAGACTCGCTTCAATTGTAGCTTCATCTGCTCACACAGCGGTCTGGCTCTGTGTTTTCATTAATCTGGATAGTTCTAGATCAGATATCGCGGATATCAGCCGGATCCACCGGTAGCCGCTCCAGCTAAGCAGCCTGTACGCGACCGGTATGATGGGAGTTTTAAGTTATTCGGACACTTTTCCTGAATTATTCAGGATTTCGTTCTAATTGTGATCTATAATGGTCCAGAAGGGTCAAATAGCTGTTTCTGTGTCAGTGATATATTCCAGAATCTAATTACCATGTAATATGCATGTGTGTACTATTACAGTACTGTTATTATTACTACTAAATCTGATGTTACTGTTACCTGTCACTGCGTTATCTCGGACGCTGCTGGTGTAACGTTATATAGTCATGGTTATAGTTATTTATTCATTGTGTTTATCTTCATGCATGCTGTCATGCGAGCCGGGCCACCGGTCGGTCTCTCTCTGTAGGGTCTTCCTTCACAGTATGTCATGAACGGATCATTTTGGACAAGAAATAGGCGACTACGTGTTTAAACGAGACGTTGACGTTTTATTGATTGTAAAAAGAGCAACGTTATATGCCGTGATTTTGTACTTTGCCATCGTGTTTAGCGTTTTGCATCGCAGCAGGGCGCGGACTGATCTGCGCTGACGTCACCTCGGTATTTCCTGCACGGGCGCCGAACGACCAGCAGAGGGCGGATGCAGCACAGCTCAATGACTCACTAAGGCCGAATCTCCAATCCCTCCCTACTGCCTATGTATAGGTCTTACAGCTGTGACTGTGCACCCGTGACCTACGTAGTGCCCTACACAGGGCATAAGGAGCCGTTTGGGATTTTGGGAATTTAGGATTCGGTTAGTTTCCAGTCTCCAGACAGTGACCGATGTATTCACAGCTTCAAACAGCAGAAATTCAACCATACCCGTGTAGGACATTTCTAACATTAAACTCTTTATGAACAACAGCAGTTTATCCGGTTTTAATTTAATTTACTGTGATTATACAGTATTGTTCTGCTAATCATTCTTTATTAATACAAATCACTTGGGATTATCTGCAGATACTCAAATGAATAATTCATAAACGATGGGCTGAAATTCAGTTGTTTATCTACAACATTAGGCTTGAGGGTTAGATTTAGTACCTGAAAGCGTTTACATGACCAGTAGCTGCTTAGTCTGTGCTTGTATTGAATGCCAGCAGGCCTACAGACACACAGTCTTGTTATTGTTTAATGCTGTTTTCTGTGTGTGTGTGTGTGTGTGTGTGTGTGTGTGTGTGTGTGTGTGTGTGTGTGTGTGCGTCTTTGTTGTGTGGGCAGAATGTCAGATAAAAGCGAGCTTAAGGCAGAGCTGGAGAGGAAGAAACAGCGCCTGGCTCAGATCAGAGAGGAGAAGAAGAGAAAAGAGGAAGAACGCAAGAAGAAAGAAGTGAGTGTGTTCTGTGTCTTACAGCATATGTGTGTGTGTGTGTGTGTGTGTGTGTGTGTGTGTGTTATATTTCTGTATCTGGGCCAGATCGCAAAAACCATATTGTCTCTGTTTTACTGGTCACAAAAGCAGTTTTTGTTTGGTTATTGTTATAATTCTGTTATTACTTTGTTATTAACATTAGACCATACTATTCATCATTCACTTATTCTTTTCTACAGTAACCACTATAAGTGTTTTAGATGGTTCAGTATCTGCTGTGAATTATTCAGATATCTGTTCAATATTCTCTATGAATGATTCAGTTTACTCAAAGCTATAAATGACTTTGTAACTAGTACAAAATTCTTCTGTTTTTGCAGTCTGAAGGTCGCAGGGACGGTTCATCTCCTCCAAATGATGACTCTGATCTGGAGAGGAAGCGGAGAGAAGCAGAGGCCCTGCTGCAGAGCATGGGCATCACTGATCCCGCCATGGGTACGCCACTATGGCTGCATTGTGGGAAATGTAGTGTGTAGCCCATGTGTCTGCATTTTTAGTTCAGCACTAGAACTATGAGGCTAATATAGCTATCAAGAATTGGATTGGACTGTAAAAAACTTAATAATGAGTGAGTTAGCTCAACTTGAGGGCACCAGAATCCTCCAAATCAGACTTTTTAGTTTAGTCAAAATCTCAAGAACTACTGTTTCTAATTTCACATTTAGGAAAACAATAACTCATTCTTTTCCCAGTTTCCCACTTTCTGGGACTCTTTCTGTCACATAGTCACACTAGGCATCTTCTTCTCTTCCAGATAAGAACAACCTTTGCAACGCTAACTCACTCACACTCTCCTAATGTTGGCTTAAATTCTTAGACCACTGCTCTGTTCCATTGTTACTACATAAAAAAAACTGTTAAAACAACAAATATTTTACGAGTATTCGAAAGAACAAGCGTTTCCCCCAATAATAACTGGAAGTCCAAGGGAAGTAAATGCCTGATGAGATTGTCTGATGAAAAGAATTCCACTTAGTAGGGAAAATGACTGGGATGCTGAACTGAAAAATGTCAGGACTTTTGACTGAACTGAGAGATTTGAGTTGTTAGTGATCTTCAAGTGGAATTAACACAACTTTTTAACAGTGTGTGTAACATTGTGTGAACTGCATGCTGTCCAACTTTACCTTTACTTAAACTGTCACTAACCCTAGAGTCCTAGTATTTTTATGACTGTTTATATCAGTTTAAGGATACAGCTTTGATGCCTGTTGCTACCCAAATTATTATTCTGATCCTTCTGAATGCTGTTTATTTTGTCTGACCTGTAATGTCATATTAAACCACATGTTATTCCTGCATGATTTTAACCACTTTGCATTTTTGTCTTCCCATTTTGTCCTGCATGATCTTCCTTCCCCCCCTTTTTTGATAAATTTGACCTTTTATTGCTTTTACCCGCACGTTTCCCATTCCTGCTTCTCTCCTGCGCTGTTTGTCTTCCCTGTTTGTCTTTCGTTTTGCATATCTGCTATTGGCTTTACATTTTGTTTTGCACTTCAAATTGACCATTCCCCTGTGTGTGCATGTGAGTAGTGCAGCCTCTGCGGGTTGTAACAGAGGATACGTGTCTGTTTCATTATTTAGTCCCCCCTCCCATGTCCCCCTCTGCTAAATCGGTGGGCAGTGAGACAGGCAGCCAGGACTCCGGAGACGGTGCAACAGGACCCAGGTAACATAACCTTTTCATAACCAATACAAGGAGCAATCCGGTTTCTCAACCTAATATTTATCTGCAAGCTTCTCTGAGAAAACCTGTTCACTGGAGAGAAAAGAAGCCAACAGGCAGTTACTGGATTCCAAATTCATAACAATACAGGATGGTAGGATGACTGAGTGAATGTCTTAACAAAGCTGTTGACCCGCCCTTGCCCACTTTGACTCCTCACTCACACCTGTTTCACACAAGTGACAACTCATGGCAGAGGGTAATAGAGGGGATAGCCAGCAGATTATTTAAATGGAATGCACGCCCCCTCAGCAGGCTCGCCGCAGTGAGCTAATCGGTTAGATTCAAACTTTGCAGTACAAATCTTTTTTTGGAGAATTTTGAGCATAATATACACTCACACACACATTTCCTTCTGGATCAATAAAGTGTTATCTTATAACATTATGCATAACTTTGTCTGGTTTGTCTGGCTATAAATTTGATGTAGAACCATGTACCTTTTGTTGTTGTTCTCAGCTAGGGAACCTTCAGGACGCTAACTAACTTAGGTAGAGGTGGAAAGTGATGAAGGTGTGTATCAGCAGTCAAGTGTTGGATTAGATTGATGATTTAGAGATGCTGGTAATTCCCCCAAGGGGAAATGATGAATCCAAGTTTGTTAAAACCGGTTTTGAAACAAATGACTGGGCTAAGATACCCATATAGTTCCCTGAAAAGGCCATGAAATTGGATCTACACCCAGTGCAGGGAGTCATGCAGCTATTCTGTTTTTTATGTTTAATTATTGTATATTATACACTGTTTGAATGTGGAAGCAGTTAATTCATGATCTACATGTTGCATTGCATGGGATGTAGGGAGACATTTAAAATTCAGCCTGGTTTTCATTGCTTTACATTGTTCTAATATCCATGATGATCAGCTGTAGCCAGTAACATGATCTGAATTATCTACTGTTGGCATCATATCTTCATCATTATAACGTTAACCTAAAGCTGTACCATTTTATTGAGTCTGTGCGTGTGATGTTAATATGTAAAAGATGCATAATGCGGGCAAAGATCTCCCCCAAAATCTGCCCTGATGCCTCTGTCTTTCAAATGATTATTTCAGCAAAGGTGGACAAAGTACACAAACCATGTACTTGAGTTGAAGTAGAGATACCCTAGGTAAAATATTCCTTCAGTAAAAGTAGAAGTTCCCCC
This sequence comes from Semaprochilodus insignis, assembly GCA_034552555.1. Classification (NCBI taxonomy): domain Eukaryota; kingdom Metazoa; phylum Chordata; class Actinopteri; order Characiformes; family Prochilodontidae; genus Semaprochilodus; species Semaprochilodus insignis. Next base: position 12,788,503 of record CM067476.1, on the reverse strand, counting down.
CTTTATACCTCCACTTGATTAAAAGTACAAAATGATTTCCCTTGAGTTGTACTTGAAGGTATGGATAGAATGGAAAAAGCATGATTTATTATGGCTTTTCTGGAACAAGACTCTTACTTAATAAACTCATTTTAGGTGTAAAGACTCTAGTGTCACTCTTGGTGCACAAGTCTTTTAATAGAATGTCATAAATTAGTCTGACACTGATAGCTATTAAAATGATCATAAGCACAGAACACTGAAGGAGAACAGCTTCTATTGAGCAGAACCAGACTCTGTCCAACAGGTTAAAACAAGTTTAAACAACAGCACATGCTGTACCTTGACATGTGTGCTTGCTTCTCTGTTCTTTCGTTGTGACATGTTACGTTTTTATGCATATGAAAGCCAAAAGGAAGGACAGATTTTGTATAATGTAGTGGAGGAGAAAGTGAGATATTTGAGTTTGAAATACAGTGGAGTTAAAGTAAAAGCTCACCCAAACTTACATTCTTACTCCTAAAGCTACTTATTTCTGCCTTACATAGTGCAACCTTAAGTGGCTGTATTTAAACCATCATGGCTAATGTATACCTATAAAATGCACCCAGCCTAACCTTTTATTACAAATTTTTAGTTAAAATTGAAACAAGATATGGTGTGTAGCACTTCTGCGGGTCACTCTGTAAAGCCTGAAATAATAATTTAGATGTAAGTGACGTCAGGTCAGATTTCACAGTCATTTTCCAGACCACGTCATATGTCTATGTGGATGCACATTGCAAAGAAGGTCTGGCTCTGTGTTAGGTTTCAAATGCATCAAATGCAAAATCACCACTATGCTAATGAAGATATGTTGACAGCAGTATATCATTCACTTAAATACCCAGAAGTCATGTCTTGGCGGCTAATTAATATGCTGTAACATGACAGTAACATGTCTGGCAAAGCCACTGCCATGAAAACATAACACAAAAAATGGTACAAAAGATACAAGCCATAGTTTGTTTATTCTTTAATATTTCCTGGTCACAAATAATTATGCAGCTTTTTAAGTAAGTAAAAATCAACACACTTCAATATTTACACCTGTACTCAACATAAAAGCCAGTCTGTGTGATGCAACCCATTTTGATTTAGTAATGTATACTAGCCTATGTCTGATCTTACATATCGCTGGTCAAACTGGCCCCTCATCCGACGCCTACCCAAGTGTCTACATACCGACACATACTTGCATGCTGTGTGTGTAAATAACAAGCTGTTTTATTTGTCTAATTTTTGCATTCTTTCTAATGTTAACTCTGTCCTATCTGCAGTGGGGATGTGCTCATGTCTGTATGTGTGGGGGTAAAACCGATGATACAGCTTTCTTTAACAACTTTCCTTTTTTGACTGCATGCATGCTTCCTTCTGTGTATGTGTTTTGTGTGGAACAGGACTCTACACTGGGACTCTGACCCTTCTACTCTTCTGCTGCATTCAGACTCTCAGCTTGGGTATTGCTCTCTGCTTTTCTCTCTAATTCTGTGTGTGTGCTGTTTTCTCTGCTCCAAAACACACTTGATTCAAGCCCCCCACCAATCAGCAGACCCTTAATGAGCTTACAAAGGGCAGTGGTACATGGTTCCCCATAGGGCTGGTACTTTACTCGTCACTACTGATATCAATACTCATACCAAGCGTTTGATACTGAGTTCTGAACCTTTAATGAGAGTTCAAGTTGCTGGAAGTGGGCATATTTACTGACCTCCAGTGATGTGATGAATATAATTTACGAATTACGGATGTACGGAATGTAATTTAGACAGTCAATGAGCACTCTAGATTTTGGATCAAGCACGCTTATTGGTTCATGGATGCTGATAAGAGTCTCTAAACATCAGATACAACCCTTTATTTAATACATTTTCAGCCAATATGGTCTTTAATTATCTTGTTATGTAAGTAAATTAAACAGTATTGGCTCTTTATTAAAAAGGAGAAAATGAAGCTCCACTCACAGTGGATCTGAAGGATGGGTAGCTGTCAAGAAGCCCTAAATGAGAAAAGGAAATAAAATAATTATAATAAATTGCAAATCAAACACAGAAGCTGCTGGTGATCTCCAAACAACGAACTGATCACTCCAGAGGCCTTAACGCCAGTGAATATGTCAGGGATTATGTTTATGAACTTTGGAAAAGTATGGCTGCAGATTTCACTGAACAACTTAAAGCAAGTCTCTTGGCAAGAATAGAAGTGAAAGGCATCAGTGAAAATGTTGATTTTATACTTGTTGAGGCTGCTGTGGAATTTTCTGTTAGTTATGTTGTCTGCTGTTTTCCTAATGCTGAAAAATGAATAACTTGCAACAATGTCTGTGTAGACTGCAGTAGGTGTAGTAAATTAGTGTTTACTCCTTAAATCTCCTTAAATCAAAGCACTACAACTGTATGATCATATTATTATTAAATCTACATTTTTACTTAAAACTGAATGCACCAATAGGAAATCTCACTTTGGAGTTACGAGATTTATAAACCTGGTGTGCTTTTAAAACCTCCTTATTGGTATTTCTCGAAACCGGTCCTCGGGTGGCACGCCAGATGGCACATACTATGCTGGTTTTGCTCTAAACTAGCTCTCACCTGTACCAGTTATTCAGTGTTAAAAGAATAGCTCAACCACACATGCTAAAATGCCTTAGCATGAATAGACGCTAGTAACTACCAGGTTTGTTAGCAACATTAGCTTTTTGACTGAACTATTCCTTTAGTGTTTTGATTTCTGGTGTGTTGGGAGCTGGGATAGAACAAAACTGTGGACCCTCCGGTGGGCTGCTAAGACTGGTTGGAGATACAGATCCACAGTACAGGTAATGGAGGAGTAAGTTTGAGTGAGTGTGTGTGCATGTGTTTTACACCGACTGCTCTTCATTTTCAGACGGATTCCTCTGAGGTTGGGAATGGCTAAAGTGACTCAGGTGGATTTCCCTCCAAGAGAGATGGTGTCCTATTCTAAAGAAACACAGACGCCCACCTCCCACACTCAGCCAAAAGATGGTACAGTCCACTAGCTGTTTGCTATAAGACCTTGTCCTAATTTATTTGTTCTATAAGCTTGTAAAGGTGTGAATAAGTATTGAAGTCATATTTTTGCTCTTTCACAGCAGAAGAAGAAAATGAGGAGGAAGATTTGGCTGTGGTTGACTCTACTCTTGAAACTCCTCAGGACAGCGACTCTCAGAAAGCTGAAGAGGAGGGTAGGGGAATTCTTGACTAAAATAATAGACCCTTAGATGCATCACAGTTATCTTTTGAAAGATTCAATACCAATCCAGAATCCAGAAACCATCTGGTTGCCTTAAAATATTGAGGTTATTGAAACACAGAGTGTAAAGATTGTTGTTCTCTTAACTTCTTAATAGAAGTTCAATCTAAAAATCTAAGACAGGCAGGTGACTGTTTTAGGTTAAAGCATTAAATCATTTTTGCAGCGTATATGTTAAATCCTAAAGACTTAAATCAGTCCAATAAGGTACAATGAAGAAATTACAATTTCATTTTCAGATTTCTGCTCATAGTAAAGGAAATTTAAAATACTAGTATGATCATTAATGGATCAATGAATGATGTAAACTGTACCGAACATTTCTGAAAAATAAACAATATAGGCTGTGTTGTATACAATGCGATATCAGGAGCAAAAAGACAGAACTATCTATTCTTTATCTGAAACTGAGATGAAGAGACATGAAGATGTAGACCTGCATGTGCCATGTGTAGACTGCATTCATATTCAGGTAAATTAAGGTAAATATGGAATGAAATCCATAGAAAGAATTGTTTTGAAATTATGTAATATTTTACCAAATCTATTCTCCCGAACTGATTCTCTCCAGTGCCTCCTCATGAGCTGACTGAAGAGGAGAAGCAGCAGATCCTGCACACAGAGGAGTTTCTGACATTTTTTGACCACAGCTCCCGCATTGTGGAGCGAGCACTCTCAGAACAGGTGGACGTCTGCTTTGACTACAGCGGCCGCGACCTGCAGGACAAGGAGGGGTGAGGAGTGTTTGTGTGCGCTATCATTACATATAGATACTTACATCATCACCGTTGAAATAACAGCTCCAATTTCCAAAATGGTACTGGCTCCTTTACAGGAGAAGGAAAAACATGAATTGCAGTGAAAGTCAATGGAACAAGTTTTTTCCCTTTGTTTGGTCTGTTCATTATTGAAATAATGCTGCAATTCTAACTTGGGCTTGGACAACACATTCTAAAGACAGGGTCAGTTTAGGAGTATGAATGTTGTGAAATTCCTTCTTTCAAATCTCTTCCATTATGTCTCTCCCTTCTTTAAGAGATAAAGGGTACACATGATCATATTAAACAATACAGAGGATCAGGTTAAGCATTTTTTTTTATTTTATTTTTTATTCTCTCCGTGCCAGAAGGCACACAAGGCTTGAACATCGCTCTTCATTCAAGGTGATGTTCGTCGTTTCTGTAACTTGTTGTTTTTTTTTTATGGGAGGAGGTAGTTGGCCTCTTGCCCATCCCCCAAACTTGGAGGGCCAGTGGTTTTCTGTCAGGGTTTTCCTTCCCTTAGATGGGCTGCCCTCCCAGGCTAACAAGTTCCATCTACACTTGCCCGGAGCGGTGGGAAGCCCTATCCACGGTGCCCAGGAGCAGTTGGGGGTTAGGTGCCTTGCTCAAGGGCACTTTAGTCGTTACTGTCGGTTCAGGGAATCGAACCGGCAACCCTCCGGCCTCAAGGCTGGTTCCCTAACCTTCAGCCCACGACTGCCCCCTCAGGTTAAGCATTAGCATAGTTTAAATAGCAAAGCAAACAAACAAACAAACAAACAAACAAACAAACAAACAGCTACAACAACAACAACAGTAATGAAAATAATAATTATTATGATAATAGGCAGGATTAGTCCATGCTAGACTTTGTAACACATTTCCAGGTTGAACTACACAACAACACAACATTACTCCTGCTCTGCATATGTGTGTTGCAGAGAGACTCAGGCTGGGACTAAGCTGTCCCTGAACAGGCAGTTTACAGACGAGCGCTGGTCCAGGCATCGAGTGGTCACCTGTCTGGACTGGTCTCCACAGGTTTGCTATCCAGAGATTATCTGTTCACATTATTCAGTCATATTTAGTGAGTTATTTTGCATTTATACCAAACAATTTTCTTGGACTTCTTTGAGTTTTCTGAAAAAACATGAAATGTTTTAAGAGCTAAAATAAATAGAAAGAGGAATTCATGTCAAACTGATATGCAGTCACTACAGTGGAAAAATGTAAAATGTAATATACGCGTGGCATTGTTTTTCCTTAGAAACACACAGAATTTGTGACAAAATGAAATACAAAACTTCTATTGTTTTCACGACGCTGGACCTCATTACAGAAAGACAAAACTCGTTCTCAAAACAAAATGCTGAATTTGTGCCAGAGTTAAATACAATACGCTGTGAAATTAAACCAAAGCACAGCGGTATTGCTTTTCGCTGTGCATTGCTGCAAACATACATGAGTCATTGAAATGCAATCATTATGGTAAAAAAGTTAAATGCAATGCACAGAGACTACGTTTAAACAGGTGGTATACACAGTAAATGTGCCAAAATGAAAAAGCAAAAGATCCATTTAACTTTGCTTGGCCTTCCAAACAGAAAAAAACAATACATGCAAGTTTACATTTACAAGAATGATGCCTTGAATTGTGTCAGAATTAAATACATATCACCTTGAAAAGCAATCAGCTCACAGCTGAATGGCATTTCACTGTGAGGTGCCTCGAACGTGACAGTGTAATAGAGGTTTTGTATTTCGTTTTGGTACGAATTCAGTGTGTTACTATAGAAAAGCAAGGCTAGGTCTGTATTACATTTCACATTCCTCCAAAGTGGGGATTGCATTTCAATTTGGCATGAATCCCTCTCCATACCCGAGGCAGATAGCTTGAGAAAACACTACTATAAAAACATAAATATACTAAAATACTTTTTTAATGATTTATTTTACTAAACTGCACTCATCACTGAATGAAATAGTTATGTCTTCCCTTCCCCCTCTCTCTTCCTTCCCTTTATATTTTTAATTCCCCCTCTTTCTCTCTCTCTCTCTCTCTCTCTCTCTCTCTCTCTCTCTCTCTTTCACAGTATCCTGAGTTGTTGGTAGCTTCATACAGTAGTAATGAGGAAGCTCCTCATGAACCTGATGGAGTCGCTCTGGTGTGGAATATGAAGTATAAGAAAACTACGCCTGAATATGTCTTCCATTGTCAGGTAACGCTAGATTAGATCCGTTCAGAGGTTTTCTCCTGTTCTACCTTTTCTGTCAGTTATCTCATTCATGCAGATCACACAGATTGCTGAAGTGTCCTCTAATCCAGTGGCTCTCAGTTCCAGTCAGGTGTGCTATGCTGTCTAACACACCTGATTCAGACCGTGATCAGACAACTGACCTGTCTATGCTCTGCCCATGCATATATTATTTTGTAACTTCTGATGCAAGTAATACGGAGCACTGGTAAAACTCTCATTCAACCTAAGGAGAAAGCTTACTGTAAACTCAAAACACCCTTATTTAGAGTGTTATTCAATTCAGGTAATGTTTATGTTGTTAGTGTATGTGGTCACAATGTTACAATACACTGGGTTTTATCTTTGTCTTGTAAACATGGTAACCTGGAGGCCAGTTCTGTCATTTCCAGTTCAGTTGTCAATAACATGGACAAGATTGGTAGTGTAGCAAGTGAAAACACACAGAGCAACTCTAAATAAACACTGTAGCAGTAAAAAAATTATAGTTTACAATGTTTAAGTAACGTTTAAGTGTGCAGTAAATGTTCTGTAAAGCTTGTTCAAACTTACACTTACTGAAAAAGAACAAATGTAGAGCATAGATAAGTCACTGGACTGACCAACTGAATCAAATTATTCAGAACAAGGAAACACAAAAACACAGAACTACATGACTGGACTGAGAGGCATTGGATTAAAGGTATAGTTAAATAAAAAAATCTGTTTGTACAGTTTCTCCAAAATATAGTCGATCAGCCAGGACATATTTAGTGTCTAGATCCCACCTAAGCAAACCTATTTGGCATGAATCAAAAACTTACACGTTACCAGTTTAAGGTAAGTTTGTGAGGTTTAGGCAACCTGTGCTATTTACTTGTTTTCTACATTACTTACTTACTTAGACCACTTTTTTACTTAGCCCAATGCTAAACATGTTGTTGCTGAAAATGATCATTTTTGCTGATGTGATTTAAGGATTAAGGATATCTTTCTAGCTGAGGGTTTATTTTTTTCTCCCTTGTTTTAGTCGGCGGTGATGTCAGCAGCATTTGCTCGTTTTCATCCTAATCTGGTCGTTGGTGGAACATATTCAGGACAGATCGTTCTGTGGGATAACCGCAGTAACAAACGCACCCCAGTGCAGCGAACACCCCTGTCAGCCTCCGCACACACGGTACACACAGTTTCTGTTGTCTCAAAGCCTAACTTTTAAAGTTTCATTAAATGTATTTATATTTTTATTAGATGTATTGAATTTCTTTTAATGTGAAGTTGAAAGATTTAATTTATGAGTTACAAACTGTCTCACGTTTTCATGTCACTACCAAGACACAGTTTTAGTCCATAGGTGGAGTCTTAATTTAGTCATGTCCCAGCATTGTAGAGCAGGAAGTGACACTATATCTCTGATCAGTTAGATCTTGTTGTTTTGAAGTAAATGTACCCAAAGTCTGAAATTCAGTGTGTAACATAAAAAATTGTCACCACTGAAACATGTTTTATGCAGTTTAGTTTAGGCTTTTAAAAAAAGGCTTACAAAAATGTATTATAAATTGAGGCTACCTGTAGACACTCCGGAATTTATAGTTTCTGTTTCTGTGTCCAGCATCCAGTGTACTGTGTAAATGTGGTGGGCACTCAGAACGCTCATAATCTCATCAGCATCTCCACTGATGGCAAAATGTGCTCTTGGAGCCTGGACATGCTGTCCACTCCACAGGTAACTTCACACACACACAGACACAGACAAACACACACACAGACACGCACACACACACACACACACAGCATAATCACAGCTGGCATAATCACCCTAGAAAAGCATTGCTAATAGAATGGACCGCACTAATGCATACTAATACGTAAGCTGAAGGTCACCATGTCTAATACCAAGCATCAGCTGGAGATATGTATATATATAAATGTGTGTATATATGTGTGTGTGTGTAAAGCCCCCAGCGCAAAGCTGTAGAGCAGTGCATTCCCTGGAGTGTTGGAACTCCTTCCAGTAGTAAAATGAGTTGGAATTTGGCTTTTTGCTCTTAAACATCTGACATCAGTACCTGACCTCACTAGTGCTCTTGTGGCTAAATGCAAATCCTCACAGCAATGCTTCAACATCTAGTGAAAAGCCTTCTCAGAAACGTGCAAGCTGTTAAAACTCCCTATTACTGCCCTTAATTTCAGAAGAAACACTGGATGAGCAGGTTTGCAAACTTTTAACCTATAATGTACTATCTGATGTGTCTGTACATGTGTCTTCAGGACAGTCTAGAGCTGGTGTTTAAACAGTCTAAACCTGTGGCTGTAACCTCCATGTCCTTTCCTCTGGGTGATGTCAATAACTTTGTGGTGGGCAGTGAAGATGGCACAGTCTACACAGCATGCAGACATGGGAGGTGTGTGTTTGAATTGTTTCGTTTTGATCTCTTTGTAGGAACCAAGAAGACATAGGTATGTTCATATTTTCCAGGTACACCTTAAGGTGGAACAGGAAAATACAAACAAGAGGGTGGTGAATAAGAAGCTAAATGTCAGCACCAGAATCTAAATGCAGCACCATTTAAAGCAGCTGACTTACAGTTGTAGAATTACTTGTAGTATTAATGCTAGTCATGTTTTTGATTAGGAGAATTAGGCTATCAAAATACCCTAGGGTAGGGGGGGTTTATTCTTGGAGCTACCAATAAATATGCACCATGGTAGCACATTTTGACGAGGATTCCTCATTTTTCTGTTTTGCTACATGGTGCTATAGCAGCACCAAATTCAAGCTACCATTTAATTGAAAAGTGAAGTGGGTGCAAACTTACGATTGCATGTGGTTCTGGTAAGCTCACTGGACAAAAAAAACTGTCACCTGTGACTGAACATACCTAATAGCGCATAACAGCTGAGATTTGATTTGGCATGGACTAGAAATGTATCAAGGAATTGTGCAGTTCAGACAGACTCCGTGGATGCCTGCCCTGGCACAATTCTGACGAGAATTTCCTGCAGACTGGGATTTTAGCCACTGTTGGTAGTCCCGTATAACCGCACACTTCCATTCACCTGCAAATTCAGCTACTTCTTTCACACTATGGCCTTTAGCATGCCCAAATGCAATCACTCCTTTTAGCCAGTCATTAACATCTGCTTTGCGACCCATCCAACGAGACATTCGCTGCTCTTTACCACCTCTTCTCAATCAGTATAGCCTAATAGCTGCAAGAGCCTGAAGTTACTACCACTTTAAACACACACGGGGACCATTTTTTTTGCCTAGTGAGCTCACTATATGATACATTGCTGTCTCTAAAAGTGGACAAACACACATGTAATATTTAAAACTTATGTTAAGTTTTAACTATTAATTTGTTAAGTTATTCCAAGAAAAGACAAACATGCCAATTTGACTGGTCAAGAGATCACGCTTTTTTGTCCTTTATAGTCACCTATTTGTTCTTTCAAAAATAAAAAAACCCAAAAGGATTTTCAGTAATTTCAACTGCATCATACTGACGTTGTTGCTGCTTGATATCAAGCTTAAAACCTCTTTAATGAAGAAAACTGCTAAAAAGTTTACTCTGTTTTTTGTGACAGGGTGGACATTTGGTGGACACACTCTGTTAAGGATGCATGAAAACAAGAAATTACAAATATTAAAAAAACACAAAAATTTACCAGCTTAAATTATGTCAATTCATCTTCATAAAATTAAACAAGATAGTACATTATTTTTTTATGGCTGAATAATTTGTGTGTGTTTGTGAATGTGTTGTAGTAAAGCGGGGATCAGTGAGATGTTTGAGGGTCATCATGGTCCGGTTACTGGACTGGACTGCCATACAGCTGCTGGACCTGTAGATTTCTCCCATCTGTTTGTGACTTCATCCTTTGATTGGACCGTCAAACTGTGGAGCACAAGGGTACCACACACACGCTCGCGCACACAGAGCAAATCTTTTGATCAGGCTGCCAGGGATATATGCCAAAACATTATTGCAATGTATTCATCATTAGATATCAGTAATTACTGATCATTTTATATACAACTACTAAACTTTCTAAATTATATGTAAATATTATTTTGAACCAGATAATGAGTAGCGAGGAGAATTGTCACCCAGTAATGTTTTAATAATTTAATTGTATGAACAGCATACAATATTACTGCACTGTATTCTCTTGAGTGATTTTGATCTCAGGTTATGGTGGTGCCCTATGTAGCATTACACTGATAGCGTTAACACTGATAGAGTTAACACAACCTGCTTCATACAGCCATTAAGCTGAGTAGCTCAACAATCACCACTCCAACTCTTGACTCCTGCTGCTTCACTTAATGATATCCATGACAGCAGCAGAGCCGATGATAAATGAATATAGCAGAGATTAAACCTTTCTGAACATTCAGCACATTTTTGAGCAGCTAGTCATAAAATATTCAAGAGAAACATAATGGGGGTAAATTATTAGATAACACTTCTCGCTGATAGAGTTTGACAACAACAGCATACAACCTTAGAGCAAGCTTGGCTACTTTAAAAACAAGCCTGAGGCTCCAGAATTAGCTCATGTTAGCCTGCTAACCTCTCAATGGACCAAAAGCTTTAAATGGGCACTCAATAGCCTAAAATTGCAAATACAGTAGCATGTTTATCACTTTTGTTTTTTAGCTTGTTGAAAGTTTGCCTGCACGTGTGCAAATCCTACTTTGTGATTATGGGCTTTCTTAAAGCAATAGTTCAGCAAAGAAACAAATCCACACTGTGTGGCTGCTGCTAAAGTTGTAACAATGCTATACATCGAACATACATCGAACTCAAATCTCCAGTGTATAGAATGCAAAGATGCAAACTTAAGACACCGAACATGTCTTGGTTAATCAATTCCATATGTGGCAAGGAGAAGTGCTGTTTTATCTGTTATGTCCTGAAGGAGAATGCCGGCCATATGTGTGTTTCTCTTTTTGTCTCTGTAGAACACTAAGCCCCTGTATTCCTTTGAGGATAACTCAGACTACGTGTATGATGTCATGTGGTCCCCTACCCACCCCGCCCTGTTTGCCTGTGTGGATGGAGTGGGGCACCTTGACCTGTGGAACCTCAACAATGAGACAGAGGTGCATATTTGTTTTTCTACCTTAGAGGGATGTGGGATGAAACATATGTATTAGATATATAATATTCAGTGTCCAGTATACAGTATATGAAATACATATTTCTTATCACGAGCCAAACTTGTACCAAACTTTTCATGTGCGTTTTGTATGTATAGTGTGCAGTTGATCTGAACATCTTAAACATCTTTACATAATAATAATAATAATAATACCAGCTTAAACCTTTTATTTCATCTTGTGAAACTACTACTCTTTATTTTGCATTCAGCAAAGAAACAGCATGTATAGACACTTGCCCTCTATAGAGAATGTGCGTAATTATTTACTTCCTCAACAGATCAATATATTTCTGAGACTGTTTAAGTGATTTGACCTCTAAAAACATTTCCTGGACACTTTATTAGAAACCTAATATTTTTTTTTTATTCCTTTTTTTACTAGGTACTGGTAGGAGTATATTGGACACGGTAGCGTTGTTGGGGCTTTTACACACGTCATGGTCACTGCTAAGTCGAGAGTGGTCCACCACCCAAAAATATCAGTAACACTCTATTGTATGATTCTGTTCGTATGACTACGTGACACCTACATAAGCTTGTCATGACAACTGACATACCCCTACATAAATGTTTGTAAATGCTTATTCCAATAGGCGTTTACTGTCATAAAGGCTACTTTAGCCTGCCAAAGTATCAAAATTGGCAATGTAACCTTTATAGCAAATGTCAAGCATTTACAAAGGGGTATGTCAGTTTTCTTGACAAACTGATGTAGATGTCATGTAGTCTTATAAATAGAACCAACAGCAAAGTGTTACCAAAATATCCAAACAAGACTGGCTGTGTTGTCAGAAACTGGCTACTAATTAAGGTATACAGGATGACTTGCTGTGCATCAACAAAAGAGCTATGGTCTCTTAACTGTGCACCATTAAGTTGGAGTTACAAGGAACTGGTTTCTAATAAAGTGGCCAGTGAATGTATCAGTTCTGTTAATGTGACTGTTCTAGCTCACCATATAAATTCAGAGTAATTGTCCTAATACATAAATATCCATATCAACATTGCCGTGTGCCTGAACAACATTTCTCCTTTGTGATATACATTAATCCAAACAGGATCTTCTCCTCCCTCTAAATACTCCTCCCTCTTCTCAGTCCTTCTTGCCTCACTCCTCCTTTTGACTGCCTCCACCTCTTCATCATTGCACTCCTTTTTATCCAGAGATCTTCTGCACCATGTCTGCTATAGAACATGACTGCACACTGTTGTGCAATTTTCTCCAAGGGGCTCAGAAGCAGATCTGGAGAAGAATGAAGTTGTAATGAACAGCTAATTTCTAATGCAGAGTTAAAGTTGATCAGCAGCTCTTTTTGTATCTAATGGTGAATCAGAAAAGCTTCACTATCAGTTAGTCTCATTTGTAGCACAGATGTGGTGTGATCTGTAAGTGGGGGATCTGCAAAATGAAAAAATGGCATTGCAGTTTGCAATTTTTTGGGGGTTACTGCTGGTTGTCAGCTACCGGAAAGGGTTCCTTCTGCCTGTCTGCTGGCTCAGCTTCCCACTGTTCAGCAGGCTTGACCTGTCTTCTCGTTCACCACATCCAGCTTCTCCAGCAGCAGCTCAGTCACTAACCTGTACCTCTGTTTTACTTTCACCTTCAGCTCCTGTACCTCCTCCTCCACTCTCTTCTCTTTTTCTCTACCTGTTACCTTCTCCTTTATCCCTACTTCTTTTTTTTCCCTTCATCCTCTTTTATTTCTTTCTCCTCCATCACTGTCTTCTTCTTTTCCACTTGACATGTTCTTAGCTACTTTGTACATTTCGGGCACCTCATCCTCATCTTGTGTGCAACAGCATGAAAACCTCATTTTGGTTATTGTCCTCTCTAGTGTTTTGTTTCAAACTGATAAAAAACCTGAAATTTACGCTCACTTTCAACATTCAGCATGACCTTAGCATTGGGCCATTACCATAACACTGTTGTATATGACATTACTGTCAAGATGTGATTTTCAATTAACAGTATTTTTTCTAATGACTTAATGTGTTTACTCACTGAATCAATGTCCCATTTAAAAGGAAGAAAGTTCAGTTTTATATGATATGGGTCCTTTCATAAGGCACTATTCAGTGCTTCTCCCTGGTCTGAACACAAACTACATCCGTCATCATCTCTGTGCTCTTAAACAACACTGCATCACATCACAGCTGTCTGCCATTCTACCAGTTATTAAGTTCAGTTTTCCAACAGCAAATGATGGGGCTTTTCTGTAGTGGGGCGAATATGCTAAGCTTGTTGGACCTTCTCAGATGGTCAGCTTTTGAACTTGGTTGCTCTTAAATTATGTCACTTAATGTGACAGTACATTACTTTAGTGGTTAAATTAGTTAATGTGATGAAGGAAAGCAAAACTCAAGGTCACATATAAATTATACTAGTTCAGTCAAAATAGTGTTCTATTCAGTTGATGTACTGTATGTTGTGTGAGAACAGATACAGACCATTTTACCAAATTAGTTCAAACTGTTTATAAAAGATATCTAAATAACAGATTACGTATTCAGCCCGTAGATTATGGTTGGGCATGGAGACATACGGTTCCGTATGGCATCCTGCAGCACATTTCCCCACAGATGTCGCAGCTGGGCCTGTTGATCCTGTACCCTCATAGGATACTGAAGCTGGCATTCGAGCTGGTCCCATAAATGCTCAGATGGCGAAAAATCTGGTGACTGGGCAGGCCGAGGAAGTGTAGCAATCTGGCGGATTCCTGTGGCTGAGCATCATCCCTCAAAAAACATGCAAGGTTGGAAGCCCTGCCATGAGAGGCAACACATGTGACTGGAGGCTGTCCGGCATGTATTGCTGAACTGTTAATGTGCCTTGTATCACTACTTGTCATAAGCGATGGCTCCCCAGGTCATCACACCAGCAGTTGGGGCAGTGTGTCACTCCACAGCAAAGGCAGTATTGAACCTTACCACAAAGCCTCCGTACTCAAAACCGACCGTCGTCTGATCCCAGACAAAACCTGGATTTGTCGCTAAAGACAGTTCCAGTCTGTAGCAGACCGGGTTTCTTGTTCACAACACCAGTGCAAAAGAAGATGATGCTGGCTGGCTGTCAGTAACAGGACACGTAATGCCCGCCTATACACAATTCCCTCTGCTAAGTGTCTTGAAATGGTCCGAAGGTGCTGAAGGTGTGACCTGTGTCTGGATGGTGGACAAGAAGGAAACCGTGGAAGCTGATAATGCTTGTCGGCAGATCAAACAATATTCTCCATTGGTGGTCTGTCTGGGCTGTCCAGAACCTGTTTGCCATGCGTGCAAAGCTCTCACATAACCAGACCTGTAATCATTTATATATCTGCTTGAGACATAACTGCATGCAGAGTTTTGCAGCAATCTGACATTTCTATCTGGGGACGTTAAAATCCACTTTTAGCCTTGTAACTGATTTGGAGCACTCACTCACTCTTTCAACCTCTCACTTTCTTGCAGGTTCCTACAGCTAGTGTCACAGTGGAGGGCAGTCCAGCACTGAACCGCGTGCGCTGGGCTAATTCAGGCAGAGAGGTTGCTGTCGGTGATTCTGATGGTCAGGTGCACATATACGACGTGGGAGAGGTGAGACACTCTAAATAGAAACAGAAACTCTAAATAGAAGCTTTATTCATGTATGTCTGTCTAAAAGTTTAACACCATTCTATTTATATGGAGCATATATATTCATAGTATGTGATGTCTGTGTATTTACATTGTCTTTCAAGTGCCTGGGGACACCTTCCTTTAGACCAAATGTAGCTGATCTGCCAAATCTGCTTTTTAAAATTTTGCCCTGGAATCTAATGTAGCTAACAAGTAATCAGAGTTCATGTCAACACATTCATGTCATTTAACATTACAGTATGTGAACTGCATACCACATCTCCAGTTTTGTTAAACTACATCAAATTGTTAAGCATCCTCAAGGGTATTAATCACCTGTGCTGCAGTAACAGCCTCTACTGTGGAAGTCTTTACCCTAGATTTTGGAACATTGTTGAGGATTTGATTGCATTCAGCCACCCTGGGTACTTTCCTACATCTTAAGTGAGAAGAAGATGCCTAAACTGAATCAATACACATTTATTAGGTGTTTACTTATGTGGGTGGTTAATGTATTTTTCCAGCAGATCGCTGTGCCACGGCAGGATGAGTGGACCCGCTTTGTGCGAACCCTCACAGAGCTCAACGAGAACCAAGAGGACGCAGAGGAACTGGCGACGCAGCGTCTCGCCGCCTGAGTAGGCATTAGAGGCTGAGAATAAGTGTGAAGATATTCAGCTTCAGGCTGTTTCCTGCACAGCGACTTTTAAGTCTTCTTGAGCGACAATCTAGATTTTTCTTTTAACTCGCTGAAACAGCTTCCTTGTGATGTGGAATATGGCAAGAGAAATGTTGGGGGAAAATGTATTTAAGCTCCTGGTGTTAGTATTTACAAGCAGGTAAATGTTATGTAGGACATGGACACAAAGGGCAGTGGTGGAATGAGCTAGAAACTATGATTATTGCAGTTTGTCAGGTCCTGTTTGTCTTGGCTGTTTTTCAGGTAGTTGGGAAAATTCCTAGAGCTAAAATTGCATACTAATCCACTACACGCAACCCACATGCAGGATTTTCTTTATAGAAGTCTTCAGCAGCTTATTCAAGCACTGCTTGCTTACAAGCTCTTTAATATGGGCCAGGGTTGTCTACTTCAATAGCTGCAATACTTTTTTACTCTTATAGAAGAACATAGTCGACTACATATTGTCACTGTCATAAAACCTTGTTTTTTCCAAAAGTAGCTCTCCAGGAGATTTTATAGTCATTTTGATAATGTTGAACGTAGTTCAAGCAGTCCCGCATGAACGCAATGAGATTTTATCTCAAATCATTTTAAATGATTTTGATTCCATTTAAATTTTCATAAATTTCGTAAAATGCAAAACGAGTGAAAACGAGTTTTAAGGTTTTAGTATGACGGGGACAACATGCTCATGTGTGGAATATGTTTCTGATCTTTCTTTGTAAACTACACTGCAGGTTTGCCGTTTTTGCACTGTGGTATTTCTACATTTTAACAAACCGTTCCTGTTGGAAATGTCTGAAAGCTACATCAAGTCTGTTCAGACAAACAACTCCAACATCTGAAGTGAAAGCCTTACCCATTTCTGACATATACCACACTCACACTCCTTTGTATACATACCGTAGTTTTCAGGATTGTCATTCTAATCCAGCTCTTCCATTTTCAACTGAAAATGATTTTCTTTTTATTTATTTCAGATCAATACTGAACGCCTATACACATGCCCTGTGCCACTGTTTTATATGAAAGTCTTTATGCATAAGGCTTTTGGCACAAATTTGCATAGGCACTATTAAAGTTTAATGTTTTCCTATTGGCAGTGTTGGATATTAATATGAATGTTTATATACAAAATGATGAGTTGCTGTTAAATGATTGTTGGCTATTTAGGTCCACAGGCCACTTTAATAGCACTGTTTTTAAATCACTATTGTATTTAAATAAAATAACTGATTATATCTTTATTCCACATGAATTTAAAGCATATTTGTCCAAGACTTGATTATGTACTTACTATTGCCACTATGAACCCTTTGACTGACACGTAACTAAGATTTTTGGACCGGTTTGATTTCTTACAGGCACAGGCATGCTTTTAAATCTAATAGGTATACCAGTTTCATGTTAACAGTTGTTTTTGCCTTTTGTAGTTAATATACTTATATAATCCTGTTTTAAACCAAAGCTACACTGCTAATGTCTGTATCTCCATTTTCTGAACTGCATTCTCTCCTTTGAGTTTTAAGCAGAAATTTTAAGGAATACATTGACCAACTCCAGCATCTAAACTCGAATGTTTGTTTTTAATTTACATTTTGTGACTAAAGAGAATAAAACTTAATAATAGAAGGAAACAAACACAACCAATAAACGAATGAAACACCCAGTCTTTGTTTAAAATTTAACTGTATGATTTACTTCCATAAAATACAATACAAGAAGGAAATGCATTTAAATTAATTTTCTAAACATCAGATTATCCATGATACACATTTTGTTTGCGGTTGTTTTGATCAGTATATCAAGTCTGGAAATCTCTGTACATCAGCGTGAGGCAGAAATGAGGGTGAGAGACTATGACTTTGCCTCTCTCTCCCGCGTCTCCGTGCAAAAAGATGTACAAATATGTACAGGGTGTGTGCAAGCTACGCAAAGCATGATGGGAGGAGCACTATCGCATGCTTTCTGTAACACAGCAGGAACTTCCTAACACCTGCAAAGGAAAATTAGAAGAAGGCTATAAAAGACAGATCAAATGCAGCATGTACATGTGCAGGGTGGATTTGGTGAAGTGGAACACCAGGAGGAGAACAACGTTTTTGCTGTCTGCCTGACTGTGTAGACGGACACGTTTACTGGCCATTTCCTCTTTTCAAGCCCTCTATAGGCAATAATAGATCCTGCTGTCAAATGATTTGTCTTCTCTATGTGCAAGCATCGGATGCAAGCTACACAGTGATGCTCCCTACATTTAGTGGAACACAAGCAGGTTATTCACCTTGTAAAAAGACTGCTGGATTAAAACAAACAAAAACAATCAAAAAGCATCAGCATCGTTTGCTTTAAATGTTGGTTTAATAACCATTATTTTTCAAATATTTTAGAACTGCAATTAAGGAATACAGGCGAGACTGCCCTAGCATAATTTCCTTAAAGTATGCATTTCATTTTAGTTGCGCTTGTGCTGCCTGCCTTCTATGTACCTACACTGAATGAAATGATAAAAAGGACATACCACTCAAAAATCCTTGTTCTTAAAAACCTCTGGGCCAGATATTGTTATCTATTTGTTTTGTATCCAAGGTGGTCGCTCCTAAATTTGTGATTTAGGTTTAAAATGAGATGCTAAAATAATATTGGGTAGATATTCGTTTCTTAACAGCAGTAGTTGGAATGTAACAGTGACAAAGGGCAAAGGATCATGGAGGTGAAATTGTAGTTCCACTCTGGCCAGTGAAACGACTAGCAGAAGGTCAACACTAAATTAACAAACAGTGCCCAAACATGAATGCCGCTTTAATTTTGAACTAATTTAATTAACTACGTTTTAAAATGTTCAGGTGTCATATAGTCAGAGGAAAGTGTTGAGAGTTAAATCACTATTGCTTTCAAGTTGTTCAGTTCATGCTAGACATTTTTCCACACAGCCTTAACTTTTGGTAACACGCCATCAAGCAGAAAGTTGACAGGTGGTGCATACTCTCCTAGGGTCCCACTTTAAATTCACCCTGAATTTTTTTTTTTTAGAAGGGGGGGGAGGAGCTAGACTTTTTCCAAGGATTATGTTTACTAAAATGCACACACACAAAAAGTTCATTACAGCCACATAACTGATGATTAGCCAGTGGCTGATGAATGAGCACGGTGTCTCTATTAGATATTCTTTAAGGTCATTGCATTTTTTCCCCCTACTGAGATGAAATAAAAGAAATGCATAGCCAGCATTTGGAGTGCGGAAGTAATCCGTTACTAAAGGTTTAGATATTACAGAGCAGGCACTGATGAGTGTTTGAAAATGGTAAATATAACCCACGCATTTCCCCCACCATATAAACAAACTAACAAACAAGAAATCAAAAATAAAACAGGAGAAGATGGAGTGAAATAGCCAAGAGGATGGAAGCATGCAGCCACTGATTGACAGGACAGAAGTGGGCAGGGGTTTCTAAGAGGCTGGTGCTTCCTCCTTTCTGGGCTGGATGCTCACAACACCGGAGGATTTGAACTTTGGCAGGTGAAGCCCGAACTTGCTCTCCATCCCGGCGAAGGTGGCCGCAGCAAGGCGGTATCCACCCACGTGCTCCGGGCTAACCGGGGGCAGCTCCGATATCCGCGACTTCGGTGTCGGCTCAGACCCAGACGGACGGCTAGCAGGACAGAAGACAGACAGGTCAGATCCTAAACAGCACAGCCGCTCAAAGTTCAAATCAACAGCTGAAACGGTGCTCTATCCAGGATTAGCTACAACGAGCATATACACACAGTGCGCTTTAGAATTACTGGCAAAAATACACAACATGTTTTAGAGAATTGATTTGTTCATTTATTTTTTTTTAAATATACCTTTCTTGATTTAAGGTTAAAATATTCCTCATTCTCATCTGCAAACAAGCTTGTAGTTTACTGGGGTTTTAATAAAGACTCCAAAATAAAAGTTAACACTCACTGTCCCCCGAAGTCAACGTAGAACCACCTCTGCAGGAGCTCGTAGGTGACCAGGGTCACACCAAACTGAGGAGAGGAGCGGAAGACTCGAGCTGGAAAGGAAGTGGGGTGGGGGGGAGCATTAGAAATAAATAATTTATACCCTAAATGTAGCCAAGCAAATGTGTGTTTGGCAGATGTGTTTGCTTCGTTAATGTGTTCCTCATGCTACACAAATAATGTAGTTAAGAAGTAATGGTAACTTACAGTCCTTATATTTGACACTGACAGTGTTTCTGACTAGGCATGACATACAAATGGGCAAAGCCGTTTTGGAATCTGTATTTTTTCCATAATTTTGTCCATATTTCTTAATAACATTACATAAAGACCAGAACTATTCTAGACATAACTGTACATAAATTTAAATGTGAACGTGCAAGTTTTTACCTCCTGCTCCTTTCCAAAAGGCTTGAAAGCCCTCTTCCCTCAAAATCTTCCTGAAGCAGTCAATAACTCCATTGTATGTAGTCTGGCCCGCACGTGCGGCTACCTGCAGGCGTGTTTTGATGACATCAGCAGGGGTGACCAATGAGGCAGCAGGGACACCTGAAAAACAAAATCAGGCAGAGGAAGTCAAAAAATATATAATTCAATCTCAACAAGCCTCTTGAGCACTCCCTCCTTGTATAAATAATATTACTGGCAATATTGTATCGATACACTGATGCCAAGTATCTATATTGTTTAAAATTTATTGCATATACCGTACAAATGAAAAGCAACTCAACAATTGTCTTCTCAGTCCAAAAAAAAAAATTAAAAAATGGTGCTTTTGCCTGAGCAGAGGTGAACGTCAGCAAAGGAAGTACATCAAAACAAAGATGGAGGCTCAGAAGAAAAAAATCTGAAACACGCCATCTGCGTTCACATCAAATGTCTGAATTTATCCTGGGCTTTTTAACAAGGAATGGATAGAACACATGGAAATGACACTGCTGATTTGGAATAAACTCTGGAAATACTACGAACACAATAGCTCACCTCACATGGCACCATCCAGAGATGGAGTTAACCAAGACTGTGTTTCATCCGATTCAAAGTTACATTCCTATTCACTAATCAAGCCCTCAGGAGCATGCATTCACTGTGCAGAAATCCGCACCAAGCAACACTGCAACTACACTGTTCAACGCATTACTAATTTCAGGCAAAATAGCTTTTCGTTATTTTGGGGCTGAAATTAATGGTCACGTTTCTGACCATGATTTCATCAAGGGGAATGTGAATATGGGGAACTAAATCGGATGCAACTACAGAAAAGAATATTGCCTATTCTCCACCTTCTTGTTTGAATTTTCCTGTTCCACCCTAAATGGTGCAGGCACCAGAAAATAACTGCTCCACTAATTAGGGTGAGACCAGTATATTCCCACAAGTTTTGCTTCGTTGATGGCAAAACCAACATTAAATCAGCTCACCTGAAAGAAAGAATACTGGACACATTTAGGTTGGAAGCTACCTTCCAGTTCTGAGCCACCTAAGAAAATTATAACCCATCACCTACTTCATATGCAAAAACCTGCGTCCATACAATGTGGTTGAAAACAAAAGTGTTTCTTACATGCTCGAGACACTAGAACTCTACAAATACTACAGATATTCTAATGCAACTACAACAGAATCCTCCCACAAAGGCCTACAGACTGTTGTCTCACGTTCTTCAAACAGCACTACATTCAAGTCACTACAGGGCAAACATTGCAGAGCTCCTGCAAAATGTAGCAGAAGAATAAATGTTTGCAGATAAAAACTTGGTGGTTGTATCTCCGGTTGAAAAAATAAATTGCAAAATGTTGAAGCATGTTTTATATACACATACTCAGCACACTGCAATATGTGTAAAATCACAATGTTGTATTGTGACTTAAGCCAAGTACTATGATATCATACTGTGGGGATGCCCATCCCTCCCATAGAATGGGTTACCTCTTTGTAGTTCTACAATTACAGACTTCAGTCCATCTGTTTCTCTGTATACTTTGGCGCAGAGTAGGTATTATTTAGGTGGTGGATCATCTTCAGCACTGCAGTGACACCTGCATGGTGGTGGTGCTGCTGTTTTAGTGTGTTGTGCTTGTGCGAGTGGATCAGGAATTTTTAAAACACCTCAGTGTCACTGATGGACTAAGAACAGTCCAGCAACTAAAAAAAATAAATTAAAAAAAATCCAACAGCGTCCTGTGACCACTGATCAGGGACTAGAGGATGACCAACACAAACAGTGCACACACACTGAGACAAACAAAACATTTAAAACATGCTAGAATTCAAAAGAAAATCAAAACTCATAAAAAAAGGAAAATAGGCTGAAATAGGCAAGGCAGCATCACCTGCAATGGCTCCCGCGGTCAACAACTGCAAAGCCCCGAGCCGACCGTCTTCATCAGCCAGAAAAGCTTTAGTGTGGGCGTACACAGGGAAATAGATGGCAGAGAAGGGGATGTCACGCAGGAAACAGGCTTTAGCACCCTGGACACACATTTCAACATCAATAATTAGACAAGGGACACGCTGCAAGCACAGATCAATACATGCACGTAGAGGAACAATTATCAGTTGATAACATGGACTGTTAATTTATGACACTGATAATGAAAATATGTGGATGTGCACTACTTAATCAACACAGTGATTCTGAAAGACTGTAGAGGCTGATATGGCTTCTATTGCCTCATCATTCCATAAAAGAAGAAAGCGTCACACAGATGGAACACTGAATAACTGAGGTGGCAAAGTGAGCAGAACTTAAGAAGGAGTCAGATTAGTGGACTGACCATATAAAAGTTTGCAGATTGTAGAATTAATCATTGCACATGGCTAGCGTACCTTGTAGAGGCCAAAAAAGCCGAGGTCACGGACCACACTTAACGCGCTCACTCTGGGCCCTGTGGTGATCTCCCCAGCCACCTGCAGACGGATTTTCACGATCTCCAAAGGGTTGGTGAAAATCACCTGAGAGCCACCAGCCTAAACATGACAAACAAACAGTTATTAATACTCTGCCACACTGAAATCACTAGAACATTAAAATCAACTACACTAAAATTCACAAAGTCTACACTCATGTCAGGTGATTATTAAATGACAAATTAAGAATCTTAGAGGTTTTTTTTTTTTTTTAATCTTTTATCTATATTTCACTACCATGTTGTTTCCTGACAAAACCTAATTGTTGTGAAGTTAGAGATTTACAGCTTTCAAACAAAATGTTGTGATACATTTTCATGTATTGTGAAAATGTTTGAGTATCATTCTATTAAAATTTTGTAATATCACCCACTACAATTTAAACGTTTTAATTTAATAGACAAGTACTGGCAGTAGCATGGATCGTATAGTAGACCCCAGTGACTTGAAACATGACACTAACGTAGGATGCAAACGTTGCTCCAAGTCAGTAAAATTTATGAAATGGGTTTCCAACCAGCTGCACACAACGGCACAATGACAAGTGTCACATGCCACAAACTGTAGACATTTACATGGCTCTCTGCAAATATTTGGGAAACTTCGCATGCAGCCCTGACCACAACTAAATATATTTGGGATGAATTCATCAGCGGCAGGAATTCTAGAAAACAATGTAGAATGTAACTGCTGCTCCATTTATGTTGGAACAGGAAAAATTCTACCAAGATGCTGACAAATAAAAAGCTGAATGTCAAGACAAAAATGTAACTGCTGTGCCACTTAAGGTGGAAAGGGAAAAGCTGGCGAATAAGAAGCTGACATTAGTCTCATAGTTTTATGCTGGTAGTGTTTTTGATAAATAAGCACTACGGTAGCACATTTTGACTACTTATTTACCCCCGTTTCTTTCAATCAGCGCTGTAGCACCACCAAATTCGAACTGCTGTTTCAATGTAAGATTGTCCAAAATGTTGGCCTCTTTTGGAAGAGGACCTACTTTTATCCAGATATAGAGGGCTGATTCTATGCCAATGAAAACACAACATTTCGTAGTTACACTAATTAAAAATGGCTTTGTAAATATTGTTGAATGTGTTGGCTGGCAGAGATTTTTATAATACTTTGTATACTTTATAATACTCTGCATATATTTTTAATACTTTGCAGCTTTTTTTTGTTTGTTTCAGCCAAATACCTAATTATTTTATTTTACATGCTTCTGTTCTTTTTTGTATTTTTTGTTTTTGAACCATGATGTTTTAGTGCTGTTGATAATATCAGCAAAAATCCTACTGATAAAGCATCGGATACCATGCACATTACTGAGCTGGCAGGTCCAGGACTATGCTTTGAACACACATTGTAAAACTGCAAAACTCAACTACTGCATATATGAAGTACTGTACATACATGTCACCATCCCTGTGTAAGCTCTACCTTACACTCCACTACTTACACATCCGCCAGCCAGGATTTCCGCTGCCAGTGGGATGGTGCCGTCTTTAGTGGTGCATTTGTCTCGCACAAAATCGTTCACCTACAGGGAAAATACAGACAAGCTTAAATTCTCAAACTCTAAGCAGAGCAGGTAATGAATCACTGTCACCATGCAGTTAAGGAAGACTTACAGTAAGTTTAATGGCTTTCTCTGGAGCCACACCAATGAGCTGGGGCACAAGCCCTAATGGAAACACACAGAATGAGAAAGAGACACATTAAAGCAACAATTTGGTGGAGGAGCAGAAAAAAAATTAAACATTTAACATTCAACTTTTAATAGTCTCAACTCCCTTTTAAATGTAGTTATTCAGCCAGGATGGATTTAGCCTTCCAAAACAAGCTATGCAAGATGGCACTCGTGTTTGTGTCGGTAAGCTTATGGTGTCCTATTTCTATTTTTACTTGAGATCATGTTTGAGGTGTTGTGACTGATATTTTGTGGTTTTAATTAAATTTCCTATTGTTTTATTACTGTACGGCACATTGGAAAGCTGTGTAACGTGTTTTAAAAATATGTAAGTTTTCACAGCAAAACATACTGTTATTTCTAAAATGGAAATGTCTTCAAGAAGACAACTGCTTTCAAACTATGTTTTCAATTTTTGTCTGTTAGAAAATACATAAGAATATCTGGTTTGGTTCAAACTGAAGGGCAAATTGGATTTGTTTCTTACATCTGACTTTTAGGAGTGACTTTTCACATATCATCGAACAAAACAGACTTGTGTGGTCATGGACTGTTGGAACCACATTGGTTGCTTACAAATAGGTAGAGTTTCACTTTTTATTAAGGACAGTACAAACAGAATGTGACAATAGTGTAGGTTAGCCTGGACCCTAGACTGCTAACAAGATACAGGCAGTGATATTCAGAAACAGGCTAACTTCAGGGCTCCCGTGGCAGAAGCAGAAGAGGGGACAGAGAGCTATGAATTTTTCTACTGGGATGCTTTCACCCGCAGTTAGGTTAACCTCAGTGAGCGAATCACCGGGCCAAGCAAACATTTCATTACATCTGAAATGTACTAGATAGGGGAACTTCCATTTTAAAGCATTTTAAAAATTTAAGTTTTGGTAATATTATGCTTTAAAAGTTGGGAATCCTGCAAATCGGTAACACATCACAAAGCAGATAAACAGTCTTACCTCTGTAGAAGCCAAAGAAACCCTCGTACCGGAGAACTTTCTTGGCACAGTCAAAGCTGTTCTTGTACATGAGCTCGCCTACAAATGAGCCGGTGGAGCGTTGGTTCTGCATTCTAGTTTTCACCAGGTCTATGGGATACACTGCTGTAGCACCGGTAGCTACAAAGACACAAACGTCCAAACAGGTTAGCATGTAACAAAGCATCCCCAGAATGAGTTCATTTTGGTCAGATTAAGACTAATGACTTAAACTTAGGCAAAATCTTTCCCTATAAGTGCATGCAAAAGGATTTTAAGGTCAGGAACTGAAGCTGTGGGAGGGTGATTAGGCTAGGCTCCAGACGGTATAGTCCCCCATTACAGTACATCACTTGCTGCACACAGAGAACTTCTCAACTTTGATTAGTCCGTTTGGGGGTGCACAGTAAACCAACATTACAAAAATTGTTCCGTAAGTTACAATTACATATTTCTACCACAGAGGGCTCCAGATCCCCAGACCGAAATCTTTAAACCACTGTTTCTCCAGGTTCAGACTATAGCTGCACCACCAGGTTTGTTTTTTTCTTGCCTGCTCCAGTATGGGGACACAACGTGATAACAGAATCATGTTTTGAACTCTAGAAATTTGCTTGAAATTTTGAAAATTTGTTGTTAAATGTATTTATTGACTGTTTTGTCGTATTTCAGAAAAGTAGAACTCCTAGGTGATGCTAGGCCATTGTGATAAAATGCAGGACCCTGTACTATTATATTAATAAAAAATGATTATGTATAATGAAATGATAATTATTATTTAAATATATCTCTGTTATGGAAATCCAGGTGAAAAAGTTAGCAGTATCAGCAGATAAGAATATGAAAAAATGGAATATCAAGATCAGCATTGATATCAGTTTTCATTATCAGTGCAGTTAATTTACTGTGATGAATTTCATCAGGATACACTTTTTCTGAGCATCTAATATGGAACAACTGTATGTGTCATAACAAGAGCATAATCAGTGCTGTACAACTGGATCATGTGCAGAGCAATAGAAGAAATAAACAAAACTCACTGTACCCATAGCACTTCACAGTTTTGTTTAAAAGATTTGCTACTGTTTAGCTAGGATATTGTGGATTCCAATTTATTCACAAACCTCAAAGAAAACGAGTGTGACACATCATATTGTGAGAATGTCTTCCAAGAATCAAGTGATATTACAATACATTTTGCCACATTGCCCACACCACACTTGATTCAGACTTTTTTAGCTGAAGATCTGACACAGGTAGGGCTAGAGTTGGAACTGTGGATTGAATGCCTTGATCCATGTGTGAACATTATCTCTCACCTCCAGCAATGGAGCCCAGGGTAAAGCGATATGCAGACTCTGCAGCCTGCAGCCACACTGGACGAGATGCATCGCCATGCATCTGAGAGAGAGAGACAGAGAGAGACAGAGAGAAATGGATCTTTTCTTTATTTTGACAGAGGATGGTGAAGCCAAGGTCATTCCAGATATCTGCCCAAAACTCCAGTTGCCTACAAACTACAACCCTACAAATTCTGTTCCACAGTAGCCAAACCTTAAAAGTGTTTGGTCAGACAGACAGCCTCTCCTTCTGCCTACCTGTCTCTGTACTTCTGCAAGATGATAGGGTAGTGCACCCTCCTCCAGAGGAGCTATCCTTTCAATATCAGCCAGGTTCAGCCGCCTGCAAACCACAGGAAGGAAGGGGAAATACAGAATTAGAATCCCATTAAAAATATCCCATAAAAAAATCCTGTAATTCAGTTGTGTCATTGGTAATTTGCCATTGTTTCAACAGCCAATGACAGAAGACAATAAAGCAAGTGAATAAGGAATATGGTGAGCAGGCATTCACGTGTGTAGTTGGATAGTTATGGATATGGGATTAAGTTGGATAGTTTCACTGGGCTTAAGATATAAACACAACTGAGCGCACTTTTTATAGCTTGTTTGCACTTCAAAAGTCATGCAGTTTATCCAAGGCTTTAGGGAGCTAAAATAATATATACAATTAGCTGCAACACAAAAAGCGATACCTAATTAGCTGGAATACAACACTCTTTTTAAGACATTTCCACTTCAGTTGTTGTGATTTCTCAAAAGTTAATTTTAAGTACTCTTTTCCCCTTTTAGTGTTTTTAATAAATAACTAGCAAAGATGACGAAAGTGACTTACCCGGTTTGGGAGTGGAGGGCAGAGAGCTGATAGAGAATATCAATCTCCATGGGAGTGATCTGACCAAACTTATTAGCAGCATGAACAAACTCCTCTACAGAGAGACAGAGAAAAGCAGATATATACAGTGAGACAGAGTGAGAAAAACAGACAGAGAGAGGAGAGCAAAAGAAATAACACATTGTTCAAGTGACCTACTCTCTGCCGCATTAAGCCCAGATGCCAATACAACTTTTACCTTTACTGGGACATAACTGCAGTCTTCCAACATGGTTAGTCAACATTAAAATGGTAGAGATAAAAAAATAAATAAATAAAAAAAAAATAAAAATAAAAACAAAATAATAATAACAACAAAAATAAAAAACCTAACAACAGTCCAAATCCACACAGCGTTTTCTCTTGTGACTTTGAAAATGTAATCGAAAACTCATTTTGCAAGCATAAGTGTTAAAATGATAAATATTAGAATTATAGTGATCAAATTAACAAACATCCCCCAAAACTTATTAAAGTGCACAGTGAAACTTTAAATCAATTAGAAAAGTCAGAAAAAAAAGATATAAATCCTTTTATTTGGCCAAAGCCAATTAATAAGAATGCATCTGGCCTACACCATACTTTTGGCAATATAATATTATTATCAAATGCAATCACTGTGGGAAAAAAAAAACTTAGATTAGATTAAATAATTGCAATTATACAATATTATCTTATAATGTGTAATTTCATTCCGCTGTGCATTCTGGGAGTCAGTCTCTTCAGCTTACTGTAGAATTTACACTCAAGGCTGTTGTCTTGTGAGTACTGTCCTTGTTGTTGTGTTGGAGCATGTGGCTCTTTAGGCTTTAGAAATCAAATAGCAAATTTTTGATACCAATAAATGGATGAAAAACAAAGAGCTGAATACATGAGACATGGTGAAGGGTGGAACCACGGTTGCCCCAGCTTCTCTACCTTTAGTGACGAGCGTGTCTTTGCGGGTCCCGGCAAGTGTGCTGTAGATTTTTCGGATGAGCTCCATGTTGTTGAGGAGCGAGTTGAAGGCATTAAAGTAGGAGAAGCTCACCATGTGAGAGGTTCCACCACCGGCTACCTGCAAGAACAAACGCACGTGTCTGTTACATATCTGGTTGGATATCATTATGTGGATTATTTGTCTAAAAAAATGGGGGAGTAATTACACAATACAAGAACCATTTTTATTTCTTAATACTTGATTCCAATTCTGTTTTTACATAGTTTTAACTTTTACAGATATAAAAACTTTGATGCTATCTAAAATGGTATGACATGGTTAAATAGCTATTTATCAAGTACTGCTTCCACTGTTCAGTTTCAAAGTGCTGGAAATAACAAGCAAGTAGGTTCAGAGTATTTAAAAGAGTGAACTTTACAATTTTGATCACTTTTCTCAAACTGTAATAGCGTTTCAATAATCCAGCTGCATACTACTGTGCTACCAAGTGGAAGACACAAAGTAAAAATCCAATATCACTGCAAAAAACTACTTAGCCAAACTACAGTCTGGCTTTTTTTTTTTTTTTTGGTGAAGCTGGGACTTGGTCTTCTTCAGCTTCTTAAGGTACTATAAAATAGAGTGTCTTAACATGAGGTTGTTGCAAATGACTCATTGTGAGAGATGATTGGTTCTCCTGGAGCTCTGTTACTAACTAGGTTAACAACTGTAGCTGATGTTAGCTTGATGTTATTTCAAAAACAGTGAATGTTACATCATCCACCTGTAAGATGGTGACAAGTCCTCGTCACTATAGAGTGCTAACAGAACATTAGATCCTCTGAAGAGGTGACCGATACTAATTCAGAAATAAAACTTAGATTTATTTGATTTTTCCCCCCAAATGAATGTGCAGATAGTGTTTGTGTAACACCAGTGGTGTTGCCTAAAAAGGCAAGCATAGTACTACTGTATAATGTTGCCTTATTAATTTATCACCTGCGATGAACCACTTATCCATTAAATCTTATGGATTTTTGGAAACTCAAATGTAGCTGAAATGCACAGAAACTTAACGTATGTGGTGAAATAAATGAAGCCTGTAGTATTTATACAGGCAGGTCACTGGTAATGTTAGGTTCAGCAAACGTGTCATTAAGCTATGAAGTTGCTTACTACTTGCTATTAGCATCATTGCTGCAGTAATTGGATTACAGTAATCAGATTAAGCCCAGTAATTTATCTAACTAACTAAACTGTTTATTGAATAACTAAGGAAATATAATACCTAAATGTTAGGCTTTGTGGTAACAGCACATAGACTGATAGAAACACAAGCACAAAGACACCCTGAGACTTACTGAGACCAGATTTTCTTCAACAAATGAAGTCAGCATGTGGTGCCTGATGGTGGACATGATGTCACTAAAGTCCATGGCTGAGATCACTCCAGTCTTGGCTTTGTCCTTCTGTGCAAAGGCCTGGCGAGCATGCTCCAACTGCAGCTCCTAAGGAACATAACGGGGGGAGAGAGAGAGAGAG
>CM067476.1:12739089-12758219 GCA_034552555.1 Semaprochilodus insignis | reverse complement strand
GAGAGAGAGAGAGAGAGAGAGAGAGAGAGAGAGAGAGAGAGATGACTGGAAGCAGTCTCATTTAAGACTGCATTTAATTTACATTTTGTATGAACATGTTTCAGTGTGTTTTTGTCGAAAAATGACAAACATAAAACATGTTTTTTCCTGCTGTAAAACAAGACTGGACATACAACATAACTTGTCAACAAGACCAATTTTTTATATATATAATATATATAAATAAATACTTAATAAATAAATAATAAATAAATACTTAAAAAAAAATAATAATTAAAGCATGCATCTGTTTGCAGGTTACCTGTAGGAACTGAGTGAACTCCAGGTAGCTGAGACGTTTGGTTCGGTCATGGCCAAAATGAAGACGAATAAACTCACAGTCCCAGTTAAAAGGGATGTGGTGGTGCACAGTTGTCTGACTGAAAATATCACGCACATTTTCTGCAAATATACACACATAGCATTACAACAGACAAGCAGCATCCAAAAAGCTATGGAGAGTAGGTGTTTGTCTAGTAAAAATTCATATGTTTAGAAGCTCTAATATAAGAATAAATGCAAATAACAATTACACAATGAGTAGTGGATATGCATGTCAATGTGTGTGTGTAACCATTTCCAAATCTCTCCCCATTTCCAGCTCTGTAGTGACAGTAGTTACTATCCAAAGCCTGGTATTGTTAACCCATGCTTTGCTGAATTAAAGTTTTTCAAACTGTGTTTTTAAATTAAACCCAAAATTAGCTACAAAAAAATGGCACTACCAATAAAGCCACTACCAAAACTTTTGGTAAAAGTTTCAGTGGTGTTAGGATTGTTTTGTGAGTGACAAAATTAAAAAATGTTCAATTATTTGTTTTAATACAGTAAGTATAATTAACGTATAGCGTGATTCAAAGCAAAAGTATTTTAGTCTCAAGTCTACATCAGTCAAAAGTCCAAAATGAGCTTTGAACTCCCCAAACTCCCCTCGGACCGAACTCCTTCAGGGTGTTGTGAATGATGCGCGGTATATGAATTTTTTACCAGCCTCTAATCAATACTGGCATAATTCTTTATTTTACACTCCTTTGTCAACTCATTTACAGACAAACAGACTTACCAAAGGAAATGTCTCCAGTTCCAGTTTTATCAAACAGCTGAAAGGCCACAATAAAGAGTGCGTCTGGCACACACAGGACCGACTCAAAGGCCAAAAACTCCTGGAATGAAATCAGCCTGTGGGGGGGTGGGGGGAAACAGACGCGCACACACACACTGCTGTGAATACGAAGACATATTTGCTGTAACAGGAAAAAAAAAAATAATTATGCAATAAAAACAAAAAAATACATATTTAAGTACAATATAAATAATGCAATGTATAGAAAAAAGAAATACAAATAATCACATATATAAATAAAATACAAATGTTGCAATTTATATTTGTTAATTTTAGTACATTTTTGGTACAGTAATCGTTTCATGCAACATTTTCTCCGCAATTACTTCATGCATCGTATCGCAGTCATGCCTCCAGAAAGAGTGCTTTGGATGAAAAGGGTGCTTTGGATAACACTGAGGAGTAGTTTCTGGTAGATTTGCAGATTTGGGCTAAATTAAAAATGTAAAGTTTCTAAGCAGAAGTAAAGGAGCTCGGAAATCATTACTTCCACACTTAACCTCTCACTGATACAGGCAGTGCAGCAACCCTGGAAGAAACAACCCAACATGAAGCAATCTTACACACACACACAAACTGCAAAGAAACACTTTAAAGGGCAAAATTCAGGCCTCCAAATGGATTCGATTACAGCTTTGACCAAAGTAACGTTCTTTTGACCATTCCTTTAGATATCTGTATGTCGTACAGTGTACTAAAGACAAATCTATTAGTTATTAGCTGCACTGTGCAAGATTTGGTCATTTGGAGACCTTTTTAGTATCTTCCAAGGATGTACAGTACTGTGAATGTTTTAGGCACCTAAGCAAATGATTAATTACCATTTGCCAGAAAAGCTCTATTTAATATTAGAATAACACAAATACAGTAAAAGACTAGTTCATAGATTATGAGCTGAATCCACATACCTGAATGAACTTAAAGCACTAAGAAGCCAAACCAGAAATTGGATGATAACAATAATAAAAAATACTCAGAGATGGCACACTGAAAGATCTTAACATACTGACATGAAATCATGACTTGAAGCATTTACGTTTTCTTTTCAAATAAAGCTTACTGCCCACTGGCTTTCAACGGCTTTTCCATATAAGACTTTTAGACAGTACTATGAGCAAATTATCTACCATTGCCATCATATCTTCACCAATATAATGTTTTGCATTTGAGACCTAATCATCAAGCCAGACCTGTGTCTGCATGTGCAATATTAATACATAAAGACGTATGACATCTCTAAAACAAAATCCCAATACATCTGACCTGACACCTCTATTACTATTGCTCCTACTTTCAATTTTAATAAAATAATCTTTTAGCAGTTTTAACAATTTGACGTGTGTAATAATTTAGACACACAGTTTGCACAACCTACGATGGCTACATTTGGGGGAAGGTGGAAATGATTCCCTTTTTGGCCAAACCAAAACTGTTGTACAGCAGCAATGGTGGGACATTGTCAGAACAGCTGTAAAAGAGTTTTGTTCTCTGCTATCTTCTGTTCTCTGTTATCTAGTCACAGATAGAGGCATAACACAGTAGGCTTATATATGTTCCTACAACCTAATAACACCATTAAGATGGTTCGTTAATGCTACGGGCTGATAATTCTCTGATAACGCGTGGCAGAGCGATAAGACAGAAGGGCTAATGTTTATTTTAGTTACATATCTGTGCATCAAAGTATGTTTGAATGTTCCTTTGGAATATAACATTTAATTCTATTAAATCAATTTACTTTAAATAAAACATGTGAAAATTGCATGAGAAGAAAAATCATAACTGCAATCATAACTATTCTGGCAGTCAACCAAGCCTTTACTTGGAGTGGGTCTTTTACATTACTTAGAAATAGAGAAAATACTACACAGGAAAAAGAAACTGGTGCACTAATAATCACCATAGCAACTAGCTGAGAGTCTATTTTGTATTATACATTTTTAAGGGTTGCGTGTGGATTACTGATTTGCTGATGTTTGTCTTACCCATCCTTTGTGGTGTCTGCCACTCCAGCCAGCAGCTGCACAGTTTTGGGGTTGTGATGGATCTGCGTGTGGAGGCTCAAATACTTCTGCACAAAATCGCTGGGGGTCATAAACCGCTCGCCATCCTTATCCTCAACACTGGCATACTGGGGAAAAAAATACAAATACAGAATATAGGGGAAAAATAAATAAATATTTTAACCCTTTAGGCCTAAAAACAGCACAACAAGCATTCCTGGAGATTGGATTTCATCAGTAGAAGCAATGACAAAGCAGATATCAGAGCTGGACCAGAAGGAGGACTGTGTAACATGTTTTTAACACTCACACTAGACACTTCAATGTGATTAAAAAATACTAACATCAAATCATCAGTATAGACTAACAACATGGTATTTGACTGGAGGTTATTAGTGCTCTAGTGACAAATGGCATGCTGTTACTAAGTAAAAATCCTTGGCATGTCATAAGCAAGAAAATGTTAAACTACACTGAATTATTCTGCATGTTAATTACACTTAAGAAAAACAAACCAGCTGTACAAAACTACCTGAACAGATGCTTCCTGACAACCCCTAATTATGCTGAAGCACTGCCAATCTTGCCAATCTTCTTGAGTATTTTCTTCAGCGTGGTGAATAAGTAAAAAATGTGGCAAAGAATTTCTTATCGTTTCAACATCACAGGTTCAAACTAAGGCCTTTTTAACCCCATATTACCTTCTGAAGCTGCACCCAAATCACTCAGCGAAACACCAGACAGGTGGAGATAGCAAAGCAGGAATGTGATTAGCAGCACTAAAAGCTTGACGTAAATACTTTCAAAAAGTTGGGCTGAACATAGCCTGAGAGGGAACTGTAATTGCCGTGATAGCGGTTCCACATCACATAACTATGATAGTGTTTCTGAGGCTTGAGAACAAGCTGTAACGCAGCAGCTGGCTAAATTAAGCTTTGCGTTTTCTCTGTGCCTCTGTGGAGGTTTTATTTATTTATTTATTTATTTTTTTTAAATAAAGTTTGTGGTCATTGCTTTTAAGAATATCAAAGAATCTAAAGGAACCAGCCCCATTATCAGACATTTTATAACATGAAATCTTACTGTATTTAATGCACAGTGTGTATGATCTCACAACTCCCATGTAGCAAAAAATTAATATTAACATGCGCATTGTTAGACCCCTACTGGTGTCTGTTGCTGCTGTATGAGTGAGGTACAATATGGTGCAGCCAATCAGAACATTAATCATTCCCATTATATTAAGAGTTACATACAGCTGTATGCAAATCCCCTTGGTGCTCCTGATTATATGACACACTTTGTTGATAAGCGAAAATATGTTAACACATCTTCTACAGCGCATCCACCTCTGCGCATTATAATGCACAATTACTGTTGATTTGCTGTAAACAGTACAATAAAAAAAACGTTGAGGGCAAATTTATTATTTGCTATGTATTATCTCATGAATCTCTAAAAATATATAGAAACTATGCACAAAAATTTACATAAACAAATAAAATGCCATAATCGGGTTTGTTCAATGTAGAGAATATGTTAACTTATTATTACTCAACAAAACATGTCATTTCACCAAAGGGCATTTCTCTGTCAATTTTAGCACACAGTTTCTATACATTTGGTATGCTTTTGCTTCTAGCTGTACTAAATATAAAAGGCACCTTTAGAAAATCAACATAACAGTGAAGCACAAAGAGAGGTTGGAATTATTAAATTATGACTGCTGTGGGTATGTAAAGTCACAAAACTGTCATAAGCACACTTCCACAATGTAGCACATGGTCCATGTAGGATACTTTTCCTTGTATACAAATGCCTCATCCCAGCATAGCATGGCTAAATGAGGGTTGTAGCTCTTTATAGCCCAAGGTATTGAATGTTCCTGTTCCTTTGAGGAACTCCGCTGCTACAAATAGATTAAAAATAATCCTTTTAATAATAGGCTCCCATTTTTGTTGCCACATCAAACACACTCGCTATCGACGAACGAGGAAGGGGCGAGGAACACAGAGATAAATCTCATATTTTACTCTACTATATCATTCAGCCTTTCCATTTTAGCTAGAAAATAACATCACTCAACAGAAAAGCTTGTTTTTATTTATTGTCTTCTCCATAGGACTGACTACACTGCCACCACATGACATTCCCAATGTGCGGCAATGGCATACCAGTAGAAGAATTTTGCCCATTTGTTTAATAATAAACAAACCGTTCCCATTTGGTTAACAGTCAGGGTTTCCTTTAAATAAATAGATGGCCACACAGAGCCCCTGCCACCTGATGCTCATCTACTGCTCCAGTAAATTATCAGTCCAATCTGAAAAATCTGCAAACCACCTTATAAAATACACAAGTAAGAGATTTTGGCCACCGTCATCCAGAAAACTGGTCATTTACACAAAAAAGGAACAGCGAGGCACCGACCCTGCCTTGAAGTCAAAGTGGTGGAATGATGTCAAAACACAAAGCTTTCAAATTTGCACTTCATAGGTTTTATATAATAGGCAGTATATTTTATAGGCGGAAATGTGGTAATAGGCTTGCAAGGCAAAAACCTCTATACAGCATGATATACCATAATGGGACACAGATCACAAGAAAAGAATACAGTTTAGGTCAAATTGATGGTGACATCTCAGAATGAAGACATGGAATCAGTGTTGGAATAACGCTCAACAGCTTAGAATTACCTTTTGAAAGATGACCTTCAGCTCATTCGGGTCGGCCCTTTTGGTTGACTGCACCTGTTAAAGCAACAAGACTGTATTTCACATATTGGGCAGTAATAGGTAATAGGACAATTCTGCATATTTTAATTCCAGACAGAGATTCACATGTGTTCAAGTAAACCTTAACCCATACCATGTTCACAGAGGCAACTGTGGAAAGATGTGGGATTTTCTTTGAACTTTCCAACACTACACATACAAATACACCTAATATACGCCTTAACCCACCAATTCAGCACTAGCTGATTACTACCACTAAAATCCTGACCTTATTGCTGTCATGGGTTCTGGCCTCTTGCTACAGCCCGCTGATCAGACACCAGCAGAACAACACAACCAGTACAAGGACATGTTAAGGTCCATAAGTGTGTCTTACGAGATTACAGCAAGTAAAGGTTCAAACAGGCATGGAAACTATCAGCTAACCTCAACTGCTTAACACGAGGTGGTTAACGAAAACCAGCTTCAACCAAACCATCTCCAACACCAGCACCACGGACACCATGGTTAGTTAGTAGTGGTACATATACCAGCACGTTTGCAGAACAAAGTATACGATCCCAGCATAAAGACCGAGACGTTAACAGCACATTGCACCACAATACCACACAAAGGAGAAAGTAAATGTATTTCTTTTCTGCAGTGTGGCAGCTTCTTCTACTACTGTGAGCAGCTTAAAGCTGGTCTGAAAGCAGAGGAAGAGCAATGTTACAGCTGCAACTACAGCTCACATCTCCACACATACCTACCAAACCAGACCCTTAACCCCCTTATCTACCATTCCTTAGAGGTACAAGGTATTTAACAAGCTCTAAGTTTAAAAAAAAAGCTCATTTTAGTCAAAAGCGGTGTAAGCCGGAGTCACCTTGGCCGCCATGCTGCATGCGTGACGTCACTGTCCCGCCGAACGGATCTTTTAAACCGGCTCACTTCAATGAATCAGTGGAGCCGATTCAACTGATTTGAACAACAGTATCACATAATCACGTGCGTATGCTGTTGGATCGCATTAAACTTAAGCTAAAACGTTATACTTTTTATTAATAACAATAATAAACGTTTCATTAATAACAGTAATAGTAATAATAATTATTTTTAAAGTACATCTCTATGCATTTGTTTTATGACGGTCTTTTTAGGCTCCTATTGTCTATAATGCACATATATGCTGCAGTGTAGACCTATCGTTTTGTGGATTCCTCTAGATCTTATGTAGCCTTGTGTAGTCTTACATACCGTGGTCGGGGGGGGGGGGGGGGGGGGCATTTTTCATGCCAAACTGAGTTACCATTAAGCAAGCCCCTGGCCCCCGAGAAAAATGAATCGTTTAATTATTGAAACGGACCCTTGGACGGAATCGATTCTGTAAACTAGTTGAACTTCCCATCTTGACAGCGCTTCCGTAGTCTCGCGCTTGGACTGGACTGGAGGAACAGTGCTGCATGGTTGGAGGCATACTTTTAACCCACTCCCGCCGCCCCCAAACAACATACTGCATTTTAATTTTTAATCTTGTAAGAAATAGTCTATTGCTGAGCTTCCTGCTTGACGGCTGATGTAAGAGTGAGACTGTGGGAGGGGCTTGTGTGAGTTTGCGCAATAGTAAACACGGTCACATTCTGGTGTTTTGGTTTACACATAGATTTACGCATGTATTAACCCAATTAATCATAAATTAAGATTATATGCTTATATAATTTAAATTCAAG
Organism: Semaprochilodus insignis; assembly: GCA_034552555.1. Classification (NCBI taxonomy): domain Eukaryota; kingdom Metazoa; phylum Chordata; class Actinopteri; order Characiformes; family Prochilodontidae; genus Semaprochilodus; species Semaprochilodus insignis. The sequence continues at coordinate 12,750,610 of CM067476.1, read as the reverse complement.
GTGAGTAATGCCAAATCTAATGTCACTGGCTTCTGTTCTGTTTTCTCAGGTTATTCAGCTGTGCAATCTATTTTGCGTTTACTCATACATTTTTGTAGGAATTATGCAGGTTTAAGATTTTCAAATATCTCCCATAAATAAAATGAATAAACACTGATTCTTTACCTAAGAAACAGTTTACTGAAAAATGTATCTTGTTAATAATAATAGAGTGAACTCCACTGACTGCATTAATTCCTTCCTGGACTAAACTAAACATGATACATGTTTCTGCAACTATATTATGGAATAGCAATCTTGTACCCCGGTATAACTGATAATCCATGTTTTACACTACAATTATGCTACAATTATGTCCACCATTTGTTTTCTAATTGGCACCTCATTACTGTAATTACATGACAGCTATGCAGGCTGAACATAATATGCTCTCATATGACTATACAAATGACATGGCATTAAGATTATAATAATAAATAAATAAATAAATAATAAAATAACAATAATAATAATAATAATAATAACAACAACAACTGTTTATTCTTTTCTGGCCAGCATACAAATAACCAGCCACAACAAGACAATCCTGCTCATTCAGTAGAGTGGTGCCATAAAAACTTGTTTATTGAATCTGTTCTAATAGAGAATCACGAAATGCAATCAAAGAAAATCCATCATAACATTTACACGCCATATATACCCAAAAAGGATTGGGTCTTCACTGTTTCTGTTCAATATCAGAAAAGTTAAAGAACATCAACTAAAATGAAATAGAAAAAAGAAAAACAAAAACATAGAACAATAGTTTATAAACATTTCCCACATTCTTTCTCGTTTGTTTCATCTTGAATCAAACTTATTTACAAAGTATACAAAAACATTTAAGTCCAAGGAGCGAGAACGGTCTTGTCCGTGAGTCTCTGAAAGCTGCCCAATCCAGACTGAAACAGCTAAATTCCGTGCAAGCATGTGATATGGCGCCCCCTATCGGACTCTCTGCTTATAGAACCAGCAAAGGCCTCCAGTGAAGTTCCAGCCCAAGGTGATGGAGAGAACGTAGAGAAGCACAAGCAGAGCGAAAGGGTAGAGGAGAATGACTGTGTTCTTCAAAAAGGGCAGTGCTAGAAAAAGAGGAATGATGTTAAAATACAGACACTCCACAAATTTCTCCACAAATAATATATATAAAATCTACAAAAAAAATCTACAAAATTTGGACCACTGGTGACCCCTGAAGTGGCTCACATAGCAAAATTAAGAGCAAGGTGACTAATTTGTCAAATATTTGGCAAAAAACACATTTGACCCCCAAGCCTATTGGAATAATGTTTGAATTTAGCATAAAATTGAGTTCCAGTTATATGAAGTGTTTGACTGCAGCTGTTGCTTCTACAGGTGTCATAACCAGATTTATGCTTAGGGGGAACTTAGTACTTTTTCACATGGTTGATGTAAGTGTTGCAAAACTTTGTTCTTTAATAAATGAAATGATAAATGATTTTGCATGGGGATCTAAAATCATTTAGCATGACAAATACGCAAAAACTGTGAAAATAAAATGCATTTTCACAGCACTATATGTCCCTAGAGACCTGGTTTTGCAAAATCATCTGAATGCAAGAAATGCAGCTTTTATTAGCTTTTCTTTTATTTGAACTTAAAGTCCATGTGCTGCAATATGATTCGGTTCAATGCTGAAGCCTGCAGACGATTTGAAATGGTACTATGGAATCAGAGCACGCCTGAGTTTAGTTATTCAGTTCAGTAGCAGTTATTTAGCCTTTTTGTTATGCAGGCTGCATGCTGAGGTAAAACAGTTTCAACCTAAGCCTGAGCGCCAGCTTGCCTTTGTTATGGACCAGATCTTGTGAGAGTTCTTTGGTGAAGGCCCCGCCACCTTGCAAACTGCAAAGGTCTTGTTGGTCTGCCCATTATTTTTTCTAAAACCAAAAGTTTCCACACCCATGATTTGCAACCATCGGGAGAATGTGAAACTTAATTTTCTTGGCTGCAGCTGCTCAGTTGACTGGTAGTTTTAATGTGAACACAAGCATGCACCTAAAGCTTTATTAGGCAGGCTCACACTGCATGGCGCCACCTAAAGCCTACCAAATTCATGCATCAACGTTTATATGTTAAATTGGATTTAGTGAACAGTGGACCATTTGCTGGTCATAGCATTAATACGTTTAGATGATTTGTTACATCCCCAGTCTGTAAAGCGAGATATGTCGATACAGCCTGCCTAGGTTGTCTCAGTTGTGTGTGAATGCACACTGAAAAGGAGCCTTAATACACCAGTGCTAACAATATCTCTACTACCTTGGATGCAGCCTTGACTTTGAGTAAACGTCTTATGTAAACACGCATCATAATATTCCATGTTCAACACGACTGTAACAGTTAGCTATTTACTTCCAATGTGTTTTACATGGCTGTTGGAATTATTCAAATTTGAAAAGTATGGTTATCACTGAGTTTTACACTTCAATATGTCATTAAACCAGCTAACTGTCTTGTACCTTTTAAATATGTAGTAGTACTAGTACTACTACTAAAAATAATAATGCTAATAATAATCATAATAATAGTAAATAAGTAATAAATTAATAGCAAATGGTAAGAAATGGCATAAAAAAATGCACTTCAGCAAAACATTGAAAAAAAATATATTAAATGCAATTCAATAAAAATTACAATAAAATGCAATTCAATACAAATTACAGAGAATAAAAATGACCTACTTATATGGAGGATTATACACTTACCACTGTAGCCAAGGAATGTGATGTATATGTAGTAGCCAATGGCAATGAGCCACAACGTATTCCCCACAAAATATCCTATGAACGACTCTGAGTTTATGACCACAATGTCTATTCAAACAAAGAAATATATGTGTCAACAAGCAGAAGTGAATCATTTACACTGCTGTACAGAATGGTTTATTAAATTATCAGACTACTCACGATTGATGAAAAACAGCTGTAGAAAGTGTAGGATGACCAACAGAGGGTAGAAAGCATTTAGATGGACATCAAAAGCATAGCCCCACTCCACATCATAATCTTTGCTATGATGCTTCATGAGGTATTTATTAGTGACAAACCTAGAAAAAAAAAATTAGATAAGCCAAAATATCCAATCAACTCTGGTCATGCTTTGTAACATCTCAGGAAGATTATATCTGCAGTAATCTGTCTTTGACCTCACCACATGAGTGTGGAAATGAGCAGCCCCACTCCAATGCAATCGATAAACACCACCCACAGTAATAGCTTCAGTGTCTCCAAAAAGCTCATATCCAGCACCAGGCCAAAGCCCACAGTGGACACTACAGAGAGAAACAATTAGCTTAATCACTCTCATTCACTCCAAACAAAAGCAGGACAATGTGGCGCATGATTCCTTTTGTTATAATTCTACACGCTTTACAGGGTTCTCATGGCATTCAGATTTGTTAGAAAGTATGGGTAGGCATATTAGCCCCTTTTTTGCTATCTGAATATCCACATTTGTAAATAAATATATACAATTATGTCAATAAAAAAAGTATTTCACTTTGTTATGATTAACATCATTAATGCGTTCCTGATATTTGGGTTGATTTAGTCATTTATCTCAATGTTTCAGTTGTGTATTATATACAACCAGCTAACCAGTAAAGTTGTATCCATTTAGCTTAATGCTAGACACAATCAGCTGCTTAAGTCACCACATACAAATGTACCATTTGTTTCCTTCAATCCACACTACACATGTCTCTTTTGAGTCTTTACTTCACCAAACTAACACTAAGAAGTGTTTAGATGTCTGTATATTCACTTTGCTTCTAAAAGCTCTATTACGTAGAATTCCTATTCCCCCAACCCATTCCCTCTCCCTGTACTGACCGCAGAGCCAGATGCTGAGCAGCACCAGAAAAGCAGGGTCGTCCCGAGCCCACTGGTCTTTGGTCTGTTTCCGGTAGTGGAAGTTGCGGTATACTCTCTGCGGTGACGTGAACAGGTAAAGCATCTGCCACATGGCAAACTCAAAGTCCATCTGTTTGAAGTGCAGAAGCCTGCGTAGGTATTTGTAGCGCTTTGCGCCGGCCGTATGCCGGGCCGCATCCCTTGAGTTTATGCTGCCATTTCCCTGCCTCTGGGGGGAGTATGTGGTGGTGGGCAACATACTGCTACAGAACAAAACAACATGAATCAATGTAGACTAAAGAAACAAATGTATATGTATACTCACTACACTCAACAGGCTGTTGACCAGACATTAATCGGACAAAATTCAGTAACACCTCTGGGCTAGGGACAGCTGACTGTGCATCAGCAGACGAACGTGTGTACTTATAAAAGTTATAAGCATGAAACAACATTGTTACATATGACAACACCATTCTAGTCCTTGTTCTAAAGTATGTAGTTGAGCAAATTTTAGTGACTCAACTGTTCACACTGATTTTAAGTGAATTAACTGTTCGCGCTGATTTTAGTGAATTAACTGTTCACGCTGATTTTAGTGAATTAACTGTTCACGCTGATTTTAGTGAATTAACTGTTCACGCTGATTCAACTATTTAGCTAAAAACGAGGTGATTTTAAGTTAGGAAATCGCAAAACTGTTTTTGGGTCCTAACTACCAGTGTTGAATCTGATGCCCCCAAATCTATTCCCTTAGTACAACCTCATTGAGTTAAGCTAAGCATGCAAATTAGCAAACTTTGGATTCTGCATTTTTAAAAAACGCAAGACGAAATAAAATAACCGATGTAAATAAAATGAATCATTGGCTCAATTTTCAACCCACGTATGTAAAAAAGCAAAGATCAGACATGACGTCCCCCATGCTTCACATTTGAGTTTTTAACTCGGGCTTTGAAGGAGAAAGTAATCGTTTACGACATTGGAAAGTAACGAAAGAAAATGCAAATGTCTATTTTACTTATACAAACAGGATTTGCTGGTAAACTGTCAGTGTTTTTCTTCCTGACGATATCTGGGGCCTCATTGTTGACATTTTAAAGACCACAAACGATCAGTTCGTGATAAATTGTAAGTTCTACTCCCTCTCCTACACACTGGATACATTCAAAGGTTATACAGACCTGCTGTCCAGCAGTATTTCCACAGTCTTCTGGACAAATGTGTCCTTTTTCACACAACTACACACTCAACTCTTCCACCGCTTCTTCCTGTGTCATCCGAACACGTAGCCACGTCCTGCGTCATCTGCGTCATTACGTTTTTTTGTAGTCTCACAGCAGGATGGTATATGTAGTCTTATTAGAGGCTTAGCGTTCGAGCAGCACTTCTCATGCATGTCCGGCACTTCTTTAAAGCAGTTTTAAAGCAGTAGTCATACTAGACCTCCAGTTGGCGTTGATCGAGACTGGACTGTACAATTGGCGACTAACAAAATCTTCCATGTTTGTGCGACAGCAAGTTGGTCAACTCACCATTACACAAACCTGAAAAAATAGTATTTATAACAGTGAAATAAACTAATACACAGAGATTTCAGTAATTTAAAGAAGGCGACAAATACAGTGCAAACCATAAAACAGATTAATTAGACACACACACAAAAAAAAAACACAATCAGAAGACAGATTCTTTTGATGGTGAACCTACATAAGTCATTTTCAAAATAAAGTACAGATTCACTGTAAATAAAGTCCAATTTTGCCATAGTCTTTGAGTGGTCAAAAAGCCAAAACGGCGAAGAAAACGGTGAAGAAAAGGTTTTTGGCTGTAAGCCACAAAAAGTACAATTTATATCAAAGGCAAGCGATTTTACCCCACTGTAAAAGTGTTTTGTTGGTCCAACCTAAAAAATGACTTCAGTTTGTTTCAAGCAAATGAACTCGGTGTATTCAACCTAAAAACCTTTGAATTAACGATTCTTTCAATCGAAGTAATTTTTTGAGTAAAACTTATTCAATTGCTTGTGGAGTATTTCTCGAGGTTGCACTTTTTATAGTGTACCTTCACTACAGTGTGTACACAAAATACTCACGATAATGGAAATATGCCTCGCACCTCAAGAAACAACAACAAAAAAAGAGTAAATCTGAGTAAAAGAGTAAGAATAGAGTGATCCTACACGTCACTCCCGCTGTGAAGCACTTTATGTACGTGCACTATATTTGCTACAGTCTGAAACTGACAAATCCACAAGAGGGCGCCATAACGCTGGTAATTGAAGGTCTTGTGTAGTTAGGTATTCCTTAGGGTGTCATGGTGGATATTGATGTTTATCAATTTGAAAGCTAGCTGCTCCATTACGTTTTGTGTTATTTTATATTGTAGCTAGTCATGTTCAGTTTGCCCCTACATACCTTTTTTTGGGATTTCGCCAGGTCGTGTCCTGAGGGCACCAACTCTGATAAAGACCAAAGGCCAACAACACACATCAACCAATCGAAACAACAACATCAATATTAACCTGTTTCTTTTTTCCAAAAGGAATAGACAGAAAAAGACGGAGCTGAGCTAACTGACCTGCTAAACTTTCTGACCTAAAAGTAAGCACTCTTTTGTCAGATTATTGCTTATATTCTTCTTGTTTTACAATGAAAATGATCAAATGATAACTGTTAGAACAGATGTTAGCATGCTACACGATGCAGAGCAAAATAAAATTATTTTTAAATGTATAAATTATTGTATTCTTAATTAACTATATAAGTAATGCGTTTGTTATTGGGAGTTTAGATCAGAAAGCTTAGCTACTCACTAACTTTGCATCAGAAAAATAGAGATTATTATTATTAACCCGAGATATTTTATTTATATAGAATTTGAGGTGAGCTAAACAGAGACAATTAGGTTATGATAGCATGTCCTGAGTTCATCATCACCATCATGTGATGATGGTCCTAACACTATGTTGTGCTGAGTCCATCACCTTAATCATATGCGTTGTCCGTCATCATCATCATCATCATCATCATCATCATGAAGACTCATCAGGATGTGTGCTTCTTTCATGGTTGTAACACACATATGCATTATGGTATTTTCAGTGACATGTCGACAAAATATTGGTGGTTTTACTCCACTACATTATCTATATGATCGTTTTAGTTTTTACAGTTTGGGAAGGGGGGTTTTATGCTTTAAAACATATGCTTTAAAAGCACAGTGCTTCAGTAATGTTCAGCAGACCAAACTCTGTAAACCTGTAAATCTGATAGTACTTTGAATATAAATGTGATCTGATCAAATTTTCTGTACCAATCTAACTCTGTTAACATATTTTACAGTGCTTTCTTGTACGGTCTCCAGACATTTAAAAATCCTTCCAGCTGCCTGTAGATCTGTATTATGTTGAAGCATGTGTTTGCCATCCACAGAAGCGCATCAATTATATCATTCAGTCTCCGTTTTCTTACTCCACAGAGAAACTGGGACCTGAGGTGGTGTAAAGAATGTTATGACAAGCATTCAAAATTAAATTAGAACCAAAATACTGCAAAATGTGTAGCTGTAAGACTTGAAGAAGTAAGCACACTTGCAGATAAAATTAGGAGCGTGACCTTTAATAACAGGATGTGTAGTCAAAGACATAACCCAGAGAGAGGCCAGGCTCAAAACCAAGAAACACAGACCTTAACACATGGGCCAAGACAAAAGAGAAGTCAAATAAACCAGGGTCAGACGCCAAAACAGTTCAAAGTTCAATCAACAAACAACACCAAAGGGCAAATCCAAAAACAGAGTCAAAAACAAAGCAGGTAAATACACAGTGAGAAACCAACAGGAATAAAACACTCAGTATACTGTGAAAACAGACCAGGCAAGACAAACTGGTATTTACACAGAGATAAAATGAGGAACAGGTGAAAACAGTTAGTAATCAATAATTTGAGTGTGTTCCCTAGCTTTCCCATTGTTTTCTTTTTTTTTTTTTTACTGGATTGAGGTGTTAAACAGGGAAGACAGTAGAATGTGCAGGACAGTGAGTCTCCAGGACAAAGATTGGGAAATACTGACTTAGATGTCCGAAAACTCTAAATGCAGCTTAGGTAGGCAGTAGCACCAGCTGTAGACCCATGAAAGCTTTAAGTGTAGCCACCTTGATCTGTGAATCACCAGGTTCAGTCTCAGATAGCAAACTCTGCTAGGTAATATTCTTGTTGATTATCAGTGGACGTAAATACGAATGGATTTTTCACACGCAAAATCAGATGAGTTGCATAGCTCCACAGCAACCAAGGTGGGTCTGAAAGTAGTGCATGGTGGCAGTAAGAAGTATTCTGATATTTAGTAAATTCATATAGTAACATAAACTGCGATGTTGGCATTAGTTTGTGTATCACAGTAAAAACTCCACTGAAATGGAGAACTGGACTGGTTCTGCCGCTGAAAGGCAAAAAACTTCTGCCAGAATTTGACAAGTCTGTTAATGCCAATCAGTCTCCATGCAGTTCAAGGAAGGGGGAGTTGTTTTATGCAGATGGGACCTAAAGAGAAAGGTCTAGGCAATGCAGTTATGCACACAATGAATGGCAACTGCAGATAGCAAAAGCTGAATCCTGGACATTTTTGGGCGGTATTATAAGTCCCAAAAATAAAACATTGTACTGAATTTTGTTGTGCCATGTTTGAAGCACCACACAGTGAAATGCAGCACAGCTGTGAGCTGACTGCTTTTCAAGGAGATTTGTGTTAAATTGTGCCGCAAATTCATGTTGAATGAATTCATGAGGTATACATGTTTGAAGCACCACACAGAGGAAGCAGTTCAGCAGTGCCTTGATTTAATTTCACAGTGGATTGTATTTAATTCTGACAGAAACTCAGCATTATGGTTTTTGAACACATATCATGGTGTATTATTTTTTCAGTAAAGAGGTCAAGCGACATGAAAACAGTTTAACAGATGTTTTGCTTTTCATTTTGGTGTTCGGCATGTTGGAAAGGCCATGCCATCTGTGTACTGCATGTCACATTTTTCCACTGTAGTGACTGCATTTCAATTTGGCATACATCCGTCTCCATACAGAATGCCTCCTCTCTAATGTCATATCAATTTAAATACCTCTTAAAGACTATTGAGCATAAGCCTAGTCTCTTCTGAAGCAAACGTATCTCCCTGTGTCGCATAATGATACATTCCAACGTACCTCTAGTTTTAGAGCCAAATCTAAACTCATCATTATGATATGACATTGCTGTTAGGAAGAGGTCAGCTGATTTCACATACAAGAAAGTTTTACAGCTTGTCTTTAAGAGAAGAGAATAGACGCACAGTAACCTCTCAGTGATGAAGTTGGCATTTTGCTCTCAAAAGCGGAATGACTCAACTCAGCGGCTATTAGAGCTTTTCCGATAAAAAGATAGCACTGCCATCACACAAAAAAAACAGAAATGGGAGGCTATTTTGAAGAGAGTGAGCAAAACAAAAAAAAAGAAGTGGGAGAGAGTGAGAGAGAGGGAAAGTAAAGAAGGAGACAGAGAGAGAGAGCGAGAGAGAGAGAAAGAGAGGGAGGAGGACAGAGAAAGGCCTCAACTGCCTCACATTTTTCTTTCTACCCATCCAGGTGCATCCATTCATATCAAGCCTGTCCTGTTTACAGCCTTTTAAAAGTGTAGCTCGTGCATTAGCTTATGTATTTTTAACAGCTGCCTGCGTCTACATCTATCTTTTATACTGTCTACTTTCGGCCTTCCGCTCTGCCGTACAACCCTGCTATATGCTGTGTATTCAGTGCTACACTGCAAAAATCCTTAAAAATGTCACTTAAGATGTATCTTCATGCTCCACTGACACCGTTTTTATTCACGTAATTCTTCTCAACATGCCCATTTAAAAGTTTCATTCATAAAAGTACAGGACCTGAATGACATCCAAAGCAGCCTACCCTGTGGTGTTTAAAGCAACCGTCGAAGTTAATCATGTAAAATTTGTTGCGACATGCTGAAAGAAAACAGCATAATGTGCATTGCATCATAATTTTATGACGTGTACAGTAGTGCTTGTTCAGTCACTTGTCATATCAAGGCTATACAACTGCAAACTCGCTCTTGGATGGTCTTCCTAAGTGGGCCACCAGGCCCTTGCAAAAGAATATAGCACCTTAACTTGTCTTCAAAGTTCAGTCAAGTCACCTCACTGCTGCGTTTCCTTCACTCACTTCCTGCAGATGCCCACCTCAGATTTAAACCCTGATGCTTGCCTAAAAAGCCAAAAATGGACGTGCCCTTCCCAACTATACGGTCATGATCAAAAAGCACAGTTTTCACTCTCACCGTTTTTTGGGGGTTTTTTTCATTAGCTTCAGCAGTCATCAGTTAAGAAGCCAAACTTGAAGGTGTTGCTTTGGTCCCCACCAATGCAATAAAGAATCTTAAATTTTAGTAACATGTCATTTAATTTGAACCAATTATCTTATACACTCAGTTTGTGTAGTTACTGTGATGCAGTTCAAAACATTAGTACAGTCAAAAGGCAAGAATCCTTCCTGATTTACATGCGACTGTTTTCCTGAGACATATATCATGACACACAGCTCTGCTCCTGTCACGTCCCACATATTTTTGAAGTCATTTATAGAATTTAATCACAAATAATAAATTAGCACTTCATGTAATGGTACAGCTGTAGGAATATGCGATTAGCGGAGAAAATTCCCCAGAATCAAACACAAAAACCCTGAAAATAGGATTAATAAGGCAGACATTAAGCTCTGTGTTGTTGAAGTTGAAAGCCTGAAAAAGCTCTGCTCACTTCCTGTACTTCCTGCTGTCCGCACACATTAGGAATATGTTTGATCACACAAATCCAGTTATGAACAGCTGCCTCATACGGACTAAAAGGAAAGACAGGTAAAATTAAGCTGTTCTGCACTCTCTTTCTGATTTTCATTTCAACACCAAAGCTGTGCATAAATTCAGTGTCAAAATGTCACACAGCCAAACTGACCTGATTACCATGAATCAACGCAGACATAGTTCCTATATAGAATAATATAATTTATCCCATATGTATCAAGTACATGAAGAGTTTAATTCCAAATGCTGTATATTCATTTGTAACCAATTTGGATATATAAGCGCAAGAATAACACCTGACATATAATGGGAAACACATTTGTATTTCTTGTATGTGTAAAACCACTTCCTGATATAACAACATATATCAGGGATACAAATCCTTAAAGTGGTCTATAATGCATTTAAGAACAAAACTCTTCATAATTAAGTACATTTATGACACATGTATGAGCTTTTGTGACACTGGATTGACAAACCAGACGCTCGCAGAGGTAAAATGTAACAAGAGTTTAATGCGGGGTCGTGTGTAAGTCGATTCAGCAAACAAACAAAATGACAGACATGGGCAAGACGAGGCGTAAATCCAGATACAGGCTGGGGTCAAAACCAGGACAATAAGAAATCAGGCGATCAAAAGAAGGCAAAAGGCAAAAGACGAAAACCAAAGGGCAGAAGAGAGTCATACACAGGAATACAGATAGCAATAGAAACACGCTCAGTAAGCAACACTAGGGTCGGCAATACTTCAC
>CM067476.1:12638499-12738725 GCA_034552555.1 Semaprochilodus insignis | reverse complement strand
ACAATTCTGAGGAGAATTTCCTGTAGACTGGGATTTTTGCTACTGCTGGTAGACTCGTATGACTGTGCGCTTCCATACACCTGCAAATTCAAAAAGCTACTTCCTTCACGTTATGGCCTTTGGCATGCCCAAATCCGCCCACTGCTTCTTGCCGATCATTAACATTTTCCATTTTCCACATGAGACATTAAATGCATTGTACCACTGCAGATCATCATCCATGCTTTGGTGGAAGTGGAGTGAAAGTTGGTGAGGCTACTATGGAATTGGGTGACTCTTCAGTTGAAGTAGATGGTGCTACAGGTGTGATGATCAGGCTTTTTAGTGACAGTGGTTTGTCTCCCTGCAGTAAAGGACACATTCACTTTCATTAAAGCACCTCCTGCCACTGTGCATTAAACACCTGAAGTCACACAATGAAAAAATCCATAAATCAATGCTGTTGACCTAAACTACTATGGACAGCCTCTGAAGCAGGAGCAGTGTCCGACTGCACTGCCTTCAATCAGAGTGTAGGGGTGTGTGTGTGTGTGTGTACAGACTAGGTGACACTAGTCCTCAGATGGGCATATTTAGTTTAACTGACAGCACTGGGCAGAATTCTAAATGGAGACTAAAGTCCACTGTTAGACAGAGACATGCAGACAGAGACATGCAGGGCTAACAGCTTCCTACGACTGCAATGCACATCTCTGGACATAAGAGAATGTTCTAAAATTGATATTTCATATTCCTGCTTGTGTAAAACAAAAACTGCTCCTCAGAAGCTATTGTCTGTTGTTAAACGATGATGATGTACTTATTGTGTTTTGTAATATGCAAGTATATATGTGCAGTTTAAATGCCCCTGGCCAAATGTCATTGTTGATTTTCTAAGTGAATGAAGTTAACACATCCTCTGCAGAAACCTTACTTCATTTTACACTTAATAGGGGACCTATTACGTTTCTCCATTATATAGCTTTTTGTAAACAGTCTACACAGCTATAAATGCCACAGCTACAAACTTCTGTTCTCATATGTCTGAAACGCTTTGTTAGAATTCAAGCTTTTTTTCTCTGTCATGAGGTGATGTGATGTCATTATATAATCCATATTTGCTCCCTGTATAGGTGGAATTTGTAGCAAGATACCTCTAATGCTTTCAACCACCTCTGGCGATTGACCAATCAGACGAGAGTGGGAGAGCTGGCCAATCATACAGGGTGGAATCATAAAAAACACAGGTGCTGTAACAGAGCATTTCAGACAGAAAAGCAAACATGTTTTTGAAGTGAAGCATGTAAATTTATTTAAACAAGTGTGCACTAAAATTTGCCGCAAAATCTCATATGTCATTTTGTTCTGAAGAGGATGTGTTATCTTATTTTCACATACAATAAAAATCAACAAAACATGCCATTTTAGGATGTGCTTCTGATATTTTGTTATATGATATAATAAATTATGTTAACTATGCCACACCTGTAACACCTTGGCAAAGGTTAAACTGTAAGGTTTAATTGTAAGGTTAACCTTATATGTTAAAGGTTTGAAATGCCCATGGTCAGTTTGTATGCTTGTTGATTTTCTATGTGAAAAGAAGTTACTGCACATTGTAATGCTAATGCTAATAACATTACAAAATAAAATATGCTCAGCTTAGGAAATAATTTGTGGTCAAATGATTTGAGTACTTAGTTTAGGGCAGATGATTGCCTCAAAGCGTTTGATTTGCCTTACATTGTGTTACAGTGTGGTGAGGTGGGCTGAGAGTGCATGCACTGAAGCATTTGTTCTGTATATACTCAGCTTAGGGAATAATTTGTGGTCAAAAGATTTAAGTGCTTAGACGGTTTAGGGCAGTTGGTCGCTCAAAGCATTTGAGTTTCCTAACTCATGAGGTTTTACAGTGTGGTGCATGAAGAAGAACTGGGTCATGCTCGACAGCTCTGCGGCAGACCGGGTAGCTAATGCTCAGTGTCTGTTTCGCGGCATAAAATATAAAGGCCAATTCCACCCGTAGTGAGGCGACTCTACTCCACCCATACTGAGGCGGGTCGAGTGCAGATGCACTGAAGCATTTGTTCTGTATATGCTCAGCTTAGGGAATACTTTGTGGTCAAAAGATTTGAGTACTTAGACAGTTTAGGGCAGTTGTTTGCCTCAAAGCGTTTGAGTTGCCTTAACTCATGAGGCTTTGCAAAGAGGAAAGTGAAGCGTTCTGTAGAGTAAAAACAGAGATTAAAGAGCTGACAAAAGCAGGAATAATCAGAACAGTCCGGCTCTCCATCCTCATTTAACATTTATGTGGAGGAGATAGGGTAGAGGGATGTAGAGATAGTACAGTAGTTTCATGTGTGTATGGCATCGGAAGCTTAGATGTTCTATTTCTGTACAGAACTGTCAGAAGACTTATAACACCAGTTCAAAGTTTGGAGATTCTTGAATTTAAAATTTAACAAGGCCTCAATGTGTGTGTATCCGTTTCAAGCCTGCTGGAAAAATATCTCAGGTGGCTCCCCATTAAGCTGCTTGAAAGAATGGCAAGAGTGCAAAGCTCTGACCAGGCCAAAGAGGGCTGCTTTTAAAAATCTGAAATAGAAGATTATTAGGATCTGGCCTCAGTATAATTCCAGGTGTGTTATTTCATAAATATAATATTTTAAATGAGAAGTTTTTGAGTCTAGAAAAGTATAAACGTACCACTCTAAAATGTCCTACTCCAGTCTATCTTGCAAAGGAACGTGTCTACCAATTTGTTTCACCTGACTTTCAGAATCACACTCAAACTGATACATCAGAATCAATGCCATTGTAAAAATAACCACAGCCTTGTTGGGTCAAACTTGAAGTTGGACGCTGCTCTGCCAAGCTGACCTATCAGACCTGGGTTCACGGGAGGCAGGAAGGTTTCGCACAGAGGGGGAATGCTAATTGTTGTTAGGAAAACTGAAGCATGTAAATCTACTTTTGTAGACCCCAAAAATAAAATCTTAAATTATGAATTATTATTAACGGGTCCCTTTTAAGAAGAAACAGAAGACAAATATGCCACATAATAGATTGAAAGGTAAAGGGGAACACAGCAACTTAATGCAAAGTAATGATTTCACATTTTTTGCTTACCTTAGATAAACTCAATTAGCCAAGATGTATTTGATGTTTTATTCGCTTCTTAGTGCCTGGGTTAAAAGAGAACATTAACTGCAGTTTTGTTTGTTAGGTTGTGTGAAGCTAAAAAACTTAGTCAAGAACCCTGTCTAGATTGGACTTCTGGTCTTCTGATGGTTTATTTGTTTGTGTGTTGTTTGTCTGATGGTTGTGTGGTGTCCCTCTAAGGACACTTGTACTCAGGTGTCTTGCAAAAGAATGAACCATCCATGTGTTTTCGAAAGGGTGAAGTCATTACAGACTTTGGTGATTTCATGTTGTTTTGTTTCATTCTTGGCAGTGAAAGTGAAAGTGGAACCGACACACCCACCCGTCCACACACACCCACACCCACACACACACACTGCTCCCTCGTCTTGTTCAGTCCTAATCCTCTCTCAACCCTGATTGAGGATGTTAATTATTGTGGCTCTGTAAATAGAAAACCATTAAGAGGAGTGATGAGTAACAGGAAAAAAGGGAAACAAGACCGACACCACATAATAATCATTAATTCCAGTTTCTCAGACAACCGTTGATAGCATAGCATTAATCCTGAATGTATGTGTGTGTGTGTATATGTGTGTGTGTGTGTGTGTGTGTGTGTAAGAGTGAGCCTGTTTCAGAGCAGAATAAGAAAAAGAGAGAAAAAAACATGCGTCCCTGTTTCCATTTGACTTAAGTGCATTATATGTGCTTAGCTCTGTTGACACATACACATACTGTTTTTATTAATATTACACAACCTAAACCAAAACATCTGTGAGAAATAGATTTTCTGCTTCTGATCTAAACAGAAGAATTTATTCCCATGCCCAATTTACTCATGTCCCACACTCAGTCATATGCTAAATTGACTTATATTCCAAACCTATTCATATTCCACATTTTCCAAACTTATATCCCAGCCTGATTCATATTGCAAACTTTACACCATGATCTCACTTACATCCCGAACTTACTAACTAGTACTCACTAGTATTTCAAACATACTCGTAATCCCAATTCATTTATATTCCAAACTTACTTAATCTCCAAGTTGACCTACATCTTAAACATATTCACATTGCAAACATTATACTTTTTGATAATGAAGATGAGAGAAAGTCAGAGAAGTATTCAAAGAGAGAAAGAAAGGGAGAGGGAGAACTGCCTTATAGGGATGCGCAATACCACTGATTTTACCTTCGATCCGATACCAAGTAATACCAAAGCTAATATCCTGAAACCGATACAGATACTTTAAAGCTTATGATTTTTAAAGATGATAAATAGCAAATGTAAACAAAATGATCATAGAACGTCTGACATTTATAATAAATAAAGAATTCAAAGTTCTCTCTGTGCTTCTTTTTTAATAACATTATTCAGTTCGGTAATAACAAATAGCAGTTCAGTATTCGATAATATTAAAATCATATGTTCACCTAAACTAGTATTGTCAGCTGAATATTTAGTCCCTAAATGTGTAATATCTCAATATCTTAATAGTTACATTTAAAAGTTCATTACATTTCTAATGAAATGTAAACATTATCAGAACTATGCTAGATTAAAGTAAGGAATAAGTATATTAATATTCTGCTTGGTGTTTTCAACATTTGTAGCATGTTTTTTACAAGAGCCATTTTAAACTGTCAGACTTTTACTTGTGAGTCTCTGATAATTCACTCAGAGAAGTCTACCAATTGAAAATGCACAGTTCAGTCACTTTTGTACACTACGTTTGAAGGAGCTTCTTCCTCACCAGCTTTTTGGGAGCAGAGGACGAAGGCAGAAAGAAAAGTAGGTCCTATATTACACCATGACTCACAGCAGCATGTTTTATTATTTTCTTTGAGAGATAGGATAAACATCCATCCTAGTAAAGACTTATACACTTATACACTCCCTTAGCATTTTTTACGGTGAAAAAAAATTTGCAATTAGATTAATTTTGCAATAAGATTAATCAGTTAATTTTGATTTTTTCAAAGCTTTATCCCTGCCTCTCTCTCTTTTCTCTCTTTCTTTCACACCCTCTTGTGCTCCATCACCCTCACTCTTCCTCCATCCCTCTTTCTCCCTCACTCTCTTCAAAACGAGCACTCAAAACTGTGAGCGATCACGAGACTCATGTCTGAACCTCGAAAGGTTTCAGGACTTGTGATTTCTCACAGCTGAAATGACTGTAAAAACAAGCTGTCAGGTGGAGGCTTATTTTGACTGACTAGGTCTGTGATGTTCTGTGGAGTGCTCAGAGGGTGTTTATTAAACCAGAGTTCACGTTTAGTTCACGTTTCACAGTTTAGCTACAGAAATCCGGGGCAAGATATATATAAATATATATGTAATGTAACGAAGTGTTACATGTACGTCATTTAGTAAACATTTCTTATCCTGAGTAACTTACAACAGTGTTTTGTTGCCCAAACAAGTGTAATTTTGTACCAATCTTGAAATATACTGCATGTGTCAAATGTAGAATATGTGTGTGAATAAAAAGGCCAAAAAGTCTTAGTACTGTTCTGTTGAATGCAGGTCAAAAATGATTATGAATTACATTTTACCTACGGTTTTTTGGAAAAGAGTATTTATAGATTCATATCAGTGCTCCGGCACAAAGGTCTTGATGCCATTTCCCAATTGTGCACCCAATACAAGCTGGGATAAACTTGGGAAAAATATGTAAAATCTGATTTATTTATATATAATTCATAATAGAGGTCGTATGCCTTTATTACTTAGAAATGTGACTAATAATTTCTGATAGATTTATGGTAGATATTTAAAATTTATTTATTTATTTATGTATTTGTTTGTTTGTTTGTTTGTTTTTAAAAGTTATAAAAGACCTCTTTGTGAAAGTGTCAAATGTAAAAAAGTAACAGTATAAATGAGATGCCAGAGTCGCATGGCTAAAGAAGCAGATAGATGTACCAATTCATAATTTGCTTAATTACTTAAGAAGAACCAAAGATGCATGACATCGTATTACCTTGAACTGCATTGTATTGAATCCAGCTGTATTAATTCACACTGCATTGCAATTGGAACATATCACGTCGCGATGTAGAGATGTAGTACATTCCTACTATAAGTGAGTGAGGAAGTGAAAAAAACATAAATGCTTGTGGATTAAGCGACAGCCCCTTTTCTGATGTTGATGCCAACTACAAAATGAGACACAGCATAAGACTTTTTGTTTTGTGTGTGTATTTATGAAAATTAATAAGATGTATGTACTTATACTTACACTTTGCTCTGTTAAGATTGTTGTTTTTATTGGTATCCTCTAATTTTCCTCTGAGTCTTGTCTCCAGCTATCATAAAATCAGTTTCCTCCGACACTCTGTCCATCAAGAAATGTTTTTTTTTTTTTTACACTTTCATATCAGAGTAATTTTTTCACAACTGAACACACTGACAAAATAACTTCACCCAGTATTTGCTTCCCTTTCTCTCCTCCTCCACCCTTTGCATTCTGCAGAATAATAACATTCTGGTATTGCACACTGCTCTTACTGAACATGATAGATTAGCTCTGATTTCTCATATCTCAGGGGGAAATGTTTGGCAGCCTTTCTGCATTATGCAATCTTACAAAAAGCAGAACTGGAAATACAAGTGATATAAGCCATTTCCACACACTACTGTATACCTACAGTGTCTTCCACAGTATTCCTCCACGTACACTGGGAATTTGTTTTATTAAAGTGATAATTTAACAAAATCAAATGTACCCAATCTTTCCTCTAATCCAAATTGTAGCTGATCAGCCAAAACATGTTTGCTATCTGACTATATAGTTTTGTCCTGGAGCTACAAGGCCAATATAGCTAATAATGGTAGTTTATATCTTGCCAATTAGCATCATGCCAACTGCAGACTTATTGTCTACTGTTATCCATAAACATGGACAACAATATTCAGGCTTCTATTCCTGTTTTTAGTGACGCAGTGTACTTTTGTCCATAATGTCCATAATGCTAAGGCTGGTTGTCTTTATAAAGAAATAAGGTGATGTCATTGGTTATTGCCTGTGAGCCACTGAGCTTACAAAGATGCAATACTTTGCTCACCAGTCTTCTTGCTAGGGGTACTGTTGGGGCTAGCTAGAGCTGATATCGAAGAGGAGGGCAAGGCAAAGTCTCTGCACTCAAATATACTTAATAGCATCAGCATGCGTCTTGTCAAATCGTCATGCATCCAAACTTGTGATACTTGGCCGAGAGACTTGAGGAAAGCTGACCACTGACCGCAGTGGAGTGAGAGAGCAACAGTTGAGAGAGCAACTTGAGAAAGTGTTTAAAGAATCAACAGAAATGTAAAATCGTTGGTCACATTTCTACTTAATAAAGGCATTGGGCATCTACTAATAATTCTATATAAATAAATCAGATTTTACCCATGCATAGATGTTAGAAACAATGCATCCTGAGTTCATCCTAAATTGTATGCAATGCACAATTTTTTCATCCGAGCCATTGCATTATGGACTTGCAATGTTGGTGTGTTGAAAAGTTTTTCTACAATGAACTGTTTCAAATGAACCGTTAAGCTACTCTGAATAACTTTTTGATTCCAATGATTGAATTATGCAGACTTTTTAAAAAATGGTGGAATTCCTCTTTGAGGAATGGTTGGTGTTTAAGAGCCCATTACTTACATTACTAGCTCCAGTAAAAAATTAAAGAGGCAAACTTCAGACACCAAACATGTCTCAGCTAACTGATTACATTTGGCATGAGAGAAAAATGTTGTTGGTTTTTCGCTGAACTTTCAATTTTTGTTTGCAGCCTCTGATTTCAAATGGCTTGTAGCGTAATAGTTCTATATCCCTGCGGTCTATCCATATCCCCAAGCAAAAATATACACAACACATGCTCTCTTTTCTGCCAGATCAAACCCAGACTCTAATTCGGCTCAGTGAGCAGCTACAGCAACAAATATCACTGTGTGAAATTTAAAACGAGTTAATCCCTCACAAGATGTTTAGCTCTGCTGGGCTTTGAGAATTAACTGATCCCTGGCTAACACGAATAATAGAGAACATGGGAAATGCCCACTTATTCCTTAGCATATGTTACCAAATCAACACTGATCTGTCTCATCTGATCTGTCTGCCTCTTAACTGGATGTTAATGTGAATGAATTTGTTTAAACCTGATTCAGCAGTCAAGAGTGAAATATTGTGGTGCTTTTGGTTGTCTAAAGCTGTCAGGAGCATTCACCCTTCAACCGTGTTTCAAGCCATTGTTACAACTTTAATTCTCTTCTTCTTAATTTTTATTTGTTTTTCCAATAAATATGCAGAGCTATTTATCCACACCTCCAAAGTTCAGCCTTATAAGTTGTTGCATCTTCTGCTTCTCATAATCTAAGTGATATTTTGATGTCTGGACTCTGAAGTGATCAGTCCACTGCTCTGAAAACACCAACAGCTTCTTTGTTTGATTTGCAAATCTTGTTTTTACTCTTACACTTTTATTTTTCACTTATTTGGTGTAGACTTTCACTTTTCTTATGCAACTTATTGATCTGATACCTAATCTCCTCTAGAAATATGTCATAAAAACAACGACATACACTTAATGGCTGTTTTGATGGGAAAGTAAGGCGGGTCTCTTCTGCACAGTAATGTAGGAAACTGCAGTTTCCTGCTATATCCAAATATTCAGGGATGTACAGTTGTTTGGAGTCAAACCCTTCATTTACAGAAATTTCTGCCAATACTGATAAAAAGTCCATTGTGTTGGGAAACTAAATGCCAAACCAAGAGACGTTTGTTACTTTCATTAGCTATAAAATGTATTTTTAAATGTAGCTATTCAGATATCAATCTAGTAAATATACATTTAGGGACTACATTTTCAGTTGACAGTACTAGCTTGGATGAACATGTGAATAATATTAAACACTGACCTGATATTTGTTATTACTGAGTTACTGAATTATTAAAAAAAGAAGAGAGAACTCTAAAAGTATATTTAATATTAATGTCAGATTTTCTGTTATAATTTTGTTTACATCTATGTATCATATAGTGTTGAAAATCACAAGCTTTGAAGTATCGGTATCAGGATATTAACTTTGGTGTTACTTGGTATCGGATCGAAAGGAAAATCAGTGGTATCGCCCATCACTAATGAACACTGGTTAAGCTTTGTAACTCCTCCAACCTGCCGATGGTGGGTAAAACAATGAGTCCGTGCCGCCCCCACCCTCCCCCCTCCAGGTCTCAGAATGGTTTGCTCCAGCAGCAGTGACTCCACTCTGGATCCTCTGCTCCTGCATCGCTGCAGCTCCGAGGCTCGTCTGCAGGTAAACTGCCCTCTTCTGTCATTTCCTCCTGCATGCACTCAGGCACGCGCATACTTTTCGCGTTTTTATGTCACTTTTAGAGATTTACAGCACTTTACAGACTTTAAATCCCGAGTGTAATGTTACGAAAGCCAGATGAGTTTCGCAATAACACGCACAGTACTTTTCTGAGTGTTCTGAATATGTTGGATGGATGCTTGTGCTGTTGGGGGTTAACTTGCCCGGTGTTGTTGAGGTATTTTCTTTCTTTTCTCTTTTGTTTTAAATTTTTTTTATTCCTAACATGTAGAATATTTCTTTCTTTTCCACATTTTTTATGGCGTTTGCTGTGCACTTCAGGCAACCACAATATTCGCTCACAAGCGGTTTCCAGTTCACCTATTTGCAGTTCTGTTGTGTGCATTAAGGAAAGTGTGATTCTCTGAAAGCATTGAGACTTTTGCTGTTGATTAACTGCGCCCGTTTGTCGTGTTTAGTAGCTGTTTAAGAGGGGATGCCATTGCATCAGGCTGTTGGCGATCACGTTCCTTCACGTTTTAGTGATTTGCTGCTCTTAAACTTAACTTATTAATGGGGCTTCAATAGGGGTGTTTGAGTAGTAGAACAGACAGACAGTGCAGAACAGACAGACAGACAGACTCTGAAGAGAAGGACTGGCAAACTCTCGCGTACAGACCCGAGGTTCCCCATGACCGCTAGGGGGCAGTATTGGGCGCGTTTTGTAAGACAGGTGCGCCTAAAGCCAGTACACATCTAACGAATCCGCATCTGGCCTTTCATTCAATCTTCATTCTGAGCTGCAAACATTTCTGCCCAAAATGTTCTGTGCTTTTGTTCATACTCATAGTATTAGTGATCTCACTGACTACACCTATCACTACACGTATTACACCTTTGCCTACACCAGTGCTCAGGACCCCCTCCGGACCACCACAGAGCAGGCATTATTTGGGTGGCGTGTCATTCTCAGCACTGCAGTGACACTGCTGTGATAATGGCATGTTAGTAGGTGTAGTAGTCATGCTGCTGCGGTCTTTGAACACCCTGTCCAGTTACTGTTAATATCCAGCAGTATATTAATTAATAAGGTTTTTGTAGTACTTAATTCTTTTTTTTTTTTGTTAGTGTTCATTTTTTAATTCATGTTTATGCTTGTCGATCCACCTTGTAGCACATCTGGACGGTTTGTGTCGGTCGCTCTTTAGTCCTTCATTAGTAATCTCAGGACGCTGTTAGCTGAATATTTTTGGTTGGTGTGCTATTCATTGAGTTGCTTGAAACACCAAGAACACTGTGTGAGATCCGTTCTCTGCAGCACACCAAAGCTAATCATGAAATTGTCATATGAATTGTGATTAATTGACACCTCCATGCCAATGTCAGTGCAGTGCTGAGAATGATCCACTACTCAACTAATACTTGCTCTGCTGTGGTCCTGAGGGAATTCTGACCATTAAAGAAAAGGGCAGAAGCAGGGTAACAAAGTATGCAGAGAAACAGATGTACTACAGTCTGTTAGTGTAGAACTACAAAGTGCACCTTTGTGGCAGATGAACCAGTCAGAATAGCCAGTATGTACAGATACAAGGTCAGTGTACCTAATAAAGTTTGACAGGATCCCAGGATTAATAAAGTGACAGTTACAGCAACCATTACTGGGTGAAGGTCTCCCTTCTCTAATTGCACTGACAATTTCCAGATCATTTATCTTCCCTAATGACATTCAATCTTCAAAAAGCCTAATTACACTTTACAAGATCTGTAAAAGAGAAAGAGAATTAATGGGCATAAACTGTGAGGTTAAATGTGGTTTAAATACTTCAGTGTTCAGCCAATAACACAAAACCACTGGCATTGTAGAATATATCCATGTACATTCATTAGGTTTATTGTTGTCTGACTGTAGTGTTACTTGTCAAACATAAGCATTGAGAGTTGACACAAATTATTGTTAATATTAATAATCAGTAATAATTAATAATGAATCATTTTTAAACATAAATGTATATTTTTCCCGTATTACACTGAGAGAATGAATATTCCTTCAAAAAGCTGTTCTGCCTGTGTGTATTTTGGGAAGTGACTGGAAAATAAATGTGGAGAATGTAATATGAATTATTATTATTATATTATTGTTCTTATTACCTGCTAATTTACCTGCTGATGCTTTCAGGAACATCAACATTAATAATGTGCCAGAAAGCCTGCAGATGTGTATGTAAAGCTTGTACATAAAAACTATACACACTGCACAGAATACAACTGTTTTTGAAAGTTATTAGCATTTATCTCATTTAAATATCTGGTAAGGGAAAAAAAACATTGTGGTGTCTTTCATTTCCAGCTGATAATGTTATGCTGTCCATTGGGGAAAACTGATGCTCAAATACAGATAAAGGGAAAGGTCATTGTTTAGCTGAAGAGCTTCCGTCTTTGATATTTTGAACTAACTAGATGCAGCGCTGATCTGCCTCAGGGTGGCGCTGTAGCAAAGTGGTTTACACAGTTGGTCTTTTATAGCCTAACAACTGTAACTATGCCAAATTTACCACTGAAAACATTGCAGTAGGGTGTAGCATATTTGAAAATGTGAAAAAAAAATTCCCAAGCGTCAGGAACAACAAACGTTCTTCGACGCGATACTTCGCAATGAGAGTTTGTATCTGAGGGGTATATGTACTGGGGGAGAAATGAGGTGCAGGTGAGCAATCAGAATTCGGGAGAGCTGGACCTAGGAAGTGGGATGTGATTGTGGATTCGGGACATGTGACTGTGACGTCATCGGGCAGTGAACTCTGGGAGATGGAGTCTGGGAGATCGGAGGCAGCGGGAAACCCGGAAGCATGACACCAAGAGACTGGTGGAAAGAGGGAATTGTTATTTATTACTCAAACCAAAGACCGAAATGTGTTACCAATCTAGAAAAAAGCATTTCATACAGAAGAATTGTTAAACCATGCATCTTGAATACCAGGGGGAATTTTACACCCTCACAGCTTCTCACAAGACAAAGTGTAATACAAGTAGGCCGAATCCAATTTTCAACTGGAGTACGTGTTGTTCCTTCGAGAACAAGCAAATGGTGCAGCTGGACTGCTGTGCATTTTGAAAAGTGAAATTAGCATGAGAAAGGTCCATTAAAAGCTGAATTTTTTTAGATTTTCCACAGTACAGTGCTGCTACACTGCTTTGGAGATTCTATTGATTTAAGATTTGAGAAGAAGTTCTCTGTATTAGTTGTTGACCTGAAAAATTGTGTTTGTGTGCAGGATATGATCTGTTACACACCTGCTCAACTCGATTTAATGTCGTCCGGATAAATTGCTCAAATAAATTGTGTTTGATGTGTAAAGGCCTTAATAATAATAATAATAATAATAGCATGATTGCTTCTGGCAATTTTCACACAGGCCCTAAATCTGAAGCGAATATGGGAGCAAACACAGTGATGACTTGTAAGTAGAAATTAAAGGGCATAGTAATGCCCCATTAGGGAAAAATGATACTCAAAAATAATTAAACGGAAAGGTCATTGTTTAGCTGAAGAGCTTCTGACTTTGATATTTGTAACCAACTAGATGTGGCACTGCTCCGCTTCAGGGTGGCGCTGTAGCAAAGTGGTTTACACAGATGGTGCTTCATTTGATGTGTGAAGGCCAAACACAGTGATGGCTTTTGAGCAGAAATAAAAGAGCATAATCATAGCACAATTTAGTGGTTGTCACAGTAGTAGTAGTTTCCCCCGGGAGAAACTACTAAAGCCTGTGTCCTATGGATGCCCTAAATGTCCTAGGTAGTGATTTTTAATATGTGTAACTTAAAACTGTCTCAATTAATGGATTGGCTTTAAAAAGCATAAAAAAGCATAATCCTTGTAAATATCAAAGGTTTGAACACTTAATTGTTTTTATTCATTTGTTTATATATTTTTTTTAACATGGAGCTGCAGATTGAACTAAGTTGGTTGAATGATCCATAACGTTGTGTTTGTATGGTGTATCTTCTGTGTGGACGTATGTAAATACTTAACCTAATCCAACAGTGATCTTGACCTTACCAGCCAAAAGGTCTGTTATGGCCTCTTTTATTATTCTCTTATGAAAACTGTAGAAAAACATTTTCCCTTGTGAGAAGTATACAAATGTCCCAACAACAACAAAATGTTCATATGTTCGTCATTCTGGGCACACCACCAAGAGATAAATACACAACTACACACAGTTTTCTTCACCTCGTTTCTCAGGTGCCTGCTAGTGGCAGACAGAAGTCTCACCTCAGACATCTCGTCATGCAGGGCGCTATCACATTTATGGCAAAAGAAATTACCATGCAAATCAGTCACACTAATATTTATAGGGAAACTGTCTGCCTTCCAGAGGCCGTCTCATGGTCAGACTCGTCTAATTGATTTACCGTTGGCTTAATATCGCACAGAGAGCAAAATGCTCCTCATGGGGTCATGAATATTCATACGGCGATCGCATATTGTCTGTTCTGCTTCAGTTTCGTCCCTGAATTGTTGCTGGCGTTGCTGTTCATATGCTAATCAGAAGTTACAGGCCTCATTGCTGATGAATGTATGACGGCCCTGCATGACTAACTCTTGGAGTGTCATAACATTGGCATGGGGTGGTCACACATTGTGTTTATCATACACACGTTATTTTGATGGTCCCGTATAATTCATGTCTGTAAACATAAATATTTTTTGATGCAATAGTTGTCAGAATGTACACAATGTTTCCTCTTACCCAAAATGAAATCGATTAGCCAAGTCCCATTTGGTGTCTGATGTTTGCTTTGTTAGTTGTGCACTTTAGGGTTTGAAGGGCTAATTTAAGTAATGAGTAAGTCAAATAATGGAAAGTTATACCTCACCGATTAGACATGTTGGGATGTTAATTATTCTCAAACTGATTTGCTTAAGTGATTGTTTGACACTGTATGCCATACTGCATACTGCTGTATATAAAAATGGACCAAAGTATGCCCCCCAGGGCACAAAATTCTGTCAAAGGCTCCTAACAGAAGAACTGAAAATAAAAATGATTTCCAATAGGAAACGTTGAACATTGAACACTAGAAAATATCACACCTTTGTGCACAAATCTGGAAATACTTTACCTCTGCCCATTTTCAATGATATTCTAAATTTCCAGGTTGGGGCAGTAATCTGGATCAGCGCCAATACTGACCTCATTAAACAAATTGGGTATGGGCCAGACGTACGCTACGCATTCAATATTGTATCATAGCTACAGCTGCGTGTCGCCTAAACTGTGTTATGGCTGTGTTTTGCCTGAAACAAATAATTGCAAAACATAATAAACCTCAAAACAGAAACCTCATACATGTAATTGTTATGCATTATCACCTTACTGGCAAACATCTTTGTTTAAGTAAACTGACAAGTGTAGTTGTTTCTCTGTGCTGTAGCACGTCAGAATAAAAGCCCTGTGCCGAAACTTAACTTAACTTCAGCTTCACAAGCAAAAATAATTTCAGAATTTTGCATTGTCGTTTTCATATAGGCTAAAAAGTTATAGTTAAATGAAATTAGAATACTGTGTTTAAATAATGAAATGAATAATGTGATAAAAACGAATAAATGTGCCTCATTCTACAAATAACAATTTTAATCAGTATTTATTTTTATTCATTTTGATAAACACTTTATTAAATTGAACTGTACTTCATGTTTTTTTTAAGTGATTTCATTTTACAGCTTTATTGTTCCACTGAACAGTTTACACTGGAATGTTACTTACTGTTAACTACTGTTTACTTAGCTCTTGCTTTATCCAGAAGCATATTAATAATAAAGTATTTTGTAATAATAGTATTTTATTTCATTCTCATTATTAGCTGTTTAGCTTTTTGTTAGACACTGTGAGGTACAGTATATACAGATATACTGAATTTAAATTTTATTTTAATAAGCACTGATATTGGATCTATACCCAGCATCAGTTGAAACCCAGAGTTCAGGTATCAGAATCAGTATTGAGAGAAACTGGGATCGGTGCATCTCTAGTAAAATTGTGTACATTTTACTTTTGGCTGAGCCAACATTTTTAGGTTAAGAGTAAGTGTCAGCTTAAGTGTTTAGGGAAAAGGTGACTGTCATAGATAGTTGAGTTTAGTTGAGTGGCAGCTGACTTTCAGTTTGCCGGCCTGAGGATTATTATTAAGTAACTACACCTCAGAGCATATACAAGGTCATCCTCTACAAATAATCTACAGTGGACCATCCCAATAATGTTTTACCAAGCTGTTGACTAAAACACATCTCTTGACCTCCATGGCCATGATGCCTGATGTTCATTACCTAGATTTTAAGGCTCGTCAAACATTTAAAGGATTTTGAAAGACTGTTACTTAACAGTGAATATTTTATGTGGTGGGAATTGAATTCACTCAGAAGTTCTGTTGTCTTATTTAGAGCAGTTCTATATGTATACTATGTAACACTGCAAAAAACACAGTCATATACCCTCAGAGCCAACTTATTTAGAAACTTTTTTGTATTGGACTGCTTATACTGGCCTCTTTACAAAATCCACCTGTCTTTAGGGCCATTTTATAGGCGTACAATTACTAATTGTAGCCCACCTCTTGCTGGACAGTGTATACCTCTTGCTCTGGCTGTGTATAAATCTTCTTAGTAGCACAAAGATCAGAGCACGTCCCAGACTGACAGATCTGTTAAACTCTCTTTGGTGCTGCTCTTCATTTGGATGCGGCAGCTGCAGAGTTGGCGAAAGTGTGAATGGCAGGAAGTTCAGTGTGGTTCAGTTAAGGGGCCATATTCTACATTCTTCTTGTATGTTATTTTTTGTTGAGGTCCACATATATGTTCTTTTATGTACCCAGAGCATCATTTTCCAACCTCTCTTTATACCCTAAAATGAAATGGGCTGTTTTTGTTGTTGTCCTTTGAGACTAATATATGTAAATGAGATGTTCTAATTTGCTATTTTGCACTGTGTCTCATTTAAAAAGCAGTCTGATCTGAAATGTACTGTTAAGTCTGAAAATCCTAAAGGAACTTGCGGGGGGAAAAACTTTAGTCGCTCTTTTCAGATGTGTGGATCTCTTGCAAGGCCACTGGCTTCCTGACAGTTAGAAACAGCATGCTAAATCATTTTCCCAACATTTTCCACTCCAGTAACCCTGCACCCTGTATCACCACAATTTACACAAACAGGCCTGAAGGGGTGGGTACATGTAAAGAATGTGAGATCACAATCATGTTGAATGTAAAATGGACTGCTTTTACATAGATCATCTTATTTTTCTGAATAAATAAATAAATCAAAGTGAATGATTTTTTTCATTAATGGGCCCCTTAATGACGAAATGTACCAGTATGAGGCAGAGTAGGCTGTATTTTTGCATACATGAGTTGTGTAGTCACTCTATTGGAGCATCAGCATGGTGTTGGGATTTCTGTAAAAATGAGAGAAACCGTTTCCTTCTATCAGCGCAATTAGTTTTCCTCTGCATGACCCATCAACATCACCCTGTCACATCCATGCCTCGCTGTCTCTCTCTGTTTCTTTTCCATCTATTCCTGTCTCTTTCCCTCTCTTTGAGAGTCAGTTCAGATTACTTAATAACCTTGCACAGTGGATGTGGATGCTAATTGGGGAGGTATAAGATTCCATTACATCTTAGCTACTGCCTCGTTGCTTCAGTGCAAAATTTCAGACACCAAACGTGTCTTTGCTGATAGCCTACTTGGGGTACATTTTTCACAGAACTATCACTTTACTGTCTCATTACGCAATCTTTACATAGATCATCAGAGTCTTATTTTTCTGAGAAAAAAAACAACTAAGAAAATGAGTTTTTCCATGATACGGGCCCCTTAATGACAAAAGGTAACAGTATGAGACAGAATATGATGTATTTCTGCATACACGAGTTGTGTAGTCACTCTACTGGAGCATCAGCATGGAACTGGGACTTCTGTAAAAAGTCCACTCTTTTTAGAATGTATGGGAGTTACCAACTTTCAGCCAAAACAAGTCTGAATACTCTTTTTTACCTTTGGATGACTAGCTTTCAGTTTTCCACAGTAATCTGAAGGGGTATTTTTCCACACCTTCAAAGTCTACTCTTAGAAGTTAGAAGTACCTTACTCCACATCTCAGATGACCGGTCTCGGTGTTCTAGAGCAACAAACCTGAAAAGATAATTTGCAAGGCAGCTAAGGTCTCTTCTGTGAATGTTAATGTCTCTTTAAAGGGGAACATAATGTCCTTTGGGAGGATATGTCCTTTGTTGTTGGGAGGATACAGGTGCATCTCAATGGTGCAAAGGAGGAAGAGTTAAAGTAGCATTAGAGTGCCCAAAAGTAAAGAGTGGAGAAATTAAATACTGATAGATCTGATAATACTTAATGTAGGAGACTTTTTGATTTTTTTTTTCTGGCACTGAAAATGAATAATAGCTGTTTTGACTGGAAATTATATAAATGAAAGTGTGTTCTTAGGCTTTTGCATAGTAGTATACATGAGAGAATGATTGATGTTCTGATGTTAATGGTGGGTGTGGGACACACACTTGGCTAGTACATTTAAACTTCTCTGAGTTTAAACCATGTACATTAATCAGTGATCAGCTGAGGATAGGCTGTATTTACAGGCAGTTGATCAGTCTTACTAGTATTTTGCCCCATCGCCCAGCTGTAACGGGAATGCAGATAGAATATCGCATGACTGTTGTTCATATTACTGAACTAAATTCAGTTTCATATTACTGAACTAAACCATTCCAACTACAATAATTACCTCTTCAATTACATGGGAAAGAAAAAAGGCAGTAATGAAGCAATTGAGAAAAAAAGGAACAAAGTGTCCACTCTGCCCAGCCTTAAGACTTTAATCGATATTCTATCAGCACATCCCTCTTAGACTCCTGTCAGGTTTTTTAATTACCTTCATGACTACTAATCTCAGCATGAACTCCTAGACAATGTCATACGCTCAAATTGAACTTCCCACACCCAGACCCGGACTATACTGGTTTCATGAGCTCGTGCCCAGGGGTCCAAGCCACAACGGGCTCCAGTGAGCAGTTTAGATTACAAAATCTAACAGTTGACTCATAACAGAAACTTTACAGGCAACAAAAAATCTGTTATTTTAAAAAGTAATTTCAGCCAAGTATTACATGTAATCACAGTCCTAAAATTGTACTTTGAATTTGAAGAAATGGTGGAGGATGGTGTCTATAGGTACTATCCTGTTTGAATCCACCATATTCTATTCGTGTCTGCTGTCCTGTATAAATCCATCATGTTCAGTGTCTGCCATCCTGAGTAAATCTGCTATGTTCTGTGTCTACCATGTTTTATGAGCCTGATATGTTCTGTATCCACCATCCTGTACGAACCCACCATGATGTATGTAAATCTTACATGTTGTAAATCAACCATCCAGGATGAATTCATTTTATTTTATATCATATATTTGTGCTCCACAGTGTTCTATACCTACTATCTTGAGTGAGTCTAACATGTTCTGTAATCAGTAATCACCAACTTCAACCTCTAGACCTTTGCAGATTTTCATGGACTTTAAAAGTTCCCCTTTTAATCCTTCACTCCCTGGTGCAGCCCTGAGAGAGGATGGGTTCCCCTTTTAAGTCTTGGTTCCTCTCAGTGTCCTTCGGTCACACTCATTGATGGCCACATTTCTGGTAAGGTGCTTTGGGACAATATGGGATGATATGGCACATCATGGGCATGTCTATTTTTTAGTATGTGAGTTACTTTCAAATACATTGTTTAATTTTAAAATGCATTACAATCAGTTTCACCCTAAATGTTACATGTAACTGTTGCTCCACTTAAGGTAGATCCTGCCTTAACTGGCATTGCATTCTTACACTCCATGTGATAACTGACACATTTGGGTGATGTCTTCACAAAGGACTTATCAGATTTGAAGTACAAGCACAGGTATTTAGTCATTGCGTTAAACAATGTTGGCACTCAATCACCTTTCAGTGTACCACTCTTTGTCCATCATTCTTGTACATGGCTGAGTGACCTTGCCATTTCAAACAGCTTGAGGAATCAACCATCCAAGACAGGCTAACTCAAACAGTATTTACAGTTCTGAGAGTTGTACTATGGAGTTTTTTCATGTTTGTGGTTACCACTTTCAGGAATATCATGAAATATGTTAAAATACAACTAGAAGAACCATTTCTGTAATCAGGCATTTTACAATCTAACTGTATTGTATTCACAGGGTGTAACATATCATGACCCCTGTATTGAGAAAAATGAGTTTTAACACATGTGTCATTGTTCTGTTTAAAAGTTACATGTCTTGAGTTTTTAAGAGTTGTAAGGTTGAAGTACAAGCCATGGTCTTAGTGATTGGTATTGTTAAATTAGTCAAGTCCCAAGTCATCGCTCAGCTACAGTTTCGTGATCGTGACAGGCCTACAGTATCCACTTAAATGACAGACCTTCCCCAGGTAAAACTAATACAGCTGCAGTAGGGTTTAAGTGTGTTTGCTAAAGCAAGGGCTGACCACACACCCCCTCGAGGCAGACTGCTGTGAGCTAAATGTTATTAAAGTAAATATTTCTGGTTCTGCAGGACAGAGCAGCGCTGTGCCAGGCACAAGCGAGGTATTGACGGTTCCCTGTGAGGGGAAAACCCTTTCCGTGTTGAAGGGGGTCTCCTAAAGCCTGCAGTGTTTTAACGTGAATAAACAAGTTGCTGTTTTCACCTTTTATTTTCCACAGGGCAAATAAGCACTTCCTTTCTTCTCCTGTGCATTTGTTTCTGTTTGTGTTAGCTGTTATGCACGCGGGTGTGTGCACACGCTTGTGTTTGTATATGTAATTCTCTGCATATGTGTGTGTGCGCGTGCGTGCATGTGTGTGACTGCCCCTGTTTGTATTCCTCTTTCTCTCCTGAATGGGCCTATTATCAAATTAACTCAGACCTGTTTAACACGCATAGTGAACACACTGCCGCAAAGACTAATGTGCTCTAATCATCTCTAACTCAGGGAACAAGAATTGAGACCTTAAAGGGCAGTCAAACAGGCGTAATTCATTTTTACATGACTATTTTCCAACCTCTCTGTACCCCTTAGAATTAAACAGGCAGAAAGGTGTATCCAGGACTGTTATATGTAAATAGCCTCTGTTCGGATTGGCTGCATTGACTCATACAAGAGATGCAAGTTCTACAGCTTCCAAAAGCGCTTTCATATGTCAGTCACTGCTTCGGCTCATAGTCTCTCCTATTAAAAAGAACTGACCAACCTAATAACACGTCCATGCAACGCAGGCTCCGTTTCAACATTTTACATTTCGTTAGATTTAGGCTGAATTTGACAAAAGGTATTATGTATACGTGGATTTTAAATACAGTAACCACTGTATAATGGTTCCATAATGCTTCACCAGGAATGGGTGGGGCAAAGCTGCTGTAGACTGATGGGTTGATTGTATACAAATGTGTTTATGGTTCTGATATCACACATCTAATGACGATATAATAGCATTGTTCCTGTTGCCAAGTAGTTTGTTTTTAGTTGTTTCTGTTTTGTGTATTTTGCTCATGGTTCTTTGGCCCTGACAGTTGACTGCAATGTCTGCCATTGTGAAAGAACCAAAATGAAACAAAGAGTAAGTTTACATTCTGGACGTGTGTTGTCTGTCTGCTCAGTGATTCAGATATTGTGGTTGATTCCCTTTAGTGCCATTAAGAGACGAATATCAAAGAAAAAAGTCCACCAGAAATATAAGACATTGTTTTAGCACAGAGTTTTAGCACTTCTGAAGCATGAGTTCATTAACTGTATTAATGCTAGCTGGCTTGGTTTGTTGACCAAGTATCATCTGTTATACAGTATTGGGAAAATATTGTTATGAATTTCATCAGTATCACTCAGCTCTACCTGGTCTTCAGTGGTATTATTTAACACAAGCAAACATCATTCAGTTTCACTCTCTGTGCCAAATTAATATTCTTTGACACTGACTGGAATTTGCATGCTGAGGTAGAACACCCCAAAAATTGCACATTCATTAAGACAAGCCTGAAAAACGGAACAGACACACGTAACATTTTATTAAATCAGGAAAATGGCTGTTTTCACAGATGAAAAAGACTATTTTGGTGATGACAGATGAGCTATGACCCAGAGTCTGAGCGTATTAATAAGCAAGAGAACACAAAAGATGGTTGGACTGGCTGCTAATACAAAGCTTGCAAACACAATATTTTCAAGTTTCATAGTGTACCGTTTTCCCCTTTCCCCCAAATGTAGTCAAACAACCAATACATGTCAGGCATTTAGAGTTTGCCTTTTTAGTTGCAGTATTTTTGTAACATATCATAGAAAACATTATTCATATAGGGATGTCATGTATTTTTTAAGTGTTTGGCCCCAATACCAACACACAATGTGGATTATGTGAAAATAGTAATGATGTATGTACCAATAAAAATGCTCTACACTTAACTTACCATTTTGAGCTGCTTGTTTTTTTGTATATGTGTAATTTTATGGAGCTTTTGTGTATTTTCGTATGTAAAATACTAATATTTGTTATTTATACATGCAGCTTTTTTTTTCTACAAATTTCCTAATTAATTGAAAATTAATATAATAGCTACCTAACTAAGCTCTAGAAACATGCACATTGTAAGCTACACAGTAAAATCATTACAATGTAAAATAGATGGACATATTATTCCCTGATACATGTAAGTAATTTCATATTTAAAAGCAAACAGCTAATATTGTATAAATGATAAGAGTACTGGGATCTATTTACACACTTATTAGACATATTTGTATGCTCCATATGTGAAGCTCACCAGACAAAACATTAGTTGCCTATGACAGAAATGATCTAATAACGTGTAATGCCTCGACAAGCACAAATAACATCTGCGATTTGATTTGGCATGGACTGAACAAGTTTTTTGGATGTAGGCAACATCAGTGTTCAGCCACTCTTGCATTAAAGAATTGTGCAATTTAGCCAGATTTGGTGGATGCCTTCCCTGGTTCTGATGTGAATTTCCTGTAGACTGGGATTTTTGCCACTGCTGGTAGACCCGTAAGAACGTACACTTCCATACACCTGCAAATTCAGCTACTTTCTTCACACTATGGCCTTTGGAATACCCAAAAGCAATCCCTCCTGTCTGGCAATCATTAAAACTGCTTTGCGACCCAAAGTACCACCTTTTCTCAATCTATGAATACCCTCGCATACTTTGCAGGTATTTATAGCCCCATCATCCCTGTGAAATACCGTCTGCGGGAGCCTGAAGTTACTACCACCTTAAACACAGAAGGTGACTAATTTTTTGTTGGGGGTACTCATGTACAATACATATTTATACTGTGGCACTGGCCTGGGGAGGGGCCAACGCACACTGACTGGGAAATGAGAGCTCAGAGAAACGCATACAAACACCAGCATGAGTCTTTATTTACACATAAGATGTGAGATAATACACAACATTTGTATATATTGAAATAAATGCCTGACCCTTGATATATGATATATGTGCATATGTGGCTCGTACATATAGAAACAGATGTAGCAGCCTTATTTAAGGCTGAGTTATGTCCATACTTTTGCGAGTTTTTATAGATTGTTTTGTCTGGTTAAGTGTTAGCACAGGTAAGGAAAACACTGTAAAATCTTCCTCAAGTTCATACAACTCTGTAAGTCTGAAATACTTTAACCAGAGCCAGAGCTTCAGGCTGTGTCTCTGTCCTGCTGACTGCTCCTGAAGAAGATGAATTATGCCTTTCACCATGGCTCGAAAGGTTAACAAAATGCCATCAATTCTGAAGCTATTCTTCTTCTCTGCTCTGCTGTGCTCTGTGTCTTATTTCAGTGATGAGCGAATGGTGAGTTGTGTTAGCAGCTAATTGCTATCATGTTTATGGGCCTGCTGAGTCACCCTGGTCTTCTGATGTCTTGTCAGAACCTACATAGGCACAGTAATCAACCAGCTGTGTATATGACATTCAAGATATTCTTAGTTTTTAAACCTCCAGGTAGGTTCTGTATTGTTGCGTCGGTAGAGAGTAAGGAGAGGCAGGAGGCACTGCATCATATCTTCTTGCAGTTTGTGGCATCAGCCTTCACTCTACTTGGAGTGGTGACACAGCCTCAGCAGTGCTCCCGGGTCATACTTCCCCAGTCTCGCCATCAAGCCTCCTAGCACCGAACCTGTGTCCAGGCATTCCTGCACCACCTCTGGTTAACTTCTTGTGTCTTCAGTAGGGGTGTCATGATACACATTATTTTCGTATGTGGGGGTCATGGGAATACACTTTATATTGAAAAGAGTTAGATTTCATGGAATAGACAATATTTAACAAAATCTATGATATTTCTAAAAAGTATATACAAATAAAAAACTTTGCACCTCTATTCGGTTGTAGAATCTGTTTTTATTTGGTGGTAGTGTTTGAGTCGTGTTACAAACTCCCTTCTCTCTTATTTGAGCCAGAAAGTAAGAGCCACACTTTATATAGAAACGCAAGCTCATTTAGTATTTAACAGACATAGCAGGGATTCGAACTCATGAGTTAGCAGGCCAGAGAATGAAACCAAAGTTACTGTCATGCTACTGAAACCACTCATGCACCTTTTGCAGTGAGGTGGGACGTTAACCTGTTCATGGGCACCTTAACCATCAAGGAACAACGTCAACATGTACAGGTGCACATGATCTGCTAAGATTCCAGGCACCCATTGGCGTTTTATGCAGTGTTATTAGTGGTCCAAGATCATGCCAGGAAAACATCCCCCACATATTTACACTGCCACCACCGCCCAGTGTTTGGCCCACAGTTGTCTCTTGAAGGCGGTTCTCATGTGTTTGGCGGCATCCCTCCGCTTTAAGCAGCACAAACCTAGATTCATCTGAGAATGCAACATTTTTCCAATCCTTCCGTGTCCAATTATGGCACTTCCATGCTGAGGTGACATTGACTATGAACCTTGGTTAACATTAGCCCTAACCATGCGTCTGCTTCGCAGGTCCAGATTCATTATAGAGGTTCTATGTTCATTATAGAGGTTAACTGGTCCACTGCACTGTCTCAGTTGCCCTGTACCACTTGGCAGAGTTGCTCTCCTCTCTGTTCATCTGTGGGGCACCACTGTTATGCTGTTGGAAGGCCCTCAATGTGCAAGAAGTCCATTATTGGTGCATCTTCACTACGACGACTCTAGAACATCCCACAAAGGTATAGATTTTCAAGGTGCTGCCACCCTTCACCCGGTACACTTTTATCATGCCCTTTCGGATATCAATCAGATTGCATCCTTTGCCCATGACAGTGGTTTTGTTTGTATTCTGCTACTGCTGACTGGTGTGCTCACTTATTTATACATGCAGCAAACCTTGTCACGAAGCATCTGTGAGGTCCCAGACTGAGTTCATTCCAAACGTGGTCATAATGTTCTGATATGGCTGTGTAGATGTGTGCTGGTTCAGACTTTAGGTGGAAACTGTAGAATACGTTTTAAAAAGCGGTGAAATCATTTGCTTCCAAAAGTTACAGTGCTAATTGGACTGAGACTACAATGTAGTAGTAATATTTTTAGGCTATATATGATGTAATGGTACAATTAGCAAAATATCAGATAAAATGCAAGATATTTATTAATATATGTCATATTTACTGAATGTAGCATGTACTACAAATGTTTTTCTTCTGTTTATTCTATTGCTATAGTACCGTACCCTAATACTAGTAATTTAAAAAATCTGATCTTGGTCTTGTATCTGTCTTAGCTACTCCTGGTCAGATGCTACTAAAAAGTGTAGGTCTGGACTCTTTTTGATGTGTCCAGGTATCGGTCTTGACCTGGACTGTCCTCTAGTAGTCTTGACTACAGCACTGCTCATAAGGCCGAATGAGATTTATTGCCAGCCTTCTCCAAAGTGTGTCCAACCTAGCAACAGTAGCTATGAATGAAGGTGTTTATAGGTGGAGCATGAGGAGGACAATTGAACTGAACTTAAATAACCTCATAGTCATAGGCCTGTATTACTATCCACCATTGCCAATATGCTAGATATTGAAAACAGTGATGAAAGATGAAGACATGGAAGTTTCTAGAATGAAAAAGTGTCTCTCCAGTCTTTTCTGGCTCTATTCTTCCTTCGTTACCTCATTGCGTGTTTAGACTAGGTTGATGAACAGTCTTGGAGTGCAGCTTGGGATGAGATCAACTGCTTCTGTATTTCTCTGATGTTTGTCCGAAGGGAAAGTCATCCTTTCCTCTCTCTCTCTCTCTCTCTCTCTGTCTCCTTCTTCTCTTCTCTGTCCCTGTGGTGCTCTGGTTGTCTGCTTGTGAGAACATCTCTATCTGTCTCCAGTGAGTTCTTTGACTCAGTGCTCATTTTTGCTCTGTTCTGATCTAGCTCTCACCGTCCTGAGTGTGTGTAAATCAGACCAGCGTTCGCCACTGTTGTTTTCGTTGCTCCCTGTTATGTTTTCTTTTCTGTGTCGGACAGGATACAGACTACACCCAGCAGGCTGTAACATAGTAAGCAGGTGGAAAAGATCTTTGAACAGGAGAGAGAGAGAGAGAGAGAGAGAACCTTGCAACTTCATCATGGACTATCAGCGACTAAACTGCCGTGCCCTGAATAGACAGATATATGTAAATGTGATGGTTTTTGTGAGAACATGAAAACACTGGGTTCACACATGCTGTTTTTGCTGCATAGTTTCCATATGTAGACTAAGGACTGAGGTATTTGAAACCTTAACAGCGTTTACATACTACATCAAAATCTTGTATTTGAAAATTCAGTTTTCTGTGATATGGGCTCTTTAAGCGTTAAGCTTTGTTTAATGGTTTCTGACAGTGTAAGAGAACTGATAGCTATATAAAAGTGTGTGTCATTTTGACCGCTTTTATAGATGATGGCGTATTATGTGTTGAGAATTTTGTGAATTTCACTTTTGGCCTATACATCTCTTTAATTCCTATCCTACAGTGCTAGTACACATGTAACATTTACCCTTAATGCTAAGTGCGTAGTGATGACTGCTTGTTCACAGCTTAGAGAATGAGGTAGCACTAAAGTAATCGGTCAGTGAGTGTAGAATTATAGCCCGGGTGTGATCATAGCAAACTAATTAAAGTTATAGCAGAAAGCCCAGTTCGAATTTCTCCCTTAAACTGATGTTCTGCCAGTTAACGTAAGTCATGCAGGCCTCTTGACAGTGAGCTTATGCTGGCTGCTCTGTGTCTCGGCTCTCATGCAATCTGATGGTGATGTATGGTGCTTCTGTCTAACCAAATGCCACACAAGCTCCGTCATCAGTCCCTAGAGAGAGGACACACCCGAAGAAAGCCTGAGAACGAGCTAATTAACATCAGCCTGCCCTCAGCACCATTACGCCACACTTACTCTACCTTATGTCAAAACCTGGCACAATCACTGAGTTTAAATGGATTTGCTCATGCGACTGCATGTTGCCTGTAAAGCAATAGTTTTAACCTAATTCCTTAACTTTAATAACCTAATAACCTAACTTTATTCCTAATTCCTATATCCAAATATAGGTAGTCAAGACATGTATCTATATGAAAGAAATGTCGTTACATCAGTTGTACAAGTAACTGCTGTTGAGTTTACACTGTAAACTGCACTTTTGCTAATGATGCACAGGTAGGAAAAAAAACTATAGTTCTGAAAATTATCTGCTCACTCATGCAGGTCCTTGGCAACTAAATATTGCAGTATTTTCACTGTGCGCTATACAGACTGCATAACGTATATAATTAAAGCCAATTACCAATTGTTTAGCGGTTCAGCCTCTATCATCTTCAGGTTATTTTCCTCACAGACACAGATCATTTGCCCAGTGATGCTCTGCATGGGGAGGAGTCCCAGTTTTTACTGGGAGAGATTTTGGTTGTCGAATGTGCCTTGGAGAGACAGATGCATTTACACTGCTTTAATATATGGCTCAAATGCATCTCAGACCACCTTCTGAGATGATTTAAAGGGTGTGATTTGTATCGGTTTCAAACAGCGGTGGACAGCAAAGAATTAAATGTAATTAGTTGCTGTAATTAATTAAAATGTAGTTTTTACTTTACTGAAGTACTTCCATTTTGGGTGAACTTTTACTTTAGCTTCATTTCAAAGTCAAATATCTTACTTTTTTACTCCACTACATTATGCCAAATCTGGCTTTCCTTTTGGCTTGTACATGAATAAAAATGCAACATGTCAAAACGAAAGAACTGTAAAGCGAGCACACCAGTCAGGGCACAGCAGTCACTTTGTTTTGAGCTTGTTTTGACCTTTTGGACAGAGCTTGGTTCTACCTAGTGGAAATTGCTCTCCTTCAGTGTTCTGTATTTAAATTTTAATCGACATCAGTGTCAGACTAATTAATGGCATTCTATTAAAAAATGTTGGACTGAGAGTGACACTAGAGTCTCTTCACCTATAATGAGTTTATTAAGTAAGAGTCTTGTTCCAGAAATGATAACAGTGACGTTAGAGCCATAATAAATCACTTTCCATACTTGTATTTCTACAAAAGTGGAGGTCTAAAGGGAGGAACTTCTACTTTTACTGCAGTAATATTTTTCCTTGTGTATCTCTGTTTTAACTCAACTACATGGTTTGTGTACTTAATTCACCACTGGTTTTAAATGTAATCCTGATGCTCAAAACACATGAAGTGACCAGGTGTGAACGAGGTCTCAATATGTTGGGTTTATGCTGCATGCTAAAGCACAGTGTCTCTTACTGTGAATCAATCAAGCCAGTAATGTCCATGTAAATAATTCAACTAACCCACATCTTAGCTAGACCTGTACCTATATATAATACAACAGGGCATGGGTCCTCGGCAAACACAGCATGAGATGGAACTGACAGCATGTGTGTGTGTATGGCTTAAAGATGAGGAGGCTTGTAAAGAAACAAAGTCAGCTTAGGCTTTCACTTACACTCTTAGTTAATGAGCAAGCAAAGGTCTCAGTGAGAGCACACACACACAAACACAGAGAGAGAGGGGGAGATTTATTGGCAGATTTTCAGCATGCAGGCAGTAGTGTCAAGAACAAATGAAGGCATTTTTAATGCACAATAAATAAATTGTGTTTTTGACTTCCCCCTAACACAATAGCTCATAGACATTTTATTTAGTTCCATATACTTATACGGACCTTTCAACCTAATTAGTTCTAAGTGCACATAAAAAAAAAATTTAATATTCAAAAAAGTTTCAGTACAATCAGAACAATGATCACGCCTGTTTGGGTGGTGGATAATTCGCTGCACTGCAGTCCCGGTTACGTGGTGGTAGTGAGTTAGTGTTGTGCTGGTATCGGACACTGGTACAGACTGTTTTTAAACACTGCATTGTCATGGCAGGACAGAGAATAGTCCACCAACCAAAACTACCCAGCCTACAGTGTCCTGAGGGCAACATCATATAACCATAAATGAAGGACTAGAGAATGACCAGCACAAACTGTCAAGCAACAGATGAACAGTAAGGTAGGAGTGTCTAATAGAATGGGCAGTGAGTGGACACAGTAATTAAAAGCACACAGTTAACACACACTAACACACTACCACCATGTCAGTGTCACTGCGGTGCTGAGAATGGCCAACCCCCAAATAATACCTACTTTGTGGTGGTCCTGTGAGTTAACAGAGAAACAGATGGCCTACAGTCTGTAATTGTAGTACTGTAAAGTGCACCTCTATGGTAAATGGAGCTGATAAAGTGGACAGTTAATAGACCATAGAAACAGCCATAGAAGAGCTTTAAATGTCGTAAACAGGACCTTGTAGTCAC
This sequence comes from Semaprochilodus insignis, assembly GCA_034552555.1. Taxonomy (NCBI): domain Eukaryota; kingdom Metazoa; phylum Chordata; class Actinopteri; order Characiformes; family Prochilodontidae; genus Semaprochilodus; species Semaprochilodus insignis. Next base: position 12,709,430 of record CM067476.1, on the reverse strand, counting down.
TGCAGAACCTAACTGGAAGTCAGGGTCAATCTGAGTAAGGTTGGAGTAACATGGGCAAACTTTCTTTTCCTGGTCAGCACACATAGTTCTGCATTCAGAACTAGCTGAAGCCTATTTAGAGAGACAGCAGGGCATACAGCCAGTAACACGTTTCAGTACTGTAAACTAGAAGCTACAAAGGCTTTATTTTTGATATTGTCGCTGTGAAAAATAAGGACACATCTCGATTTTTAATTTTTATTCTTCAACATCATTTAAGCACAGCAACTGCCCATGTAGCTCACGTGAACATTTCATGACGAGGAGAGTAATAGGAATGCTCCAAAGATTGCTTGGAATAAAAGCTCTTCACACAAACTTGCATTAACGTAAATAATGTTTTTACTTCCTCTTGTAAAACTGCATTTTAGAGAGACTCGTATTTAGACTATGCCTAAATTTCTCAAGTGTTGCAATGCAGTGCCTGAGATGTTATTTAAAAAGGATTCAAATGATAAACCTGCATCCAGGGTTATGCCCCGGTCCTTTGCATGCACTGAAAAACCATTATCATCATGTGGCATGGACTTTCGGCCACAACAAATCTGCCACCATACTAAACATCCAAAAAACAAAATATGTCTAATCTGTCCTAACAGTGTGACCTCTCACTTGCATACAAAATAAATACAATTTATAATGAATTAAGAACTTTAAAATGTAGGTATTGTGATATATGCTTGGAGTTTTGTACTAGCTGAAAGAAATTTGTGGGTGGAGCATGGATAGGTCAGTCAGCATGACTTTCCTTGGACTGTCATGCAGAACTTGTCGTTAAGGTGTGTTGAGTATATTGGCAAAAACTTTGTCTGCATTTGTGCTACAATGACAAGCCCCCACTCACAGTCCTTGCATGCCTGTTGACTAATGACACTCCCCTAAGCCCCCCACCCCCCACACATTGAGAAAGTTAACAGTTTGTTTTTCACGAGCCTTACTGCTTCACTACACGCACACACCAACTCCTTCACACCCCTCCCATCCCCACAGTGGGCACAGGCATGAAATGAGCTGAATGAAATATCTCTCTCTCTCTCTCTCTCTCTCAGGCGTGAGAGCTGTGGGTGCGCGTAAGTGTGTGTTGGATGCTGTCCAGTGGAATAAGTCCATGGTGACGCTCTGTTGGTAAGTCTTTTTTTTTTTTCAATTTCTCCACTCATCTGTTTAATATTTCCTTTCTTTCATTCAGTTCTCCATTCTCTCCACTTTTGTTACCTGTTTCATTTTTCATCCTTACTTCTTTTCTTTCTTTGTTTTTGTCTTTTTTCACTGCTTCTGTTTCTTTCAATAATATGCCCCCCTCTGTATATCTATCTCTCTCTCTCTCTCTGTCCTTCTCTCTAAAGGTATTTAGATTAGCGGTCATTTCTCCCATTGTGTCTGATTCTCTTTGTTCTCTCTGTCTGTGGCATGTCGCTCTGTGGTGGGTGTGCGTGTGTGTGTGTGTGCGTGTGCGTGTGCATGTGCGTGGGTGTCTGTGTGTGTGGGTGTTTGTGCATGTGTCTGTGTGTATTTGTGAGTATGTCTGTCTCTGTCTGAAAGGTTGCTGTTTAAGAATGGATCAATGATGTCTGTCACACAACCTTAACTGCCTTTGTCTCTATCTCTCTCTCTTTCTCTCTCTCTCTCTTTCTCTCTCTCTCTCTCTTTCTCTCTCTCTCTCTCTCTCTCTCTTTCTCTTTCATTCTCTCTCTCTCCCCCCTCTGTTTTTCTTGCTCTGTCTCTATTACTTGTTCTGTTTCCTATACTGCATCATGCCTGTATCACTTGTTCTGTTTCCTATACTGCATCATGCCTGTATCATGTCTCTAAGTCCTCTCCCTTATTCTTTCTTCTTATATTCATCTTGGTCTGACCTCTTCTTTCCTCTCTATCTGTCTTTCTTTTGCTATCTTCTCTTGCCTCCTTTTCTTTCTCTCTTTACGCGTCTTCCTTTACTTCTTCTTCCTCTTCTTCTTCTTTTTCTTGTCTCTGCTCACTTATCCAATCCCTCAAACATCAAATCATGTGTGAAGATAAAAACTTAGCGTCAATAAATAAGATGTCAATACCTCTTCCTCTCTCTCTCTCTCGATTTCTCTTGTTCTCCTCAGTAAAGTTAATGCAGTAGTAATAAAGCCTGGATGTAGCTGTGTGTAAAACACTGAATTGAAACACATTCAGTACTTTCTTGTATTGCATATATTATACAGTATTTGTGTTGTGCATTTGTGCATTGTTTCTTTTGTATATATATATATAAACAAAGGTTGTTAAACATGATGTACATGGGTTCAGCCCAGCCTCTTTAGTTGTAGGGGCAGAACAGTCTGCCATAGAAACAAAAATCTCTTTTTACTGAATAACCAGGAAAAGCTGCCCAATCTGGCACAAATAAAAACTCTCTTGTGTGCCAAACTACTGATGTGGGTACTTTGGTCACTAGTTTTCTCACTGTTCTGCGTATTATGCTTTCATTTGAAATGCATGGGAAATAATTCATTTGAGACAACAACTACATGCCAGTTATGTGATTTTGTTTTGGCAGAATTTGCAAAATGAGACATTAGCTGCAAAATACAATATTATTGAAGCATTAAATATAATTATATGTTGCTAACATAACTATTGCATTTCATTTGGTGGTCTTTTAGGAGCTTTTCTTTGTGGTAATGATAAATGGTAGCATTACTCTTCATGTTCTGTGGTGGATGTGCTGTTAAACCTAGGCAGACAAACATTTTTGTATCTATGCTGTTAAATACTTGCCTATATTCAGGTTTACCTACTGGCAAGATGCTGAAGCTTTTTGGGAAATGCAGTTTCTGAACATTGTTCTAAGGATTGCAGCTTCTTTGTTCTTTTCATGGTAATGGCTTTCATGGTAAACAGCTACTCATCCTTTTAACCGCGCTCAGTTGTCTTCTCACAGTAATTAACAATGGAGCATTATTTTGTCCAGTCTCTCAAATAATAAAGTTTTAATGCTGTTTGTCTGATAGTGACAGTCTTGGTGATCTACCAGGTCTTGCATGGTTATTAGAAGTACCATTTCCTCTGTATCTTTTAATATTCTATTGAACTTCGGTTTTGGAAACTCCTGTCCTTCCTTATGCAATGAATCTAATCCCCTCCTGAGAAATATCTCCTGAATAACTTGTACCTAATGGGCAATTTAAGCTGAAATGTAATAATTGAACAATGGTCTCTGATTCTGTGGCATGAATCAGTTGTAACGCTTTCTGCTAGTTCTGCACAATACTGGAAAAAACTGACATTACAATTTTATGTAGTAATTATATTTTGTGATATATTGAAATATTGATGAATTTTCACCAGATGACTTAAACAGCACTGTTTAAATACATGATTCACTGTAAAAATGAAAACAATAAAAAAGCTGAGAAATGACTTTTTTACACTCTTGTTAGTGTTTAAAACTTTAATGTTCTATAATAGGTTTCAGTGCGCCAAAAACAAAAGCAGATAAGCTACTCTATGACTACTCTTTTCTGTGTATCAGAGAAGCCTTAAATCAGAGTCGAGGAATCATGCAAGTATCATGCAGAAAAAAGTAGCATCACATGTTTCATGTACTTTCTCTTACATAGCATTGCACGTCCTGTGATGTGAGTATTGCACATGCGCACATGAAATGACTTCCAATGTCAGAACCTGTAGCCACTTAGATCATAAAGGGAACATGTATTACGACGTTTTACATTAACACAGTTACTAACTTTCAGATTACTTTCAGGAGTAATTATGTTGATGTAGTATATTCTGGTAATTGTATTAATGTCATATGTTTTATTCATGTGGACACACTGTGCACATATAAATCAAGTAAATGCAGTTCAATGCTTTTTTCAGTGCAGACACTGTGAAACTGCCATAGAATCTGTTTGTTTTCATGGTGCAAAACGTCCAGCCAGGGATGAACGAGTAGAGTAAAAAGAAGGAGAGTGTGAGAGCAGACGAGTGGAATGGAAATAGAGGGAGGAGAGCGGTGATAAAGATTCGTTTTGTTTGCGCTGCTGTTTAAGATTCTGTCTGGTCTCCTGTCTCGACTTTGGCAGATGACCACTCAGTGACCAGCAGTACTCCAACTCAAACAGATTCATTCACGTGCTGGAGAGAAAGAGAGATAGAGAGAGGGAAGGAGGGAGAAAGGAGACAAAGTGAAGGAAGATAAAGAGAGGAAAAAGAGTGATACCGAGAGAGTGAAGGTGAAAAGTGAGGGAGAACTGAGAGACATTGAGGGATAGAGAGGTAGAGTTAAGGAGGTGAGAGAGGAAGAAGGGAGAAAATAAGGGAGGAAGAATAGACTGAGTGAGGGAGGAATAAGAGACACTGAGGGGGAAAAGGAGAGAAAGTAGAATGAGAGAGTGAAGAAATAAAGAAAAAAGTGAGGGTGCAGAGTCAGAAGTACAGAAAGTGTGAGAACGAAAGGGGGAAGAGAGAGAGAGAAAGTGGGTTTTGACATAGAGAGATGGATAAGCGAGAGGCATTGATAGAAGGAGGAGAGGAAGAGCGAGTGAGGGCCTCCTAATCCACAAAGGAAAAGGTTACAATAAAAGGAACACTTTCAAACTGAAAAGCAACATTTGATGAACTGAACTGAATGCAGACTGAATGCAGCATTAGCTTGCTCTGTGTATGTGCAGCTCTCACTCTTTCCCTACCTCACTCTTCTGTCCGTATTTCTGAATCGAACTCTGACTCACTAGTCACTCTTTCTCATGTGAGTAAGCACATACAATTTTGCACACTTCAGACGTGCTATCACATGTGAAACGTGATCACAGGAGGAAACTTGTTCAGACAGTGTGCAGAGTTTGCACATTTCACTTGTGAAATTTGTGACTTTTCTATAAGGTTCTCTGTGTCTCTCTCTTTCCCTCTCTCACTCTGTCCCCCTCTCTTTTTCTACCCCTCTCTTCCCCCCTTTCTCTCTCTCTCAGTCTGTCAGTCTGTCAGTCTGAATGGTAATGGAGTTCATTGAGCCGCTCTGTTCTGGATCTGTTATTTTGTGACCCTTTTTTGTTCAGCGTGGAATTTTGGGGTTGTGAAGGCTGGAGGGGGCCACAGGGGGCCAAAGAGGGTAGCTTTTAGGGGATGTTTTTCTCCAGACTGATGGATTGTAGGGTTTATTTTCTGAGCTGGTCTACTCCACATATCTGTTCCTGTTTTTGAATAGTGCTGTGTGGAAGCTGTTCTGTTATCTACAGTGAAAGCACTGAAAGACCTGTTTGATATGAAGTCTGATTTTTTACCTTTACATTGATGCTATAAGACAGATGTAGCTATGCAGTAATGGAAGATTATACATTGCCGATTAGAATTGCTTAGACTGCATGCCTAAATCATCGTCATACACTGGTTTAAAACCATGTTGTCAAGTATCCTTTAATAATTGCTTATATGTTTTTTGCCACCGTATGATGTAAGATATACTTATAAAAGCAGTATCGATTCAATATTGAGTATTCTGTATGCAGATCTGGTTTTAATTTTAAAAACGTAATGTGCATTTAAAGTCTTTTTTTATGCTGCAAGAACCAAAAACAGACCTAATTCTACAAATCTGGTTCCCAGACAGATGGGACAGTAGGTGAAATCGAAATGAAAACAGAAAGCAAGGGTTTGTAAATTCACCTTGACCTTTATATGAAAAGAGTATAAAGGCAAGATATTGCAAAAAACGTTTTTTATTATAAGCCCTCCAACATGCTCCTAAAAAGTTTTAACAGTAGCAAATTGTCACACCGGGTTTCCCGACCGCCTCGGATCTATCGGACTCCATCTCCCAGAATACCCTCCTCGATGACTTCACTTCCACATGCCCTGAAACACCCACTCATACTCCACTTCTGCGCTCTAGGTCACCAGAGTACTGATTTGCCACCTGCACCTCATTTCTCAGCCGCTATATAAACCCCTCTCACCCACATCCACCTTGCGAAGTATTGCCAAACTTAGTTTGCATACCGAGCGTTTCTCTTGATCTTTGCTTCTACCGTTCTCGACCTCCCTTTGTTCACTCTACTCCCGCTTCCGGATTCCCCTTCTGTTTCGTTCGCCTTCCTTGTTGCTCTCTCTGTGCTTTGACCTACCTGCCTGCTCTCTCGATTCCTCTCTTGATCTCCCTCTGGTTCTGTTCGCTGGCTATTGGACTCTCTGTGGTTTTCGACCCTGGCCTGTCTCCCAGGTTCTCTGTCTCTCAGCCTCGACTTGGTTACCATTGCTCCGTGTTTGCTGTTGAGCCTGAATATCATTGTGTCTAATAAAGACTACTTGACTTTTAGCTTGGCAAGCGTCGAAGTCACTTGTTACTGAAACAAATTAAGACAAGAAATACTGAAAAATGGTCTAAATAAACATCTTAAACAGGTGAGGCAATCAAGCTTGGATATAAAAGGGCATCCAGTCCATGAACGAGGATGGATCGCAGCTTGCAACTTTGCCAAAAATTGATAAGCAGAATAACGGTGTTCAATGAGCATTTATGAGGATTTTAAGTATGTTACCCTCTACAGTGCAGGTTCTAAATATCCAGAGAAATCTCTGTGCATAAAGGCCAAGGCAGAAAACCGGTACTGAATGCCTGTGACCTTCCATCATTCAGATGACAGTGTGTTAAAAACCAACATGCTTTTGTAATAAATATAACCATGGACTCGGGACTACTTCTGAAAACCCTCAGTAAACACAGTAAGTCTCTGCATCCGTAAATGTAAGTAAAGATTCTGGAACATGTTGCAAGCATCAAACTTCATTTATCATTCATCAAATAAACATATATCTAAATTGTTAAAATATAAATGATCTTTTTATTGTTTTTTATTAAATATTGGCTAAAATGATCATTTTTATTGTTTTAATTACATTTTACATCCTGTCCCAACATTTTTTTAAATTGGGTTTGCAATAAATCCTACTTTTAAGTAATCGTATTAAGAATTACAATGATGATGATATATTTTACAATGATAATATTTATTCAAACTGTTCATTAAGGCATTATGTTACTGTTTCATTCATTGTGCTGTTGATGATAGCACTTAGCTACAGACAGACCCGGATATAACACTCACACTAACAACAGCATTAAGCTTCATGACCTTTTTAATGAACCAAGACTCTCAAAGCTAATTAAACTGCTGGGATGTAAACAAAGTCATTCCGAGTATTTGAAAATGCATCATTCTTGACACTTAGCAGTTAGAACTGTTCTCAGTGGTGGTGATGGGGTCCAGATGTCTGAAGAGTTTAAGGCTGATAAAGTTAGAAATATGTGACCTGGTGCCTGATACTTTTGAGATAAGGTTTGAGCATAAAAGTATTTTTAAAATTCTATGGCCTATGGCAGAGCAGTACATGCAGCGTGTTGTGATGCAAAAGAGTTCCTGAAGAAAACTTTTTTCAGATTTACCACTATTTACAAACATCAGCGTTAATTATTTAAAACTCAGAAGACACATATCAGTTCACTGGTGGTTTTGAATAGTAAATCAAATGCCTACATTTGGACCTCTGGTTCCTATCACCACCAGTGTAAAGAATTGACCAAATTTTATATTACAGATTTGGTAAGTCTCTACAAAAACCCATTTCACATCAAACTTTGTTTACATCTCAGCAATTAAATTATGCACAGTAGCCCCCCATTTCCCCTGCGTGCCAGTAGTCACATCAGCTTTGAGTCAGCATTCATTTTTTTCCCCTGGTTTCCCTTGTTTACAAGCGACAATAGAAAGCAGCTGGATCAAACAGTGTGTGTATATATTTGCGTATATGTGTGTGTTTTGTGATTTAATCTCTCGTTCTTTCCCTTTTGCAATCCTTCTGTATCATCTGAACATCTGGGGCAGGTTGATGGCTGTTGCACCACTAAAAGCTACCTGGGCTTTTTTCATCTTCTAATCATCTGCCTAAGTTCATCTTGATCGGTCTAAAGCTAGCACACCTGCAGCTTATCACATGGCCACTCTCTCTCCTTCTCTTTCTCTCTCTCCCTCTCGCTCTCTTTCTCCCAGCCTCTGAAGTAAATTAACTGCAGACTTTGCTAGAGTTTGTAAACTCTTTGATGCCGAGGGCTCTGAGCTGTGCTGTGTGTGTAATTATCTATTATGGATTAGCGTTTAGCCTGCTGTTTTCATCTGTTGCTGTAGGATTAGCTCATGCTGAACCATGTGCTTCAAGCACTAAAGTCGTAACCCCTTTGGGTCATGACTGGACATGCTGCATTGTCCAGCTCACTTTTTTTATATCTTTCTGTAGTTTGTTCTCCCTTTCTCTTGTTTTACCCTTCTCGCTCTTTATTTTTCAGAATTCACTCAACGTTTTCAAATATTTTTCACTCCTTGCTACTGGATTAGAAACCCCTTCCTTTGTAGCTCAGCCTGGCTGATGTACAATTAGAGAATGTAGTCCATTTATTGATGCAGAATTTGTAATACGCTTCTTTGGCCCTTCATGACTGATGACTTTCTGACCACAGAGCCAATGATGATTGGGGTAAGAGTGGGTTGATAAATTGTGCAACCTTTACAGCGGACCTATAAGGAACACCACCGCGCAAAAGTCAGAGACAACTATTTGTTTTCCAGTCACAACCACTGTAAAGTACAAGTTATCTGAGACATTTGAGAGGAGATTACATAAAAGGCCATCCATTTTCATGTAGAATGGAAACGCTGAAGGAAAATGGAAAAAATGAAGTGGAAAAAATGAGAAATTCTTCAAAATTTGTTTAAAGATACAGAATAAATATGACTTCAAACAACCATGCAAGATTTGATAGACCCCCAAAACTGTCACCATGTGATAAACAGGACCTATTATGCTTTACTGTTTTATTTCTGTTCCTTTAGTGTGTTCTATAGCTTTTTGTGCATGTAAACAGTCTGCAGATTTGGAATTTCAGTGCTTTCTCTCATAACACACTCCTAACTAGCCACCTACTGGAAAGCTTGGCATGCCTTCTCACAAAGCACTGACAGTGAAAACTTACCACTTTGAAACATTCCCCTCCTGTCTAGCTTGCAAAGGCTGATTGGGTCTACGAACTTGTTCTACTTGATCTACCTGGACTTTGGTTCAAACTGATATGGCAGAATCAACACCAGTCTAAGAATAGCAACAGCAGTGGCTATAAGGTGGAACTTGTAGCAGGATGCTTCTCTGGTGGTTGTCACTGGGCTCCTTGAGGGCAAGGTTTAAAGACATAGGAGCTCTAACAGAGTGTTTCAGACAGAGAGTGAATACAGATGTACGGTATAGTAAAAATATTGTGTTTTTGGAAAATTGAAGCATGTAAATCTGTTCTCTGAGAATTAAAATGAATGAACATTGAAAATAAGCATAAGTCCCCTTCAAAGCTTTCATATTTGAGAGAGAAAAGAAAGTGAAGCTTTCAGACCTCCTGCTTCAGATCTGAAAAATCCACAGATGGTTTCTGTCCATCCTTTCTGTCCATCCTTTTCATCCTGACAAAGTCAGCTCATTACTATGGGTCTGAAATGATGTATAGCTGTCGAGAAGAAATTGCTGAGAAAAGGAAATGGGTGAAAAGGAAATTTGGAAATCAAACAGTGATGCTGCTGGTGTTAATTAGAGCATAAGTAACAACTAATTTATTATTAACGTTCCATAAGATACAACTAGAAAAAGATTAAGTTGCTGTTCTTTCTTTTATTCCTAGAATCTTTCCAGTGGGTGGGGAAAATAATATTAACCAATTACCACAGGCTCACTCCTACTTATACTGAAATGCTCAAGTAGCTCAGAGTCATAAGGGTCCTTTGTGGGGAGAGGGGGAACATTTTTGGAGTTTGAGCATGATAGACGGCTTATGAATACTCAATTTATACTGATGTAAATTAAAAGTAGCTAATTTTAAAGTGTAATTGTTGTACCCACTCTCATAAAATGATTTGTGTTCATTTGGAACACTATTTCAACACTTTCTCAATGTATATTATGAATAACAAATCATTTTATGAACTTCTAAGGATGTTTTAGGTGCCTCTATGTAGACGTCTGTGATAAATTTTCCTAACAATGTTAATAGGAAATTTTTTACTCATGCTTTTGGTGCTGTGAACTGGTAATTTCTTTCTAACTGTAGACACAGTACCAATTCAGAGGACTTCACAGATTGCAGGTACTGTAATGTGTATTTTAACTTGTATACAACCAGTCATGGTCATGTTAACAGTAACAATGTTAAAGTGTCAATGAAAAATATGTAAGAATAGTTTTGCTGCTGGAAAACATATCTATGTGTAACATATTGTTTGTAGGAACCCGAACATTGCTACTATAAACCCACACTCCTTCTCTCTCACTGCAGACACATTGTGTTGAAGTTGAACTTTGACCCCTGTGTGGTCGCTTGGCTTTTGAGGAACAGTGGGGGCCTAAGCGTCCCGTGTAGGAACTGGCAGTTCAGCTCTTAATCCTGTATAAAAGGCTTTAAATCTCCTTCTCTGGATTAGAGGCTGTCAGGCCTGGAGCCCATTTACTGCCCTCAACTCCAGCACTCCGAAAAGAGTTTGCCCCGGGGGGTCACAGCGCCCCCACAGGCAGGGCAGAGAACCAACAAGGCCTATTAAAGACCTTTACACACCAGCCTAGATACTAATAAGTGGCACGAAAATGTTAAACGTTTGGAAAGAAAGAGATTTTCTTAGGGGCAAAGCACTGAGTGCAAGATGCACCATGACTTTTCAGAATTTCCCAGAAAATGTTTTTCAAAAAGGAAAGATGGAAAGAAGGAAGGATGAAAAAATCTCCCTACAGATGATACAAACACAAATTCATTCTCCAAATCACCCTTTAAAATATTTTTTTTTTACATGCCAATATTAAACAATTGTAAGTATGTATGTTTGTTTTTAATCAAGATGTTCCATTTCTGACTAGTAACAAATTTTTTTTTTATATCACTTTTTATGATTTATCTTTGGACCAGACGAGGAGGCAAATAATTTTGACTGGATATTTGCTTGCGTAGACAGTTTAAGCTATAGTCAGTTTAGCTATTGCAACTTAGCAGTTCGAGCTTGTTCAGGATGGATGACTAGTTATATAAGAGGATAAGAGTTATGGATTAAAATTATTTTAATATTCTATTCTAAATCCATATACACGTTACAGGTAGTCTTAACTTGTAAGAGTCAGATAAACCAATTGGCAACCCTGTAGTCTTTGAGGGGTGGTAGTGTGACTAATGAGTGACTGAGGACATGCTCAGCTTCATTACTGTGTAGCCTTTCAGCAGTCAGATCTATAGACAAACAAATTAAAATATGTTTGCCCATTTTTATTTCTTAAATGTTGTCTGCCAGTTGAATGTCTTTCCTCTAACACATCTTGCTTCAGTGTAAGAAGAAAAGGGACAATACATCAAAATAGTAGCTAATGGTTTAGCAGTGTTCAGTCTTTTGCTTGACTGAATACTGAATATGGCCTAATATCACATCCATTGTCTGTTTTTTCCTGTTTTGCTTTGTTTTTATTGTTGAAGTGACCCTAATGTCATAAAAAGAATAATAAATAATAAATCGTATATATTACTGTTACACCCAAGAAACAACTAAAAATAACATAGGAGTGTCCCTAGATCTCAGTGACCATTAAAAATGCTTGTTGAATGATTTATTAATATGCACCATTCTGCAAATCGTAAACGCTCCCCACCTGCCCTGTTTGTAAGCCCTGCTACTTCCCCCACTGCGTGATGTCTCTATGTTAGAACATTTAAGACTGAGCAGAAACAACAACAAGCTCCCACTGTACCTTTAATAATCAGGAACGTTCTGTCTTTGTGTTACTTTAGCACCAGTCACTCTGTTTCACATGCTCAAATTTAAGTCTTTATTGTTCTAAACTTGTCTCAGTGCCAGAAAGATCCCTTTGGTCCTCAGAGTGCAAACGCCAGCATTGAGTATATTCCATTTTGGAAAAGCAGCAGGATTTCAATGCCTCATTCAGGGGCTGAACTTTATAATCAGTGCTTTATAATCTGCACTTTTCAAAGAAATGTATTTTTCAGTGAGCTGTGTGTGAGAAATAAGGAGTGTATAATGCATTCTGCTGGATATTACACATTATGTGCAACATGGAATATGATACTTTTGCTGTGTGAGGTGAGAAATATGAATCAAGATTTTACAAAGTACAAATGCAGAAAAATCCACAGGTAGTGTAACAAATCACAGATCATTTGGAGCTGTTACTGTGCCTGGACAGTGCAGGAAATTGACAGGCAAAGTGTTAAGTGACAAAAATGTTCAGTTATAGAAGCTGAAAGACGAGATTACAGAAGAGATAATGAACAGAACAGGTATTTTTCAGTTTGAATGGCATAGGTGAGGCTGAAAGTGATTAGGAAATAGAAGATGTGATGTGGAAAGAGGGAATGAGACAGAAAGAGAGAGCGAGAGGTAAGAACATCAGTATCAGGCCAGTTGGGGTGATAACTCCGTTTGTAGTGTGTTCTTTCATCTTCAGGCATGAGTGTGTAAGGTGTATGTGCAGCAGGTGGGAATGGGCTGGTGTAGAGGTGCGAATGAGTTTGGCCGTTTGACCGCAACAACTTTTTTTGGTTTTTTTCAATATGCAGTTCATAGTTTGGAGTCGCCTTCTCATGGACTTTTTTTTGTACTGTTTTCCGCATAGTATAACCCTGAAGTCATCAAAACAAGGAAATACCACACTCTTTTGTTGAAAGGGTTGAAGAACCTCATTTTGTTCCATAAAGATAAAAGCCATACCCAAACATAAATGACCCTCCGAAAAATATAAATGTTCTAGACCACTTAAATAAGATATGTAGAGGGTCTTCATTCTCTAAAGCAGCCTCATGAGAAGCCAATTGAGATGCTTTTCAAACAGGGCTAAAGAAAATATGTCGCAAAACCTTTCATCTCCATTTTTATTTCAGTTTTATTTGGTTCAGTTTTATTTGTATGCCCGCTGTTGTCACAAAGCAGCTGTATAGAAATTCATATCCTGTAGTGAGTAGCAGTGGCAAGCAGAAAAATCCCTTGGCGCACGAAATCTATTAAGACATCAAGGCACAACAAGAGGAACAGACAAGAACAAATAAGAACAATCAAAGTGGCAGCAACACATTGTGTTACTCTATTAAATGGCCAGAGTAGCAGCTCATATTTTCTGTCAAGCCTTTGAAAATGAATGTATAAGTAGCCATTATGGTTATAGCGTACTAGACATCTCACTCATTCTGTCCTGGAAATGCAACAAGTTAATCAAGGAACACCTCTCACTCTCATCTTCTGGAATGATTCTCATACCTTGTTTCTCAAATGATTCTGAGCTCCATGTATGTTGCATAGCATCAACAGATGAGAAAATTGGTGTATCTTCCTTAGATCACTGCAAGAGCCTGCTAACAAAGAAGAATCTGACAGAAGCAGCAGTTTAACGAAGAATAAACACAAACTTTGTTTAGCTGCTGTTAGCTTTAGCTGCCTAGCTAGCATAGCTGGTTACATAAATGTTAGCTTTGAAAAACTCACATTTATTACTGTGTTTCAGGAAACAGACAACATGAAATACTACTATTCATCAATAAACCAAATGTGATGTGAAAACCAAGACATCTTTCTTCTCTTGAAACTCTTGTCTTTGTAGTTTTTGAGTTTATTAAATGGATGTTGTGCATCCAGGATGGTCCTAAAACGTTTATTTTGAAGAATGGACATGAGCTAGCATTTCACTAGCTTGCTTCCTTTCCTTGTGGTATTGACTGCACTCTGGCATTAAAAGAGCATGCATCTGATGGTTTTGGGGATGGGTTTCAAAGGGGGTCTACCATTGTTTGAGGATGATTTTGCTATAATCCAGGTCTAAAATTTCTCCCCAGACGCAAACACAAAGCAACTGTAAAAACAAAATGAAAAATAAACACATTTACAATGTGTAATTAATTTGAAATCACATGTAATTTGAAATTATTATTTAATTATTTTGTATTCTAATTAATTTGGATTTCCAACAGAAAATTTGTTATGTATCAATTATAAACTAACACTTTTATCTGTTCTGATATGATGTTTTGATAAAAGAGTTGGCGTTTTGCTCACTTTTGTTTCATATTCTATAAATTACCTTTAAGTTTGTAAACATGTCAACTGCTGTATAGCAGGTGAAAGGGGAAGCAGAGGAGATTTGATGCAGAAAGGTTTGATGCATCTTTCTTTTCAGATGCTGTTTGTTGAGAGAATAATAGTTTAATCTCCCTAATCATGCTGCTTTTCTTAGAGTCTGCTGTAGTGTTTTTCTCTGGCTCCCACATGAACACAGTGTTTGTACAGTTTTACGCAACAGCTTGGATTCTTATTCATTCTTCTTGGAAGCCAGAGTTTGTTATTGTAGATTTTTGGAGGTTTTTCACGCAGGTGGAATGTATTTTCTGAAGGCTATGCTAGGTAACAGTGCAGTGTAAAGCATGTTCAGAGGTTTGAGCTGGGTTTGAGGGAAGTGATAAATTCCTGTGAAAAAAGTTAAAAGGTCCGAAGTGTACAAACCTTACATTGCTGGAATGGCATAGATGTACATGCTTCAGGATCTTTGTTAGATAGGCTTGGATAGGACTATGTATTTAACTCTTTATGGGGACCATTTTGCCCAGGTCTAATAAAAATATGAACATATTTATGTTTGTCTGCTCTTCATAAGAAAAAATACCTTTTCACCGAAAGCTTTTATTAGAAGTAGTAAAGGGGCAAAGCTGATGTTATAGCTGCTGAGATTAAGGTTAGAATTAGCCACAAACACACACACAATACACACTAGCTAACTTGCAGCATGTGTTTTGAACAGTTATCACGTAAACGCTGATTGCAACAATTTCCAGCTTTTGTTTTATTTTTGTTTTATTGGCCACTGGTTTGGTGCGTTTTGATTGGCGTTTTGAAACAGAAGTTAGTGAATAAGTTTGATACTCTAGGAAATGTTGCATCTGAGTTTCCAGTGAGCTGCAAGGTCCTTCATATGGATTTTAAGTTTCACTCTGGATATCTAGCCAAACTTCTAAACTAGCCAAAATCAGAATCAGATCTATTGGCCAAGTACGTTGACATGCACAAGTAATTTTGGTAATCTAATTGTGATTATTCTGACTAAGAATGTGAATGTGATTTAAATTGCTTTTAATTTAAATTGTTGTCTGTAAATTAATGAATGCATGTCTGTTATTTTGGCCAAGAAGAGAGGGAATATCCATTTTGTCTAGCTTAAAATTTGAACAAAGTGTTCCAGTTAGTTCTGAGTGTGTTGTCCCATGTGCAACACATGGGTGTTTGGTTGCTTTTGATTGGTTGAACTCATCTTCTTGCTTAATACTTGAAAAGACAACATTAGCAATATATATAAAAAATCAATAGCAGTTAATAATGTCAGTTTTTTCAGTGCGGAGCTGGTAAGTATTGACAGCTAGGAAACAAGATACTTAATAAGCTACTTTGGCTGCTTTAGGCTTGTACTTCAGTAGATGCATACAGTAAACAAAAGAAGACAATTCAATTGTAAATCACAGTTATTTATAAGGCAGTTAATCATTGGCTGTTTTTAATGATCATGACAGGCTCTGAATGCTTGCTCCTGGCTGGTGAAAGTTACCTAACCATCATGAAATATAGTACATAAAGAGTATGTCCTCACTGTTATATCAAAAAATAGTTTTATTACACCATTTGATAATGCCACTTGTCCTTTACATGTTGTGACCATTTCACGTGCAAGTGTGAATAGAAATGGTCCAGAATTACTTGAAACAAATACTTATTACATTTATGCACAATAAATGTTAATGTTTCTTTCTCCTTCTGTAAATTTACTATTTATATATTATATATTTACATATATATTTTATGACAGTGATGATTTGTTCTGCTAGAATTTGGCCCCATATCAAATCTCTTTGATGACCCCTGATCTACAGTACGTGTGTGTTCTCTCTGTCATCCATCCATGTCTCCCTTCATTCATTCTCTTTTTCTCTTCTCTTCGTTCCCCTCCGTAGCGAATTGGCCGGATAAAGCCCCCCGTCCCACCCAGACGTCGCATTGTTAAGAGCTGAACTCCTTCCAGAGCATTTATCAGTGCCATCTTCTCCTTTCACCACTCTAACTCTCTCCCGCTCTCTCTTTTCCTCCCTCTTTTCCCTCATCCTCCCATCTCCATCCCTCTGGATGAGACTGAAAGGAGCAGTGTGAATGGGGTGTGTGTCTGTGCGCTGAGGCGTTCAGGGTGTTAGGGGTCTTAGGGGTGTTAAGGGGGATTCAAGGTATTTGGGCCGCTTTCAGCTTTAAACTGAATTAGACATACTGAAGAGAAGAGTGTGTAGAGAAAAGAGCAACAACAGGACAGGGTGTAAAGTGAGTGTGAGTGGTGCGTGTGCATTCCTTTTAGATAATAATGTAAAGGCTAGCGTTTGCCTTTGAGAATTCTTACAACATGTAGATAAATACATACATATGTAATAGATTAATATTACATATGCACTGTTGCTTGAAAGTTTATGAACATTTTATCACTTTGTACATTTCTATATAAATATGACCTGAAGTTTAATCACATCATCATTTAACTCATAACGATAGATAAAGAGAACCCAACTGAAAAAATGACCCTTAAGAAGTATATGAATTTTTTGTTAAGTTATCTGACATTAATTGTCTTTGTTGGCAGACGTATGTGAACTTCTGCTTTCAGGAACTGGTGTGACCCCTGTGACCATCCTCCTGTTCTTCTGTAGAATTTCTTGCTACAGTCCAGAATTCATAGCTTCATGAAATCAAGGCAAGCTGTTTTGGTCCACTAGCAGTGTAACAGCCCCAAACCATAATACCGCCACCATTTTGTTTCAGTGCTGGCATGAGGTTCCAATACTGGAATTCAGTTTTCAGTTTTGCCAAACATCTCTCATTAAAGCCATAAAAATCTCTTTTAGCCGTTTCCTTCCATACACCATTATTGTTAGAAAACTTGAAGCAGGCAGAAATGTTATTCCTGGAGAGCAGTGACTTTTTCCATGCAATCGTTACAGACATACTGTTCTTGTTCAACGTTTACCTGATAGTGGACTCATCAGCACTGACGTTAGACTATGTAAGAGATGGTCTGCAGGTTCTTAGATTTTGACCTGGTGTCCTGGTGATCTCCCAGATTATTCTACTTGTTAGTGTTAGAATCATTTTCCTTGGATGACTGCTCCTGGGAAAGATAAAAATGGTGTTGAATGTCCTCCATTTGCACACTATGGACAGTGGATTCTTCAGAAGTAGTTTTGGAACCTTTTCCAGGCTAATGAGCACTGAGAAATCTCATTGGCATGCTTGTCTGTCAAATGAGATTGTTTGTGGTAAAGACCAGACTTTAAATACATTGTTTTTCTAAAGGGTAGGGTCAACCACAATCACACCTGATTGCCATCCAGTTATTAAACCTCCTGACCATATATATCACCTATACCAAACTGATCATTCTAGAGCAGAGCAGTCTTTAAAACTGGACCCTGATTCCTAGTTCCAGTCGTGGATTTTATATTCACTGGTGGTTAATTGAACTGTTCGTGTAACTGATTGGGCATCTAGTTTCATAGCTATTAGTAACTACTTAATCCAGAACTGGAAACTGTATTCAAGGTCCAGATTTTAAGACCTCTACAGGTTCACATACGTTTGCCAACAAAGACATTTAATGTTGAATGACTTTGTTAAATAAATGGATTAAAAAAGACTGTGTAATTGTTTTAGAGATGCATTTTATTGGGTTCTCTTTATTTATAGTTATGACTTAAATTACATTTAGGTTACATTTATGTAGAAATTCACAACATGATATAGGGTTCAAACTCATTCAAACAGCACTTTAGATACTCATATACAATACTGTGTAAAAGTCAGAGCCATTTATTAATTTAATTTCCATCGAAAAGGTTGCTCATTTTTCAGCATCAGCTAAAAAGCAGTAAAAACAGAAGCCCAATCAACTAGATATCTTTTTTTTTCTTTCATTTTTTTACTGCATCCACTCTTTGCCTTTATTATAGCTTCCAATCATTTTAGGAGTTTTGTTACAGCTTTTCAAACAAATCTGCAGGGATGTTTCCTTAGACTGATGGAAATGTAGTGTACATGCAGATATATTGGCTGTGGAGAATCAACACTATGTGCATTATAGCACTGAATTCTTCTAGCTGCTAGTTCAGCATGGATTTTATACACTTCCAACAGACATTATGGTGGGCAGTCAGGCCCCATACGTTCTAGGTGATTCAGCAACAGGTGTGTGACTAGGTCCAGGCTATTGGCACTCTAGCCCAGCATGTTCGACAACCCTGGATCCTTTTCTGTAATTAAAATCAGGATTGTATATATTAGTATAATAAGCTGGAGCTCAGGAGACAACAGTGTGAAGAGTAGCAGGATTGCAGTGCTGCAATGAAAGTTTGCAAAAGAAATGAGAAGTAAGCCAAATGCTCTCCAATGGCTTTTTACCTTTATGGTCTTTTAGAGTTCTGCAACATCTTAGACAAGTTAATGGTATAAACTCACATTATTTGAGTTATAATCAGCATGTTATGTAGGTAACAGCACCAGTGTAGACCAATTTGTTCACCTGGTTTAATGTTAGGCTAATGTTTGTTTATGTTAGGAAAAGTTCAAATGATGTTTTTTTTAATACATAACACACTAACATTAATGCATCCTTGTAACATGAGCTCATTAATTGTTGGCCATAAGGTGCATAAGGTGCATTTACTAGTTAGGTATGTTAGGTATCTTATGTTGTCAGGGCTGAAGCTGCCTTCATCTTTGAATTTTTTATTCCATCTTAATGGTGCAGCAGAATGGTGATGCCTGAATGTAAGCGCTGCACTATTTAGGGCCTTTCGATTTGTGTAATTTTGGCATCAGTCAAACGGGCCATGTATCTAAGCATAGGCTGTCTTAGCTCCTGATGGTGGTACAGCCTAGTCACGGATCTGTTCAACAATAAATTTTGATTGGCAATAGACAAGGAGTTGTGAAATGTCCTTTTTACCAAACGGTGGACGAGGCTATTAGAATTACAATAGGGCACACTTCCATACATGTATAAGTGAGTAACCTAAGGATCACAAAATATCTAACATAACCCCAAAATACAGAATCGAACCTGAACCATATTTCAAAGCCACATAGATCTTCTCCTTCTTGCTCAAAACTCAAAGTCAATCAGATTTGCTTAGCAGTGTTATACAAACCAGAGAGCGTGGTAGGACATTAATTGCTTAATTGTACCGTGCATCAGCCGTCTAGAAGCATCTTTACTCTTTGTTTCTCCTGTCATTATTTCCTTTAATTTGTCATTGTGTATGTGATCCCACATTCCGAAACTGTATGAATAACTGTGTATGTGCGTGTGCTTCGCTTACCAGGATCCTGCTGTGCTGTCAGACACCAACTGGCATCATTTACAGCCTTTAGCTAAAAGCACTGCGGGCTGAGCGGCACAAAGAGCTATTGATTTCCACAACGGCTGTGCAGTATATTGCACATCTAATAAATGCTCTACCTGTAATTGAATAAACTTTGTTTGGATACGAGTTGTTGACTTAAATGAATAGCCAAATTTGTTTTGCATCTCTGCATGACTACTCTTCGCAGCATTACTGTTATTTAGTTCTGGATGGTGCCGAGGGCCTTTCTAGAGCTACATTTGTCTTTAGTTTAGCCAAGACATTTTTAGTTCTGAAGTTTTGATTGGAGCTACAAAGGCTGGGTAGTTAACAAGTAATGGAAGCTTATGCCTCACTAACTAGTGTTATACAAACTACATGCCTGCATACACTTGCTTATGTGCTTTCACATGCTGTGAAAGGCTTAGGTGCAGATAAATAGATTAGCAGTGATTCCAACCCCCAATGCTTAACTGTCCTGTTGATTAGGACTTGGATAAAAGGTTGCAGTGGAATCTCTCATGTTTTCGAGTTACAATAGGTGGTTCCAGTTTTGTGAGAAGAAGTGTCGCTCTAGACCTTCCAGCTCTGATATTGACAGTTTGCCACTGCGGCACACATCACACAACTGACAAGACAACTGTAAAACCACTTGTTATGGTTATAAAACTACTAGAAAGTCTCTACAAAAAAGGCATTTAAATAACTCATAAAGAGTTCTCAGAGTTTGTGTTGCTGTCTAACTGTAACTTCTCCTCTTGTTTCTCCTCCAGCTGTGCATTGTGCACCGTGTTGAGGTGAGGGTGTGGTTGCCATGGTAACCATGCCTGCGTTGCCCCTGCCTTCTCCTGGACCCTTTATCTTCCTTCTCCTCTCCCTGCCGCTCATTATGTCCCAGAATCCTCCCCTCTCCATGACCTCGGACCCCGACCCATTGCCCTCCCGCTCTGAGCAGTGCAGCAAGAAAGAGCATCCAGTTACGTCCTACACAGGTCAGACAAAGAGAACTCTATATGCACTCTCTTGCCTTTTCTTTCTCTCTCTCTCTCTCTCTCTCCCTTTATGTCTCTCATTCTGAGAGAAAGTACAGTCATATGTGAACACACGTTTGCACATTTTGCTGCATGGTTTTTAATTGCTTAATTTAAAATATTGGGAAGAAGTAAAGCAAAATGTGACTTGTGCAAAAATTAAGGCACATTTTATATTGTATGTTAAACTCAGTAAATAAATATAAATTTGGCCACTAAATCTCAGCTTTCATATGCAAAGGTTTTAGCACATTAACCAACTGTGTAATTTCACCAGGGTGTTTGCATGTCCAGATATGTAGGTAGGTTATGAAGTACTGACTGATGAGAACAGCGAAATTGCATCTATAATAGATTTCATAACAACAAAAAGGAATGAATATATTATCTACTTAAAAAGCACATAGACTAAGTTACTCTAAAACTAGTTCATTTCCATCAACAGTGTTACTGTTTCGGTATATTGTTCTTACCAAATGTGTTTTTGGAACATACATATGTTTGGTTTTTCATAACATTTAAAAATCAGTAAATAAGCAGGGACTGTGTATTAAAATGTGTTCTCTGTAGAGAATGGCCTGTACACATACAAGGAATATGAGTGATAGTGATTCCATTACACATCAGCTGTTACCACTTTGAACAACTCTTTGTATCCAGCTGTTACAAATGGATATGCAGGATTTCTGGAATGAAGCTCTTTAGTTTCAATTAGAAAACAAAAAAAAAACATGTAAAAGACATTCTAGTGTACATTGATGTGTATAAATAAGTACAACCATAATTAGCTTACCGCCAACATTTAAATCAACTGATCTGATGTTAAAATATAATGCTGAAGTCAGCCTCCCTAGCTGTTGAACACAGTATTTGAAAGCAATTCAGAGCCTAATTGGTTCTAACTTGAAAAAAGTACAGCTAAATGCACATGAAAGGTGTGAGTGAACCTCAGGGAAAAATGCGGGGCCCTTTAATATATAACAAAAAGTGAGACTGAATATCTGAGTATTGATAGATAAACTGCTGTGCTTACACATCATATATTAGAATATTGCAGACAGGAAAAGAACTTCTCTCTCTTTCTATTTGTGTCCATCCTTTGGCTTCCTTTTAAATCTTTTTATTACTGTGGTTGTAAGTAAATGCCAGCCGAGCTCCAGCCATATCCAGTCTGTTCTCTGACTGAGGCCAGAACAGCTGCTGGACAGACGTTTGGAGTTTAAACAGCTAGACAGTGTGTCCATCTGGACTGGACAAGTGTGAACAATAGACCAATGCAGTACTGTAGCCGCCCTCTGGACTTTTCAACCAGAGTGCTGTCCACACACCTGAAATAACTGCAGTAAAATGTAGTATTGAGTGCTATTCATGGATAGATAGACGGGCTAAACTTATACGAACTCTAATCTGCCATGTCAGTGTTACTTGGTTGCACACTCCTGTCTTGTAAAACATCTGCATCTTTCACTGCTAGAACTGTAGTAATAAAAAAGTTTGTATCAATACTGTGAGAATTGACATGTTGGCAAATATTCCATCATATCCTGCGGGAAATGATGATCCACATTTTTTCTTAGGCATGGAGGGGCTCAAGGAAGTATTTGTTTTTGTTCTTTGTGACTGAAAACAAGCTCAAATAAAGCTCCCATGTCAGCATTGCTCATATGTGAGCTTCAGTTCTCCTTCTGCACTGCTTCTAGACATTAAGGCTTATTATTATTATCATTAGTAGTAGTAGTGTTATAGACATTGTACAGTATTATACAGATTTTCAGATTTTCTTCCTTGCTTCCAACTACTTTGTATAACAGCCACACCAGAAAAAGACAATGAGAGAGAAAGGAGGAGACAAGTGAGAGAGACAATGAAGTGGCATATGTATATATGCACACTAAGAGAGAAAGAAAGAGGGAGAACAAAGAAAGAAAGACAGAAAGAAAGAATGTAATGTAAATTTGAAATGTAAATCATTGTTTGAGAATTATTTTTACAGTCTTCTGCAGATTTGCTTCCAGAATGCTTCCCTGCTACAACTGTAAGAAAAACAGACCTAGACCTTGATTTTCCCTTTTACAGCACTGCTATTGCGGTCTGGTTGGAATTCTGCTCCAGGCTCTCCCCACAAAGAGTCCGCCATCAGTTTGACTAAAAGTGTTTAAAGTGTCAAATTTCATTTTGTTAAACATTGTCTTTGCTTTGTTCTCCTTCTCTTCATATCCCTTCAATTTTCTTTCATCTCTCTCTCTCTCTCTCTCTCTCTAGCTCTGAGTCCCTGGCTCTCATCCTTTTCGATATCCGGAGTGAGTGATTACTCCCAGCTCACTGTAGACCTCAGCAGAAATCAACTGATAGTTGGGGCCAGGTAACAGCACACATGCAGCATCCATGTACACACAGAAGACCAGTCTCCTTAACCATGTCTCCTTAATACAGACATACATGCACAGACGTACATCTCTTTTTCGTCTCTCCCTATCTCTTTCTCTGTGTCTCTATGTAGAAACTATCTCTTCAGGCTGAGTCTGGCTGATCTCTCTCTTCTACAGGTAAGCTGAATAATGCTCTCTCTATCAAGCACACACACACACACAGCATTTCATCTAATGCCAGACACACACACACACATTTCTTTACGAGCCTTCACCTGTTCAAGCCTTCACACATACACAGATACACACTACAAACTCACAGCTGGACAGATCTCTGTTGTGTGTGTGTCTTGTGTGTGCCAGTTCAGTGGTGTAGATGAGACAGGAGTGTGTCGACCTGATGTTCTTCTTCATCCTTCTGACTCTGAATCATTATTCATCAAATACAGATCTACAAGGATTTTTTTCCTGTTGCTGGTGTCAATAGAAATAGACAATAGGCCTTTTTCACAAGAAATGGAAGCGCTTATAAGCCAGCTGAAACAAATTGCCATACAGACTATTATTAATCTAAGAAACAGTGTCCTTCGTACCACTTCAGCTCACCATGGAAAAGTACATCACTTCATCTTTGTCATAGTAGCCATGATTGAAATACAAGGATATGTCTAGATTTGTTGGAGAACATCAGACAAAACAATGTAATCATTAAATGTAAGATGGTCCCAGTTTTAGTAATCATTATATAGTTGCTATGAAGGATAATTTTAATGGTTGTGTAGTTTAGGTTTTTCCTCTCTGGAAAAGTGATTGTGTGCAGACATTCCTATAATCTGTGTTTATTCACTGTGTTTACTGATGGAGACGGTGGATAATATACATAAAGGCACTGCCAGATTTACTGTGATGTTAAGAGCAAATAGCTTGGCACGTTTGCTCATTAGCGGTGTGTATTACTTGCCTGCACAATATGAGATGGACCTTGTTTTTCCCTCACTTACGTGTGCCGTTAGTGATCCACACAGTCCTGCAAAAAATAATTTTCCCTGGTAAGAAGCTGATGTGGATTAAATTATATTTTCCTCAATGTTCCCAAACGTGTTTGGTCAACCATGCAAGGTATCAACAAATCACACATACACACAGGCAACTAATTCACCAGAATGTTTAAAGGGCATGTTTTGATCTGTTTGAGCATCGCTGTGGTAAGACTACAAGAGGAGGATTTTAGATTGCCACAAACCTTTACTGTATAAAAAATGCAAATGTAGGTGTTACATAGGAAGGCATTTGTAATAGGTTCCTCTCATACTTTCAACTGGCACAGTACTCATCGTGTCAGAATCTGTTTTTGGCAAATTTCCCCTTTGTGAATTCCTGAGATCAAGAAAAGTAGGGAATTTTTTACTAAAATTTTAGCATGTCAACAATTCTAACAGAATTCCTGTAATTTTTCATATTGCAATATTCGTCACAGAATATACAAATATTGCAATGTCAGTGTTTTACAATATCATACAGCCTTATTGCAGAGGGCTACGATATATGAAGTACTATCTCTGTCTCTGTCTCTCTCTCTGTCTGTCTCTCTCTCTCTCTCTCTCTTGTCTCTCTGAAGTCTAAACTTCTCAAATGTGTGTCAGAATGTCTGTAGTTTAGAGTGACCTCATGACAGTCCACAAGCCTGACCTTTAACCCTAACCCCGCCTCTGTCTTTCACACACACACACACACACACACCCACATATGCACACGTGCACACATACACATACACACACACACAGGTACTCACAAACTAAAGCTGAACATACACTCCAATTTTTTGGCCCAATTTTACTGATGTTTGCGACTTGCCCCTTTTTCACAAATTTTCAAAAATTTGCCCATTTTCACAAAATAGAGAAAAAAAGAGTTAGTATTTTGAAAGTCGTATAGTGTACACCAGACGTTAGACTATACCTCCAGTGCACTGTCTGATCTTTTGCAGTCAATCCGCATCCGTGTTTATCCGCTGTGTTTTCTGTGGCGGCTCTTGTGAGACTAACTCTCTATATCCTGTATTTATGGAGAGAATTGCAGTCTAGCTGTGTTTCTGCATGCAAAGATGATCGGCATCAGACACAGAGGAGAAGACTGAGAGTGAGAGAGTTTGGGGGAGAGTCATGTGTATATGCAGGGCAAGTGTGCTGGACTAAAAACAGAACCCCTCTGAACTTCCATTGGCAGCTGACCTCTGACCCCAAGAACTGTTTACCCGGATGATGGACAAACCCTTCTGGCTCTGTGTGTGGTTCTTGTAAGGTCAGAGAGATGAATGAAAATGGATTCTTCGCTAGGGATGCACAGTGTTGCTGGAATCGTATTAATATCTGCAAACAATTGTTTAATGAAATTTATCACTATTGGACCAGTGTATGACAGACATTTACAGTCTATATCTTGTCTTGGTCTGGAGTTTGGACATTTGTCTTGGTCTCAGAATAATGTGGATTAGAACTTTATTCTGTCATTATTGAATACTAACAAAACCTAGAAACAGAATGAAACAGTTCTTTCTCTACATGTTTCAATAATATCAGTTTACTCACGGCTGAGGATCTAACTGATCCTTACCATGATGGGTATTGTTTGCTTGTTGATGTTCATTGGCTTTAAAATTCAAACATTCCCAGAGAGATAACTGTAATATAATAATCCTGAATTTTACTTTTAGGCTAAAAGTGTATTGATATATTATTAAACTAAATTAAATTATGTATTCATATATAACATATATATATTTTTTATTATGAAAAAATAAGCTGACTCTGGTCTTGATCTTGCCTACTGCTCTCAGTTTTAATTTGGTCTTGACTACTACAAAATGTAGTAGTCTTTACTTAGTGTTGTCTTGTGTTCCAGTCTTGGACTTGACTTAGGCTTGTCTCTAAAGCTCTTGACCACAGCACTAGATAGCATAACTCATATTAAAATAAGGCACTGAGTAATCAGAGGGATGACATGGGAAAAACCCAGAGAGCTGCTAGCAGAATTAGTATTCTAGTAACAGTGAAATGAGATAAACAAGTCTTCTTTAAAAGTGAAGGTTAAGGTCGTGGAGATGAACATAGGGAAAAGAAGTGATGCCTTGCATCAACAACACTGTATCTTACATTTACATATAACAATATCCAATATTTTCTCGTTGGAATTTGTTCAAATGGGAATTCAATATTTAAATATTTTTTTATTTAAAAACTTTCACTCATTCACAGAGCAGTAGCGTTAGTGTTCAGAGTGAATACAGCAAACACACAGAAATATCTAAAATGGGAAATAGCTGTTGTGCAATTCAGTGTAGAAATAAATTGAGCAAGAATTCTGAGCGATCTTTTTACAGACTGCAGAAATATAAAGAAAAAAGCATATGGATCACACAAGGGTGATGTCAGCTTCTCATTCGCCACCTTCATGTTCCAGTTTTCCTGTTCAACCTTAAATGTTGCAGCAGTTTTAATAACACCTGTGACACTCGATTTTAACTGCTGGAACTGAAAATTCTGAACAAGAAGCTGTCAAACAGAAATCTGACTTCAACTTCATATAAATCACTACAATACACAGAGTCAGGCAGAATCCAGACACTAAGTCGTGGATTTGCAGTTTCCATTTCCGTGTCAGGTGTGCTGGATTTTGGGCTAAAATTTCCAAACAGGAATTTGGAAAAACGCTCAGTAGTCAAACAAAGTTGGCAATACCTCACAAAGAAGCAACAGGAGGAAAGGTGTATATATACTGAGAGGGCTAATGAGGTGCAGGTGCGTGTGGTTAGAACTCCGGGGAAGACGAGCAGGAATGTGGGGTGTGATTGGCCGGTGGTGAGCATGTGACGTCATCGAGCGGTGCACTCTGGGAGTTGGAGTTTGGAGGAACAGTGGAGACATAGGATGAGCCAGGAAGCATGATACCATGATGATGACCGATGATGATCAATGTTAGCTAGAACAAACCCTGTTTTCCTTAAGGGGGAACTCGACAAAGCAGGTTGTTTCAACAGTTAGCCAGATAGCTCTGTAGATTTGGAAGTTCTACTTGTAACATTAGAGATCATTACAGAAAGATTACAAGATCAGAATGACCTCAAGAATTTATATTTTACTGTGTAGTCCAGCTGCCTTAAATTTAAGTAGGTCTTTTGTTTCATTCCCAGTTTGTCAGTGTCTTAAAGCAGCCTTCTTGTGTACTGTTTTGCCACTCAGTCCGACTGAGGGCTGGGAGAGGAAAACAACATCAATGTATATGCTTGTGGGAGGTGGTGGAGAAACACTCTAATGACACATTGAAAGTGAAAGTGAATGAGACCAACATAAAATACAAGAGGGCTTAATTTTTTCATTAGTTTGTTATTACATTTATTTGTTTGAAAAGGAAAGAAATATTGTGATCAGTGATTGTTATGGAATATTTAAGGATATGGTCAATACACTTAAAAATTCCCTCCAGCGGCAAACACTTGAATAATGCATGACATAATTAGAATTTTAGTGGATATGGGGCTGCGATGGAGCCCTGTTACAATGCAGCGTGATGTGATGGATAATATTTTAATATTTATAAATCATGAAGTATGTAGTGAAATGATTACCACATGCGACGATGAAAATGACTATGCGCACAATAATGTAAGAGGTTCTTCCAGACCTGTTTTTTTACTCTTGAACGGAAGGAGAGGGGACGTAAAATAATGTAAGGTAAAGCATATTCTAATTATGTCTATTATAAAATCAATATAGTTATTCTAGGTGGGTGTGTCATTACATAGCAGTGTTTAAATGCTGAAACCTGGCTGTATAAGTAGCCTTTAATTATGCAATTCAATTATCTTCCTACAGGTTTTGAGCTAGAACCTTAAAACTTGGCAGGACTGAAGAGCCTCTGTACACAAATAAGTTGCTTGTGCTTGTTCAGTGTTTATACAATACTGGGATACTATAGGAACAGGGTCAAAGGGGGTAATAAAGAGACTACAGAGACTACAGTCTGTAATTACAGAGCTACAAGATATAAAAACATAGTTAAGTTATGAAAAACAATCAGCAGTGTTCTACAACTGCTTTAACTTTTGCAGTGTAACTAACTCGCTTTATTAAGCCAATTTAAAATTTGTCCACAAATACAGAGCACAGTTACTCATTCGGTAATGGTCTGAATTTTAAGCCTGTTTCTGAATATTATCGAAGCAGCCTGTTGCCATATTAGCTGCTGACCTCGTCATATGGAAGCAGAATGTGGTCCAATTACAGACAATATAATGTGTTCAACTGGCTGTTGTTTAATGGACATGGATTTCAGTATTATGCAGTTTTATATAAATTGTAGGTCTAGACTTTGGCCAGGTTAAAAGGACAGTTGCAGCATCACTGGGTGACATTTTTGTTATTGATGAATGACCAAAGACAACAAAACTGTCATACAGATAAATGTAATTGTTTTCATAATGATAGTTCAAAGAGATCTAGTCCCAGTTTCTAACCAGTTTCAGCCGAGAATACATGCATCCCTATTTTTTGCCTCACTCTTAAATTCTATTTAACAGTGTTATGCCCATTCTCTGGCCCTGATATGCATTAAACCCCTAAGTTTGCTCAAAGTGAAATTGATTTCCAGCACAAGCTTCAGCATCTGTACTTCTTATTATGTTTGTGTGTGTGTTGAGGGAGTTCAGTTTGTTCTGAAAGTTACTGTAATCTGTACATTGTACGTCAACCTAAAGCCCAAAGAAAGATCAAAATTTCAAAGATCAACAAAGATCTCTTTTGATTTGTGCAGTGTGGGTATATCAGCAGTATCTATCCTCACAATTGCTTCCCAGAAGATTAAAAATGCTGTAGAATAATAGAGATGCTCTACAGTTGCGACTTTTGGCCTAATCATCAAAACCTGAAATGACTTGAATCAACTTTTCAGGCATAAAAGGCTGAAAGAACAGCCAGTGTGGGGTTTCAGTAGTGTAAGTCAGTGAGCTCATACACTGTGCATTTTTACATTTTTCTATCTTTAACACACCTGGTTGAGGCGATTCAACTAAGCTGTCCATGTTCGACACACAAATGTGTTTTGTCACAGCAGCTATTGTGAATGTGGACACCAGAATTTTAGTCAAAGATAATTTAACAAAATACATACATTTAGAGCGTGTTATTTCAAGTGATTTTAACTTTTTAGGAGCGTGAACATACATTTAGGAGAGATTGAGTGTAAGGTTTTTTTTTGTGCAACTAAGATTTTTAGGGATAAACCTCTGATTGAACAGCTATGCAGAAAGTTGGCTTTGGAGTTCAGTTTAGTTTCAGTTTGTCTTGCATGAATGCCTTATAATGCCTTATAATGTTATAATGTTAATAATGTTAGTCTTATTTTCTAAAAATAGTATAGTTATAGTTTAGTTTCAGTTTTAGCATTTGTGATACACGCTGTGATAGGAGGTAATGGTAATAGTAGAATATAATTGACCGGGGACTGAGATTGTCTCACAGGAATCACCTCTTCCACACACTGTAATTCCATTTCATTTGGATTGAACATTATAGGTTTGATTTGGTTTGTTTGCTTTTGATGTTGTTTTTGTTGTCTTTTTTATGCGTTTTATTACAGGTAATAAGTGCATTGTTTTCACTGCTAGTTTTTGTTTTAGTAATAGTTTTAGTTGAGAGATTTATTACATTTCTCACTTTCTCCCTCAAGAGTTTTGTTGCTTGTAGCTTTTTAGAAATGAAAAAGGGTCTCAAAAGTCACCAAGTCTAGTAGCATAGGCATGGATGAGGCAGGCATATGTTTACGTCAGAAGATTCAGTGGTTGTATTATCCAGTAATTCACAAGCACATTATTTTTTTTGTCAGTAAAAAGAGACCCATAGCTCAAGCCCAGTAGCCAGACCCTTAATACACCCCTGGGCTAGCACCAGTTCCGGACAGACTGAGACACTTGCTAGTTTTTGGTTGAGTTTTACACAGCTGTATTCTGTAAAACCAGGCATACAAGTGGTGGGAGTAGTTAGTTAATAGCAGCAGTCAGCTCCTCTGCCCATCTGCTCTGCTGCTAGGTCTTTTTTAGATTTATTCAGTTTGTTTAAATTCACAGTTAAAAATAGGGATTATGGGGATTTCTGGGGATAGCTTAAGACAGACCAAGTCTCTGGAAAATGGGACATCTGGTCACTCTAGTGTTGAATAGTTTCGTTAACTAAGTTAGCTAGTAACACTGAAGGTGATGAACTCAGTTTAGCCTAAACTGCCCCTTATCTACTCCAAGAAATAGCTTCACATGTAAAATGTCCATTTTTCTGACATTTTTATGCTAAAGTTTTGTACATTATGCTCTGTAAAGCTTGTCCAACATGGAAACAGCAGCTACAAAAGGGTGAAGCATGGATAGACTTGTATATCTCTGAGGATGTGTCGCTATTTTGTAGATCACCATTAGTGTCTACATGAACCCTGGGCCCTTTTTTTCTGTCGGGGATAATGAATGGTGTTGTGGAGACTACATGTACTTAATGGCTTTTGTTATTTTTTTGGAATTTGTAGGTTGTTAAATAGAGAAGGTAGAAATATTGCTACCTACATACATCAAGCTATCTAACAGACGTACATTGCTATTACACCATGTAACCACACCAGAATACACTATGTAAACCCACAAACTTTATAAAATGTGGTAGTCGACAGGCGTAACCAGCAGTAGGGTTCCATATGAGTAGCTAATGTTCTTATTGAGAAGCAAGTGTTGAATTAGTGTATAGTTAGTTTAATTTTCTATGCTTAATGACCTCATAGTTCAGAGGATCCAGTTATATTAGGGGGGGGACTGTACATAGGACAATATGTATGAGGTTTGGTTTCCTTATTTTGGCATTCCAGAGCTTCAGAGATCTATTAAGCCCTTCATGAGCTGAATCATGTGTGGGGTGCATGGGGACAAGGATTAAGAACCATTGGGTTAATGGCTTTCTGTACAAAAACACAAGTCACGGGGTTTTATGGGTACAGAAAAAACGTCTGTATGTCTGGTCAGACTGTTGGACTACACCCAGACCCTAATCACACTGATAAGGCCGCGGTAATCAAACAGAGGCTTTGGGGAAATGCTGTTGGGTGTGTGTGTGTGCGCATGAGTGTAGTTTATCAGCGCTTATCAGTGGCTGAGTCTTATGTTATAAGGCTTCCCAGAGGGCAGATGATAATCTGTATAAATTGACCGTAACCTCTAACCCCTGCCCTCGGCCAGTATGAAGCACCATCACTCTTTCCTCCATTCAGCACACAGGCAGGCATTAGCGGCTCTAGAGGACAGTGATATATTGATTTTGCTGAACAGAGACTGCCCATGTCAAGACCAGGCCAGAATGTAAACTCAGGACTCAACAGAATCAATTGCCTCTTTCACACTGTTGCACCAAGTGTTGCCATGACTGGAAAATGCTAAAGAAGTATTATAGATATGGCAGTGGGCTGGTGATGGCATCCCATCTGTCAAATCAAGAACCTTTTGTTGTCAATTCTCATTCTTTTGACCATACGGAAGATTTGAATTCTTTCTTTTGAATGTTTTTTTTAGCTGTTGGTTTTGAAATAACATTGGATCATTGTTATCACACCGGAATGGTTATTCTCTGGTTGTTATTGAGTAGCAAGTGTTGAATTAGTGTATAGTTATAAGACTAGTGTATACTAGCCTTACTTTTATGGCTAGCACTGTAACTATAGTTTTTAATTAGCATTTCGGAGAAGGTGGAGCCGTATTTTCCATAGGTCAAAGGATTAGGGGAATTATATCATTAGGTTTAGTGTGTAAGTTCAGTGTATTTGATATAGTGTCCTCAGCACTTAATGTCTTAATGGGCAAATTAAAATTATTAATTTGCTTTACATTGCATTTCTTGTTTGTCTGTTTTGGCACAAATTATTTTATTCTTTTATGACAAAGTTGACAGTCTAGCAAACTTTCAAAACTTTTATTAAACTAGCAAAATGTTTAACTTATTACATACTAAAACTTATTATTGAGTAACTATAAGGATTAAGGTGCCGGTTTGATTATTCTTAGGTTATAGAAATGTGTAGCAACACTTTGGGCCTGCCAGTGAGCCCTGACCTTTTAAAGGGTTGAATGTATGCTTGGAGAACATGCACATTTTAAGTTGTGTCCTGTTTATCCTCAGAGTTTGTGAAATGGTTCAACTCTGCACAACACTTCTCTTCCATTAGTGTTCAGTGCAGTCAAATCATTTTGGAAGCCTACTCATTCAGCAAAATGCTTAGGAATAACTCCAGATATATTCATGATCACACAAACCACACAAAGGTGCCAGAGCTTTGCTCCAGTGTGCTGCTATGGCCTTGGTTATGCATAAGTTTAAGACTTAATTAAGTCCTTTCTTGTAACTAGTTAGTTTCCGTCTGTTATTTTGCACAGGTTTACACAAATCAGCGGGTTTAAGCATATATATGTTGGGTGTGTGCGCATGAGTGTATATATATATGCTTAAACCTGCTGATTTGTGTAAACCTAACTTACATAGACATATATTAGGTGTCATATAGACATACATAACTAGCTCACATACTGCTAGTACAGCCGAACTCAGCCCAGTTTAACCCCTGGCTTTACAGTGTAAAAGAGGGCTAAAATTTGTGGACATCTAGCTTTAAAAATATGTTGCTGAAATTAATAATGATATAAAATATATAGATAGATGAGATGATTTTTCGAAATCAAGCAATATTTATCTGTAGCTCTTCTCAAGTGAAGAACTGTGTTTGTGCCGCAGATAGTTTCAACAAGCCATGGGCCCATAATTGATATTGTTGAATATTTCAATATTTTAAAAAAAGTGCCAATAGTATCCATATTTTTGTTCTTTCGTTCTCTTTCAAAATGTTTGCAATGGAAAAAAACTGTGCCTACTTAAATGCCATACACATGGAACATCCCCAGTCTAATAACTACAAATGTAATTTGAGCACCATTTGGAAAAATTTGAACATAGATTTTTATTCTGCTGGGGATGAAGCACATGAACTTCAGGAGAGTTCAGTGCAGCAGTTTGACCAGACATGCTGTCTGTCCAGAACATAGTTATCATCAATAAATCAATAAATCACATCAATATGTAATACTAGACTGTACTTAAAGAACACTGATCAACTGCATGTTGCACTATAAAGACAGCATAATAAGTCCAATTTAACTAGATTTTAGCGCAGTGGCAGTTTTTAAAATGTGGCGCTGTATCAAAATATCATAATACTGTGATTCAAAATATTGTGTTTACCATATCACCCACCCCTACATTGGTACTGTTCATCGCAATAATTATGCAGACGATAATGATCTGTCTAAATTTACATTATCATCCAGTCTTTGTTTTAGCTGCTCTTGATCGATTGTTGAAGACAGCAGAATAGAAAACATCATGATAAATGTTCATATGTATATTTATAAAGCCTACTTTGAGCGGTGTCCAGAACTGCAAGTGCTGCTGCATCATCTCAGATACCCTTGGAAAGCTAATCAGGAGAAGGTGTGATATGGCTGAAGTTGTTGCCTTGTTTTACCTGAGGGCGTTTTATGTCTTATCACAGTGTGTTCATTATCAGTGGAGAAGCTTAAAGCATGTGTGTGCATTCAAAATGCAAATATTGATTTATCCTCGCGCACACAAGCATCAGCTAATTGGCTCTGATGAATTTGCTGTGTTTGGCGTCTTTTAAGCAGAAGAGGCACTAATGTGTGCTTGAGTATGAGAATGCAGTGTTCAGGCCGGATCTGTTGGAGCACTCTGCACATCTGTAAATCCGTCCAAAAGTGACGAGTCACTCCATTAAATCCTCTGAGTCATACTCTTTCTGAACAACAAAAACATCATGCAATCAGCTCCTTTCTACTCCAATTAAAATAGCGAAGCAAAAGTGGAAAAGTGCCAGCATGCTTAAAGGCTCTACAGACCATAGTTTTCCTTTACTCTGAGACCCGAAATCACTGCTGAAGTGACAGCAGCCAGTGTGTTTACATGAACGAAATAATCTGACACATGCATGTTACAGAAATAATAAGTTCTTAAGGAAGCTGATTATATGAAAATATCATATTTACATGATATTCAATGTGTTCATGATATGTAAACATGAGTCAGTTATTGGATTTCTAATTAAATACACAATGCTTGCTTCACTGTGAATGAGGAAACGTCTTGCAGCTTTGTTTTTTTTAAATGGGATTCATTTTCTGGCTAATTTATTTGGGAGTTTTTATGGTTCCAAATTGGTATGTGAGGCTGGCATTTGTTGCCATTTCACAGTTTTAATATTGACTTAGAAGAGCTCTGTAGGGATAATTAGTTGTAAAAACAGTATTGTGGGCAGTGCCTTTTATTCAGCTATGTTTCCACATATGTGCAGATATACAGTAGAAAAGATTGGACTAATGGTCTACATAAGGTGACTTACATGATGATAATCGATCTAAAATCCAGAGGCCTGATTTATAAAATGCATTTGTATGTGTTAATACATGTATGTGTTTAATATCTGTAATAGGATGAACATGTTTTAATTAATCAAGTTTTCAACATTTGTATGCAATTGATTTATAAAAATGCACGATTTGCACACAGTACTGGCTCTGGCCATTTGGACATCAGGCTTGCACACATTTTAAGGTGAACTTTATAAAAGACTTTTTATTTGTGAATTTTCTCATATGGTCTTTTTAAGATCAAGTCTGTGTGTACAAATGTATTTTTATTGGCTTTTTTGAATATAATAAGATACACTTATATAATCAGGTAACTACTGAAACCGTGTCATATGTTTAACATTAACATCATGTTTCCTAATGGCATCACCCAGAGGTAACATGTACAAAGAGAAAAGTAGAGGCCCTAAAACTGACCCCTGTGGTACTCCACAAGAAATACAATTTTTTTGATGAATGATTTCCCAGTGAAACCAGGAACAGTATGTTTGTTAAATATGATTTAAACCATTCTAAAACTGTGCCAGATAAGCCGACCCAGTGTTGGTGGATTAGAATCTTGTGATCAACAGTATCCAAGGATGCACTATGGTCCAATAAGACCAGAACACAAGGATTCCGTACATTGGCACTGAGCCTAAGGTCATTGACAGCACGAACTAATGCTGTCTCAGTACTATGGTTTGAACGAACAGAAGAACAAGATCAGAACAAGATATTTGGCATCCAAAGTTCTTTAGTTTTGCACTAATGTACCTAGCAGGCATAGGAATGATAGAAATCTGCATACCTAAATAATCACACACTGCATGTGTAGATCAGGAAGATGTTTGTTACATTAGTCTTGTAACTCCACTGCAAAACTAAAGAACCAAACTTCAGACACCAAACATTTCTTGACTACATTTGGGAAAATTCTGAGAATTAGCTTAGAGTTTGATTAAATTATCTGCTCAATATATAAATTGGAAAAAGGTTTAATGGTGTAGTGTTTTATCTCCATGTCCATTTCTTCCCCTCTCTCTCTCTCTCTCTCTCTCTCTCTCTCTCTCTCTCTAACTTTCTCTCTGTCTCAGAACCATTATCTGTAAAAAGGAGAATTATATGCTGCAGTGCTGAAACAGGAGAAGCAGCATCTTGAAGCCTGACATGTCTACATGTCATATACTTTTGTGCATGTTTGTAGATATTTGTATGTCACACAGTGTAAAAAAACATATGCAGTAGTTTATTTGAGACTACTTTAAAGTTTGCCAAAGTTTGAGGCCAATGTGTAATGACTAAGGTATGCAGTTTGCACACTGGAGCGTAAGCTGTTTTGTTTGTTAGTTACATTTGTGACTGTGGTGTGTGTCTTGTGTGTTGCAGAGTGCGGAGTGGGGGGTGGACGAAGACACACGGAGGTCCTGTCAGAGTAAAGGAAAAACAGAGGTGAGATGGAGGTGAAGGGGCAGCTAAGGGTGCGGGGGTGGGGAAGTGAGGCAAAATGAGTTTTAGTCTGGAGAATATAAATGTGAATTTAATCACTGCTTTTCAGTCCTCCCTTTCTTCTTCATCTTTTTTCTCTCCCTCTCTTAATGTTGCTCTCTTTGCTGTCTCTGTCTCTCCATATTATACATCTTGATATTGAATCAAGACACTCTTCTCTCTCAAATCTCACTATTCTGTCTCTACAGTGTCTTTTACATTTTGTCCTCTACGATTTTTTCCTCAGGATGAGTGTCAGAATTACGTCCGTGTTCTCCTCCTGAGTGGTCCTCGTCTCTTTACGTGCGGCACTAACGCTTTCTCGCCCGTCTGCACAACCCGACCCGTCTCGGATCTTGCCCAGGTTTTTGATGCAGTCAACGGAGTTGCTCGCTGCCCATATGACCCCAAACACAACTCTACCGCCATGCTGACAGACAGTGGAGAGCTTTACGCCGCCACAGTCATTGATTTCTCCGGCCGCGACCCTGTCATCTACCGCAGCCTGGGCAGCATGCCCCCACTCCGTACTGCCCAGTACAACTCCAAATGGCTCAATGGTACACAAAGCTTCACTTTATTAAAAACCCCACCTTGTGCTTCCACCCAGGGACCACTGTATTAGCTGTAGAAACCTTATAGATCCCCTGTATGGATCATTCTTCTGAATGGGTTCAGAGTCAGTGGAAAATCCATTTCAGACTTTTAACTGACTTAACCTTTAGGCTAAATTGCTTTTGGCTGTAATGACCCTTTCCCTAATTATGTTTATTTTATTAAAAACAATTTAACATTTGACACTAACAAAGCAATCACAATACTGCAGTAATTTAACCAAATGTTTTAGCCAATTTTGAGCATATCTTAAAAACATAACTGAGCACATGACTAGTAACTTTGAACAGTTGTACACACATAAATAATATTTTGTGTGTCAGTAGTGGTAATTCTTAAGGCACATTGGTATTCGATCTTTGGGACACGTTTACTTCAGAACAGCATGACCTAACTGCTCATCCCATGAAGGACAGGGATGCAGTCTCTCTTCCTACTCAAAAATCCAGGGGGCTAAAATAAGGCCACCTCCACCTCCTCTGGCTTTTTTGTGTTTGGTACTGACATGAAGATGTGGGACAGCTTTTTAAAATGTATTAATAAATTGAATTTAATTCATGATCTTAAAAAGACATGAGAAAAATACAAAGTAAAGGAGGTATTATTTGCACACATTGAAGTTTAGGGGTTGGGGTTTGGCATGGATACTGCCAAACATTATAAATGATGATTTTGTTTAAATTCTTTAGAATTCTTTATAAATTATAGTCTTAGACTATAGATTATAACATAAGTATGCAAGATTTTAATTCTTTTTTAATGTGGAACTGCAGTTTAAACTAATTTGGTAGAATGGCCCATGTAGGTTAAAATTACATACTGTAGCCCATCCATTGCTGCAGAGTTTATCAGCCCCCCCTTACCCTAGTCATTGGCCATGATTAATTGATTTATTATAATAAAATTGCATGTTGCATCAACATTCAAAGTTTTGTCTGTGCAACAAGTATTTTTTTGTTTTCTTTAATATTTCAGTGAAACAACATATGTATCGTCTATAACTCGTCTTTATTTTTACACTACCTTTTGCTCATTACAATCTGACATATGACTACAAGGATGATTAAGAGTGGTCTATCTCCCAAAGAATTTCCAATGATAAAACCTCTGTGCTCAGAAAATGTGATTAAAGTATAGAAAATGACTGTGCATAACAGTATAACAGTATAAACTGACAGTATAACAAAGAATACAAAGTAGATATTAGACACTGAATGTAGATTAGATGCGGGCATGTTAGCATATCAAGAAACAGTGATTTATTTCCCTTCTCGCTTTTTTCTTCTCAGAACCTCATTTTGTCTCTGCATACGAGGTTGGGCGCTTCACCTACTTTTTCCTGAGGGAGACAGCAGTGGAGCAGGATTGTGGGAAAGCTGTATTTTCAAGAGTGGCCCGCGTGTGTCAGAATGACGTAGGTGGGCGTTTCCTGCTGGAAGACACCTGGACTACATTCATGAAAGCCCGTTTGAACTGCTCCCGCTCCGGAGATGTGCCCTTCTACTACCATGAGCTCCAGAGCACCTTCTACCTTCCTGAACAGGATATCATCTATGGAGTCTTCACCACCAATGTGTGAGTATACGAACTTTCTCTTTCTGCTCTAGGATTGAACATTAGGGTTATCTAATTGGAGATCTGACAAATTAATCGCGACCTGTCTTTCATGGGTGATTATCGTTCATATTGGGAATAAGAAATGTTAGAAATTCAGTGATAAAAATTGGAAGCATAATTAAACTGCAACTCTTGCCATTTGCACTCCTTTAAATTGCGGTTTCAATATAAAAGTATTGATCATTCAGCCTTGTGTCATGTGGCTACAATATGTGGTATAAATGAGTTTTTTTAGCCTCAGTTAGTAAACATCTGAGCTTTGGAATGGGTAAAAGAAGTGACCCTGGACCTGGCATGGTAGTTCCAGCATCTCCCAGAGCATGTTTCAGCATATTATGTTCATTATGAGCATTGTAGGGGTCTTCTCAGAATACTGCACAAAGCAAAAACTAAAATAAAAAGTGGTCAGCAGAGCTGTGGATGACCCTTATTGGATTTTGTCTCAAAAGGGCTGCAGCCGAAGACCATGCTGGGTGCTGGTGCTGTTAGTGAAGAATTAGAATGCAGTAGTTTTTGTTTTACTCAAGTGCAGGAGCATCTGAACTGGACCTTTGAGAAGTAGAAATTGGCCTGGATGGACTGACGAATCCAAGTTCCTTTTGCATCATGCCAAAGAGAGATCATAATTTAGCACTAGCAACGTTGAGTCAATAGGTCTTGGTGACATTGTGTGATTTCTGCACCCATACAATAATTTATGCTTTTCTAAAGGCCAAAGGAGGCGCACAGTACAAGACCCTAACAAACTGGCAACTCATAACTTATCTTGCTTAAACTTTTGGCATCTCTAACTTAAAATAACCTTCTTGCTCACCTACACAAAGCTTTTTACTTTTTGTCAAATTGGGATAATTTATTTTCCCGAGGGGACAGACGGTAATTGTTTTCTTAGTTGCTCGATGCTGTTGATGCAGGTAATTAAAAATATCCATGACATATTTTGAAGGTGATACACATTTCTTGAGCGGTGATGCAGAAACTCAAAAGCTCCATCCTTTATCTGGTCGTTTTCATGTGTTAAAGACAAATTTCAGGTCAAAATAGTGGAATCATCACTCACCTCCATGTCCTATCTTTGACCTTCGATCTTTGAACTAGCAGAAAGTCTGTGTTTAGCCAAGACATGAAGAAGTGAAGAAAGCGTGGGAGAGACAGACAGAATGACAGATTAAGCCTGTAAAAGTAAAAGGACTGGAGGAACTGAGGGTAAGGCCACAGATGTTTTGGACAGGTCAGGAGTCCAGGCATTGTTTCTTAACATTGTGTGTGCAATGCAGCTTTAAGATGAAAAGCCTGTCTGCACTACAATGCTCTGTTTAGACCTGTTTAGAAATTAAAATGTTCATTTTTCAATTCACAAGGTGTCCAGTTCTTACAGCATCATATCTCCTTAAACAAC
This sequence comes from Semaprochilodus insignis, assembly GCA_034552555.1. NCBI lineage: Eukaryota > Metazoa > Chordata > Actinopteri > Characiformes > Prochilodontidae > Semaprochilodus > Semaprochilodus insignis. The sequence continues at coordinate 12,669,919 of CM067476.1, read as the reverse complement.
AAATAACTTCAGTTCTTTTAAATCATTTTATGTTTTTATTTCTTATTGTCCTAAATCAATGAAGTAGCTCTGCCGTAACAATGTGGTATGAATGCTGCAAAATACAAACACAATTTCTGTTTTGCTTCTTGCCTATTGTGTATTTTAAAAGTCATATGAAGTTTGATGCACAGATAAACACTCATCATCAAAAGAATAGTTGGAGCCAGAAGGAAGTGTTGGATTGCAGTACTATTAGGAAGCAAGGTAAAGGTTACCAGAAACAATAAATGATGAAAAATTAAGACTGATATTGGCACTGTTCATTAAGCTACACATACAGAAGTAGTGTTTCTCAGTATGGCGCTGGGCCGTCATGTTTGCTAACGCAACATGCCAGACGTCTCGGCATGGAGTCATGGAGGTAATGGTGTCCTGCAATACTGCAGCTTAAATATTCACACAAGGTTCCTGCAGATTTTGCAGTAGGGGTACGGGTGGAGTGACACCAAGTCTTTTGGACGTGTGACAAATCGCATCTTGGTGCTGACCACTTTGCCTCTACACATGGATTCATTTGTCGTCTCCACCAAGACAAAAGTGGGACTCGCCACTGAAGATGACCCTCTGCCATTATGAGTCATTCAATGACAATCTGGCATGACACCATTGCAGTTTTTGGTGACGTTAAGGACAGTCGTAATGGTCTGCGTGCATGTAATCCTGCATCGTTCAGAGGTCTGCCAATGGTCCTGGTTGGCACTAACAGGATGACTCCTGGAGGGCATCACTGCTCACTGCATGCTAAACTTTAAAGTCTGGTATAATCACAGTTCATACTGTCAAGTTACTTGTTTTTGAATTCATCATGTTTTATAGTAAATGCAAAAGTTTGGATGCACCTGATTAAATTACATGTTTTGTTGATTTTCTTGGTGATATATCTGGAAAACATTTTTATGAACAATTACTGTTTATGTGCTGAAGTAGTATATTGGGAAAAAAAATAAAACAGAAAATGGCCTGTGGATAATTCCATCGCATTTTTGTTTGGTCCTTGTATAAAATGTGTTTTCACTGAGAAAATTAGCAAAACATATAATTTGACTGGGAGTGTTCAAACATCGCCATAAAATAAGTGAATTTATCAGTGGACCTTAGGGTTTAGGCTAGTCTGCACGATTTAGAAGTAGATTTGGATTGTGCTGTAAGCAGAATTACCCACCAGTATTATACATAATATGCCCTAAGTGATGAAACATTAATTGGATCATGATCCAGTTGACTTTTCACTGATCATATGCCATCTAGAATAGGTTCCATCTAAAATCCACAGTAAATTAACACAAATGTTTACTCTATTATTACCAAAGTGCTGAAAGAAGTATCAAGGTCAAACACACTAACTTTGCAAATAGATATTTCTGTTCACCTATGGTGGGAAAAGCTTTAGTATAGCCCTATGAAGCTCTTAGTGGATAACAGTGGTGTGGCTCAGCGGATAACACCACTAACCTCCAGGGAGCTACCCCCCCTTGTGGGAGATGGGGGTTCGATTCCCGGGTCTGGGTAACTATGCTGTGCTACACCAATAAGAGTCCTTGGGCAAGACTCCTAACACTACATTGGCCTACCTGTAATATGAATGACCTTGTAAGTCGCTCTGGATAAGAGCGTCAGCTAAATGCCGTAAATGTAAATGTAACAGGTTTGTAGCAGTAGCTGCAAATGTGACAAGAAGGCCAACAGTGATGAGTAATGCCAGGTTAGTAAGGGTATTTGTTCCTCTGCCTTTCCTGCAGTAACAGCATTGCTGCCTCTGCAGTGTGTGCCTTTAACCTCAGCGCCATCACTCAGGCCTTCAATGGACCGTTCCGCTACCAGGAGAACCCTCGCACCAGCTGGCTGTCCACCCCTAACCCCATCCCCAACTTTCAGGTAAAGAAACACCCGTCGTGCGTTATTTATAGCCTCAGTCTTACACAGCCCAACTTCTTTCCCAAATCTTAAGGTGAGCTGTGACTGACTGTCAAGCCTCAACTTTAAATTGAGAGAAACCAAATGGATGTGTTTAGAGCCCATATCAAAGTCATCAGAATTCTAATGAATAATTATGTTCCAATCCCATTCTATGTTTCAGTATTCTATCCTAGTGTCAAATACTCCAGTCTCAGTCTTCAGTCTCAATATGCCATCCCATCACATTACATTGTCCTGTCCCATCTCAATATTCCATCTCAATGTCTTATCACAAAGTCGCATCCCATTGTCCCACTGCATTGTCCTATATCTGTACCAAGGCCTTAACTTGCTGTCATTTTCCAGTATCCCATCATAGTGTCCTGTATCAGTGCCCCATCCCAATGTCCAGTTTCACTGTCCATTCCCAATGTTTCATCCCAGTGTTTTTTCCCCATGTCTCACCCCAGTGTCCCATCCCATCATCCAGTCACACTGTCCTATATCAGTGTGAGTGCCAAAGTCTCTTAGGATCCCATCCCAGTGTTTCGCCACTGTCCCATGCCAATGTTCCTTTCCTATGTCTAGGCCTAATGCCCCATTCCAATGCCTTTTCCCATCGCTTCACACCGGTGTCCAGTCTCAGTGACCTGTTCCAGTGTCCTGTCCTAGTGTCCTTGCCCGTGTCCTATTGGAAATTCATTTGCATTTCCATCCGAGGGTTGGACGTCATCATCATCATCATCATCTCTGTCTTTCTGTTCTGTATTCATGTGTACTTATCTTTCTTTATTTCCTTGTCTCTCATTCTCTGTCCTCTTATGTTTATCTCTCAGTGTGGTACTGTAGGGGATGGTGGTCCTGGTGGAAATCTAACAGAGCGCAGTCTACAGGATGCACAGAGACTCTTCTTGATGAGTGATGTTGTGCAGCCCATATCTGTCAATCCCCTAATCAGCCAGGACAACATCCGTTTCTCCAAACTGGCCGTGGACATTGTGCAGGGTCAAGATACTCTTTACCACGTCATCTACATTGGCACAGGTTAGAATGAAAAGGAACTGTTTTACCTGAGGCAGGTTTGTAACATTTTCTGTAGGACTGTTAAGAGTAACAGTGTACTGTGTTATGACTAAACATTTTCTTATAAATAAGTATAATAGAATCTATGATATTATGAGGACTCTGACAGCATTTGTTCAAATATAAAGGAGTTATAGAAGAGAACAGTGCTGATAGTTTTGTCAAAACACAGAGTAAGAAGACCTCAGCGTGAACTCAGCTATGCCAAGTAGAACTTGGCATTTTTAATAATGACCACACTGCAGAAGCTTAATGAACAGTCTTTTTATTGAATAATAATTATTTTTTTATGTAATAAGATTGGGACTTGAGCAGGTTAAAGATAAGAAATGGAGTTACTGAGTTAATATCCTTCTCATAGGCCGTTCCTGTCCATAGGTCATTGTTAATGTCTCGCCATAGACCCAAAGTCTTTGATGTCACACCAGCTCTAAAAAAAATGGAGTTAGTGAGTTAATGTCCTGCCCATAGACCATTGTTAAATTCTGGATGTAGAGATTTGTCTTTAAAATTTCCACACAAATTACATACTCTGTGCTCAGTGGTTATAATCATAGATCTTTTGTCTGTTTGTCTGTTTTTTAATCCAATCAGAATATGGCACCATAATAAAAGCACTTTCCACATCCAATAAAAGTCTGCATGGATGCTACCTGGAGGAGATGAAGCTCCTTCCCGAAGATAAATGGGAGCCAATCCTGAACCTGCAGATCCTGCAGAGTGACAGATCTTTGTTTGTGGGGCTGAATAGCAGAGTGCTAAAGATACCACTGGAGAGATGTTCCAACTACCAAACCCAGCGGTGAGGCAACTTATTTACAACATCTGTTCAATATTTTATGCACTTTTTATGTGTTTTTGCTTTCAAAAAATGCACCATGTCCATACAGATTACAGTTGTAGATAAATGTGGAAGAAAATAGTGTGCTACAGAGAAATGTAACATTTATTTGTGGAGGGTTATCACAAATATGCATATAAATCTTTTGATGTGGGGATGCAAGACAAGGCACGGTATATTTCAAGTTATAAAAAATACGATATTGGGAAAAAGTTTCTGTAGTTCTCTTTAATGCAATCCATGATAATCCTAAAACAATATGATAATATACCTTGCAGTTTTTTATTTTATGTCTTCCTAGAAAATGACTCACAATAAAAGAAATAAACAATTGCAAAATTTATGCTAGCATTTCTTTTGTAATTCTGTATTGAGAGGATATTGTATCAAACGCACATCCTTCTCTTTGACATTCTACCGCTATAAATTGTCCCCTCTCTCTCCGGTTTGCAATGACAAAATCTTTAGATCTCACCACCACCCATCTCCTACCATCTCTACTCCCTACTTCATTAGTGAGTGACAGGAGGGGTCAATCTTTATCGAATACACAAAAATCTGGGCAAAAGTCCCTCCTCAGTCTCAAGCTCAGCTTTGGGGTGTGGTCCAAACAGCAGTAAGAGCTAAATGACTGTCTACAAATTACAGTTCATGGGGGTCAAGGACATTGTGCTTTTGGAGCCAGTAAAACACAAACGATTGGCGATGGGTTTAGAGCGTCCTGTATTTATAAAAAATGCGGGGTCTCGGAAGAAGTGACCTGCCAAATTTTGTAGCCTTTTAAGCCTGCTATGATTAGAAACAGTGGCTAGAAATGCAGTGTTTTGACATTGTTTGTATTTGCATAGTTGAACTTAGTGAACTGAACATTTTCACAGCAATTACCTCTGTATTTTAGGCTTACAGTTTGCTAGAATTTCGTGTCAAAAATGTCTCCTAGGATGTCTCAGTCGGACCACGTTGCAGTGAACTGGTTTCTAAACTTTTCATGTCTCTGTATGCCAATACCCATATGATTCCGATACCATATTTGTTTATAATTATTTTTTGAAAGTTGTTTGGGGAAGCAGTGTTGTGTCTAGGGTGTATTGTGTGACACTTTATGGAGCATGATTGAGTTTAATATTTTCATTTCAAGTTTTTTTAGTGTTGTCAACGAATCGATGTTTGCAGCCATAGTGTCTACTTGAAAGTAAGTTTTTAGAGCAGTTGCAACTTTCCAGTCTTTTCCACCCTAATAGACTCATTCACATTCCAGGTGCTGAAGTGTTGTGGCTGTCTGCCTCTAGTAATATACCTGGAGTTACAGAGGACATGAAGGGGGTGGAGAAGAAGTGAATAGCTGTATTTATGAGCAGTCTGGGTTATAATATTATTCACACATATATCCCCTGTCCTGCCTTGAGAGCAACAGCGGGAAAGAAAAAGAGAGAGGGAGTGTGTGTGTGTGTGTGTGTGTGTGTGTGTGTGTGTGTGGAGTCATTTCAAATATCACTATGTTCAGCTTCTCCGCCAGCAGCTATGAATAGGGCACCAATAAACTGGGCAGCATGTTTAAAAATAGATAGAATATGTATTACTCTTATTTGGAAATGTCTGCATTTATATTTATAGTGAAATAAATGAGTTTTAGGCCATAGTTATTGACCTGTATTCTACATCCAATGCTTTTTTTGTCATTGGTGCATAGTCTAGATTTCTTCAGGATAAGAAAGTGAGTGTGCAATATATTGTCTCAGATGGAGCACTCTCTGGAGTCCCCATGATCCTAGACCCCATGAAAATACAAAATAGATACGGGTAATTCTGCCACACTGGTTCAGATTCTGAGCTGAAAACACACTTTTAATACTTTTAATGGATTTGAACTTTATGAAACTTTTTAAATCATTTTGCATTGTCCTCTCAAATGTATGAAAACAGCCTTGAAGGTCAGTTGTGCATGTTATATTTAGTTTTAAAGGTACAGTACACTTTTCCAGACTTTTCCATGTGAAGGGGCAGTTTTGTGCTTTTTCATAATGATTTAAAATAGAAACATAAAATAAGAAGTAGGTTTAAGGCACAGTGTACTCTTGTAGGCACATGAACGGCACTGCTTGAATGGCAGTTTAATGCCTTTTTCTGAGAATGTAAACTAACTTTTATGGAAAGAAAAACCCCGAGGCCCGTGTCAGCCATCTCTCCAACCCTGTCATGCATGTTGTTTCAAGTGTAAGCACATAGTAAATGTTTGAGCACTAACATATATACATACATGCATACATACATACACACACACTCACTCAAACACACTCCCTCTCTGTGCTGGTGAAGGCTGTTATTGCAAATGATTTTTGCTATGAAAGTCTCTGTATGTTGGGTATTTTACATAATGACTGCACAGTAGAAATCTTTTTACCCTCACAAACAAACATATGCACACTCGCATTTATGTGTAAAGAGAGCTGTTTGGTCAAATGTTTATGCAAGAGCTGGTAATTTAGAGCCACTGCTCTTTCATTTCATTACATTAAAGATGAATTTCTTCATTTCTGCAAAAGTTGTACATAACTAAGTGGTTGAGCTGCAAATAAAATTATTCAGAATGGTTTGATGTAAATTCGTTCACTGTGGAGAAGGTGGAGCTTCTAACCATTCTAACGGAACCATTTCATTTGCTAGCCTAAACCACTAGTGAACCTACACATCTTATTAATGAGGTTTTTTGAAGTTTGCAACTTAATATAGAAAGCTGTTTAGATGTTTGCCCTGTTTCTCTTTGCCGATGCTGCAAAACTAAAAGATCAATGATGCTCATCAGCTTTCAAAACTCTCGAGTGTTTAAAACTATAAAGTCATTGTTTAGGCAATTTCTAGTCCTTATACTACGGAAGACTCCTTGCATCAAATTGCATTTTTTACCACATGAAAAGACTGCATGTAAACACCCTTGGAAAGCGCTGTGAGTGGTTTATAATCGGATTACTCCAAGAACATTCGGAGGTGGTAAGAGATGGATCTTGACCACATTTAACATCTGCATACAATTACATAAGCAGAAATGTGTCTGCCAAGTGCTGACTAGCAGGGTGTAAGGATATACAATGTTACAAGAAATGGAGGACATGCGAGGCTGAAGTTAGACCTTTCATGCATTCCAGGCAGACAAAAGTGTCCAAGCCAAGCTTGTCAACTCGCATCGTAAGAGTACAAAAGGAAAAGAGGAAACAATATATGTGCTGTCATGCTTTTTATGCCGGATAAGTACAATTAAATCTCGTGGTCAAAATGGGAACACATTTTAGTGAGTAGTGTAAATGCAGTTCAGCCTAGGTATATCCACATGTAATCCAGAAAAGGAGCACATGCTATTGCAAGGCTCTTATCAGGCTCTTTGATGAACATGATGCTGAGATAATGGAAATAAATATGCACAAAAGATTCCCAAATAGCTGTTAAATGCTAACCAAATGTTTGCAGGGGTTTTTTGAACAGTGAAAAGAGGGCAGAGTGTCCCCAAACTTTTGACAGTGTATCTCTATCTGTATGTGTGTGTCCTCAGTCATCAAACACACATGTGTTACAGCTGTCTGAGGCTGTCAGTTTGTTTCCAGGATGCTGAGGCTTATGGGTGTGGAACCCCCTGCTGCTTTAGTACGTGTGTGTGTGTGTGTGTGTGTGTGTGTGTGTGTGTGTGAGAGAGAGTGAGTGTGGTGTTCAGATGGCAGATGTTTCCAGATAACTGTCACGTCAGGCTGCTCACTGCTGTTTACCCATGCTAACTTAGAAGGTGCTAAAATTAGGAAATGTATTATACATATTGTAAAATACAGGATTCATGTAAAATTATACATCACAGTACCATTTTTAAGGTGTGATAAGTATCCATCCTTTCAAGGGAATAACTGATCTCTCTCTCCTCTCTCTCACTTAAAAAATGCTAATGATTCTATGTACAATAGAACAAAGCTCCATATTTTATGCTCATAAAACACACCTCTGGGAAATATGGAGTGAGTTCACAGAGAAATGTATAATATTATGCAGCTTTTTGTTGCTGTTTTATTTCACGACTGTATTTTACATTGTAATGGTGAGACAGCATGCACTGGTAAACAGCAGCTCAAGAAGTGATCGTTAATCATTGGCAGTCACCCTATGTCTGTTTATTACAGTGGCCGAGAAGTGCAAAACAAATTAACATTTCAAAAACAAATTTACAAACGAAAAAAATTACCTTCAAGAAAACAAAATTACAAAAGCAAAAACAATTTTACATTGGCAAAAAAACATACATATCAGAAAAAAAAANTGAAACACTTTTACCAGTACCGAAACACTTTTACAAACTCCGAAACACTTTTACAAACTGCAAATTCTGACAGAAAGGGTAGGTCTAACACATAGGAAGTGCTTGTTGCGGACCCTTGTCAATCAAACTGTTTACAAGACGTGAAACACTTTTACCAGTACCGAAACACTTTTACAAACTCCGAAACACTTTTACAAACTGCAAATTCTGACAGAAAGGGTTGGTCTAACACATAGGAAGTGCTTGTTGCAGACCCTTGTCAATCAAACTGTTTCGCTATAGCATGTTTTGTCCATTTTGTGACACGCTTTTGTTTTTCCTGTGGAAGGTCTTTAGAGTTTTTAAAAGAGCAGACAGAAGAAAGAGGCGAACAGGCAATGTCTAAACCATGTGGGCTGTAAAAAGTGGGCTGCTTTGCAAAAGCTCTCAGCCGTTTTAACCTAGCTAGCTGGTTATCCGCTATAGCTAGCGTTACAGCCCACTTACTTTCCTTAACATTTCCAACTCCAAGTGGTTTAGATGTCGCCTGTTCGTCTCTTTCTTCCACTCTGGGGTTAGGGTTAGGTTGTGTGGGTTATTTCATGTAGTTGTGGTGTTAACCATGAGGTGAAGTTCTATGGCTATTGGTGACAATGCCCTGGAAGTCAGTAGCCCTTGCCCTGTGATCATTAAAAGAGCCTTTGAATGTAAACAGCTTTGCCTGCCATTATTGGATCTCTAGGCAAGTTCTGCCCCTGAAGTCTACCTTTATGTTCACTTGAGAATCCCAGCCCAGGTTCTCTGAGATGAAGAACCAATTGAGGACATGATTTGCACTTGCACTCAGAGCTTTGTAGCTAATTGAGTGGCAAGGCTACCTGTTTGTTTGTTATGGACATGAATATCACCTTAAACGTCCTGCGCTCTGTAGAGTCAGTGTCACACAGTTAATTCCACAAAGAAATGTATTCAGCTTGGATGCAGTCAGTTATGAATCCTCCTCAGTGTCATTGTAGCTGCTGCGTGATTACCGCACTGGTGTATTTTGAATGTAGAAAATTACCAGCATTCTACAGCAATTTACTCTGAACAACAAAGTGGCACTCGTAACACTGAATTCTCTAAAGCGCTGAAGGAACGTGCTCTGAAAAAGCACAGAGCAAGCTGTGAATGGTATAAGGAAAAGTTTGATTGACAAGGGTCCGCCACAAGCACTTCCTGTGTGTTAGACCTACCCTTTCTGTCAGAATTCACAGTTTGCAAAAGTGTTTCGGTACTGGTAAAAGTGTTTCACGTCTTGTAAATTTGTTTTTATTTTTGTAATTTTGTTTTCTGAAATGTTAATTTGTTTTGCACTTCCTGGCCACTGTAGTTTATAGTCTTAATATCTTTATATCATCATTAATTTTTATCCTTGGGTAGGATAAAGGTGTGTTTCTCTGATGTTTCATGTAGCTTAGGCCCAGTAAAAACAGAAACTTGAGCACTTTTATTTTTAGCTTACTTATTTGGCCAATATTTTTTCCATCATAGTATGTCCCACTTCTTTTTACCAGCAAAGTATTTTAATCATATCAAATGAAGAATCTTGATGGAAACGTAATGCACACATTGAATAGAATTTCCCTAAATCTTTGTATGCTCGCTTGAGGTTAGGGGTGCACCAATACGATACTCAGTATCAGTATCGGTCCGATGATCTGTGTAGTTCTTCCTTTAGTAGAGAATTTGAAGAATACATGTTGAAGCATAATGTTATTTAGATGTCAGGCTAAGCGAAGCGCATCCAGACAAATGTATCATTGACAGCTCAGTTGTTTAAGAGAGGGAAGGAACAGTATCGGGTTGGCATCAGCATTGGTGGAATTCCAATTTAATAATGTCAGAGTTTTCCCAAAATAGTCTGTTTCTGTGTTTGTCTGTATGCAGGCTGGTATTTGGGAAATCCTTCAAAATATTTTCACATAAATAAACATAATTTCTCTGTCGTTTATTAATGTATAATACGTAATAAGTTACTATGTTTCTGTGTTTTTTAAGTACTAATGACAACCACCATGAGAAACACTTAATGATGGAAACAGTCCACCTCTTAAAATATCACCTATAGAATAATGGATTTATATGAATAAACAACACAGCAGTTTCAGCATGGTGTAGAAGATATACATATAACCACCTGACTACTTTTTTCCCTTATTCTCTATGTGGTCTGAGAATGTAATTGGGTGCTGTATGGAACAGGGCAGTGTTTAATATTCAATGCAGAAAGTCTTTAGGCCTGTGTGATTGTATATGTGGTCACAGTCAGTGATACTGTCATACTGACTGACGTGGTTTGTTTCTTTGGTAACAGTATGTCATACGGTGTCAGAAACCAATTTGGGTATGCACTTTACACAGCGGTAACTGGCATGGTATTAGATTCCATTACATGTTCGCTACATTAGCCTCGTAGCTCCAGTTTGGAGCTAAAGAAGAAAACTTTAGATTACCTCGGTTGGTAGGTGGAAACTGAGTAAATTAGTTTTTGTCTGAGCTATTTTGTTAAATAAAGCCCAAACAGAATGGTGTGGGTGCTGGTTCTGTATCAGTAAAATTGGATGCTAATGTGTACTTGTGAATTTCGAGAGGTTTAGTAAGACTTTTTGAGCTCTATATCTCTTTTTTTGCTTTGTCAGTGAGAGTGAAAATGAGCAAACGAATCCTCAAAGACACTGTAAATCCCTCAGTAATGAGTTGAGGGTTCAGTGGGAGATGGTAGGATAGGGGGATGGAGCTGAGATGTGAAAAGGATGCAGAAATGTAGGCAATAAGATTGCGAGGAAAGAGAGTAATATGAGAAGAACAGAAATCCTCCTCTCCTTCTTGCTCTTCTGTTTCCACTGGGTCAAGATTCAACCTGACTGTTTTACCATCTTGTAATTTTTGTCCTAATCCTGCTAATCAATGATTTCAACAATGAAGTCCACTTTGACCAGTATTTAAACAAAAATACAAGATATTTAATGTTTTTAATTATTGTTTTTAATTATTAACATAATTTTTTGGGTTTTTTTGGAAAATATATGCTCTGAATTTGATGCCTATATCACATAGACCTATATATATATTATATATTCACCTGATCGTAGTTTGTTTTAAATGATGAGAGTTTTCTGAGATGATTGCAATTGTTTAAGCTGCCTGTAGTCATTTTCCACAGTCGTTTCACAGTTCATTTCACAACCATATTGTGCCACAGCAAGCAACATTTAAATTGGGTTGGGTCAAATAAATGTAAAAAAAGAAAATAATAAATAATAATAATAAATAAAAAAAGAAAATTAAATACTTTTATTTATTAATAATGAAAAACTGAAAACCTGGTGCTCTAGAACATTAAAAAAGGCAGTGCAAATAACATTTATCTATTAGCTATGTAGCCAATTCTAACATTTTAGCATATGTGCAAGCAGAATAAGTGTTTTGTTGTTTTGCTTATATTAAGTGTGTTGTTTTGCCTATTTATTTTTACTCTTTAAAAAAACATAGCATTGCTTGATTCTACATGATTCTATGTTACTGTAGATATATGTAATTTCATGTATTTTCAACGGTGCAGTCAATTTTAGCTACTAAGTAAGCAGTACTTGAAAGCAAGACTTTTGAGCCACTTCAGGCTTGAACACTTTAAGAAAATCTTTTATTTCATGATTGTCAGTCCAGTCCAGGCAACAAAATAGTTGGGACAGATTGTTTATGGAAATATTGGATGTTGTGTATTCTGGACCAAAAAAGTAAAGGACCATGCAGAGTGTTACCAGCGTAAAGTTCAAAATCCAGGGTCTGCATTTGTATGGCTGTATTAGTGGGTAACTTGCACATTTGTGAAAGCAACATTAGTGCTAAAAGATAAATACAACATATGCGGCCTTTTAAATGTCATCTTTTTCAGGATCATCCATGCTTATGGCAACGCCAGGAAACATGTTGCACAGGGCAGCATACTCAGAGAGTGTGGATGCGAGACTGGCCTACTTGTCGCCTGTTGAAAAACTGTGGCACGTGAAAAACTAGAGCAGTTTGTGTCTTCAGTAGTGTTGTAGTACTTGAGACTGGTTTTGGTCTCGAAACCATAAACTAGTAGTCTTGTCTTGTCTTGGGTTGAGGTGGACTCAGGAATTATTGTCCAATGCTTCTGACTGATGTAACTGGATGCTAAATTATTATTTAATATCAACTAAAATAAATAAATAAACAGAATGAAACAGTCCTTTCTACACATGAGGGGTTCAAACTAACAAACACAAAGGCTACCACAGATTTAACTGACATGCTTTTCTTATGCTGAGAAGGCTGATTTGGCTGCAGCAGAGTGCTGGATGTCAGGCTGAAGAGAATAAAGCTGCAAATTCAGTAGGTTTACACACATATTTACATTGTGCAGAGTTTTCACGTGATGGTATAAGTTGTTGGGTTTCAAAGCTTCAGTTGTTATAAAGAGTGAACAACACAGAGCTGTAGTTGCACATTCACAGTCCTCATGCGTGTAAAGCCCAGTGCTTTGTATTCACTGCTATAGTCCCTGCATCTCGGTTTTGCTTACACTGAAATTGTAAACATCATTTACCTCTCTCTCTCCCCTTCTGTTCCTACATGCCCAGATTAGCTTCATTTAATTTTCACCTTTAGCTGAAATCTCATCCTCGGTTACTGTGGGTATTTTTGTTCCTCTTGACTCAGCCACCACTCAGAACCAACTTGGAGTGTGTGTGTGTGTGTGAGAGAGAGCAGTGTCACGTGGTTAATTAACTTAGCTTGCTGTCTTTGTGTATTTGTGTTTTCTCCTTAGTGAATGTCTGGATGCAAGGGATCCGTACTGCGGCTGGGATCGTAAACAGAGACGTTGCAGTACGATAGAGGAAAGCTCCAACATGAGCCAGTGGATCCAGAACATTACACACTGCCCTGTAAGATACACACATTTTATAGAAGCTTATAAGATTATACATGTCCCCTTTGTATTAAATATATGGAATTACCTATATGAAATATCATGTCCCATATATATTGTATTTGGAAGCGTCTATATGTCATGATGATGTGTCCCGTATGTATTATCTTAAATTTTCAAATTACATGTTTTGTTGAACACATTCTCTACAGAGAGCAAATTGAAATATGTAGCATTTCCTGTAAATGTGTGAGTGCACACTTTCTATTCATCTACTGAATTTAACATATTGCCAAAAATTTTGTTTGCACAAGCCACAGTTTGTGTTTTTACCTGTATATTAAAGTTATCAAATACATGGTAATTGCGTATAAAATTAATAAAAGTGTGTAGAGGATATGTTAACTTGATTTCAATGAAATTCTTAGAAATTCAACAAAAGATCACATTTGAGCAGGGGAGCACACACTTTTACACAGTAGTATATGGCCCAAGCGCACAAGTAGAGGTTGTGGTCATTGGTCAAACAAACACACTGATATGCATGCAGTCACTGTTTATATTGTATTGCATAAAGTTATTTGTATTTATTCTGATATCAGTGTTTTTCTGAGAACACTCACTGGATTTGTATTGAATTTTCTAAATCTGTGCTTGTTTTGAACCTTAGGAGCCAAAAAGAAATAGTATTGGGCCTTCCATATGAAAAAAACAGTACATACAGCTTTTGTATAAAGCACTTTACAATTTAGATTTGTCTAGTTTTCACAGTCAGGACATTTATGTTCTGAAAACAATACAAAAACAAAAACACACAGACTCTCTTTAGTCCATGCCCTTCGAAACTCACATGCTTTATCTAACCTTAGTCTCTCTTTCCACTTTTAATCCATTCACACAAACAGTAGGTCTCTGTTCTCTAGCCTTACCTGACTCTAAGCTCTTTATAAACTTCCCGATTCTGATTTTTCAGGAGAGAAACCTCACCCAGGATGGCAAGTTTGGACAGTGGTCACCGTGGCATTCGTGTACCCATGACGACGGTGGGGAAAACACCAGTGCTTGTCAATGCCGGTCTCGTTCTTGTGATAGCCCTGCTCCACAGTGTGGGGGCTCCAAGTGTGTGGGACCCATAATAGAGGTGGCCAACTGCTCCAGGTATATATACCTCAATAATTTAGAGAAATGGTTCTAAGAAAATACAAAATCTGGAAATGTTTGATCTCTGAAGTGCTACCTTAGTTTTGCTCTTGAATTACAAGAGTAATGTAGCGAACAGGTAAAGGAAGCTTATAGCAGTGCGATGACTTGTTCAGCTTATTCAGGCTTAATGATTGCTTGCCGGTGCTGTTTGTTAAAAAAAAAAGTTCATTTTTAACAAAGAACATGATTGAATGACTGAACAACTACATTTAGGCTGAGGGGAGCATTGTGTAAATTGCTAAACAGCCTGCTCCAGGTGCATAACCTTTAACAACATGTCATTGTTTGATGCCTTTCACTGATGAAAGAAAATGATGATGAAAATGAACAGTGAAACTGAGGTGACCTTATTTGACCTGACTTGAACTTATTGGACTCGCTAGTGCCTGTTGAACCTAAATTCAGGTCTATTTAGAGTCCCTCCCCCTCCCCCCCAACCCCCACTTTATCATGAAGCTGAAGAGTGTGTATTTCAGTGTGTTCTTATACTGCTCCCTTGTGGTCTTATTAAGTTAGATATTTTAATACCATTTTGGTGTCATGACCATTCCTTCTGCTAAAAATACTGTATAAAGGGGTAATAGGGATGAACTTTATTCAATCAGCAAATCCCCAAGCTCAGCACTGATTGGCTGCTCTCCTGGCACACTGTAAGAGGTCATGATCTAGGTATTAAATTGCCAGTGCCAAAAAGAGAATCTACATCCTGTCGAAGTTTTAGGAAAGCATGAGGAAAGAGCATGACTGAATCAGCTCCTATTCAGATAACGATCACCCAGTGCAAACACATAACCAGGGACTCTGAGCTCTGTGGCAGTAGTTTGATGTATATGGTGCCTGCAGATTCCCCAGGTTCCTAACGTGCATCCCATACAAAAACACACAAATGCTTAAATGTTTTGATCTTTTTTTTTTTTGACTGACCTGAAACACCGTCACTTTAAAAGTGCTTTGCTACTAGTTCATGGCTGCTGTTGCTGCTTCTTGTTTTTGAGAGAGTTTTACCCTCTGTTTGTGTACATTGAAGACGAAACAAATCTGAGTAAGATTATACATGTTTTGAAAAATCCAATTACGGAGCTAAATTCCAGGTTTCATTATCTGAGTTCTTGAAATCCGATCAGGGCCCAATGAGAAAATTGACGAAATCTGATAGTGATTGTAATGAAATGTCCAGTGAGTATATTTACTCAGTTCTAACTTACCAAGACTGCTGTTCTCTCAGATTAATTTGTATTCTGCGTGGCTCCTGTGTCACTGTGTATGTGTTCATATATTCATGTTGCGTAAATCATAATGTGTGATCAGCTTTGACAAGCTGGTGTAATTTTCAGCTGACATATACATGTATAACGTCTTCATATCTGTTTACATTTGTCTGTTTCCTTTCTTACTTGCAACCTTAGAGTGATTATTATTGCATTCACAATTTAGCTATATTACATACACTCACTGCGGACATCACATCACTCCAGAGGACATAGTTCGGAGGCTTTATATGCCTCTACCTGATGCTTAGCATTAGACATTGTGACTGTATGCTTATGTGTGGCTGCACTAAAACTCCCATTCTATTATCCTTGATTTTCTATACAGACTAAACAAGCTATAGAAACTCCTGTATCAACAATGGGTGCACCATAAAGTAACTGGATTCAATGGGCTGTCTGGAGTGTATGTAATGAAGAACAATTACATTCAATTTCTATGTCTGAGTCTTGTAGGTTTGAGTTTACAGTTTTGGGTCTAAAACGTTTTGAAGTCAACAATGACAAAAATGAAAAGTTTTTTTTCTTCCTGTACAAAAAGACACAACAGTACATAAAACAACAAGAGTTGGGCACAGAAATCCAAATCATCATAAAATCTTTCCTGTGAAAAAGAAATAATGAATCCACTTTACATATAAAATGATACCATGTCTTTCTGTGTGCAGAAACGGAGGTTGGACCCCCTGGTCTTCATGGTCTCCATGCAGTACCAGCTGTGGTGTCGGGTTTGAGGTCCGTCAGAGATCCTGCAATAACCCCGCCCCCCGTCATGGAGGGAGAGTGTGCGTGGGCCAAGCCAGAGAGGAGAGGTGAGATGCAACACGCAGTGGGAATTGCAAATGTACACAATTTCTTCCTGACCTGAAATGTAGCTGACCAGCTATCAGGCTAATGTAGCTAGGAAGTAATGGGATTTACTTGCTAAATACTTTACCATTTAGCAATATGCAAACTGCATACTTAAATCAGCACATGCTTGCCTCAAGTTATTCAATAATTTCAACTAAATATATGCCATCACTGTAACTAATGTAGCGTAAAATGTACAATGGATGTTTTATGTAGTTAAAAAGGTTCATTTGCATTTTAGTCATGCTCATGTATTCTGCTAATAGTGTCACTAGACAGATATTTTTCCAAATTCACCCTGTAGAGTCTTTTTGGACCATGTGACTAACTTTTTATTATCATTATTCTATTTTGATTTAGTTATGTATCTAAGTCACAGAATACACTTCTATATTATTTTATTTGCTGTAACATTTTAAACGTGTGTATGTGTGTAAATGTATTGCAGGCTGTGTAATGAGAATATTGCGTGCCCTTTGCCTGTGTCCTGGGTGCCATGGAGTTCCTGGTCGAAGTGCAGCGCCCCCTGTGGAGGCGGAGTTCAGTCACGGGTCAGAACCTGTGAGAATGGAAACACCTGCCCAGGTTGCCCTCTGGTAGGCTACACAACCTGTCATTCAAAATCAGCTTGAATTAAACGCAGCCTTATAAATACTGTAACCGAGTTGTAATCCCAGAAGGAACAGACCTGTGTAGAGGTTTCAGACCATTTCTGTATTGGTCTTAGTCTGTGCTGTATTATTTTGCTTCTCAGAATAGATAATACATGAACAAGAGTATAGTAAAAAAGATAAGTAAGACATATAGTTTGTCAGTAACGTTACTGGATTGTATGCCTGAAAAAGGTTCAGTCACCTGTAGTTTGTGAAGGCAGCTACTTTGAGGTGCACTCATTGCTGACACGGCACAAGCTTCATCAAAAAGCATGGATTGTAGAATGACATGCTCTTGAGATCACTGGGTCCAATATCCAGCATTGGATAAAGTGGTTTAAAGCCCTCCAGCATCAGCTGGTGGAGTCGTGGAACTGTGTTTGGAGTGTTGGAGCTTCATCCAAAACCTGAGATAAATTTCAGTGGAATGTTGTTTGTAATCCAGAACTAACATCCAACATCATTTGTCTGTACTCACTTATGCTCTTGTGACAGGTGTCTATTGTGGATGTTGTTTTGAGCTGGTTTAAAGAACAAAGGCTTGTTTAGGGTATGGTTTTGGCTATTTCATGGATTTGTTGAAGTCCATCACCAGCACTCTTACTGTCCATAAAAATAGCTATAGTATAGATTTGTAATATATGGATTCCTCTTTGGTCAACTGTTTCAGTATGATATTGTACGTTATGAAACTGCATTTTATTAAAAATGTGTGCGCTACAACAAAGAAGCACCGACAGTCTATCTTCATACCAGACATATGACATACACATAGTGCAGAAAATACATCAGAGGAAAATGTTACATAAAGTGCAAACAGACAAATAAAACATTCACATTTAATGATTAAATAAATCGTTTGCTTATTACAGGGCTGTTTTGATGTACTACTTCTCAGAGTTGTGTTGATGTTGTGATGTGTTCTTGTAGGAGTACAAGGCGTGCAATCTGGAGGCATGTGCAGAGGTTCGACGGAATACTCCCTGGTCACCGTGGTACCCGGTAAACGTAACGGTAGGCGGAGCCCGGCAGGAACAGCGTGTGCGGTTTACCTGTAGAGCACTGCTGCCCAACCCACATGACCTCCAGCTCGGAAAGCGTAAACTGGAAACACGCACCTGCCCTCCCAGCAGTGGAGTGCCAGGCTGTGAGACTGATGGTAAAATATTTTTTTTAATCAGCAAAGTAGCCACTTCGCATTTCATTTTGACATGTGGCGAGGAGCCATCCTTTACTCTGCTGTGTGATGAACTGAAGATTTTAATATAACGTTATTGGTCCATAGGACCTTCGGACAGTCTGTTGGTGGTGCTGCATGGCACAGGAAAGCCTCTTTTTTTTTGGGGGGGGGGGGGGATTTTTTTTTACTGCCACTCGACTTGACAAAGTCTTCTAAAACTGTGGAGGTTTTGGGTCCACCAAACCTCGTCCCTGCTACAGTTTAAAATGCCTTTTGATGGATATGAGGGCATAAGGATATGAGATTTGTTCCTAATATACACACAATGATATTTTCCAGGCCCACTGAAAAGATAAAGTTACTGTTAGTGGTAGTAATGTTAGTATTGCACATTGCACATTGCTCATGCCTTCTAGAACACCATCTTTATTCTCATTCCATTCTGAAGGTCTGGTAGAGGACTTGGTGAGGGTGAGCCCACCTCTAACTCGCATACAGGGAGCCACCTGGTCACCATGGGAGACATGGTCTTCCTGTTCTAAAGAGTGTTCCAGAGGTTTCCGTACACGTAAGCGCTCATGTTTAGGTCCTGATGGGAAGAGCTCGCCGTTTTCCTGCAGCGGAACACCTGTAGAGTATCAGGACTGCAACACACAGCCATGCCCAGGTAACCAAATAACTCCAAATACCAGAACTGTCTTAAACTGTAAATACCAAAACTGCCTAAAAACTTACAAAAGTGCTTTGCATAGCTAAACACAGTAGCAGCAACAATCTCTAGTAATATAATAATATTCAGCTTTCAAAATAATATTTTCAATCATTTTACTCACTTCTCTTTTGAATTGTCTACTTGCTAATAATTGATGCAGTTTGTTCTTATTGTTATTCTTGAGCAGGAGATCCTGAGGCTAGTTTAGTAATTTTACTGTTGTTTTGTAGTGAAGGGGGCTTGGTCATGCTGGTCTTCATGGTCTGAATGTTCTACTTCATGTGGGGGCGGTCACTATCAGCGCTCACGGAGCTGCTCTAACCCTGCCCCCAAATACTCGGGGGACATCTGCATCGGCCTGCACACTGAGGAGGCCCTCTGCAACACACACGAGTGTCAGGGTAAGACTCAAACGTGCTGAGCAGTAAAGGAATTTTGGATCATGCTTTACATTTTTTAAAGATGCACTGAAATTTCAGATATCATAAAAAAAGGTTTTTGGTGTATTTATTTATTTAGTTATTGTGTTCATTTATTTGAATGTATTTTAGTCAGGAATTTTTTTTTTTACATTGTGCTTGATTTTTAATTTTTCCCACAAAATTGTTATTTAATAATTCTCTTTTGCCAGGTGGATGGGGGACGTGGTCCGAGTGGTCTGAGTGTGAGGAGGGATTTCAGCACCGTAGCCGTACCTGTGAAATAAGCTCCATCCCCTGTGAGGGAAATGGTTCAGATTGGAGAGTCTGTGGCCCCAGGGAGAGCCCAGGTAATCTTACCTGTTCTGAATTTACATCACTATCTTTTCCTTCACTGTCATCATCCTTATCCCTGTATAACCTCTTTTTCCTGTGTTCCAGTGGGCTTACCAGGACAGAACAGGGGCTTGAACTGTGGAGGTAATCCACATCACTGACAATATCCCTTTAAAGCAATGGTTTAAACCCAATGTTCTAATTTACTTTATACATAATTTATATACCAGGCGTAAATCAACATGCACATGCTATAAACAGTGTCGAGTTATTTCAAATGTTTCCTAGTGACTGATTACATTTGAAGGAGGGGAATATAAAGACCCATGTCTATCACTGCTCATATCTTTCCCAGCATGAAAGTGATTTTGCACAGACTCAGTTTTATAGTTCACAGTTGCACTACAGCTCAGAAGATAGGTTGCCATATTAACATTTTATTTTATTTAACATAATAACTCAAATGCATATAAATATTACTGTTCACCAAAAAATCTGTATATACATTCTATTCGAACTTAATTCTCATTGTGAATTACAGCTTTCTCATTTTATTTTTTTTTAATATAATGGATTCTGTATATACATTCTATTAGAACTTTGTTCTCATTGTGAATTGCAGCTTTCTCATTTTAGTTTTAGATTTAGTCACTGATAATCACAGTCAGTCAGATTTAGACTCCTCTGTGACACTGTTCATCTTTCTTTGCACATATTGCAAACTTCTTAATTTGTGTTTACAGCTTTCTAGTGCTCTAGACCTAAACCTATGGAGTTGGATAGGACTAACATGTTTTATACTAACATATATGTAATTTTATACATTTTACAATACATTGGGCTTTATGTGGTTGAAAACACTGATTCCAGATTGAAAGTCAAAGATGATTGTATATAGTTGCACTGGTTGTGCAATGTATAGCTGTAAAATGTATACAAAAGTTTGAACACCCCTGGTCAAATGTTTTTTTTTTATATATATGCAGAGGTTTGTTTGTGTTAACTCATTTCACTTAAGAGATTAAAAAAAACTGCATATGAATGTATGGAAAAATATACTAGCTGCTCATCTTTCCAGCACTAATTAGTGGTATAATTGAATGTATGCTAATATATTTTTCATTACATTGTGTAACTGCCATGTTGCACTGAAAGTTTCACAATGCTAGCCAGCCTTGCAGGGTTGATCAGTGTTTAACTGTCGGATAATGACCCATACTGTAGTTCTCACAAGATTTCGTTCTCCTGCCCACCTACACTTCTTTCCTTTTTTTCTCTCAGGTTTCTCTCTGTTTCACCTGTTGCTGACAGGTGTAAGCTCTTTCCTGGCAGCAGTGTTTGGATCTGTTCTGGTGTATGTTTTCTGTCAGAGGGTCCGTAAGCCCTCCCAGGACTCTGCAATGATCCACCCTAGCACCCCCAACCACCTACACCACAAAGACCCTAGCAGCACACCAAAGAATGAGAAGTACACACCCATGGAGTTCAAGGTAGACAGGCTTTTTGACTACACCACATTATCCACTAAGACACCTTGGTACAAAGATATGGAAAAGATTCGGCACCCCATGACATGTTGTATTGATTTTATAAGCGGAAATACACAAATATATACACAAAAATGTCCCGAAAGTCATGGATAAGTGGAACTGGGTTGTGGAACTAGTATCGTGCAGCAGCTAGATATGGCATTGATTCCACAAGTGGATAAAAGACATCTGAAGGGATGCTGAGCCATGCCGTCTAGATAGCCACCCACAGTTCCATGTATTTGTAGGTGCAGAATCTCAGGTGCAAATGGACCTCTCCAGGCCCATCATTGTGGATGTACATGAAGTCCATGAAAGCTGCAGATGGTCACCAAGCAGTAAAACGTAGTGGGTACTGGTCTATGATATGTTTAGGTAGACCAGTGGACCCAACCCATGCTATGAGAACAAACCACACCAGTTTGCAACCATCACCAGCCTGCACAATGCCTTGTTGATAACTGTGGTCCATGGCTTCATGGGGTCTGCGCCACACATGAACTCTACCATCAGCTTAAAACAATTAGTTCCACGACTCATTGGACAACGTCACATCCTGTCAGTCCTCTAGGGCCAGTTAAGATAACTGCTTTTCTGTTTGGTTAAGCTGCTTTGAGACAACTTTAGTTGTAAAAAGCGCTATACAAATAAATATTGATCGATTGATTGATTAGGAACTTCACAAGCCC
The DNA here is from genome assembly GCA_034552555.1 of Semaprochilodus insignis. Taxonomy (NCBI): domain Eukaryota; kingdom Metazoa; phylum Chordata; class Actinopteri; order Characiformes; family Prochilodontidae; genus Semaprochilodus; species Semaprochilodus insignis. The sequence continues at coordinate 12,648,007 of CM067476.1, read as the reverse complement.
AAGTGAGGCGCTGTACCCAGTGTTGTGATGTTAACAGAGGCACTCTGCTAGGTTTTCTGCTCCCATATCCTATGAAAATTAGAGAACATGTATACTGGTGTGGGGGTCCCAATCACATCCCCTGGAGTAATGGCACTTCATAATCATTTGGGCATCTCATTGTAAATGAATACATCCTCTACAGAGAATACACAATTACAGTTTATTTACCGGATTTAACACGTTAGGAAAATGATGAAGTGTGGCCTGTGCAAGAATTATAGCACATTTTATATTTTATGTTTTTTTTTTTTCCCAGTCTGCTAAACTCAAGAAATAAATAGAAATTGTGCATTAAAATTGCCATAGAAGGCCATATTTAGTTAGGTTCTGTGTAGAGCATGTGGTTTTACGAACTGATTAATACAGTGCTCAGTTGACATGTGCAGTCTGTCTGTGGATGGAGGTATTTTACTAATACACCATATGTAAGGGGACACCTGTGTATCACACTTGTATAAGCTTGTTGGACCGATTCCGTAACAGGAGGCATCCTATAACAGTACCACATTTATCAGTCACTGAGATCTTCAGTACAATCAGTTCTAATGCCAGTGTTTCTCCATAGAGATTACATGGCAATGTGCTTGTGCTTGATATTACAGTATCACAATTATGATGATATCACAATGATAATGATCATATCACAATTATCATGTTCACTGGACATTTCTCCTCCTGTTTTTCAGACGCTAAATAAGAATAACCTGCTACCAGATGAAAGCTGCAACTTCTTCCCATCTCCTCTGCAGCAGACGAATGTTTATGCCACAACATATTACCCGACTCCACTGGGCAAATACGACTTCCCCTCCTTAGACTCTCCCTGCAGGAGCTACATGCACAGTTGAACCCTGCTCAAACATACAAACAGTGCAGCAAACCTGACCTGTGTGTTGCCATGATGGCACACCTTCATATGTGCAATACAAGTGCATAGGTACAGTGTTAGCAGCAGTGTGCTGCTCAGCGCATGCATGCCGTTTGGACTTTAAATTGAAGATAAAGGATACAACAGTGTATTTTCTTCACATGGACTAACAGACTATGGATCAGAAGGCTGAAACGGGCTATATGACAAAGCTGTAAAGGGTTTATCAGAAACTTTACCTTAAACGTGTTCAAAACTGAGTACCTTTTTTCATCCATATGGGCCTGAACTGCAGCTTTCACTTTTTGCGGGGATACATGGACCATGAACTCGTCTTCCTCAAAGATGAAGGACCTGGGACAAAAAAAGTACGCTTTTTGTTGAATGTAGGAACAGGACCCAGAAAAGTTTTCTGTGTGTCATTCCTCTGCTTCATACTCACATTATCTCACAGCTCGGCTCCAAGAAAGGCCAGAACTCATTTGGCTTTGGAATGATGAATTTTGCCCAGACAGAATTTACTGCTATTCGATTACTTAAAGAAGTAGTTTGGCAAAAAATCCACTTGACACAATTCCCCCTATTAACCCCAATGCAGTTAATCAGCCAGGACGTGCTTGATGTCTGACATTTAATTTGCTCCTCAAATAATCTCAAATGCTCTACAATTTGACTTGATAAGCAAGGCTTCTGACACTGTTTGAGGTAAGAGGGTGGTGATTTAGGCATGCAGTTTGGACAATGCTGGGATATAACTTACATTACTTTCAGAGTATGGCTTGGTGACAGAATGAGCTCTTGCAGCTCTTACAGTTTACCCTTACAACTGTGTTAACCTCTACACCCAATACCAGTATAAGGATTTACCTTATTTTTACTAATTTCCACATTTTAGAAAGTGACATTAGAGCTTTGACATAACACATATAGTATTATACAGTGACCAAAAAAGTTTTAAACAAACCCAAAGTGTCTTTTTGATTCTTCAAAGTAGCCCACCTTCATGCCATTCTCTCAAACAGCTTCATGAGAAACCACCTAAGATGATTTTCCATTAGAACTGAAGAAGACACATACAAGACACTTACAGTGCTGTGAAAAAAGTCTTATATTTTTGCTAGTTTATCAGTAAATGTTCATTCCATTTATTGAAGATAAAGACTTATTCAAAATCTATATCACCAGTGTGAGCAAGTACTTTCCCCCTTTAAACCTATTAACTGATTGTACCACCCAATTTGCGGTGAGTCTTTTACATGTTTTTTGACTGTTGGGATGATGTTCTTATAGCGGAATACACAGTTAGCTGTCTTATAGTTGTATAATTGGCTGTAACCGAGGCAAGTGCAGCCTGCGGTTCAGTAGATGTTTTGTCTGGGTTCTTTTGTGACCTCCTGGATGAGTTGTCGATACACTCTTGGTGTGTTGGTAGATTTGGTAGGCCAGCCTCTTCTGGAAATGTTCACCACTGTTCTAGATCTTGTCCTTTTGTGGTTAGGACTGTGATTCAGTGGAGTCCCAGAGCCTTAGCAATGGTTTTATAAACCTTTCCAGACTGGTAGATTCCGATAACTTTGTTTCACACCTGTATTTGAATCTTTTTTAGAATGTGGTATTGTGTGCTGGTTTTTGAGTCCTTCTAGCTCTTTGATGTTGCCAGACAGGTTCTACTTAAGTGATGTATAGATTCAGCAGGTGTGGCAGTAATCATGCCACTGTGAAATTGAACCCAATAGTCATTAGAATTAACTGGCTGATTGAGTAGCTAAGGTGGTAGGTACTTTTTCACATATGGCCTGAACAGCATTTTTCTTTCAATAAATGAAATCATCATTTAAAAACAGCTTTTTGTGTTTACTTGTTTTGTGTCTAATATCAAAAGTAGTTTGAGTTGAAACATTCAAGTGTGACAAATATGCAACATATAGAAGCTCTTTGAAAGCCCTATGATATTTTTCACAGCACTGTATACCACATTCGGGGAGCATTTAAAAAAAATACAGTATATTTTTCATTCATACATGGGCATTAGTCTTAGAAACAAGCATCTTGGCAAAAGCATTCAAGCAAAAGCCTGTGGATAAAAATTCCTTTGATTTTTTTAAAAAGAAAATTATCAGTTCAGTCTGGTGGGTCTGAAGTGTGTGTTGCTAATGATTTCCAGAGGATTTGCAAACAGAGTAAGCTAAAGTGGATTTTTAAGGCGAGCAGAAATGTCATGTAACGTGTTTTTTTGCTCAAAGGGAACTACAGTATGGAATGCATATCTGTATATTTGTATATTTGTTCATAATGTATATAAATATGCCGCTATTGGTTCTTTAAAACAATCTGGTGATGATTGTCCACTCAAGTCACAAACAACACACAGACACAACACACAATGACATGGCATGGCATAACATTGAAACGTTTTGTAGGTACTGTTCAATCCAAGCTGCCAAATATCCGTTCATTGTTTTTGTGATGTCACAGCAGCTTTACATATGCCCGCCTGTTCAGCCTATAGTAGTTTAGCTCTGCCTTTTAATGCTATCAGGTTAAAGTTATCAGGAGTATTTCAGCCTGGATGTTTTTGAATTTGGCACAATACAGGACAGCCAATCAGAACAAAGATCATATGTCGTAAAGGCACAGTTGTAAAAAAAAAAAACAACACGGTATCAAACATTTTGGTACAAAACACACACAAATGTCATAAATGGACAGGAAAAATTACATATCATCAAAAGAATAGTTGCAAAAATAGTTGCACACAGAAGAAATCAACCAAAAGGAATGAAACTTGGTGGGACATGTGAGACATGCGAATGATTCAACTTTCACACTCAGCAGCGCATGTAACATAAGTAAGGATGGGCCTTTTATCTCCCTCCATGAGTCGTCCTGTTAGTGCCAGTACCATTGGCAGATGGCTGCACGACGCAGGACTACATGCATGGAGACGGTTACGACGACTGCTCTTAACACCATGTCAACATCACCAAAGACTGCAGTGGAGTGACTCAGAATGGCAGCGAGTCCTGCTTTTCTCTTTGACTGGTTTGTTGTCACCAGAATGCCTGGTGTCTCTCCACCTCCACCCCTAACGCAAAATCTGCAGAAACTGTGTGAGAATATTCAAACTGCATGGTATAGATTATCGCAGGACACCATTAGGAACCTCTACAACTCCATGCCAAGACATATGCATGTTGCTTTAGCAAACATGGCGGCCTGATGCCATACTGAGAGACAATTCTTTATGTGCTCAATAAATATTACCGATATCAGTCTAAATTTATCATCATTAATTATTCCTGGCAACCTTTATCTTCTTTCCAAATTAATTCCTTCTGGGTGCAACTGTTTTTTTGATGAGTGTATATAGGATATTAAAAACTACACAGAGTGAGTTAATGTGTTTTAACAATTGTGACCATTTCACTCATATTCATTTGTTCAGATTTTATGTTTGTGTGGATGGATAAATACGTACATTTCTTGAACTTTTTGTTGCAGATAAGATCTATGTAAATGGTTTCTATGAAGTGAGAGACCAAAAGGAATTGTGTACTGTCAAACATTAGCAATTTTCCATTCAGATACTAAAGAGAAAATGGCATTGCTTTATGACTTGAAGAAGAAAGTGGATTGTATTTTTCTCCTTTGTCATTTGTAATGTAGCTCTGTTTATTGTGTTTTTGGCTCATGGGCAGATGCAGGGCCTAATAATGTCTCGCTGTGTTGTGGTTCACTCTCCTTTTGACACTATTGTTAATTGGACCTCTTTGCCGTTGCATGATCTGGACGCTGAGGAGCTTCCCTATGCAATCCCACACGGACCCCCACCACCATCACTGCCTTTACACACACTGTGAACTTTTTGCTATTTTATATTTTTGTATACTGTATATTGTAAAATAAAAATGATCATCAAATTTCACTCTATCATATATTATTCTCTCTTTCTCAATAGAGACATTGCATTAGGGTAGACATGTCCCATTATAGGATGAAGGTGACTGAAACCTCTGCTATTCCTCCACCAATAATGTCAAAATTTGACCCGATTTCAGGCTTTATAGTATGAGTTTCAGCAGTGCACGCCCCCCACCATATTTCAATGTGTTTTTTCCTCCAGACTATTTTCAGTATATAAAACCACACAAATGCCATAAGTGGGTTCCAGGGGGAAATATGAAAGAAAGTTGTAAACTATGGGTCGTAAAAGAACTATTCACAGAAAAGTTTATTGCGATGAGACAAAGGTGTCAATACTAGGATGACCAGACATCCCCCGTTTTAAACATTAAAAATAAAATGTGTTAACTTTTGCACAGACCACTATTAATGTTTTATTTTTATCCCAATATGTTAAATATTGGAACATTTTCAAAATGTTTTAAAGTTTTCTTTGTTTTCTCTCTCTCTCTCTCTTTCTCTCTCTCTCTCTCTCTCTCCTCTCACTCTCTCTAACAGTCAGGATCTGTCTGAATGTCATGATGGTTAGTCTGTCTCCCAGCATTAAAGTTTCAGAAATGTCAGAAAGTCATTCCAGCTTTTTTTCCTCCGCTCCCTCTCTCCGTCCCACTGCTCCTTTCATTCTGCAGCTTTAAAGGCGTTTGGCATTTCAGAGCCAACAATAGAGGCCCAGAATGTGGACCTGTGAACGCCATTAAAAAGTCTAAAGAGAAGTCTGTTCAGTCGTGAACAAAGCCACTGACCTCTTCACTGCCTCCATTTACTTTTTATGAATGAACATGAACCTTTTGGTTTCCAAAGCTTTGCATTTTTTTTATTTAAAGCAATAGTTTGTCTTTTTCCCCCATCCAATTCAAAATGTAGGTGATCAGCTAAGACATGTTTGGGGTCTGAAGTTTGCTTTAAACTGGAGCAAGGAGGCTAATGTAGCTTAGAAGTAATAGGTTTAGTAAGAGGTTTATACCCTACCAATTGCCAGTGTGTAAACAAACATTACATTTTAGATGTAGTTTGTGAACATTGTGAGTCTCAAAATTCTCTAATCCACACAGTCCCTATAGTAAGACCAAACTGTAAAAATGGCTAGCTTGCTTATAATTACATATCCACCAATTAAGCCTAGATCAGTTTAACCCATTCACACTGAAGTTATAAGGGGTGTTTTTTTAATGAGGCACATTACAAGGCAGCCGTCAGTACAGACACAGTAACAAAAACAACCAGTTTACAATGGGAGAGGTTGGAAAATCATCATATAGAAATGAATTAGGACCCTAGCTAGCAGGGAACATTCCCAGACCTTTGACTAACATTACCTATAAGTTTAATAACATTTTAAAGAAAATTGTTTTATCTAATGCTTAAAGAATGTTTTAAAGATGTTTATAATTTCAAATAATGCTCCTACAAGTTAAGTTAAATGTTAAGTAAGACATAACATTTTACCTACAATGTTCAGAGGTTGTTTTGAGGATGTTGTCAGGGCTACAGATTATGTTTACATGATTACAAAAAAAGAATTCATTCTCAGCACAACATTCAGAAAATGTTTTATGGATGTTACTGAGATCTGAGTTGGCAGAATGTTTTCAAAGAACGTTCTCTTACCTTCAAAAATAACATTTTGGGAACCAAAAGAAAACTTCCTGCTGAAAATATTAATGGAACATTGAATTGCATATTCGCAGAACGTTTCTAGAACAAAGAATTTCTAGCTGGATGTGTTTCTAAAAGAGTGGAAAAAGTGGGAAAAAAGTATGGGATATTTCTCCTGAAATATAGGAGATATTTCTCCTGAGATACTTCAGTAATCTTATGTCTTTCCTCTCAGGCTTTAGGAGAAATCTCAAAATAGTCCCACATTGTACTCAGATTTGCAGAGATAATAACACTCATCTTCTTCTGTATCTAAACTCTCTCCTGTATCTCATGTCTTCTATTTGTCCAATCCAGTTTTAGGGACTTTAAGAGAATCACCATTAAATCTCCTTAGCCATCAAAGAGCAACATTTGAGCCATCTGATACGACCTGAGGCAAGGCTGATTTAGTCGTGCAGTTCACATGATATTAAATAATGGCTATTATTATTTTCAGTAGTGTTTTAACTCCACTGTAAAACTAAAGAACAAAATGTGGCTGACTGAGTACATTTGGGGGTAGGGGATGTAAACAGTGTTAATTGGAGGTTTTGCCAAACTTCCTGTAATATCAAAATTGGTCTACATATAAAAAACTAATCAGTCAACCCTGTCCATACTCGCCATTTGAAATGGAGGGTAAGAAATGGAGGGTACAATCTAATCCTCAGGGCTCCAAGGCCAGGAACACGAGTAATTACTGAAATCTCCAACAGCAGGTGTGAATGGGGCCTAGTGATGGATGTGATTAATGATGTTAGTGGTTTGGGCTAATAGCTGCTGAGTGATGTGGCTTTTTAATGAGCTGCGGTTTGGTTCTGAGGTTTTACTATGAGGAAGAAACCATCCATTTCTCAGTCACTGGTTAATGCAAAGTAGAGCAGATAAGCAATGTACACATCTAGGTTTATTACTTATTATTTTACTACATTGTTTACATGAAATATTCACAATTCCATACTGTGCGGTGCAGGAGTCTTAGAAAACCAGGAATTCAAACCATTTAAAACTATTTATATTGGCAGTAAGTGTTGTTTAGCCTGTTAGAAGCACCATATAATATTAAAACAAATAATCTGCCTGACCAATAATAAAGTCACTCTATGGATTTAAATAAACATATATTTAATACCTTTGATTGAATAATCAAATTCAATCATGCTGGCAACAATTCTTTTAACCCTAAGTGGTGCAGTGAGTAGAATCTTAAGCAACCATATCAGAAGGTTGTGGTTATGGAACAGATGTTGATGTGTTTCAGAGCAACCAATATAAGGAGATGCTGAAATGACTGGGTTAAGAACCATCAAGTGCCTTATTAAAACCTGAAGGAATAGTGATAAACTTCACGGAAGACATTTGGTTAAAAAAAAAAAAACCTCAAGAGATTGTGGCTGGAGATTACACGCTTGGCGAGGTCATAAACAAATAGCAGTAGAACTCACAGCTATGTTGAATAGTGAAAGTAAGAGCATTTCAACATGCACAATGCATCGAGGATTGAGATTAAACAGTTGTGTGGCCGTAAGAATACCACTTGCCAGTGAGGCTAATCGGAAAAAAGGCTTCAGTTTGCTAGGAAGTATAAAGATTACACTCTGGAGCAATGAAAAAATGTCATGAGCTCAGATGAATTCCAGAGGGATCCAAAATGCAAAGATTGATTAAACTTAATGAAGAATTTAACTTTGAAGGGCTGATTAGCTAAACCGAGTATATGATAGTAGCTATAAATATTGAAAATATTGGTTTGGAAAGGGTTAGACAAACACACTGACACACATAAAGTCACTATTCTGTTTATTTATTTGTATTTATTCTAATATAATGCTCCACCTTGACACACACAAAACACACTAATACCCCTACCTAAACCCACTCTCAGACACAGAATAACACATTAAACACATATAAAATATATGCTAATATTTAAATGCTAATATTTGTATGCTAATATTTAAAACATGGACTGTCTTTTAGAAACTTCATGTCTGTGATTTATCTAAAACTACCAAAAATGCATGCAATCTTCCAAAAGCTCAGCACTAACAAACTACTTAAAATCTTATAGGGATGGCAGAAGAAGTTAGCATTATCATAAAGGTGAGATTTATCTTCATACTTTGACCCAGTTTTGACATTGATTACTAAATTATTATTACTAGTAGTAGTATTAGTAGTAGTAGTACAAGTAGCAGTAGTAGTAGTATACATACATAGTTTTACCTCATATTTGAGTGTTCAGTTAATCAACAGTTGAATTCTATAGAATTCTGCAAGGTAGAGCAGTTGATTCTGCTCTTTCATTTTCAAAGGATTCATTTGAATTCTGTTCTGCTGTGTCATGAACAAACCATGAGGTGGACTAAACTAGGTAGCAGTCTAAATTACGTAGGCTAGCTTTTAGAGGGTTGCAGTAGTCTCTCTGGTTGCTGCATTGAACTAGATAAAGTAGAACTTCTGACCGAAAGGTAAGATGCAGGTCTTACAGCTCCCTCTGGTCCTATAGAATGCACTGATTCAGTAGTTTATTGTTCTCTTCTCAACATAAAAGGAATGTGACTTTGGTCTGGGTAAAAATTATCCATACATGCTAATTTACAGCCCTATGAGTTCAAGAGTTCAAGAGGCTTTATTGTCATTGTCAGTTATATACAAGTACACAGTGAAATGAAACAATATTCCAAGACTATGGTGAAGCACACAAACACAAAAACAATACAACAGTGCAAAACAATACAACATACACAGTGCAGATAATACAGTGCAATAAATGCAAAATGGGACATAAGACAGATAGTAGTACAGTACTGAGAGTTGTGCAAACAAACATAGTAGAAGCTAGTCTACATTTATGAATGCAGCTGTCACTGAGGTAGCAGCAATAATAGGAGTAACAGAATACAGTATTTGGTTGCAGGATGCAGTATTCTAGCACCATATATTGTTAACCCTGTCCTCACCAAGAAAAAAAAAAAAATATATATATATATATAT
>CM067476.1:12607896-12632896 GCA_034552555.1 Semaprochilodus insignis | reverse complement strand
ATTATTCATTTTTAAATATCATTTAATACTTGCTTTATTGTGTTTAAAAAGAGAACAAGCTTTCATTTAATTGTAAGATATATCTCATATGTAAAAACATAAAGGTACATATGTAAATTGGGTGTATTTGTGGATAGATAGGCTTATTGGGGGCTTTTCCACCCAAAAAAAAGGTTGGACCGATAGTGAGTGTGATTGAATCTTCAGTTCTGTGAAATATTACTTTGAAATCATTAGGAGACAGTGAAGACATGATTTACTATCAAACTCTATCCATTTCCTATCTGGAACCTTTACTGCATGAACTGTATGGGTTGTCCTTTGTAGCAAAGTAGAACAGAAGGAGAACCAAGATTTCTCATCTAAAATCAGTGCTTTGACATCCCCATTGTAAATCCTTTGTGCTTCTATTCATCTCTAGAGAATGCAGTTCCACTGGTCTACAGCTCAACTCTCAATAATTTAGCTGATATTATGCATTTGGCATAGAGTCTGGATACTTTTGAACTGGGTACTTTTTTGTACCCTCACTGTACATTGGCCAATTGATCAGAAACGTGTCATATAGGTGCACCACAACATTACTGTGATGTAGTAAAAATAGGCTAACACGTTACTGTAGGGTAATGTTCATAAGATGTGTGTCTTAATCCCAGCAACTTCCTGAATTCTAGGTAGAGTTCCTAATGAGGGTCCAGAGGGGGTAAAGAGTCAGGAAGCACTCCTTAAGAGTATGAGGAATAAACAAGGCTCATGAGGGGAGTTTCATCCTTCTCAGGGCCACACTGCATGATTCAAGTTATCAGAAAGAGAGGAATGCTGAAATGGCAGGTACAGTCGGGGAAGTTCACACACACACACACACACACCAGTTTTTCTCCCTGAACCTGCTCAGTGAGCGCAGCCACACCCCTGAATACCTGACAAGGTCTGGTGACAGCACCTCACCTTCATTAGCAGCTTTAGTAACAGCTGAGTTATCCCTTTGTGCCTGAGACCATTTACTTTGCTTCTTTCCTTTAGGTTTTCTAACCCTTTGTATTTCAGTTCCAGTTGTATTTCAACTGACGTTTAATTGTCAATTTCAGTTATCCAATTATTATTTCAATTATTATTTGCTTGTTTTCCTATTTCTTCATCTGTTTTTTCCACTTTCCGCTTTCTTTCTTTTTCCTTAGTTTTGATTCTATTCCGTTTACACTTCCTCTCGTAAAGATGAGCAGTGGTCGTTTGTGGACGGAGGAGCAGTTTAACTGCCCTGTGTGCCTGGACCTGCCTACAGACCCAGTCACTATCCCGTGTGGCCACAGCTACTGCATGGACTGCATCGCTGACCACTGGGACTCTGAAGAGCAGAAGACCGGCACCTATAGCTGCCCGGAATGCAGACAAACCTTTGACCCTCGGCCTCAGCTCTGCCGCAACACCATGTTAGCCGAGGCCGTGGAGCAACTCCGCAAAGGCAACCTCAGCTCCTCGGCCAGGGAGTCCATCCGGAGCGCCAGGCAAGCGGCCTCATCCGCCAAAGCCAAAGCCAAACAGAAAGCAGCGTCAAAGAAAAAGCAGATGTCCGCCTCGGCTGTGCCTTGTGATCGGTGCCAGGAGCCGAGAGCAGCCGTCAAAACCTGCCTAGTTTGCATGGCATCCTTCTGCCAAACACACCTGAAACCACATCAAACTCAGGAAAAGCTGAAGAACCACGAGCTAATTGGCCCAACTGCAGATTTAACCCAGAAAATTTGTCCCGAACACAAGTACCTGCACGAGTTCTACTGCCGCACCTGCCAGACTTACATCTGCTGGCTGTGCACCAGCGGCCAGCACAAGGGTCACGAGTCTGTGTCCACGCAGACCGAGCGCATGGAGAAACAGGTACAGAGACCTCACACACACGTACACTGGCAAAATACAGAACAACAACCAGATTCAGGCAGCTGAATGAGTGGAGCAACATAAGAGCACCTTTCCAGACAGGTCCACATGACCCAATAAAAAGGCCCATTTTATGGTATTTTATCTTGTTTCTTGTGTTACACTTAACGTTTTTTTTTGTGTCTTTATGCACCAAAAATAGTCATAATGATTTTTTACAAGGGCATTTTACAGCCACGGTTCTTGTTACTGTGAGTTTAAGACTAATGAGTATGCAAATAAGCTCTGCTCTGATTGATTGCCCTGTACTGTATCTGGGCTAAAACACTCCTTATAACTTTGTCGTGAATGGGCGGGGCTAAAATGCTATAGGCTGAATAAACAGACATATACCAACTAGCCACATGATTAAGTACACCTACATTGTATCTATGCTCCTTTTCCATTTTACCAGCACAGGTTTGTAGTTTGGCAGTTACATTTGTTTCGGTCTCCCACAGGACCACAACAGAGCAGGTACTATTTGGGCAGTGGATCACTCTCAGCACTGCATTGACACTGACGTGGTGATGGTGTGTTAGTTTATGTTGCTCTGGTATGAGGGACGCAGAAAAAAAATCACAACAGAGCAGCTGAAGTCCTGACCGTTGAAGGACACAGAAAATGGGCTAAGTGGGGCTGAAATGTAAATACAAAGAGGTGTACTTATTGGAGCCTTTATTGTGAAAAAAACATTCACAATTGAAAATGGCCTGCTTTTGCAAACTTTTGAAACTTGTAAAATCCTGAAACTTTGTTTGTGCATGCAACTTTTATTATAATAATGCAATGCAATGAAATAGCAACAGTTTAGGTGATGCAAAAGCACATGCACAAAGACCATACCGGTTCACATTCCTGTTTGTCCAGGCAGAACATCCCTCACTTAATGTTGCTCTTCATTTCCACTGTGTTTATGACTGTATGTTTAATCAGTGTGTATCTATAGTTTTCCCTGTGATTGTATATACACTGACACACTATCAGTGTAGTAAAGTATCAGTAGTAAAACTCCTCCATTCAGTTGAATGCTTCAGGTGTAGATAATTAAAAAATATCATAGCTGTCCAAAGAAAAACATGTAAAAATTTTTTTGTTGATTTCTATACATTATTTGAACACAGCAGTTGCTGTTTACATTTTGTGAAAATTTCATGATGAATGGACCAAAAGTGCTTGGACATTGCTCAAAACTGCTTGCAAAGCTGCCATTTTGGAGATACTTGTTTAAACCTATCAACAGTCACCAATGAGCTAATCCTGATTGTCTTTGATTCCATATCAGAAAACACTGACTGCAGTTCAGACAGAGAACCAGCAGAGGCTACAGGATCGAGAGAGGGAACTAAAAGACATGAAGAAAGTTCTAGATACCCTCAAGGTATACATCAGATTGGTACACGTCCACACACAAGCACACCACCCTTTTCAAAACTTCTTTTAGACACATCAAGAACAAAGCTGCAGTCTGAGGCTCATTGTACACAAACAGTGACATATACATTTACACCCAAAACACACCCTGCACTGTCTTTAGAGCCATCACACAAGCAAGACTGGTAACGCGTCTAAAATAGATGCTTACGTCTATGACAGATGGAAAATTGCATCACTGTCAGTGTAAGCCTGTGAAGGGCCTCCTTCCTGGTCCTCTCTGATTTGCCTAAAGGAGAAATGGATGATTTTTCTAAATTAGTGCAAAATGACATTGTTAAGATGTGGAGTGCTCTGTTGTAGAGAAACTTTACACCTGTTTACAGTTGTGGTGATAGGGACTAGAGTGCTGAAGCACTGAATGCCTCTAAAAGCTCCCGCACAACAAAGTTATCACAAAAAATGCTTACAATACATTGGTTGATGCCTGAGACATTACTTTCAAGCATTTGACTTAAAGTTTCAGGGTCCCAGAGCAAGAATGTTGGTATACTAATATCTAATAAATGTCATATACTAATATATATATATATATATATATATATACTAATAAATGTCTTATAAGACATTCAGCAAAGCTTGAATGAAAAAAACATGACATATAAATATGATAAAACAAAAAATCCGCTTTATCTAATGAGCAAAATAATTGTCGCTTCGATTGATGTACAAATTATTAGATGACAGGTTGCTAGCTTTTGGTTATGCTGGGTTAGCTTTAGCTCACTAGTAAGTTGCTCTGATTGTGATTGAGGGGCCGGGCCGAAAGATGCCAGCCTCGTGATTGGTTAGGAAATGCTTGTGGAAGTGCCACCTAAGAATAAGACCTCCCTGTTTTCATGGGGAGGAGAAAATATGGTGATATACTGCAGACATTGATTAGACAGATTGATACATCTCTCTTTATCTATTTATCACAGCCGCATCGTGCATTATTGTTTGTTTTATGATGTACCATAGAGGTGCACTTTGGTGTTCTACAATTACAGACAACAGTCCATCTGTTTCTCAGTCTACTTTGTTAGCCCCCTTTCACCCTTTACTTCATGTGTTAGGGCAACCACAGAGCAGGTGCACTGACATGGTGGTGGTGTGTTAGTGTGTGTCCTGCTGGTACGAGTGGATCTGACACAGCAGTGCTGCTGGAGTTTTTTAATGAAGTGGTCGGTCAGAGTATTTCAAATACATATCACCCAAAAACTGCTATAATATAATTCATAACACATGAGAGAGCACATTCCTCAATTTCACAGTCATATTTGTTTGTATTGTAGTAGCAGTTGCAAATTTCTCATTTGGTGATGTGTGCATGTCCGTATGTGTGTGTGTGTAGCGCTCATCTGACACAGTGAAAGAAGAAGCGGAAACAGTGCTGTCTGAGCTCCAGCGGTCAGTGCAGAGGATGCTGGAGCTGATCCAGGATGTTATGATGTCCACTGGTGATGAGAAGCTGACTGAAGCTCAAGAGGTTGTGAACAAGCTGGAAGCTGAAATAAAGCAGCTGAAGAAAAAAGATACAGAGCTGAAGGATATTGCGAAGTGCCCAGATAACATCCACTTCCTCAAGGTACAAGAGTAGAACTTTGAAGTGTTGTGCTGAGCACCAGGGAGTTTTCTGGAGATTTCTAATGGTCTCTGTAGTAAATGATGGTCTGTAGCATTATAAAACATACTGAACAATGAAACCCAACTTCAAACAATAGTTTGATGAAAACCCTTATATTGTACCTCTTACCCTACATGTAGTCAATCAACCAAGACATGTTTGGTGAAGTTGTTTACTAATTTTTGGAATGACGGTACAAAGCTAATGTAATTGTAACATTTAATAAAGCTAATAAGTAATGGAATCAGCTTTGTGCACTGCAAACTACCTTCGACCACATCAAGAATACATCACAAGTCTTATTATTCAGTTATTACAATGCCAACAGCAGCATCTGCACATTTAAGAGGTTAAGGAATCTCAAACAGACCAACTCCTCTACGACTTGGCTGGTAATGTTATCGATTTACATGATTTTCTTTTTTAAATCTCATTTAATTTATGTAACCATGCAAAATTTTTAAAAAGTACCCAATTTGATTTATATTCTGTTTAAAGCTGCATTATGTACAAATATTTTGTTAAAATTGAAAGAAGTCGCATAACGAAACACTAAAATATGGTGGTGTTTGACTACAACTACAACAATCCTTCATGTGTCAGGCTCAGAAAGAAGGTCTGGCTCGATGTTCGATCTCAAAAGTAAAATTAACATTATACTGATTAATAGTACAGTAGATCATTCACTTACATCCTCAGAAGACACGTCCTCTTTGAATACTCTTACAACACACTCATCAGATCAGGGAAGGGGTCTGAAGCAAGTTACAAAGTGAACCCAAAATGTTTTTTAGAAGGTTATACATTTCCACTAGAGAGGTCTCCATATCCCTAAATCTTTAAATCAGCAAATTTCATGTTAATAAACTCTGGTTGATACAAAATTTATTATCAACTTTGTCAGAGTATGTTCTTGTTCATCTTTAGCTTTATGTTATTTTCCTAAATGTCCCCCCCAAAAAAAACCCTATACCCAGTATTTTCTCAAAAGGAACAAATATAAGAGATTTCACTCTCTGAAAGAAAGAAAACACTGTGCTTGAGTGTTCATTGACATGATTCAAAATCAAATATTATTTTTAGCTTGAATTTTTTAATGGAAATTGGCATGGAATTACTCTTATGTGGTTTCTGACACTGCATGACTGCAATGGACAAAAACTGCACATATATATATACAAAACAGTATTTAGCAGCCATTTTGCAACCTGAATTTCATGTCATTTTATAAGGGAAAAGGGGAACAATTATACATTTGGCTCACTTTCAACTCTTGATAAACATGAAGGAGTTTAAGGTGAACTAGTGAAAGTTTTACTGCCTGTAAGTAACAAGAGCTTTTCTGTTCTTTCCTGTCTGGCTCTCTGTGGTTTTTAGACATATCACTGTTTGTGTTCTCCGGAGGTCAGTGAGCTGGGCAGTGTGACCGCTAACCCAGAAGCTTCATTCGATTCTGTGCGTTCTGTTGTTCTGGACCTCAGGGAGAAGGTGGAGAACATGTGCAACCAAGAGCTGGACAAGATCAACAAGACTGGTCAGAAACACAAGCACATGCACACACACACACACACACACACGCACACGCACACGCACACGCACACACACACACACACACACACACACACACACACACACACACACATACACACACACACACACACATACAGACAGACCACTGCTCTACAGTGTGGAATCAACACTTTAAATAATATATAAACAGTTTTGTTGCAAGTAAATAAAGAAAATCATTCTGATCAAATAACTGTACATATTTCCAAACTGCATTTAAAATTATAGTAATATTAACACCAACCTTATATAACCTGCCAATATTTATATATTAATGTTTTATAAATACATTTGCAAACATAATTTTTGTTTCAACCAACTCAGACAACCCTCCCCCACACACACTTTGTAACATGCCACTTTTATTTCTACAGTGTTCAGCACAACAGTATTCACAGTGACGGATCGGCAGAATGGACAAAAGGGCATTATGAAACGTGAGTGACTGTGCACTATATAAATGTCTACATTACTGTAGCGGTAACAACTAGATACAATGTACAGGTAATTGATCTTTAATAACTCTGTACTGTGTGTGGTAGTGTTTTCAGGTTTGGGAGGAAAAACAGCAAACGGACGCACCCAAGGTCGCAAAAAACATTACTAAAAGTTTCAGATCTTTATGTTTCTAGAGAAATATCTTTTTTCTCATATCTGGTGTATGCATTGCAGGTCCTCCACCTCTGCCCTCTGTGAGTGTTCGAGGCCCAGGTAAAGTTTCTGAGCTGCTGATTTACCATTTTGCGGCATGTTGCTGTTTGCCTTTGACTAAAAATAAAATATATACAATTGTCCTCTTAGCCACACTGCATGTCTAGAGGTTCAATAATCTTATAATGAGCTTTCATTAACCTTAAAATGAGACAAATATTAGATTATCACTAGATGTAACACCATTTTACTTGCCAAGTTGTTTTTTACAGTGCGGACATAGTCTGCATAGTCAAGACATGTTCAGTGTCTGAAGTTTGCTTTTTTTAGTTTTGCACTGAAGTTACCAGGCTAATGTAGCTAAGGAAGCTGAAATCCACAAATTAGCACTGTACAAGCTGCATGTCACATTGTCTTCTATAAAAGAACGCGCTGAGTAGTTAAAACCAATGCAAGCAGCCTGAATTTCTCCATTTTTATTGTCCAGTAAAGCTTCCATTATGTGAGCCCCACTGCTCCAGTACAAAAACGAAAGCAAACCTCGGACTCCAAACATGTGTTTAATGATTTAACACACTTGGGATAATGGGGGAAACCAGTAAATTAAATTAGTAAATTCGATTATGCTTGATAAGTGTATTATGACATCCAAAACGGTTCATCTGTCCAGGGCCAGTAGCACGCACGCAAGACAGGAGCCGGAATGAGCCACAGGGTGAGTCTGAGAGTGTGAGTGTGCTGTGTGGAACCATGCATGTGGATAAACTTTCTAGCCATTATATCAGAAACCTCTACCATGTTGTTCAACCTTGCTGGTGTACAGTCAGAGACTGTAGTCCTTCTGCCGATGCACAGTCTACATTAACCATTCTCTAGACCTTCATCAGTGGTCAGTTTCTGCCTACAGAGGCACTATAGGATTTTTGGTCAGACCACTCTCAGCTTAGCAGTTAAACTGACATATGTAAACACTCCACCAATACTGTGGTGCCACTTATACAACCACCCCAAACACTACCATGTCAGTGCCACTGCGGTGCTGAGAATGATCCACCACCTAAATAATATCTGTTGAACAGTGGTCATATATGATGGGGTTGAGCAGGGCTGATGAATTGTGCAGCAACAGATGAGCCACAGTCTGTAACTGTACACATACACCCTTTTCAAAAGTTTAATATCTAGTAAAAAAGTGGGCAATACGATTATTTACTCCTTTTTCTATGTTTTAGTTGACCGAGGGACAAGCTCTCCAAGATCAAGAACCAGTCAAACCAGAGAAGAAAGGGATCAGGGTGGGATAAAAATATTTACACCATCATTAAAGAAGTTAATAATAAGTTTAGCACTGGTGTTGTACTTTTTATTTATGCTACTTTTTAGAATATGCATTGTAATTGAATATGTTACATCGAAGTGCAATCAGTATTCAGCCATCACTACTTAACAGGTACTTAATTTCTGTGTTCTGATCTTGCGGACCCTGATGGTGTCGTCCCATCCGCTCTCAGCAGATACCTGGAGTATAAGCTCACTGAACCCGAGAGAGAGGCAGAGGAGAGAGACAAGAGAGCCAGGTAACTGAAGTATAGGCTACTGTATAATAATGCTGCAAAAAATGAAGCTTTCTTGGACGTATAGTCCTACAAAAACCCATAAACTGGTCTAACTGGTGTTATGTGGAGGATCTTTTTAACCTTTAAAAGGTTCTTCACATCTTCAGATTTTCTTTAAAGCATTATCCACTGAAAGGCTCTTAAGGGAGCCAAAAGTGGTTCTTTTGTGATTTCACTCCAGAGAACCTGTTTTTGGTATCTTTGGTTGTAAGAGTGTTTGTGTGTTTGACATCTCATATGAATGAGAGGTTATACCTGTGATATACTTGTGTTTCGTCTACAGAGAGAGAGACTGAAAGCTCTTCCAGAGCTCAGAGCAGACAAAGCAGAAACACCAGCGATGAGCAGGGTAAGATACAAACACCCATCATACTCAGACTCAGGGCTGGTTGTTGTACAGTTTTTATAGGAATAGTCTGTATTTTTAAAGGATTATTCCAGTGCTTTCAGCCTAATATCACCCTGCTGTCCCGTATCATAAGGCTGATTACTAAAGATAATCATTTCTACATATTTTCATGTGCTTAGAACACTGGAACTTCAGCTACACCAATTAGTTTATCAGAAATGAATCATGATATATCAGTTAATTTTAGCATGTTCTGCAGCTAAATACTTGAGATTTATATATTTTTTATGTTTATGGTTTTACAGTGTAGGTAATTAAATCTGCACTTTATACATTTGTTTTTTCTCCTCGTCAGCTGATACTTGGAGTATACGATCTCTCCGGCCTCAGGCAAGACAGAGACGAGAGGACAGAGAACAAGGTGACACACAGCAAACCACAGATTTTGGTCCTCACAATGTGACATAAAGCTGGTACACACACACCAGTTATGTTTTGGTATTCTGTGTACTTTTAAATAGAATTCGGTGACGCTTCATGTGTTACCTATACTGCTACTGATAATAACTATACATTGTATTTGTGCTTCTTTCTATCTCTCTCTCTCTTTCCTTCTTAGCTAATGGGGATTTAAGAAGCTCTCAGAGGTCACAGCATACACCAGCTCGACAACAACCGGAGAGACAATGTGAGATGCAATACGTAGACTTATAAAAAAATAATCATTATCATAATTTGTATAGTGTCTTTCTTAGACCCAGTTTCCAAATGTATACTTAAGTTCTGAATCTTTTTGTTTTCTCTTCTTCTCTCCTTTTTCTAAATCAGCGGATCGCTGGAGTCTCAGTTCACTCTTACCAAGAAACAGGAAGAAAAGACAAGATACCGGTACACACACACACACACACACACGCAAGCAGATCAGTTCTAGAAGTTCTGGTTTTTCCATCTCTCTGCTAAACTGTTGTACTTCCTACTCAGAACTCCTCTCCCACCTCTGCTCTGCACTGCAGATAGTCATCTCTGATCTGTGCCCAAAAACCGAATGGAATTTAAACTTAAACTTTACCCTGATGACATAATTCATTTGTCATTCTTGATCAGGATTTTCTAAGATACGTTACATGGAAACTAATCAAGTAAAAAATCTTAAAAATACAAGAAAGAAATACGTATGAAATACATTCCCAATTCAAATGGAAAGGGAAATGCCACCAGTTTTTCAAAACATCTGTATACCGCAATCATTGAGATGTAAGTGAAGTTTTTCAGAGAGTTTGATGTGCAAAAAAATTGTACAGAAGCTTTGAAAAATGATGGAAGTCATAGTCTGTGCTAATCCACTGCTACCTTCTGCTGCCTTGCCAGTAAAACAGGATTCTTTCATTAAAGCCCATAATGAGGATTTTTCAGTAGGAATGTTCCATATGTCTAAGAACTTTTACTAAGACTCTGTTGTAAGATCTGATTTGTTTTTATAGTGAGAGAGGCCACGCCCACGGTTCAGGAAGAGGCGGCATTTCAGAACCCTGCTTCAGCTAATCCATGTAAGCCACTGTCCAGATAACATGGTCACAGAACTACAGTGTTTTTCCAAAGGTCTAATTTCCTCCCCTTACCCCAAATGCAGTTCATCATCAGGACATGTTTGATAGATAGATAGATAGATAGATAGATAGATAGATAGATAGATAGATAGATAGATAGATAGATAGATAGATAGATAGATAAATATAACTGTAGACCTGTAGAAAAGACATATGTGCTAAATAAATGTGCATGAATGTGCAAGGGGCGCAGTTATCAGCAGATAATGACTGAATTAACATAGTAAACATGTGCATATATTGGTATTTAAGTAAAGTAAAGTGGAGTGTCCAGGAGTGCAGATATACAGGATATACAGTAGAGTGTCCAGAGTGTCCAGGAGTTAAGATGTACGGTATATACAGTAAAGTGTAATAGTGCATAATAAACCTATGATTAAACAAGAGAATTAAGCTGAGAAGTCCTCAGCTGTCCTCTTCCTGTTTGGTGTCCAAACTCCCATTTAATATTATGCTAACTGCATGCCTAAATCAGCACACACTTGCCTCAAGGCACCTTTGAGTTGTTCAGTAAGATCAAACAAACTAAAGACTTCCAGGTGGTTGCTACTGACATTTTTAGTTATTCAGCGTACTATTGTTCATGCAGGTGGAGCATAAACTTCAGTTATTTGTTAGCTACATTAGCCTCGTAGTTCCAGGGCAAAACTAAAGTACACCAAACACTTCAGACACCAAATGATTCTGTACATTTTGGGTAAAGGGAGAAAATGGTACAACTTAGAATAGATTATTTAATATAAACAGCACACAGTAGATGAAGTGATTTTTATATCTCTGTTGACTCTTTTTAGTCTTGCCAGCAGGAAACACAACTGAAGGTAACGTTTGTTTCTAATGGTTTGGCCTGTAGTGTATGTTAATAGTTCATATTTTACATTACAATATTGATATCTTATAATCAGAGCATGTGATTCAATCTATATTTATTAATGTATTAATGCAGTAATTCAGATGAAACGCACATTAACTAAAACTGAAACTGATGGACACATGCTTTATTTCCTACAGTAAACCCTGGCCTCTTCCTCGACTCTCCTACCGCAGATTTCAGTGCGAATCCTGCTTTCCCCACATGTGAGTGTTTTTATAACATTTCTATTGTAAATAGCTTAATCACTATTGATGTCTTTAAAGTTTTTGTTCATGTTCTCTTTTTTCTTCTCTCTCCCTCTTAGTGAGAGAGATCGATATTGATAGTATTCAGGCTCCGGAGCCCAGGACCAGAGATGAGTTCCTGCAATGTAAGTGAAGCCCTGCATTACACAACACATGCAAGACACTTTACATTACACCTATTTAACCTAATAATTAGCAGGAAACATGTAGTACTGTGTAAAAGTTAGAGAACTGCCTTAATGGCCATTAAACCATTAGGTTATCTTTTAGTTTTTCAAAAGAATCTGCACAGATCTAAAAACTAAAAACTCTTTCAAGTTGGTTTCGTTTTCTCAATCTATATAGAAAATTACCTGATGATTAGGACAACAAGCAGTATTTATAAACTGAACTGCCAACAGCAGCCAGCAGCTGATACTTCAGTGTTTTTACAGTATGTTTATTTCTTATTCAGTTCAAAATGACATTCAATCTCAATTATGAAGACGTTCTTACATAAAACGTCATAACCACGAGTATTTATTGTTTATACTGGAGACACAAAATCATTTGGCCTAGATGCTATGTCAAAAAGTAAACACTCTCAGTAGACTGGCTAACTTGAGTCCAATTTGTGTCCAAGTGTTAAGTAAGGAACGTCCGTGGTTTGTTTTCTTAATGGACAGACTTGATTTTGAGTTAAAGCTAGCTTTGGTTGGAAATCCTGCTTTGTGAAACATCCTCTTGGCTTGTCGTGTTTTTTTTCTCTGACTGCGAAATTAAAGAAATCCCCCAGCATCTTTCAGCCTAATCTCTATCTGTGACATTCGTATTGTATGGTCAATTAACACAGATGATAAGTGCATGGTAATTTTTAATTTAAAAAAGCAGAACCGTGTTAACTAATAATACACTTTCATTTATGAGTGGCTTTACGGGCCAAGGATTTCAGGGTCTCTAAAACCTCAATATGACGTTGATATTATTAATGCAGACAGTGTGTTTTATTAACGGTTTCTATACTTTCAACAGCTTTTTTATTATAAGATTCCAAAACATGACCTCTGAAAATATTTTTCAGAGCTCAATGTACCGTCACTATTAGGGCTTCCTCCGAAAGTCGATGGGTTGAATCATCAATCTGAGATTATTGTTTTTTTTGGCCAGTCAGTGTGCATTAGCCTAAGATAACAGGATAAAACAGACATACGCATAAAAATGAGCAGAGATTACATTCTAATGCTGAATTATTAATAATAAAGGTAAATAAGGGTAATATAAAATAGTTTAAAAATATTTTTTTTATTCAAGTGAGTTTGTCTGGTGTACTTAAAATAAATCCGTATGACGGTACACACTGGTGGTTAACTGATGGGAGAAGCTAGAGTGGTTGGTACTTTTGAAGAGCTCCGTAACGCAACAGGGGCAGCCATTCTGTAATTATCTTGCCTGAGTTACTACAGAACATGTACATATAATGCAGACAGTAAATCTATTCACAAAGCAGCAGTCGGCAGTGGCAGTGTGTTTTGTTTATATATTTTTAAATATGTTCCCATGACTCTGTCTCTACTACGGTACTGTGGTTGAAAGCCTTGTGCTGAACAGCCAAAGCCGATCCAGCTGACACAGTTGGGTACAGACCTGATCACTGTAAAATGCAGCAACTCCAAAAATGTTGTGAAGCGCTGTTTTTGTGCTACACTGTTTTTTATTTTAACTTAAGTGACACAAAGTTGAATAGAAATGGTGCAATGTGGGAAGAACACAGACACACAGACATACACACTCACACGTAGGGGGGCAATTTAGCATCTCCAGTTCACCTGACTGCATGTCTTTGGCCCATGGGAGGAAACCAGCGCACTTAGAGAAAACCTACACAGACACAGGGAGAACATGGCAACTCCACATAGAACGCCTGTATGCCCAGCCAGGAACCAAACCCAGGCTCTTCTTGCTGTGAGGCAACAGCGCCACCTAATGCACCACCGTTTATCCGTTATCATTTCACTATGATACATGACTTGTCCATGCCTGAACCATGCAAACTCTAATCGTTACAGAGATGACCAATGTGACGGTGTTTTATTGCTACTGTGATTCATTTTATTATCATTTTCAGGGTTTCTGGGATTTTTCCTAAGTAGAGTGAAATGCCTTAAAATGTCTATCTGGAGTAATCTCTGCTAAGATTTCACTTCCACACCTTACTGTCTCCTGTATGTCTTTCAGATGCTTGTGAGCTGACCCTTGACCCAAACTCGGCTCACCGACGCTTGGCTCTGACGGACGACGAAACCAAAGCGACCCTGCAGGCCACGGCCCAGCCGTACCCAGACTCCCCACAGCGCTTTGATGGTTGGACGCAGGTCCTCTGCCTGCAGCCTCTTTCCTCCACCCGCTGCTACTGGGAGGTGGAATGGCGTGGACGAGGCTCTTCTGTGGGCGTGGCCAGTGGTACCATGCCCAGGAAAGGGGCAGATGCAAAGGCAGGCCTTGGATACAACAGCCAATCATGGAGCCTGGAGCTGTCAGACATGTGCTGCGCCGCAATGCACGCCAATCAGAAGGAGGAGATCCCGGTGATCTACTGCCCCCGTGTGGGTGTGTTTCTGGATCGCGACGCCGGAAAGCTGACCTTTTACAGTGTGGACGACGGCCTGGTGCCCCTGCACACCTTCCGCGGCTCCTTCCCCCAGTCGCTGTTTGCTGCCTTCGGGGTGGGGAGTGGCATGGGCGTAGGGCTGGACTTCGCCATGGGTCAGTTCAGCTCTACTTCAGACAGCATCAAAATCTGCCCCCTCTGAACTGTAAACAACTGAGGAAGATCAGACGAACAAAGATGGGAGAAAATTGCAGACTGTAAAGCAACAATGTGACAAAGCAATTTGGGACCATAATGATTTGCTAAGATAACAGCTCAAGTTGAGTAACAAATGGCTAAAATCATTTGATAACAATTTGGCTACAACACCGAATCAAAGAATCCTAGAGATGTTGGACGTGTGTGGTGACGAATTACAAACCAATCAGAGGAGAGAGATCTGTTCCCTCTGATGTGTAAGCACTAAGGAGTCGTGTGTCTGGCTGTTCAATGCAAAACTCTTGTGAGTGTAAAACATATGAATGTTTATTATGTTTACAATATTATTAATTTGGAATGGGTGCATTAACCTATACAAGGATCACTTTTTTAAAAAGACAAAACACCAACACACCTCCATGACTTATGTTTACTAAACAGTTTACTAAAATAATAATTTGGTGAGAAAATCTAAAACACATTGCTGGGGAAATTGACATATTTTAGCAATCCTGATTAGAAATTTTCATTTTACTACTTAGGTTTTTGAAGCACATATACAAACACAAGAGACACTAATATACATTTTCATTACTGTTTTTGGGAATATTTACCATTGGGCTATGATCCATAATTTCACCAGGCCTGGGCCATCAGAAGTCTAGCAACGTAGAGTGGGACAAGATGATGACTTTTACTGTCATATATGTTGTTACTGTGCTAATATTTTTTTTTCTGAACACAGTGTGGATATTTTCAGGACTGTAATGAATCTGCATGTTTCATTACAAATAGAACAAAATTTGACCTTTTAAATAGGATTGAGCATTTTTCTGAACATGTCTTGTATGTCATCAGTAATTAAAGGGGCAATTTGTAAGATAACACATCCAGCTGAATTCATACTCAAAACAACAGAGTGCAACGTATCACCAGAAAATGAAAAAAAACAAAACAAAACGTGAGCTCAGCATCAAAATTCATCCCTTTACTCACCAACAGTGTCTCCAGTGTTGAGAAGCAATGCCACTGTTAACTCTTGTTTTGTTTCCATCACTTCCTTTGTTTCTTGCAGAGAGTGGGTGGTGTTGGACATTATAATGAACTGCAGCCATCGTTATTTATTGCTCCTTTCTTTAGCTACCTCTCCTTAAATGATCTAACAGGGAAGAACCTTCAACATGACTCACATGAGAGACTCGTCAGGGCAGTGCTACTTCTTCATCCTCTCATGCTGGGGTGCTTGTATACTCATGAGGTACAAAGTCGCTTCTTGAGGTATATAGTGACTTTCAAAGACAGGACAGGCCGGGGCTAGCTGTTAGCATGCTACCTTTAGTAGATATTTCTGCTACACAATACATAGACATCTTTGACAAGCCATTTCTGCGGATAATTTTAGTTAGTTTTGTAATGTTTTAAACTAAACATTCTGCATATTGCTCCTTTAAAGAACACTGACCAACTTCATGTTTTATCACCAAGTGAGCATGTAAGTTGTATGTTTATTCTTATCATTACATAATTTTTGTGTGTGGCACTACAGGTTAAATTTCAGTCAAAATTAGATGTTTGCCAGATTACCCATGCAATACATACTATGAAATGTGTGAATATCTTTAAGTATTGTGATATGATATTTTTGCCATATTGCCCACCCTATTATAGTGATTATATGATCTTGTTTGTACTTGGTCACTCTTTCATGGTGTTTATTATTGACAATTGCTTCTTAATCTCTACTTTGAAGACAATAAAACACAAAACAGTCAAAACATTGATTTTGATTATTTTATTAAAAAAGAAGCAACAGAATGGCACTGATAGGGGGTTTAACAGGCAATCAGCTAACAGACAACAATGGCCATCTATCTCTATGCTAACCAATGCCTGGCACAAAAACTAAAGATGGCGACATCATCTCTACGTGCCACTCAACCCTGAGAGACAGAAGAAAGGCTGATATGAGGAGCGCAGCAGCTTCAGCTACAATACAGAAAGCCATAAACTTTGGCCATGGAGCTGATTACAGTTAGCTTCTTTACACTAATTAAATACCATGATTATGAATTAACATCAGTGAAGTATACTAATGATTAATAAATCCAAAACAGCATGAGATTAGACAAAATGGCTAGTTTTTAGGTCTGTGCTCCATCACACCAGCCTTTCTGATGACAAAATGTTACAGTACTCCCCCCCCCACCTCCATTCTGACCCACAATTCAGTGCTGTTCCCCTATTATGGCTATTACAACAGCACAAAAAAAGCAGGTCCGCTTACAATATCAACCAAACAAATACGTTCAGATTACAAAAAACACAAAGCAATAATACAGCCCAACCTGCAGAAAAATGCTGGCTGGATCATTTTGGTTTGTACAAGCCTTTAAAAGAAAATTCCCTCTCAAGCCACAAAACATGAACTAATGAGTGACATATATATTAAAAAAAAAACCTCTGCTAAATGAAACAGTGCTAAATAATATTACTTCATATAACTTGTGTTAGAGCTCTTATGTATATTGGTATATATGGGGTAAACTCATCTAATATGGTTTTACAGGGTTAAAATTAAAAAGTGCTTTAAATGGGGAGAGGGATGGAAGGCTGAATTGGCTTGGGGAGGGGTCGGGGGGGGGTCAAGATTTAAGGAATCAGGTCCACATAGAACATTTGAATATTCTCTAATAACAGGCCTTGCAATTAACAAAACTGTACTGCTGGATATGATGCAGGAGTTTAGGGATGTTCTACATGAGCTAAAATGTACAGCCTGCATAACATATTTAACATTACTCTATATGGAATCCTTAAGAGAGTCAGGAATATGACGGAAGCTCATATACATGAAAGGAAAGTCTAATGATTCCCTTTGGGTTTAATACTGTAAGCATGTGAGTAGAATTTCTGATGTATTTAGCTACACGATATTGACTTAAACAGAATATTTACTTCCTAATATAATCCCTTCCAATTGTCCCTGAACGCCATATAACACATGGCAAAAATATGCCATGCAAAAATAATAATAATAATAATAATAACAATAACAACAAAATATTTCTCCCAAATAAACAAGAGAATCCTGAGAACACCAAAACCAGTCAGTCAGTATTTGCACTGATACAACAGGAGAAAGCGGATATGCATGCTGGGAGCTGCAGTCAGTAATCTTTATACAAATATAGTTAAACAACAACACGACAGACATGGCAGTTATTACTTGACACCTGTAATATAGCTCCAACAACTGGTGGTTCAGTAGTGTTTGAAGGTAGAGCATAACTGGCTAGTTCACAGTAAAGCACAGGCGGCTCAAGTTTAACTCGAGAGGGAAAAAAAAAGACTAGTCCCTTTACTGAGGCTCTGCAAGCTCATCCTTTCATTTTTATTTCTTTTCTTCATTCTTCCTTATCCCCTTCTTTATCAGCTTTAATTCACTTTCATGCACCAACTTCATCTCTCCCCACTTTAGAATCGTCCAGATTCCACCAATCGACCAATGTATTTAACTTGTGTGAGCTACGATCCACAGCCTGGATAATATGAATGCATTTAACATTATGTTTAATAACTTATCAAAATTAAGGAAACATACTAATAACATTAATATGTTTCCTGCAACTACTTGTATTATAAATAACTCCATACACAGCTGTATGCTAAAGATTTAAACACTCCCAGTTAAAATGTACGTTTTGTTAATTGTATGAGAGTATATTCTCTACAAGGAACAAACTAAAATCTATTTTCAATGCTTCTACTCCATTGGGACAATATTAAAACATAAAATATGCCTTTCAACAGGCCATGCTTTATGCTTTTTTCCTGAAAATATTAAATTTACCAAATAAACAGTAATCACGCATTAAAATGTGTAGCATTTTGATCTCAGCAGAGGATGCGTTAAACTATGCTCACTCAGAACATAAACAAAACATGATTTTGGAGAGTTTAGAAGAACTGTCGGGTTCAATACTACACAAGCACCAAATTTGCATTGTTAGGGGACCATAAACAACTTACCCAAAACCCTCCACATTTTATCCAACTACAGCAAATGCTGTCACTCCACTCTGTGATGTGCCTTCTTCCCTAATGCCCTTACTCACTTCACCCTACGTACACTATCCCTAATCGACTTGCTCTCTTCTTTCTCCACCTACTGTCCAGAGCCTGCAGAGCCTCAGGGCAAAACAGACAGATTTAAAAAAAAAAAAAAAAAAAAAACACTTTGTGCGTCAATATGAGTCAGGCTAAAGCATAGGTTAAAGAATGTAACTTCTGAAGGTTAAGGATGAAGGGAATTAGAGGAAATTGGAAAAACAAAAAGATTTCCCTTTCTATAAATATTCAAGGCCTTTAATATCCGCCACTGATACACGATAACCACAGCAGGACGCTACATTTATCTTACATAACTGTGCTTTTTAAACAAGCCAACAAGCAGAAGAAGGACGTCTTATATTCGGAAGCTTTACAATCTACTGTTAATAAAGAGGCAAGAAAGGGGCCGAATTAAGCAAATTCACAGGTTTTTCAGTTAGTGCAGGCCGCAAGCCCAAACATGACTCCAACAAACAGACCCATCCAAGCCCAAACTCATTCTTCCTTGCGAGGCTGAACAAACTATCCAGAAAAATCTCATTCAGCATAACGAGAAATGTTGCAGCACACCACTCCCGAAGCCTAAACTGAGAGTGCATTATTAATTTATTCTAAGTTGCAAGTGTACTTAAACTACAACAACTGTCTAGGTCTGTAGCTTTTCAGTGAACGTGAAACATTATGTAGCAAATCATTTTGATGTGAAAATTTAAGCAGCTGTTTGCTACATTTTCTAATAAGGCTGAATGAGATTTTAACTAGCATTCTATTAAGCTTGCCCTACCAAACAACAGTAGCCATGAATGAACTCATTTGTGGGCAGCGCATGGGCACAGCAATAAATGATGTCTTCACTGTCCAATGGCTGCTCACTTATTTTAGTGTTTGTGCGGAAGAGGAGGGGCCTGAGAGAGCGAGGCATGTCTGCGGTTAGGCTTCAAGTTACCCCAAGGTGGGGTGGGCAAGTTGAGGGAGGTGGGATGTTGGTGTGGGATAGGATGGGAGGGGCTAGAGGCAGATGTGCTTCGTCGACCAATCATAGCAGGGAGACTTTGGTTCCGCCTCAGTCCATCCAAAAGGCTTCCTCCTCCCGTGGCTAGGAAGGTGGCGTTATCCTGACGATGAGGACCGTCTGACTCCACTCCATGCAGCACTTTTTTGTCCAGTCCCAGCTTTCGCAGTCGCTGGACAAGATTGCCGCCAAGGCGATCCTGATTGGACGGTTGCTCAGTGGGGACAGGGTCAGGGCTAGGAAGGTCAGGTCTTGGGGCACGGCCAAGTTTTACACCATAAACGTCCTGCAAAAAAAGCTCAGCAGGCCGGGATGCTAAAAAATTGTCAGAGGGGGCAGTTCTGGACTCAAATTGTGCCGGAGAAGGGCAGGGGGACTGGGAAGGGGAGTTAGGGGGGGTATTTGGCTGGAGGTGCAAGGGCTTGGGCTTGGGCTTGAGTAGTCTGGAAGGAGCTGGAGCTCCTTGAGCAGAAATGCCTTTCTCCAGCAGGAGTTTAGCCAGACCACCAGGGGGAACTGCAGGACAACGAGGAGGGAAAGAGTCACCCAGACTGAGTCTGCACGGAGTAACCGGCGTACTGGGACCAGTCCGGAGGGAACTGGGGGTGTATTCACGCACAGAGGGACTACACACAGAGCTAGGCAGAGACAGTGAAAGGGAGAGAGTGTTAATAGAGAGACCAACATTGAGAGAGAATGCATTAATGGCTAAATACTTTAACAAAACACAAACAAAGCTTCCTATCAATCAAATCACACAGTGAACTGAAATAGCACCCAATCACATACCTAGGTGTCACCTGCGTGACATCACTGGGATGCAGGATCCTGCAGGTGGTGAAGGTGTAGGTTGAAAAGGTAGAGCTCTGGCACTTCCCAGGATTCACTGCTTAAGAAAAACAAAAACAACAAATAATTAAATACATTATTGCAATTATTGCAAAGCTCATTTAACTTCCTGACCAAGTTTCAGCTTGACACAACCTAACAACTGAATTCACAGTTAAATTGTTTTATGATGACAATGGTTAACAAACTCCTAATAACACAGGTTTAAATACTCTATGATTAATCTGCGATATTTATGATAACCCAGATAAAACATGAGCAGGATTTTTCAAAGTTAAAAAACAAGAAGGGTCAGTGGAGTCCAACTCTATAAGAAAGATGTCCCAGACTGGTCTGAAGCTCAGCCCAAACGCTCCATGACCTTAAATTCCAAACTTAGCCAGCCCTGGAGCAGGTTGGGGGTCATCAGGATGATTTTGTTCTGACAGATTTACTTATCAGAGTACTTCAGCTAAATTGGCAAGTATGCTAGTTAGCACCTTGCTACATGTTTTTCAAACAAAGTGCCTGCCAACCGATTCAAGTTCACATGGATTTTCTGTTGTGAATCCCATATTGTCTGGCTCAGTCCTTCACTCTGAATCACCTTCAAATGACTTGTGACTTATACTCAAGACTAAAGACTTGCAAAGTTTTAGGCTGGGAAAAAAAGAAAATCAAGTAACTTTATGCGTTATTGGTCCTACAAGAGATTTTTTTTGCGGGCCTTTTTGCAGTCTACCTTTGACCTACCAGACCTACCAGTCTGGAAGCAGCCTCGCCAGTAGAGCAGTGCCACTTGAGACAGTGGGGGTGCCTTGTCCAAAAGTGGTATACAAACTACAGGCTAACCAATGATTTCAAGTTATTTTGCCTTTTTCCATTTCTGTCCCTGTATAATGAAAGCCAAGAGTATGTTATAAAATCAGGCCTGAAGATGGCAGCAACTCCCCTAGCCATGCTACTGTTTGACCATTTTTAAAGATTACTTCTTACATGATCCAAACAAGACACCAAACAAGCTTTGGCTGATTCAATTCGACTTAATGAGGAAAAGTGCCCAAATTGAGAGAAAAAAAGTGCAGAATGCTGTGATTGAGTGTATGTGCAATAATAATATTCACCTGCAGAGGGCGCTGGTGTATTAACACTCAGGCTTGGAAGTGTTGCCACTGCTGATGACCCTGAAGGTGCGGAGGTTACCAATGTCGTCGTGGCCAAGGTGATGGTGGCTGGTACTGAAACAGGAGAGCCTCTTAGAGACGGGGAAAGGGATGGAACTTTGACTGGTGTAAGGACACTTTTCCTTTCTTTCTTGTCCTCTGGAGTGGAGGACGACTGGACATTGAAGGTAATCCCTCCTTCCTCTTCCTCCTCTTCGTCTTCCTCTTCCTCCTCTCCTCTGTTCCTTCTTTTATCTTCCGACCTTCTTTCCTCTCTCCTGCCCTCCCACAGTGCTCTCTCATGTTCCTCGTCCTCTTCCAGGTCAGTCAGATGGTACACAGCATCCTGCGGCAGTGGGCGGAAGCCTTTGGTGACCACTCCAGGGTGGGGGTCCAGAATAGTGGCTAAATGGGGCTTTGCCAGCTGTTGCCAATGATGCAGTGTCAGAGAGCCTTCAGGAGAAGAGGTGAAATGCCATTATTCACAGCTTGCACTGACTCATGTTTATGTGTCTGATGTTTTGCTGTTTGGTCATGATGTTTATCTGTTCACTTCTGTTCTGATCCCTGACTCTAATTTTGCTGCTTTCTGTGTGTATACATCAGTGCTCAGTGTGCCCTCACCTTCCATTGGTTTGACTATCTGCAGTTTTTCAGGCAGGAAGGTTTTGAAGCAGCTGGAGGAGAAGGAGAACTCTGACAGGTTGGTGAAGGAAGACAAAACGCTTCCCACTGGTGAACTGCAGCCACTCCCACCCCCCTCAGACTCTGCCAGCTCCTGTAACTTCCTGTCCCGCTCGGCTTGGAAGTACTGCCGCTCACACAGGAAGTTCTGTCTCCGCAGAGAAAGGCGGTGCAATGCAGAGACGAGGTCTCCTCCTCCTGGACAGCCCGGCTGACCCAGACGAGAATCACACCTGAGACAGGAATGCACACAGGTAAAATGTAGCGGTACACAAGACCTCATACTCAGACCAACATATCACACACATTAACGATGATTTACACTGATTCCATTAACATTCTGTTAACATATCTACATAATTTAGTCTGTAAGATGTAAACTCAGTTAAAATATCTTCAACACAAACGTATCCATTTTTTAATTTTTTAAAACAACCAGTGGGGGGACACACTTTGTTGTAATTTTCATATGTAATGTTGATGATAGTACAACAGCAGCAAATCTGGCTATTCTATATTGCAGCTCCCTGTGCGCACCTCTCTGGCATGAAAGTATTTTTAAAACATGTTTTGTTTTTTTTGTTTTATTCCTTTGTGCGATGTAACTTTTATAGGCATTGTAGTCTTCAGACATCTGATTCACTACCACCATGAACAACTCTGAATAGGTAATCATCGCTAGAACAGAACATTGAACATCAAACCTAAATTAATTTGTTTTCATATTAAAAAAGTAATTATGCCATTTGATTTATTCATAAAAAACTGAATCAATCCCACACTCCAGAGTAGTGTAGCATCTCTTGTTCTGACACGTTTTATTTATACTCACAGCTTCAATTACTTTCCATAAATTTCAACACTGAACAGTCATTTGTGGTGTTGAGAGTGAATGGTTAGACTTTTACCCTCCCTCTTAGAGCAGGGATGTCAACTATGTGGCCTGCTTTGGTGGAATATAAGTGATTCTAAATACATTATATAACAAAAGCAGAAAAAAAATAAGTCTCTGTTATTCAAACAAGGGTCGAAATGGAAAGATTATAGGTTACTGACAAAACACGTTAATGAGGTGTAATTCTCCAGTAGCAAGCTACGAATCTGAAATTTGAGATTCTTCCCAAAAGAAGAAAAGTTGACACAGTGTTGAGTTTTCCAGGAAAAATGGACCGGTTACTACATCTTCACTCAGATAAGTGGAAAACCGCAATGCTGAAAGAATATATATTTAGCTTCAATATTAGACTCATCAAATGGAAAAATATAACGATTCTTTACAGGCAACTTAGAACAGGTAAAACTAAATAAACTGCTGGTACAACTGAAGAAACTGCAGTCACTTTGTAATCGCAGCCAGGACATCAGTGATGCAGCTGTTCATAACCATTTTTACATTTTTGTAATGAACTGCAGTCTGTTCATCAGTTTTGTAGCTGATATATGCTCATCATTTTGTGCAGAATGTAGCTTTCAGATCCATTACACAGATTTCAGATAAACTAACACATTTAGGAGTCGTCGATGTGTTGGTGATGTGTTCTTGTTGATAACAGTGGACTGAGTGACTGTTTATCTGAAATGCACATTTCTGATGTTCAGCAGCTACATTTTATCACTCACCTGTCTGAGTCTTGCTGTGTGTCTGCCTCATGTGGTGTGTGTGAGAGAGAGTGGAAGGGCTGTGCAGTCATTACTACACTGCAGTGTCCTGAGCCAGGAATAGGGGGCGCTGCTGCAGCCGCTCGCACCACTGTCTCATTAACACTCCGCACCGTCTGGAACACACGCTTATGAGCCGACCTGTGGAAGTGGTCAAAGGTCAAAGGCAAATAATGAACTCCCACCGGGCTGGCCGTTGAAGGACAAGAAAAATTATTCGAAGAAAAGAGAGAAAAGAAAGTGTGGGAGCGACAGTGTCACCTCTGGTCCTGAAAGGCTATTTCCTCCTCTACACTCAGCTCTCGCCTCATAGTGCCCTCAATCTCAGCTGCCAGAGAATCCTAGAAGGGAGGCGGGAGGAATAAAAGGAGGGGAAGAAAGAAATTAAAAGCCACAAAGATAGGGAGAGATAAGAGGAAAAGAAGGACAAAAATATTTCTAATACAAATTTTTATTACAGAAAAATACAATTCAATTAAAGTCAAATATGCAGTTAAACAGAAAAATAAATAAAGATTAAAACAGCCTCATTAAAAGTCCTTCTAAAAGTGCTTATATGCTGAAGGGACTGGCTAAAGTATCTCACCATAGGATAGTGTCCGTATGACAGGTGTCTGCGCAGCCCGGCTGATGGGGTGTGTTTACTGCGCAGCTCTTTAATCTCCTCTTGAGACTCATGCAGCATCCCCACACACTCTACATTCCTGTCCGACAGCTCCTTCAGCTAACACACACACACACACACACACACACACACACACACACACTTCATCATATTCAATTTGTTTTGATTCCTTATAAAGATCTCAAGCATCGTTAAATCTCCAAATCTAACATTCTGCTCTTGATTGTTTTGGCAAATTTTGAATCATTAAAAAAAAAAAAAAAAAAAAAAAA